>JAWHQI010000044.1:3167500-4367500 GCA_033032865.1 Dactylorhiza incarnata | reverse complement strand
AGATTATAATTATTGGAAAAATAGGATGCGTTGTTTTCTAATGACCCTAGATATTGTGGTTTGGAACATGGTAGAAGAAGAATACACTCCTCCTACATTTGTAGTTGGAGAGGTTATGTTAGAAAAACCCAAAGATAAATGGGATGATCGGGATAAACTCAAATGTAAAAATAACGCAAAAGCCATGAATGCTCTATTTTGTGCGTTAGATAGAATTGAATTTAATAGAATTTCTGCATGTACTACTGCTTATGAAATTTGGAATCATTTGGAAGTTACTCATGAAGGTACATCGCAGGTTAAAGATTCCAAGCTTTTTCAACTGGAGTCGGAATATGAAAAATTCCGAATTGATGAAAGCGAAGATGTTGATGGTATGTACACGCGCTTCACCAAGATCGTAAATTCCTCAAAAGCTCTTGGAAATACTTTCTCAAATGGCGACTTGGTCCGTAAGATCCTTCGTTCTCTTCCTCCAAAATTCAACCCGAAGGTGACGGCTATTTCGGAGTCGCACAACTTAAGGACGCTCCAAGTTGAGAGCCTCATTGGGAATCTCAAAACCCAGGAGGTATAACTCAAAATCCAACATGATGAATACAACAAGGAGCCAAAGAAGAAGGCGTTGGCATTGAAATCAAAGAAGGAGTGCCAAGAGGATGAGAATGAAGATGAAGAAAGTCTTTTGGTGAAGAACTTCCGAAAGTTCATGCGAAATCCGGAAAGGCGAAACACTTTCCGGAAATTTGTCCAAAAAGGTGAAAGATGGAAAGGGTCATCTTCAAAGAAAGAAAAAGAGAGCGACAATGAAGAAGAGAGACCTCCACCGAAATGCTATCATTGTAGGAAGACGGGGCACATAAGGAGCCAATGCCCAAAATTCTTGAAGGAGAAAAAGGAGAAACAGCACAAAGGGAAAGAAAAGAGGAAGGTGCTAAAGGCAAAGACATGGGATGACTCCTCTTCCTCCTCCTCCAAAGAATCAAGCGGGTCTTCATCAAGCGAAGATGAGGAAGCAAACATGTGCCTCATGGGACATGGAAACGACGGTGATGACACCAGTGTTCTTAGTGACACTGAGGTAACTCCTCCCACTTATGATGAATTGTTTAATGAATTTCTTGAAACTTGCAAAACTTTTGATAAAAATATGAAAGATAGTATTTTATTAAATCGTGAAAATGAATCTCTTATTAAAGAAAATCAAAAGCTTTCCAAAAAGGTAATTGGTTTAGAAAAGAGAAAGGTTTCTTGCCAAGAATGTGATCACTCCACTAAATTGGCAAAAGATATAGAAGGGTCACTTTCTAAAGCCCTCTCTCATGCCAAAACTCTTACAGAAGAGAAGGGGGAATTAGAAAGGAAATTAGAAGCCTCTCTTTTGCAAATCAAAAATAATAAAAAAGGTTTTGAAAATAGGTGTGTCATGCTTGTGAAAGAAAATTCTTTACTTAAAGCACAAGTTCATGATCTCACCATGGCTATTAAAAAAATTGGAATAGGCCAAAAATCACTAGACATGATTTTAGGGAACCAGTGCCATAGTTCTGGAAAGTTTGGGCTCGGATATCGAGGTGAGGGCTACCGCCCGGCGCTAGCCACTAACGCCGGCGCTAGCACCTCATACCAGAAACCTCAAATTTCTTTTTCAAAATGCTTTCCTTCTGTAAATAAAATTTATTCCAGCAAGAAAATTTTCCAGAAAAGGGTCTCAACCCCCTTTATTTCGTATGCAAACTATTATAGGTTGGGTCACACAACTAGTTCTTGCAGGAAAATAAAACAAAATACTTTAAAGCAAATCTGGGTACCTAAGGCTTCCACTTATTATATGGGAGGTTCTACTTGGGTATCCGGACCTTTACTCTCATCTTCTTTCTAGATGTGCAGGCAGGCTAAGGACAATGAAGACGTGTGGTACTTGGATTCAGGATGCTCCAAGCACATGACGGGCAATAAAGCTAAGTTCCTTAGCCTAGAAAAGAAGAAGGGAGGGATCGTGACGTTTGGTGACAACGGAAAAGGAAGGATCATGGGAATTGGTACAGTTGGTAACGAATCCTTCACTATATCAAATGTTCTTTATGTAAAAGGGCTAAAACACAATCTCATTTCAATTAGCCAATTATGTGATAAAGGATTAGATGTTTTATTTGAATCTTCTACTAATCTATGCAAAATATCTAATCCTATTACAAACAATATTTTACTAACTGCACCAAGAATACACAATATTTATATAGTTTTATTTCATAATCTTTCAAAATCATCTTTAAAATATTTTATTACCAAAAATGATGAACTTGAACTTTGGCATAGAAGGCTAGGACATGCTAGCACAAAGCTTATTGTAAAACTTGCCAAAAGAGATTTAATTAGAGGATTGCCTAGATTAAATGGAAATTTACCTTCACTTTGTTCACCATGCCAAAAAGGAAAAATTACTAGATCCTCTTTCAAAAGTAAAAATATTATTTCAACTACAAGACCTTTGCAATTAATTCATATGGATCTTTTTGGTCCCGTTAGCACCGCAAGTCTTGGTGGTAGATTATATACATATGTTTTAATAGATGATTTTTCTAGATATTGTTGGACAATATTTCTCTCATCCAAATCCGAAGCGTATTGTGAATTTTCAAAATTATGTACTCGTATTCAGAATGTAAGTGATTTAAAAATTAAATGCATTCGCTCGGATCATGGAGGAGAATTTAAAAATGAAAAATTTACATCTTATTGTGATATGTTAGGCATAAAACATGAGTTCTCCGCACCACGCACACCACAACAAAATGGTGTTGTAGAAAGAAAGAATAGGACACTTCAAGAGCTAGCACGCACTATGTTATGTGAATATAAATTACCTAAGTCCTTTTGGGCCGAAGCCGTAAACACGTCATGTTATGTTATAAATAGAATCATGCTTCGCCCATCTTTAAATCTCACACCATATGAACTTTATTTTCAAAAGAAGCCTAATGTATCTTACTTCAAAGTTTTCGGTTGTAAATGCTTTATTTTAAATACAAAAGATAGCTTGGGAAAGTTTGATGAAAAATGTGATGAAGGAACATTTCTTGGATACTCTTCAACTAGTAAAGCTTATAGAGTTTTTAATAAAAGAACTAGCAAAGTTGAAGAGTCAATTAATGTGAAATTTGATGAGCTTGTTCCTTATATAGAAAAACTTTTCGCAGGCAAAGAGGATGATCTATTACCTCCTTTGGAGCATGGTGATGAAGAACCTTCCAAAGAAGAAGGAGAGGAGGTCAATAAAGATGAATATGTACCTCCAAGCATCTTATAATTCACAAAGGATCATCCACGGGAACTTATAATTGGCGAACCATCCATCGGGGTAAGAACTTGCTCGAGTCTATAAGAATTTTTCTAGCATTTGCAAGCTTTAAAAGAATAAAACTATTTCAAATGGATGTGAAAAGTGCGTTTCTAAACGGGTTTGTAAAAGAAGAAGTTATGTTGAACAACCCCCCGATTTTATTAATGAAAAATTTCCAAATCATGTTTATAAACTAGAAAAAGCGCTTTATGGTTTAAAACAAGCGCCCCGTGCATGGTATGAAAGACTTACATCATTTTTATTAAAGCACAGTTATATTATGGGAAGTGCGGATAATACTCTCTTCATTAAACACAACAATGATGATATAATTATTCTACAAATATATGTTGATGATATTATTTTCGGATCTACTAATGAAGAGATGTGTAAAGAAGTTATCTTAGTGATGAAAAATGAATTTGAAACGAGTCTTGTAGGAGAACTTTCTTATTTCCTTGGTTTTCAAATATCACAAAAAATTGATGGTATCTTTGTATGTCAAACTAAATATGTCCATGATATGCTTAAACGTTTTGGATTTGAAAACCTTAAACATGCTTCTACACCAATGAGTGCATCACTAAAATTAGGAAAAGATGAATCAGGAACTCCTATAGATCAAACTTTATATAGAAGTATGATAGGATCTCTACTTTATCTAAGTGCAACTAGACCCGATATTATATTTGCCGTATGCTTATGTGCTCGATTTCAAGCCAATCCAAAAGAATCTCATTTAAAAGCGGTAAAACAAATTTTTAGATATCTCATTGGGTCATCTAGATTAGGATTATGGTACCCACATAATGATTTATTTACATTGCATGGCTATTCCGATTCGGATTATGCCGGTTGTTCACTTGATAGAAAAAGCACCAGTGGTACTTGTCATTTTCTAGGACCTTCATTAGTTGCATGGTCTAGTAGGAAACAAAATTCGGTTGCACTCTCCACCACGGAGGCCGAATACATTGCATTAGGGAGTTGTTGTGCACAAGCACTATGGATGAGCCAAACTTTAGAAGACTTTGGTTTTCATCTAAAAAATATTGAACTAAAATGTGACAACAAAAGTGCCATTGATCTCACAAATAATCCGGTACACCACTCTAGATCCAAACATATAGATGTGTGTCATCATTTCATAAGGGATCACATTAAAAAGGAAAATGTAAGGATTAGTTTCATTGGCACGGACTCTCAACTTGCTGATATATTTACTAAACCTCTTCCCGATGCAAGGTTTCAAATGTTAAGATTGGAATTAGGAGTCTTAGACATCTTAGGATGAATAACATGTAAAACACTAATGTTTTATGCAATTTGAGCAATCAAAACATCTCTGAATATTATACAATTTCTGCATAAGACTACACTTAAGACCCCTAATCAATATCAAAAATAAAAAATTTAAAATTCCTAAAAAATCATGTACTGTTTGCCGCGCGCTATCACTAGCGCCGGCGCTAGCGTGGGTGTTGGAATTTTCTGTTTTTCAAAATTTTTAAAAATCACTAAAAATATTTCAGTCTATATGTACTACTTTGTTTTTGTATTTTTGATATTTGTTATTTTTGTTTTATTCATATTACGAAAAATCAATTACAAAAATTCAAAATTCAAAATTACAAAATTTTTTTATTTGTATTTTATTCATATTATGAAAAATCAACTACAAAAGTTCAAAATTCAAAAAATACAAAAATATGTTTTTGTTATTTGTGTTTTATTCATATTATGAAAAATCTACTACAACAATTCAAAATTCAAAAATTACAAAAATATGTCATGTGATTTTCTATTTTTATTTGATTTAAAAATGATAAAATAAAAAAACTGTATGATCTTTATTGCCAATATCAAGCATGTATGAATTCTATTATTTAGAAGTATTTACAATGTTAAAACTTATTCCTTCAAATTACTATGAACATTGTTTTGCTTATCATGCTTTGATATATCTATTTAAAGTGCATCAATTGTATTGAAAAATGTGTAGAACCAAGCTTAGCATGCCTCTAAGTATGAGTAAATGTTTTATGATTGATAATGATACATTTCACTCACTTATTTTGGTAATCAACATGTGTGTCTAAATCTAAAAATGCTTGCTTGTGTATTGTATTTGTACAATGAATTAAAACTTGCATAAGTTTATTGCCTACACTACATTTGAATTGCACTTATGAAATTTAGAAAAGTGGTTAAGTTAAAAATTTTGGTTTGCAAAACAAGTGTATTCGGAGAATGTTGTCTCACAAATATGAACAAAAAATTATATATGTAGACAAATATAACTCCACCAAGCACTACTTGAACCTCCTGATAAGTCTTCATAAGCATTGTGAGGTTGAGCACCTTGGAAAGAATAGTAAAGTGTCTTGTGCAAACTTTGGTTATTACACCACTTTGTTAAAAATTATGTGCATTGAAAGTGTGTGAAAGTAATTTACTTGTGTTTTATTGTGCACTTTACTTTACATATGTCTTGTATTTTGATGATTTAAATCCATTGTTAACATTGCCCAAAATACACTTATGTGCACATCATTATCTTTCATAACACTTCTTCTCATGAGTATTGGATTCTAATACTTTATTTATACTACTCTTTATATAAGAAATGCACTAGATAACCTAACATGATCTCTACAATATTTTGGTATTTCTTGAATTTACAATTAAGTAACATTGTAGTATAATCTCTCTTTGATATGTTCATTTCATGATTGGTATCTTTATGAAAAACTTTGAGATTTCAAAAGGTTAAAACATCTTTCAATTTTGAACTAAAACTCATATTTTTACTTATGCTTTTCATGCTTACAAAAAGATGTTTCTTATAATCTTCCGCTATGCTAAAACTCTTATCTATTTATTTGAAATATCTTCAATACTATACTTAAATTCTTTATCTTTGTCTATATTACAAAAGCTCGATCATGCTTTATCTTTTTAAAATGCCACCTTACTACCCTCACCCCACCTTCTTTTGATAATACCAAAAGGGGGAGATTAATTGAAGAAATCTATATTGGAGAAATATAGATAAATAAGGGGAGTAACACAAAATCATGAAATCTATCATTTAGGGGGAGTAACACATAAATTGCATTTATGTAGGGGGAGCATTAAGATAGGGGGAGTATGCACATTATCATGCATATCATTTACTATAGTTGTACTTTTATCTTACTTATCTTATCTATAAACACTATTGTTGATTTCTTGCTTAGAAGATTTGTTATTATCAAAAGGAGGAGATTGTTAGACATGTGTGTCACATCCCTTTGTTTGAGAATAACAAATCCCATATTGTATTTGATATTGCTTGTAGTTTGTTTATAGTGTGCAGGAAATATAGGTGCAATACTCTACAGGTAGAAGGCAACATAGAATCAAACTTTCTGAATGGAGCACTACCGCCAGCGCTAGAGGTTAACGCAGGCGCTAGGGCTACCGCCAGCGCTAGCGCTAACGCCAGGCGCTAGCTTGAGCTTGTGTAGATCGCCACACAGCCGACAGTTTCGCAACCGCTCCATACGAACGCTACCGCCAGCGCTATCGCTACCGCAGGCGCTATCTCATATTTGTGCATAGAGCCACGCAGCCGGCGGTTCCGCAATCGCTCAACACGACCGCTACCGCAGACGCTATCAGCTACCGCAGGCGCTAGCTCCAAGAATTATAAAACGATGTGTTCTCTCTCGTTTTGGGTTAGAACTTCCAGAGACATTACTTGTGCCCAAACTCTCGTGCTGCTACTCTGCCGAAACATCATCTCCCACTCAAAGCCAAAGAAGAAATTCTAGAGAAGGAAGCCATCACGCTGCATCCGAAGAACGATCGCTTCGACCTCGCTTGTGCTTCTGCGATCCTTCATCCTCATCTCCAGAAATCTCAAGAGGGAGTTTGCTTGTTATTTACTTCACTTCTTTATTTGTATCTTGTAGCGAAATCGCCTTGTTTTTGGCGACTAGGTCCTTGCGCGGCTTAGGGGGAATTCACCGCGTGAGTTGGCGACTAGGTCTAGGGGATTAGATCTAGGGGGTGCTCGAGGACATATCCGAGTTTGGGTTGGCTAGAGCGGCTTGAGGCTTTATCCGAGGAAGGATAGGCTAAAGCCAACCGGTTTGTGGGGATACAAGTCGGTATAGAAAAGGAAAAGAAATTCACTTTTGTACGCCTCCGATTTCTAGCGATATTAAAATCAAATTTTGTAAACACCCTTATATATATAATGCAATCATGATTATATTTGTGTTTATTTGATTTCTCTCAATTGGCGTAAAATTTCATTATTGCAAAATTGTTATTACTAAATTGTCATCTTATCTCCTATTAATCAAAAACAACTTAGTAATTATCATAAAAATTATAATAAGAATTTTATTCCCTTATTCACCCCCCTCTAAGGGCGCCGTAAGATCCAATAGGATCATATTATAAGGAATATGGGTATGCCTTATAATAAGTCTATGCAAGTGCAAAGGAGGTTAGCACAATGCACCAGACTTAAGCTTGAACAAAGTATTCAATGACGTAGAAGAATATGGAAGTCTCCAAAAGATTGGAGAGAAATCTTGAAGATGGTTGAAGATTCTAGAATACTGTGGAGTTTTCTAGATGATTCTAGAGTTATGTAGAATACTCTAGAATATTGTAGAATATTATAGAGATTTC
Source organism: Dactylorhiza incarnata (assembly GCA_033032865.1). NCBI lineage: Eukaryota > Viridiplantae > Streptophyta > Magnoliopsida > Asparagales > Orchidaceae > Dactylorhiza > Dactylorhiza incarnata. The sequence goes on along the minus strand of JAWHQI010000044.1, from coordinate 4,359,471 downwards.
TAGAATATTCTAGAGGAGTGTAAAATAATTTAGAATATTATAGAAGTGTGTGGAACCTTCTAAATAACTCTAGGTGTGCGTAGAGATATCTAGAATAGTGTGGAGTTTTGTATATGTGAGGAGTAATCTAGAATTGTCTAGAGTACTCTTGAATATTGTAGATTAGTGTGGAGGCTTGTACATAGCCATGAGAGGAGTGCATAATTATATATAAGAGTCTAGAGTTGAAGATTTTTAGAGTCTTCCCTTTGTTGGAGGGAAACTCCTTGGAGGCTATAAAAGGGTGATGGATGTCCATTTGTAGGAATCAACCAAGAAATCAATCAATCCAAGAATTCAAGCAATCTAAGCATTCTTTCTCTTTACACTCTCTTACTCTCTTGCTTTCTCTTTCAAGTGTTCACTTACTCATCATCATCTTGCCACAATTAGTGTTGGAGAAGACTGACTTAGCTAGCTGCGAAGGAGCGTGGCAAGGAGCTAAGGCCGCACACGACATTATTAAGGGGACAAGTCCGTGCCAATTGGTATTAGAGGGAGGTTCGACTCGAGTTCATGGTTCATGCTGCTATGAAGTATGATGCCTTTGAAAGGGAACAACAACAATCCTAACATTATTGATGAGCGTCGCAAGGAGGCCAATGAGCAAAAGAAAAAACTGTGATGGTTGAAAGGCGCATGGCGAAGGCAAAGAGGAGCCACTTGAATACAGGGGTGTCAAGCATGGTCGGGAAGGTCGAATGGATCAACACCCCGTTCAGCAATACAATGGAACAAGAGTCCAAGGAGGATGGACTTCCCAAGGAGATGCTGGACGATCATTCTGCCAAAGCTAACCATGATCAATTGATCTGGAAGGAGGCTTTCCCTACTAAGATGGAAATTATTGATGAAGAGCTTGAAGAACTAGAATCCTGCTACGAGGAGAAGACATCACAAGATGATTTCGAGGATGAAGTTCCCCAACCAAAGGACTTCATTGGTCTTGGGATAAGTAAGGAAGTGGATCACCTTCTAGCATATATGGATCGCTACTTCAAAGCTAAGGAGATCTATGACACATTGCGCACTGGAATAATGTTGTAATACCTCAACCATGATGCTTATGATTGGTGGAGAAATCTTAATCCTAAATGGTACACGGATTGGGATGTATTCAAGATGGATTTCGGACGACGATATGATTCACGGTACGCAAGGAGCGAAAGTATAATGGAATCCGTTGAACAACACAAGTACACTCGGATGAGGATATCATCCATTCAGGAAGAATTTGAGGCTAGAGCGATGGTGCCGAAGCGTGGCTTTGTATGCAAAGGCAACCACATCCTAACAGATTGCCCAATGTTGGATGATCCAGTGCAGAGTGCATTTTAAGCAATGGATATCATGATTCTTTTAGATGTCGAAGAACCAATTCATCCCAGAAAGCTGAAGAACACAAAGACTACGACACAAAGGTTGACAAGGTGACCGAGGATGCAGAGTTGATGAGCCAAGAGGAGGCGGCTCAAGTTGTTCATGATGATGAAGACTTTGGATGCCAAAGAATGGCTCCTTTAGAAGAACTCGATATTGAGCATAAGCAAGATGTGGATTTAAGTTGCCAAGGGGGCAACCCTTCCGTGGAAGAAGAGTTGGTGCAAAATAGCGTGGAGCAAGGTATGAATAAAGACTCAAAGAGCCAAGTGGGTGAATCTAATAAAGAGGAACAAGTCATGGGAATCCAGGTGCAGCCAAGTGAGGATGTGTGGTCCAAGCGCCAAGGGGTAGCGACTGACATAAAGGAACCAGTGGATGCGTTCAGTGAGCAATCAGAGGGAGAGACATCCAAGAGCCGCGAAGGCAAGGCTCGCACGAAGGCACCAGGTACAATAATCAACATAGCGTAAGCAGAGGACAATGAGTCTGATCACCAAGGGAGTAAAGCTCTTATTGAAGATTGGCTTAAGGGTAAGACAAAGAAGGATGCAGAGTCCATGCCAAGTGAAGTTGTGATCTCTGAAGGAGAACAATTAAGGAGACTTGTCGAAGAGTCACTAATCAACGATGAGTTAGTGACACCATTCGAGGAAGATGTAGATCACCAAGCATCATTGGATTGTTAGAGGCATGAGCACTTTGGTGATAGGAGGCAAGCCTTGGTTGTGACATGTTGCAAACCACCAAGATGAAGACTCACGTGAGAGTTAAATTATAGAAGAGCCACCCAACATGCATCAGAGAAGAAAGACAAAGGTACAAAGAATGTTGTTACTTGATGCATGGTTGCGATGAGGGCATCACAAGATTGGGTGTGTGAGAATATCACAGGCTGCTAGTTCATGGCGCATTCGTGACCATCAATTTGTATGTAAATGGCACGATAAGCCATATTATGGTGTGGCAAGACTTCGAAGATGTCGAAGACTTGAATGTGGGAGTCCTTGGCACAAACATGGATTCATACATAAGACATGCATGCATAAGGGGAGCATGACAAGAATAAATCATAGTGCAACAAGAGTACCACATGAGCACCGTGTGATCTTAACTTTGTGTCAACAAACATATGACGGAGCATGTACAACATGGGTTGCACGAAGATGGAAAAGACTCAGGCCAAGACTCAACAAATGATATGCGCGACAAGGGCATTGCATATACAGACATAGGGTAAGGTCATGCGTGCCTTTAATAATCATGACATATATTGCGAAGCCTTTGTGCAAAGGCCTAACTCTACAATGGGGGATTGTGGCAAAAGACAACAACGTAAGTGGTGCCACAATACTTGGAGAAAAGAAACATGGTGCAAAGACCGGATATGCAGGCTTGACACATGAATGACAAATAATGAATTCATACAATATGGATTGGATCAAGTAGAGGATCATATTATAAGGAATATGAGTATGCCTTATAATGAGTCTATGCAAGTGCAAAAGAGGTTAGCACAATGCACAAGACTTAAGCTTGAACAAAGTATTCAATGACGTAGAAGAATATGGAAGTCTCCAAAAGATTGGAGAGTAGAAATCTTGAAGATGATGGAAGATTCTAGAATAATGTGAAGTCTTCCAGATGATTCTAGAGTTATGTAGAATAATCTAAAATATCATAAAATAGTATAAAGATTTCTAGAATATTCTAGTGGAGTGTAAAATAATCTAGAATATTATAGAAGTGTGTGAAACCTTCTAGATAACTCTAGGTGTCTGTAGAGATATCTAGAATGGTGTGGAGTTTTGTAGATGTGAGGAGTAATCTAGAATTATCTAGAGTACTCTCGAATGTTGTAGATTAGTGTGGAGGTTTGGACATAGCCATGAGAGGAGTGTAGAATTGTATAGAAGAGTCTAGATTTGAAGATTTCTAGAGTCTTCCCTTTGTTGGAGGGAAACCCCTTGAAGGATATAAAAGGGGGATGCGTGTTCATTTGTAGGAATCAACCAAGAAATCAATCAATCCAAAAATTCAAGCAATCTAAGCATTCTTGCTCTTTACACTCTCTTGCTCTCTCTTTCAAGTGTTCACTTACTCATCTTCATCTTGCCACGATTAGTGTTGGAGAAGGCTGACTTAGTTAGCTACGAAGGAGCGCGGAAAGGAGGTAAGGCCACACGCGACATTATTAAGGGGACAAGTCCGTTACAAGTAGCACTACTTGTCGAGGGGTCTTCTCGCCGCCTCAACGTCCCCACATCGTCGCCTCCACGTAGCATAAGCAAAGGAACAAACGAATCAAGTCCTATTCGCAAAACTAAAATACAGGGACACTCATGGTCTCGCAGAATACTCCTATATGTACTGTTTACCCAGAAATCAGCGATCATCTTGAGCTAGCTTTTTGGAGGTAACCGAAGCAATCCACACCCTCTCCCAGCAGTCCAGGTATTTTTCGCCGAAGATCCAAGCCCTGGCGGTCCCTCATCGCCCGGGTGGTCTCGCCTTTTGTCTCGTAGAGGTCGCGCTTCGCTCAACCTCGCCTAGAGGTCACGCCCCGCGTGATCCCTCCCTCGAGAGGTCACCCCTTTAGGGCGACCTCGACCTGAGGCAGATCGCCCCAGCTGGGGCGATCTTGGCCTGAGGTCGCCCTCTGGGCGGCCTCGCCAGGTCGGACCCTTGGAGCGACCTCGGCCTGAGGCAGATCGCCCCAGCTGGGGCGATCTCGGCCTGAGGTCGCCCTCTGGGCGACCTCGCCAGGTCATCCCCTTGGGGCGACCTCGGCCTGAGGCAGATCGCCCCAGCTGGGGAGATCTCAGCCTGAGGTCGCCCTCTGGGCGACCTCGCCAGGTTGTCCCCTTGGGGAGACCTCGACCTGAGGCAGATCACCCCAGCTGGGGAGATCTCGGCCTGAGGTCGCCCTCTAGGCGACCTCGCCAGGTCGTCCCCTTGGGGCGACCTCGGCCTGAGGCAGATCACCCTAGCTGGGGCGATCTCGGCCTGAGGTCGCCCTCTGGGCAACCTCGCCAGGTCATCCCCTTGGGGCGACCTCGGCCTGAGGCAGATCGCCCCAGCTGGGGCGATCTCGGCCTGAGGTCGCCCTCTGGGCGACCTCGCCAGGTCGTCCCCTTGGGGCGACCTCGGCCTGAGGAAGATCGCCCCAGCTGGGGCGATCTTGGCCTGAGGTCGCCCTCTGGGTGACCTCGCCAGGTCGTCCCCTTGGGGCGACCTCGTCCTGAGGCAGATCGCCCCAGCTTAGGCGATCTCGGAGAGGGCGACCTCGCCAGGTCGTCCCCTTGGGGCGACCTCGGCCTGAGGCAGATCGCCCCAGCTGGGGCGATCTCGGCCTGAGGTCGCCCTCTGGGCGACCTCGCCAGGTCATCCCCTTGGGGCGACCTCGACCTGAACTATCCAAAAATTCGGCCCCGTTTGGAAGTTATTGTAGTTTTTCTCTTTTTCGACAATTTCAGCAATTTCTATTCTTTGAGTTGCAATGGAGATGACAGAGGTTCAAGATCGGTCAAATAGCGAACTTACTCTGGAATCTCTTGAGCTTCGCATCGAGCATCATCTAGAACATTTTTGCAAAGAGCTTGCTCAACAGCTGGAGTAGACTCGTCAACAACTTAATGGGATTAATCAAGCTATAGCAGCTATCATTCAACAGCTTCCTCCTCAAGTCGCAACTCCTTCAGCCCCTCCAGTTATAGCTGAAGTAGAGGAGTCTTCTCCTTTTACAGATAGAATTCGTTGGGAACCTGCTCCTAATGGGTTTAAGGAAACCCGTCTACCAACCTTCTCAGGGGGAGAAGATCCAATCTCCCACCTTCAAGCCTTTGAATCAGCTGTTGTGTTGAGAACTATATCAGATAGCATCAGGTGCAAGCTTCTCGTCATGACCTTTGGCGGTCAAGCTCTGGAATGGTTCTACAAGCTACCACCTCAATCAATTACTTGCTTTGTGGATCTCAGAAGAGAACTTCTCTTGAAATTTGCTACCTCAAGGAAGCGAAAGAGACGCTCAGCAACTCTTTTTCAAATCAAGCAGGGAGTTAATGAAACTATCACTCACTACATTGATAGATTCCAAAGAGAGATTCTTGAGGTTGTTAATGTTGATCAAGAGATGTACAAATGTGCCTTCATTCATGGACTTCAAGAAGGCCCTCTCAAATATAAAGTCAGCATAAAAGAGCCAAAGTCTTATGAGCATCTCATCGAAATAGCAAATCAGTTTATTGAAGGTGAAGCGATGAATCCTAACTATGTGCGTTCTCAGAACCATAAGATTCACCAACATCAGAGAAATTTCCATCACAGTCACTCATCTTCAACACAGAGCCCTCCTCAAGTTTAGCAGTTTGAGTCTTATTCTCTTCCTCAGAATATATCATCTCCATACTTGGAAGTCTCTCCCATTCAGTCTTATGATCATACAACACTTGAATATGAAAATCACCCAGAAGGATCTGCTAAGTTGAATCTCTCCTTGGAAGAGGTCCTTACAAATATTCAAAATATGCCAGAGTATAGAAGACCTCATCCTATAAAGTCCAAGGTTGAAAATTGCAATCAAGAACTCTTCTGCGCATATCATTCAGATATTGGTCATGATACAGAAGACTGTCGTGCTCTCCGAAAGTTGATAGACCAACTGTTGAAGGCAGGAACATTACAAGACTATGTTACTCGGTAATGTGAAGATTGTTTTTCTTCTAGCAGTGACAACTTTACAAAGCAGAGAATTTTTTCCTCAATAAAAGAAGTGCATAGAATAGAAAGAGATAGGATATCACTTTATTCCCTATTTTGTATGACTCCCATTTGTTTGGAGATTTTTTCATATCTTTTCTTTTTTAGTTTTACTTGTAATAAGTATGACAGTGACTGAGATTCTATCAGAAGCTATCATCGCGAAGATCTTCTCAGCAGTCAGATACATCAAACGTCATATCCATATTCACTCTCGTATCCTTCATTGCAATCATTTATCCTTTTAATGTCTTAAGCTTTTTTCGTTACTCTACTTCCTGTTATTTACATCAATACTTATAAAATTGCGTGGTTGCAAATGGTAGAAATACTACCTTTGATTTGGGTGAGGGTCGTAAAACCCACTGCGACCACATCTCGCTTGAAGCACTCGCAGATGTGTAGTGGTATCCCAGCCTCTTTTCCTCTCTATCTCTTTCTCTATAATGATTGTCATCGATTGCCATGACATCTCGTCGAGTTAATCAACTTGCTTTGCTTGAAACAGATGATTGCATCTGATAACAGATTGGTTATGATAAAATGCTAACAACTAATGTTATGATTGACATGCGTTGGCAAGAAAAACATACTGAATTTAGTATGTACTACAACGACCATCAAATAATTATGCAATTATTTGTCGGCTACCAATTTTTCAGGTACCATGACTTCATATATATATCAGGTCGGGATTTCTGGATTTCTGGACTTTTAGATTTCATGATTAATCTATTTATCATTTCTGGATTTCTCAAAATCTTACGTTAGTTTGGGCATCAGCTGGTGTTGGGAAAATGATTTCTCTTAACCCCTAGAAATGAGTTAAAGAAAGAGTTTTATGAATGAATAACAAAGACAAAGTACATATGCGTCGAATGGTATTCGACGCTACGTCGAAATAGAGTCGACGTCTTCTTCAGGATATGTCGAAGTAACTTTAGGAAGATTTCGACGTAGGTCCTGTCGACGCTACTCTGATTTCTAGTCGACGCATACAAAGAAGTCGACGCACCTTTGTCGACGCACATTCCTCATATCCCTCTCGACGTTGGGCTAAGATAAATTCGACGCTTACGTCGAATAGTAATCGACGCACGTCGATTTGTTTGACAGATTTGAATCTGCGCCAGATCTCTTTCCTTCTTTTCTGAAGATCTGATTTATATAGAATGATGTTAATATTTTATAGCCGTTCTGAATCATTCTTTCCTTCTATTTGATTCTTGGCTAAATTGATGAAATCTGTTTTGGATATTATTTGAAATCTAAATTAATATTTTCCATTTATGATTAAATCTGCTATGGAAATATTTCTCTCTACCTAAATCTCTGGCTGCTAATTGATTCCTCTCCTATAGTACTATCTTATTACACAGAGCTATAAAATAAAGAGCAAGTCGGCAGGAAAAAGAACAAGAGTGATCCACCACACATTTTATGATATAGAGGAAAAGCTCCCAAAAGAAAAGAGAGATATTGAGAAAAAGCTCTGCAGCAACTTTCATCCATTTCTACTTCTGCTTCTGCTCACTGATCACTGCTGCAAACTCTGATTGCTCTCACTAAAAGAGAGAAAGGCTACAAATCTTCTTCTCTCTATAGAAGAAAGATTCAATTCTTAACTTGTGCTTCAAATCTTCTTGCTAGGAAGAAGATTCATTATTGGCTTTATTCCATTCTTTCCTTTTCATTCTTATTCACTATTGTAAAAGAGTTTTTAGAATCTCTCTTCAAAAAAATTCAGTGTATTGGTTCTAAGAGTCTCCTTATCAAAAGACTCAGGGTGGTTCTAAGAGTCTCCTTATCAAAAGACTCAGTGCAAGTTAGTGAATTCCTACCAAGGGGGTAGAAGAGTGGACTACCCAAAGTTTGGGGAACCACTATATTTTCTTGTGTTGTGCTGTGGATTTTCTTTCTTACATTTGCTTTATTGTTTTAATTCTTGTTGGTGTGTGTGGGAAGCTCTAATCTGTGATCATACATATATATATATATTAACTTTGCACAAAATATTTCAAATCTCTATTCACCCCCCCCTCTAGAGAAATCTAGTGAGGTTAACTGTGCACTTTCAATTGGTATCAGAGCTAGGTTGATCTAAAAAGGATAACTCCTTGATCAAAAAGGTCCTACCCCATATATATATTTTTTTTCAAAACTATTTTTCACATGGCACAAATCAAAGATTATGCTTCCACCAGACCACCAATGTGCAATCTTGAAAAGTTTGCAATTTGGAAAACAAGAATCAGAATCTATATGAACTCCATTGACACTGACTTGTTCAATATTACTGTAACAGGTCCACCAAAGCCCTATAGAAAGGATGCAAATGGCAACATCACACAAACACTTGTTCCAAGATCTGAATGGACAGAAGATGAGAAGAAGGCAAGAACTCATGATCTAAAGGCCATGAACATACTTGTCTCAACTCTCTCAGATGATATCTTTCAAAAGGTTGTCGACTGTGAATCATCCAAGGAAATTTGGGATGCCCTCACAAAGATGGTGGAAGGAAGTGCTGATGAAAAGAAAGACAAGAAGGCCCTTTTGATCTCTCAATATGAGAACTTTCAAAAGAAGGCTGAAGAAAGCATCTCTGAAATGTATGACAGATTTAGTCTGATCATCAATCAACTCAGAGACTTGGATAGAGAAATCTCTCTCACTGAGATAAATGACAAATTACTGATGAGTCTCCCTAGTTCATGGGACTCAAGAATTTGGGCAATAAGAGATACAAGAGGACAAAAAGAGATCTCAACAGATGCTCTCTTAGGAAAACTCAGATCCTATGAGCAGTTGCTGAAAACTAGAGAGGAGAAGGAGAGAAGAGAAAACACCCCAAGTTCCTCAAAAAGCAGGAACATTGCTCTAAAGGCAACAGAAGAAGGAACCCCTGTCACTGAAGAAGAATTATTCAGTTTCTTGGCCAGAAGGTTTAAGAAATGGGTCAAGAAAGATGGACCAAAAAGGAAGGAGTCAAGACCAAGGTATGACAAAACACCTACTAAAGAAATAATTTGCTATTCCTGCAGAAAACCTGGACACATTGCCCCAGAATGTCCAGAGAATGCTGAAACAGAGAAGGATCTGAAAAAGAAAGATCTGAAGAAAAAGGGAAAGAAGAAAGAAAGAGGCTTCATTGCTGAAGCCTGGAGTGAAACAAACTCTGAGGATAGTTCATCCTCTGAAAGTGACAATGAAGGATCCAGACAAGAAGACATCTGCTTGATGGCCCTTGAAAATACAAAGATTGATGATAAATCATGGAGTGAAACAGGATCAGAAGAAGATCTATCCTCTGATGATGAAAAAGAAAAGAACCTCATTCTCATTGAGGAATCTGAGAATGAGGATGAGGTAAGTATGTTTGATGATATTGACTTTCAAAGTGATAGCTTTAAAAATGATTTTATGAAAATGTACCTAGATCACCTAAAAACAAATCAAGAAATTGAGGATCTAAAAGAACAAATCATTGTAGCTAAAAATCAGAAAAACATAGAAATTAACTCCTCTAAAGATTATGAATCAATAGCTAGCAGAATAAAGAAGGAAACAGAAAGGGCTAATATAGAAAATCAGTTCCTTAAGAATAAAATATCCCAGGCAAAAGCTTTTGAAGAGTCAATAAAAATAAGAAGCCAAACTCTTAAGGAAATTACTGAAAAACAAACACTAAGACCCAAACATCTTGGGCTAGGGGCTGATCCTTCAATCAGCCTAACTTCATCCAACAAACCTGCTTGGATGAGCCCTGTAAAATTCACTAAACCTGTAAATTTGTTAAACCAAGAAAAAGACCCACAGGATAAGGGAGAAAAAGAAACCAAGGAAGTTGATGAAACATCTTACTATTCAGCTGATGATTCACATACTTCATCTGAAGAAACAATCAATCCAAGAAGAACAACACATAAAGGAGCAAAAATAGAGAAAGGCAAAATGAAAATTTGTGAAGACACAGATACGTCGACTTCATATCGACGCATGCACGATAATGCGTCGACTTATTCTCGACGTAACCTCTCGGATGCCTCGACCTCTACTCAACGCTTGAATAAAGACAAGTCGACATCAATTCGACGCAACTTTCCTCATGCGTCGACACCAGATCAACGCAATCTGAGGAATACGTCGATAACAAATCAACGCAATTATCAACATACGTCGAATAGTTATCGACGCACCAATACATTCTCTCCAAAAGTCTTTCATCCTAACCCTCATTCAGGAACCAGTCATCCTAATCATGAATTTTGTCCAAATAAACATTTCAATCCCAAACAAAATATTAATCTTAACCAAAAATCCCATCTATATTCAAATCAACATCTTTATCCTAACCAAAACATTTATCATACTCTAAATTTAAATTCCCTTAATACTAGGATAATCAAGTGCTATGTATGTAACAAAGCTGGCCACACTACCAAGCAATGCTGGTACAATTAATCAAACTCTCTATAAAATCTAGTTCAAAACTATCTTAGAAAACATTAGGCCAAGAAAGAAATAAAGAGAAATAAAGTTTTTTTTGGTCACTTCTAATCGACGCACCGTCGAAAACCAAAGTCGATTAAAATCGACGCATACGTCGATGGAAAACCCTAAATCCGACGTCGAATTCAACTCGACGTAACGTCGACTTTATGATAAAGAGCGGCAACTTTAGAATATTTTTTGGTCACATCCACTGGAATACCGAAAAAGCCTCGAATTGAGCCCTGTCTCGACGCTTCACCTGACTTAAAAAGACTCTTCAGAAACTTCCTCTTCTCTGCATCTCTTATCCTCCGTGCTCCATTGTCTACCCAATCCTTCTTACTTCTCTAATCTTCAATGGCTCCCAAAATCAACTCGGGTTTCGACATCGACCTCGAATCCTTCCAAGCAGCAGCAGAGAACTATAAAAGCATCATTTCTCTCTTCACTGAAGCAGGACTGAACAAGCTCATCTCCACTAGATGCAAGCTCCTGGAAATTGAGCTCACTGAGCTCATAACTCATGTTCAGATTTCCGAACAAGGAGAAATCCAAGGAACCCTCTATGAGACTCCAGTCTCCATTTCTGCAGACCACATTAGAGCCACCTTTGACCTCCCATCAGGTATATCCTAATGTCACCCTCATTTCAATAAAATAGGAAAAGAAAATAAGCTTTTTATAAATGACTCAACCAGTATAAAATTATTCCCCTATTAGGTGATGAATCCATTGGGCTCACACCTGATGAAGTCAAGCAATTACTCATCACCATGAAATTCTCAAAAGAAAGACCAATCCATCTGAAAAAGATAGACTTCTCTGATGAATATAGGCTGTTGGCTGATATAGTAGGGAAAGTTCTACTATGCAAGATCTCAGCCCATGATGCAGTGCCCAAACAGCAGCTGAACATCATGGGGGCTCTTGTGCTGAAGAAGAAGGTGGATTGGGCCAGCTGTCTTCTCAAAATGATAGCCTCCAAATATTCCCACAAAGAAAATGCTTATATGAGAATCATGAGTCAGGTTCTCTTCCATTCCTTCCCTGACCTCTGCAGGTCAAAAGGAATTCCCATCCCTCCAGGAAAAAGGATGTCCATAGCCCTATTTTCTAAATGGGCCAGGCAAATCCCTAAGCCTGGTTCCATTCCTGAAAGGACTCCTTCACCTCCTCAAACAAATCTCTCCTCTCTCCCATCATCATCCACACAAATATCACCTCAATCCCTTGCTCAGCATTCTTCTATTCCTCTACCTCCTCCAGATGATAGATTCACCTCTCCACACTCATTATCTACTCCTCCTCCATCTCCTTCACATCCTTCATACCAAGAATCATCTACATCCACTGAGGCTCTCATCACTCAGTGCATAAAATCAGCAGCTGAAAAATTCCAAGCAATGCTAGATGAGCACTGTTCCCAACTTCATTCCTCCATCCTTCACATGCACACCCAAATAGATGGGGTCAGTGCCTCTGTGCAAGTTCTAAAGTCATCTCTCTCTTCCTCTAGAGTGACTAAGTCTTTCTTAACCTCCCTAGCCAAGAAGGTCAAGAAGGGGGAGAATCTAGATGAAGAGCAACCTTCCAATCCTAAATCTCTCTCTCACAAGTCCTCTCCTCAAAATTCTGACAAGATCCTTGGGAATGAGACAGTACCTGAGCCTCTTAATTATGAACAAACAATAGAGGTACTCAGCATAGCAAGAGAGGTTGCAGAACAAGTGACAATACTTCAAGGGGAGGATAACAGAGTAGAAAATGAGGCTGTAAGGATAGATGGTGAACTTCAGGGGGAGCTGGAAGCTATACTAACTGATGAACAAATCAAGGAACTGGGAGCTGAGTTTGTGAATACAGCTGCAAATGAAAAAGAGCAGCAAAAAGTTGTGTTAACTGAAGCTGGGACTCAGGGGGAGCCAACTGCTGTAACTCAGGGGGAGCTGAGAATACTAACTGCTGATGAGCAACCCACCAAGGTCTTCAAAAGAAAAAGAAAGACTCCTCCTACACCACCTGAGTAGTATTTGAGAACAATGCTGATATATATTTTATTGAAAAAGAACTGGTATAAATATGAAATTTGTCTATATGATTCTGGAATATCTGCTTATATGATCTCCCTCTCTAAATCTCACTTTTGATTAAGTGACATACTTCCTATCTTTTCAAATTATATGCTGAGTTGATTTTATGCTAAGACAATTTCTCCTTAAAAAGGGTTAAGACAAATAGGGGGAGATTGTTGGGAAAATGATTTCTCTTAACCCCTAGAAATGAGTTAAAGAAAGAGTTTTATGAATGAATAACAAAGACAAAGTACATATGCGTCGAATGGTATTCGACGCTACGTCGAAATAGAGTCGACGTCTTCTTCAGGATATGTCGAAGTAACTTTAGGAAGATTTCGACGTAGGTCCTGTCGACGCTACTCTGATTTCTAGTCGACGCATACAAAGAAGTCGACGCACCTTTGTCGACGCACATTCCTCATATCCCTCTCGACGTTGGGCTAAGATAAATTCGACGCTTACGTCGAATAGTAATCGACGCACGTCGATTTGTTTGACAGATTTGAATCTGCGCCAGATCTCTTTCCTTCTTTTCTGAAGATCTGATTTATATAGAATGATGTTAATATTTTATAGCCGTTCTGAATCATTCTTTCCTTCTATTTGATTCTTGGCTAAATTGATGAAATCTGTTTTGGATATTATTTGAAATCTAAATTAATATTTTCCATTTATGATTAAATCTGCTATGGAAATATTTCTCTCTACCTAAATCTCTGGCTGCTAATTGATTCCTCTCCTATAGTACTATCTTATTACACAGAGCTATAAAATAAAGAGCAAGTCGGCAGGAAAAAGAACAAGAGTGATCCACCACACATTTTATGATATAGAGGAAAAGCTCCCAAAAGAAAAGAGAGATATTGAGAAAAAGCTCTGCAGCAACTTTCATCCATTTCTACTTCTGCTTCTGCTCACTGATCACTGCTGCAAACTCTGATTGCTCTCACTAAAAGAGAGAAAGGCTACAAATCTTCTTCTCTCTATAGAAGAAAGATTCAATTCTTAACTTGTGCTTCAAATCTTCTTGCTAGGAAGAAGATTCATTATTGGCTTTATTCCATTCTTTCCTTTTCATTCTTATTCACTATTGTAAAAGAGTTTTTAGAATCTCTCTTCAAAAAAATTCAGTGTATTGGTTCTAAGAGTCTCCTTATCAAAAGACTCAGGGTGGTTCTAAGAGTCTCCTTATCAAAAGACTCAGTGCAAGTTAGTGAATTCCTACCAAGGGGGTAGAAGAGTGGACTACCCAAAGTTTGGGGAACCACTATATTTTCTTGTGTTGTGCTGTGGATTTTCTTTCTTACATTTGCTTTATTGTTTTAATTCTTGTTGGTGTGTGTGGGAAGCTCTAATCTGTGATCATACATATATATATATATTAACTTTGCACAAAATATTTCAAATCTCTATTCACCCCCCCCTCTAGAGAAATCTAGTGAGGTTAACTGTGCACTTTCAGCTGGCCTCAATAAAAATATTACATCAGCAAGTTAGAATCAACTAGCTATATGGACTTCACACTCACTGTTCTAGAATATGTAAATGTGGTGATATCAGAATGTTAGTTTTATCTCTCCACAGGCATGAGTACTATCTCTTCTCTACACACAGATATTATTTTATCAACATCAAAGCAAAGTGATTGTGAATAAACACTCATATACTCTATATAAATGGGATAATCTCTCTCATACACTTCAAGTATGAATAAAAAGAAATGGTGCGGTGACATACTTTTGATCTTCAATACCTACTTCTCATATCTTTTACAGAGATATACAGGTGCTTGCGAGTTCTCTTCAGGTACTCGCATACTAAATTTTTCATATACATGTTCTTATATCCTTTGCAGATAAAAACAGGTGCTTGCGAGTTCTCTTCAGGTACTCGCACACTAAATTTTTCATATACCAGTCCTTATACCTTTTTGAAGATAGAAGCAGGTGTTCACGAGTCCTTATTCAGAAATATGTACGTACTTGCGGGCGAGTTCTCTTCAGCCATTGATAAGTCCTCACAGGTATTTACATTTTTATATACACATATTCTGTCTTCACAAGAGAGGTGGATCTTGATTTGCATGGGTAAGTTCTATTTTTTCAAGCTTCTCAAAACTTAAAAAAATGCGGGGATTATGTTTACCCAGAAATCAGCGATCACCTTGAGCTAGCTTTTTGCAGGTAACTGAAGCAATCCACACCCTCTCTCGGAAGTCCAGGTATTTTTCACCGAAGATCCAAGCCCTGGCGGTCCCTCATCTCCCGGGTGGTCTCGCCTTTCGTCTCGTAGAGGTCACGCTTCGCTCGACCTCGCCTAGAGGTCACGCCCCGCGTGATCCCTCCCTCGAGAGGTCACCCCTTTGGGGCGACCTCGGCCTGAGGCAGATTGCCCCAGCTGGGGCGATCTCGGCCTGAGGTCTCCCTCTGGGCGACCTCGCCAGGTTGTCCCCTTGGGGCGACCTCGACCCAAGGCAGATCGCCCCAGCTGGGGCAATCTCGGCCTGAGGTTTCCCTCTGGACGACCTCGCCAGGTCGTCCCCTTGGGGCGACCTCAGCCTGAGGCAGATCGCCCCAGCTGGGGAGATCTCGGCCTGAGGTCGCCCTCTGGGCGACCTCGCCAGGTTGTCCCCTTGGGGCAACCTCGGCCTGAGGTAGATTGCCCCAGCTGGGGCGATCTCGGCCTGAGGTCGCCCTCTTGGCGACCTCGCCAGGTTGTCCCCTTGGGGCAACCTTGGCCTGAGGCAGATCGCCCCAGGTGGGCGATCTCGGCCTGAGGTCACCCTCTGGGCGACCTCGCCAGGTCGTCCCCTTGGGGCGACCTCGGCCTGAGGCAGATCGCCCCAGCTGGGGCGATTTTGGCCTGAGGTCGCCCTCTGGGCAACCTCGCCAGGTCGTCCCCTTGGGGCGACCTCGACCTGAGGCAGATCGCCCCAGCTGGGGCAATCTCGACCTGAGGTCGCCCTCTGGGTGACCTCGCCTGGTCGTCCCCTTGGGGCGACCTCGGCCTGAGGCAGATCGCCCCAGCTGGGGTGATCTCGGCATGAGGTCGCCCTCTGGGCGACCTCGCCAGGTCGTCCCCTCTGGGGCGACCTTGGCCTGAGGCAGATAGCCCCAGCTGGGGCGATCTCGGCCTGAGGTCGCCCTCTGGGCGACCTCGCCCGGTCGTCCCCTCTGGGGCGACCTCGGCCTGGGAGGTCTCAGCTCCGGGCAGCCCGTTCCTTCCTGACCTGCCCGTTTGGGCAGGCCCCCTCGCCTATAAATAGAGGGGTAGGGGCATTGGTTTCGGGATCGGGGGAGAGTTTCCAGCCCTTGCCTTTGATATGAGCGGTCTCATTTTTGAGACCATCGCATCTTTTCCCAGCAGCTGGGGCGGTCTCATTTTTGAGATCGACAATACCTCATTTCAGCAGCTGGGGCGGTCTCATTTTTGAGATCGTCAATACCTCATTTCAGCAGCTGGGGCGGTCTCATTTTTGAGATCGTCAATACCTCATTTCAGCAGCTGGGGCGGTCTCATTTTTGAGATCGTCAATACCTCATTTCAGCAGCTGGAGCTATCTCATTTCGGAGACCTCGTTACCTCTTTTTCAGCAGATTCCACTATAGACCCTCGACATCTCTTTTTCTCCTTCCTCTTGTCTTCCATCATAGCTCAAAGTAACCAACCATCTAATAGTTTCCTTCCTCCACCTCTTTGTGGCTTGAGTGAGTGTGGACCTGGAGCATTTTTGGCTCGAACATGTACAACCTCCTTACGCGATCTGATTACACTAAATCAACCACATTTTCTCAACATGGACACCAACCTGGCTTTGATACCAAATTGTAACATCTTCCATATAATGACCATATAATATGGGTCCGATCGGAACCCCACAACATATAATCACCACAAATTTAATATTATACAATTATAAGAATTTATACCCATCTCAAAACACATACCAAATACAACGAAAACAAATAAACTGAACTAAGAAGTTGTCCACATCTACATATGAGTACCTTGGCCTTAAGATCTTACATCACAAAAGTTCAAATCACCTTCCGAATCATACGTCATCAAGACATAGTAGAATATCCTACGCTACCTCGACGTGCAAGCCGGAACAAAGCAAAAGAAATATGAAAAATAAACTGGAGGAGGTACACTTCATGAGGCTTAGGCCTTTTTGGCCGGCAAGCTGGGTCTAGCTTGCGATCCTTGCCTTGCAACCATCACAGAAGAAGCAGTATAACAAGGGTCAGCCAGGGCTGACAACAAACTATGTAACAACACCCCTTCCTCCCGGACGTCCTAGCGAACCCCGGGGAACTACTTCACCCTGCAAGTCAGCACTTCGTATGCAAATATAAATAAGCATAAACAACATAGAATCAAGCAAGTAAAGATGTCACTAGCATCATCCACATTTCTATGTTGAGCAAATAAGTAAAGGGACCTATCTATGCAACATACATGCAAACCCGGGTTTCACCCAAGGCACCCTATAACGTGTATGATTCTAACACACCATCACACATATCACATCATCACAACACATCAATGACATATGAGTACTCACATTTCCCCAATGGGTACTCACATTTTCCCAACGACACAACAACATGGGGACTCACATTTACCCGATGGATACTCTCATTTCCCCAACGATACAACAATATGGGTACTCACATTTCCCCCAATGAGTACTCTCATTTCCCCCAATGCAATAATAATATGGGTACTCGCATTTCCCCAAATGGCACAATAACATGGGTACTCACATTTTCCCAAACATTCATCTCACACATTTTTCCTCCCTATGCCAACATTCGTTCTTATACGAAAATAAGGGCACCGCAACGACGTCTTCGCCACAATAAGATTTCTAATAAAATGCACTCTTTCCCATAAAAACCTTCCATTGCATTGTGGTACCATAATATGCACGTCAAGCAACATCACCAAATCGGACCACCGGTTGTGATTTCAGCTTCAACCACAATGACTAATCCACTAACGGAGCGGATCTCTAATGCAAATAATGTCGGTGATGGACTCAATCGACCCAGTGGTTTCTCTTGAACCAAGGCAACCCGGATCCCTCTCACTTGAGAGATTCGGTGCCAGAAACTGCAAGAAAAGAAGGCATAATCAGAAAAGATGTCATGCACACATCCTAAGACCGGGTTGAAGAGTGTTGTTACCTTATTCAATCTCTTCCTTGCCATAGAGATCTTGAATAACACAGATGGAAAAGTGCGCCTTCAAGCCCACTCCGCGAAGCCGATCTCAGATCTACGAACTGAGCTCCGAAGCTCCAACAATGGAGGATCTAGGCCTTCCTCCTCCTCCGAACTCTCCCGCTCAACTTAGCCGTCAAGGACCAAAAGACTTTAGAATAAGAGGGGAGAACTCCTATGCCCTATTTAGAGTTCACAGACGCAACACTCGGATCCATCAGATCAAGTTCTAAGAAGTTTGAACGCCCAAAAATTGCTGATTTACAGATTTATTTTCGAGCACCACCGCCAGCGTTAGCGCTACCGCGCCGCGGTAACTCAGCTCTAAAATGCTCTCTCTCTCTCATGTCCTCTAGACGTCTAGACGATCTAGACGATATGTCTACCTTCAGTATTAGCGCTACCACTTGACACTACCTCTCGACGACACACCGATCTGCAACACTTCTCGACAACAAGGGCATGTCATCTAGATGGCTACTGCCAGCATTAACACTATCGCTCGATGTTAGCTTCTAGATGACAAAACTATCTCGATGACAAGGGCATGTTGTCGGGACAAGGCAAAAGGGCTACCACCGGAGACAACTACTACCGCTCGTGTTAGCTTCCTGCTACCTCTTGCTTTGGCATTTTCAGCGCTCCAAACACAAGAAAAAATGGGGTGTTACATGCGCGACCCACTGGACCGCCTTGTCCCGAGATCTGTGGGTGTTACTTGAGGTGTCTTGCCACAAGAAGACGACCTACAAAGGGTCCCGCTTGTTAGGCTGCCACATTAGGAGACCGCGACACAATTTATGGCGGAGGTGCATTAGGCACTATGATTTGAACATCCCCCTATGGCTGGCGTCCATGAGGAGGGGGCGTCAAGATTGTCATCACCACGTGAATCTTCTCAGTAGGAAAATTACCTGCGGAGGTCATGATGGGCACTGGTATCGCGTCGAAGGAAGGGTTAGGATTCTTCTTAGATGATCAATTGGACACGATATATGGGTCCAACGAGGAGAATTCAGCAGCGAGGTCTCGCTGAGGACGAGTCCCTTTGATGTTTTCAAAGGGCAGTGTCACACCCACCACTTCAGCTTATGGTAAGGTTTGTCCCACCAATGACATGCCAGATGGCGCGACCTTGACCTTCTTAATGGGAGCTGATCCTCCAAAAGGGATGACTTCAATCATCTTGCCGGGAGTGGGAACTGTATAGAAGCATCAAAGTTAACAAAGAGCAGGGAGTCTCTAGACGCGATGACATATTTACTCGGCGAGTCGAGCTTAACATGAATTTGAGCTCAGGGTGTCTGGGCGGGGTCGCCGCAGAGTCCCTACCCAAAGGGGTAGAGATGTAGTAGTCGTTAGTAGTAATGTCTCCATAAGACCCGAAGCCGGACTGATCCATGGCTTAGCAAGCGATGGCGAGGTCAGCAAAGGTATCACATAAGATCGCTAATAAAATTCAACCACCCTAAAAAACCTCTTGGACGTACTCCAGAGTGGTCGAATTGCATATTTCAACGCCCTCATCTCCCTCAGTCGAAGGCCCGCCATCCCCGAGAGCTTGGTCCGCACTTGGTGAGGTGGA
The DNA here is from genome assembly GCA_033032865.1 of Dactylorhiza incarnata. NCBI lineage: Eukaryota > Viridiplantae > Streptophyta > Magnoliopsida > Asparagales > Orchidaceae > Dactylorhiza > Dactylorhiza incarnata. Next base: position 4,339,912 of record JAWHQI010000044.1, on the reverse strand, counting down.
GGTTCACTTTCATTTTTATCTCTCTTTTCTTTCTTCTTGCACCACTTATCATGGCGAGATGGATGTTTTTGATGGTGGCGAGGAGAGAAGAAGACTTCATAACTACATTTGTCGAGGTGGATTCCATCTCGCAAGCTATCAGTCAAGGTTGACGTTATGGGGACCTGTCAACTCGTGAGAACCACTCGGAAGACTCGCGCGACAAAAACCAGACTTACTAGTTCATTTCAGGCAACCTCAATCACCTCACCAAAGCCCTACAATATGACAGATCTAGTATTTTGCGGGATTGGATACTCACAGACCCCCACCCATTTTCCTCATTTTCCAAGACCGTGCCTTCCTTGTTCCTAGCTAGCACGGTTTTGGTTTAGGAGGGGAAGTTCCTATGTACTTTTGGGTGTGTGTACATACCTCCTCGCTGCAACTCATGAGTCTTGTTTATAGACAGTACAACCTTCAGCTCTTGTGATCCTTCTCTCTTGTCATCAGATCTGTGTTGTTATACCATAAGGTCAGTAACCTTTGGTTACCCTTTTTGGCACGAACTTTGTGAACTAGTTCCTTGGTTCCAACAATAAAAACTGATTCCTTCTCATTAGACCATAAATTGGGTCAAAAACCACACATATACAACAAGCTTATTAAAATAATATGACATGGAAAAGACTAAAATAGACACAAAATAACAACCCCCACAAGTTGGCGCATATGAATCGTAGATGCCCAACTTGTTGGTCAAGAATTTGAACTGGGGATATGCGAGAGCTTTAGTGAAGACGTTTGTTGGTTGGACTCTTGAATGAAGATGCATAATGGTGATTTCCTCGGCTTGAATTTACTCATGAATGTAATGACAGTCAAATTCTATGTGATTTGTGTGTTCGTGAAATACTAGATTGGACACAATATGGATGTCGTATTGACTATCACAAAATAACTCTATAGGTTTATCTTACATCACTCTAAGGTCAAGTAGGAGTGATTTAAGTCATATGAGTTCACTATAAGCGAACATCAAAATGCGGTATTCAGCTTCGGTGGCAGAATGTGATACAATATTTTGTTTCTTGGTTTCCAAGAGATGAGTGAATGCACAAGTGTGAGAAAGTATCTGGTGATAGACTTACACATGATAGAGAAATTGGCCCAGTCAGTGTCACAATAGGCTCGTAATTTGATATCTAATTTGGCATGAAGCCATATGCCTTGTCTCATATTGTATTTGAGCAGCATCAAAATGAACCTTCTTAGGATCTCGAGCCTACTGAGAAAAAACATGAAAGAAGTAAGAAATCTCTGGGGGAGTAATATTGAGGTAAATCAATAGTCCCACTAATCAATGATAAGAGGCACCGTCAACTTCCTCTCCTTTAGCCAACGATAAATTTTGCCCATGCTCCATTGGTGTCTCTATCAGTTTGCTCCCAATAAGGCATATTTTAGTTAGCATATGAAAAGACTAGTGGATGATCTTATCACTTCAATGCTAAAGAAATGCTTGAAATGCCCCAAATCCTTGATATGAAAGCAATTGTGTAGGTATTACTTGAAAGTTGAAAACATTATAGAATCACTACCAACAAGAATGTTATCGTCAACCTAGCCGAGTAAGCTCATGTAAATGATATCACGTCGATATGCAAAGAACAAATAGTCATCTAAGGATTGAACAATATAATGCCATAAGTTTTGAGCGTGGTGGTTAATTTTGTAGATTAATTGTGTGAAGCTTTGCGATGCCCATGGATGGCCTTGTAGAGAAGACAAACTTGATTTGGAGTGTGCGACTAAAAATTGAGAGGAGGGCACATGTAAACTTCTTCTTCCAAGTCTCCACGGGGGAAGACATTGCTAACATCCATTCGATGTAAGATCCAACCATGAGCAATGACAAGAAAGGCATGAACTGAGATCAACTTGGCAACTGGAGCAAAAATCTCATGATAGTCGAGCCCTTCAATTTGTGTAAATCCCTTGGAGACTTGATTCGCCTTGTACCATTCAATGGCGCAATTAGCATGCCACTTAATCTTGTATACCCATTTACAATCGATTGATCACTTTCCTAATGGGAGAATCACGATAGTCTAGGTCAAGTTAGTTTCAAGGGAGACAATTTTCGTGTCCATAGATTTGTGTCACTCCTTTGTGCGAAAAATCCTCAGCATATGTTTGAGACTCCATATGCGAAGGGATGACAATGAGGAATGGGCATTGTGACTTCAAGAAATTGTAAGAGATATATAATGAGCTAAGGGATAATGGGTACATGAGAAAACATGATTGGGATGGGGAGGTTGTTTTGCTACGTCGATCAATTGAGAAGCATGTGTCAATGCACTTAAATCATCCTAGATCGGTAAGCAGATGCTTGCAAAATAGACAACTTATTCATTAAGATGTGGTGGTGTGCGGTGAGCAAGATGAACACACTATTCATAAGCAGGCCGGGGTTGAGCCGGTTGAACAGTCTCAGTCCGTTCGGGTATGATGGTGCCACTAAATCATCCAGAGTTATAGTATAATCCATGACATTCAGGGGTTTTATAGTGTTGGGCACATCAGTAGAAACTTGCGCCAAAGGAAAAATGTCTTCATGTAATGACACGTCTCGGGAAGAAAATACCATTCATCTTCTCAGTCATACAATTTCCACCCCTTCTTCCCATGCAAGTAACCAATGAAGATACACTTTCTACTACGTGAGCCAAATTTTCTCTCTGCTTTTGATAGTTTGTGTAATGTAAGACTCGAACCTGATCTTGTATATTAATTATTATTATATTTTAATATATAAGAACAATAAAAGAATTTTCCTATGATGAAAAAGAGAAATTCAGTGCCGATTTGACGTCACACGTTTAATTTTGAAGTTTGAGATTTTTGATATTTTGCGTTGTTCGTTTCGTTTATGGTTTAAATTTCATTATTGAAAATAATTGTGAGTAAGGCTTGGATTAAGCTAAATTAGTTTAATTAGGCTAAAGATGAGGATTATGAAAGAGGGGTGGTTGTTTGGGGTTCCTAGTGGACCGACTGGTTGCTTTAATTTGCTTACTTGTGCTAACTGAATGAAGTTCTTTTGGCTGTGACTGGGTGCTTTGGTTTAGCTGATTCTATATTATATATTATTTCTGACGGGGGATTAAATATGGATCCGGATCCCCTGGAGTTCCTACGGGAACTCCGGGGCGGATTTCGGCAAATCACGCACCTTGAAATATATATGTGGCCAGGATTATACTCCTATTATTTATGTTTTATTTTTTTCCTGCCCTGCCAAAGCTATCTCCCGCCATATCTCCCGCCAAGCGCCAACTTCCTATTCTCCCGCCACCTGGATCCTCTCCCACCAACCTCCCGCCAAGCACCATCATCCGCTCTCCCGCCAACCTTCTATTCTCCCACAGCAGCTCGCCAGATAATTTCCTATTCACCCGCCGGACATTACCTCCTGTTCTCCCGCCAAGATCCAACTCTCCCGCCAAGATCCAGCTCTCCCGTGGAAGCTCTTCCGCCAACAACCAGTTCTCCGCCAGAAGTTGCAGAAGCTTGCCAGATCTGTTGCAGTCGGCTTCGTTGGAATTTTCCTTTTGATGAGACATGGATTTTTTGGAGCCTAAAATCGGTATGGAATTTTGCACTTTAGATGAGGCATGGACTTTTTGGAAGAATTATAGTAGGAAGATGGGATTCGATGTTCGTAAACATTATGCAAATAAAAGCAAAAAAGATAATATGATTAATTCCAGAAGATTCTTATGTAGTAAAGATGGTTTATCTATTCCCGATACCTATCTTCTTTCTCACCGCCTAGAGCTCTCTCGACGGGTTGGTTCCGCTTAGGGCTTCTTCGATCCTCCTCTCCCTTGCTCGATAACTGCTCCTTCTTGATCGACTATGCTGGGAGAGTCCATTAGAGGTGTGGTATTGTTCCTCTTGCTCAGTTGCTGTGATATTTGGCTGGAATTGGACTTTGGCCGGTAGATTTGGGTTGAAACCCCTCCACTGTGAGCTTCTCTCCTCCCTCTCTCGTCTTTTAATTACTGAAATTTGAGTTATGCTGAAAGTATTGTTGAGGTATATTTAACTATCGGGTTAACGGATACTTAGCGGTAGGTTAAGACCAGTTAGGGATCCACGCACCCGCTAGGGAATTAGGGTTTGCCTATAAATACCCTGCTAGGGGCAACGAGTAGAGTGTTCCAAACTAGACACTCACCCGGATGCTTCGAGCACCAATTCTAACATTCTCGAAGTTCCTCTCTCGTTCCCGTGCGTTTTTCCCCGTAACCGCTCTTCCTCGCATTTTTTGCATCCGCCGTCGTGCGCAAGGAGGTTGGATTCCAGTCGATCGAAGGAAGTAAGGCCGTCTTCTCCATTGTTCCCGCAGATCGAGTATTCCTCTCGCGTGCTCCTCGCTGTCGACGCCCCTCCCCAGTCACTGCTCTTCCTTGCGATTTCGGTCGCCGGTCCTGCGCGAGAAGGAGACACGCCGCTCCTGGGTTTTTTCCCGTCGTTGAAGGAGTTTTTTTTCGTGTAACTGCCGCTCTTCCGTCGATCGACGGTTTAGGGCTGAGCCGCCGCCCGTTCGCATTTCAGAGATCGACGAAGACTCACCCAGCCTTCTTCTTCTTGTTCACGAAGAACAGATCGCTCGTCTTCTTCTTCTCGTTTGGTGATCGGAGTTCGTCTTTTCTGTCGAGATCGGAGAAGCCTGTCGCCTGTGCTATCGAGTTTGACTTCTCCTTGCCCGCTCCTTGTCGTACTTCCTGTCGAGAAGGACTCTTCTCGTTGGCGTAAAGAGTCACTGATTCGAGAAGGACCATTCTCGTTTTGCAGTTAAGGAGATCGGCGCCTGTTCTTCTCTGCAGCATAGAAGTGGTTGCCGTGAGTCGCGCCGCTTCCTGTTGAGTGACGTGCAGTGAAGTGTTGCTGCCGATCTAGTACCTCCTGACCCCGATCCAGTTTTTGTGGAGATCTGATTTTTCAAACTCTGTTGCTACGTGACGGAAGAACTGGACTCAGTCGTCAGTAGGAGTGCGACACAAATTCTTTTTTTGGATTGGATCTGAAGAATTTCTCGCCTCTACGTGCCTCAAATGATCTCTTTCTAGATTTCTGCCCGTAATTAGTTTGCTAGTGGAATTCTAGTATTTTGGCAAGAGACACACGATGTCGAAGGGCTATACTCCTGTTCCGATGATAACATTGGAGAAATTCTCCAATTCTGAGTTCTGTGCTTGGAAGAGGAACACTCAGTTTGGCATGAAGTACCTGAACGTGTTCTACACCATTCAGACTGTACGTGCTGAGGTTCTTGGGACAGCTGGAGAGACCCAGTGGGTGGTCGATGAAGATTTCTGCCGCGACTACTTGTTGAACTGCCTTTCCAACAAGCTTGCTGAGACGTACATCAAAATGAAGACTGCCAAAGAAATCTGGGATGCTCTGGAGGAGAAGTTCAAGGAAGAGGAAAATATGTCCAAGATGCACCTCGTGGACAAGTTTTTATTACTTTCACCTTCACTGAGGAAAGGGAAATCCTTCCACAGGTCGCAAATTTTGAGAATCTGGTGGACAAGCTGAACAGTGAGAACATCCCACTGCCAGATGGATTTGTTGCAGGAGCTATTATCTTCAAGCTCCCATCGACGTGGTATTCCTTTAAAACAGAGATGTATCGGAAGAAAACTCAGGTCAGTCTTAAAGACCTCAAGCGCTTCATTTGCATTGAGGATGAGAACAGGACTAGACATACTAGGGAGACTATTAGCAAGCAGTCTTCTGCTGCCAACATGGTCACGCATCCTAAGCGGAAGTTTAAGCCCGGCAAGACTAGACCGTTACCCAGTGCACCCGCAGTTGTGGACACGAGCAAGAAGGTGAATAAATTCAAAGGCAAGTGCTACAATTATAACAAGTGGGGTCACTGTGTTTCTGAGTGCAAGCAGCCCAAGAGAGGAGATCCTAGTACACCGAAGCCTGATAATAGGGCCAATATGGTCCATCAGACTGCGCCCACCAACTTTGTTGCCATGGTCGGTAACGGACAGGCCAGTACAGAGTGGTGGATAGACTCAGGTGCTACATGTCACGTCTGCAACAATTCCGCGCTTCTATAGGATGTCACTGCAGTCTGAGAGACTGTTACTATTGCTGATGGAGGAGTTGCTGACGCGCTGAAGGTCGGCAATGCTACCTTGACGCTCTCCTCAGGTAAAACTCTTACTTTGAAAAATGTTAAATTTATACCATCATTAGCTGCTAATTTAATTTCAATTAGTTTGTTATGCGATGCGAGTATGTCATTTAACATTAGTGGTGGTCGAGTAACGCTGATGGTTCACTCGCACAATTTTGGTTGTGCATTTGTTGTCAACGGAATGTATAGGTTGAGTCTAGCAAACAAAGTAGTAAATCAAGTTAGTTCTAATTTGATCGATCTAAGACTTTACATGCAAGACTAGGACACGTCAATTATAGAAAACTACTCCTGCTAGCTAGAACTCACAACATCCCTTTAGACACAAAAACCAGATTTGACAAATGTGAAATCTGGGCTCAAACTAAGATAACTAGAACACCTTTTAGTCAGGTTTCTAGGAGCACACATTTGCTAGAGTTAATACACTCCGACATATGTGACTACAAAAGTTTTGTCACACATGGAGGTCGGAAGTATTTGATAACTTTTATCGACGACTACTCTAGATTCAGTCACATTTATCTACTTAAATCCAAAGATGAAGCTTTTGAAAAATTCCGTATATTCAAAACTAGGGTTGAAAATCAACTTGACATGAAAATCAAATGGCTAAGGAGTGATCGAGGAGGAGAATACGTCTCCGGGGAGTTCAGAGATTTCCTTGCCAACAATGGCATCATCCCTGAAATGACGGCTCCTTATTCCCCCCAATGCAACGGTATTGCTGAGCGAAAAAATAGGACTTTAACAGAAATGTTAAATTCCATGTTGTTGACTGCTGGCATGCTTGCGGCCTACTAGGTGAAGCTGCCCTCACGTCTAATCACATTCTTAATAAAGTTCCACATGCCAAGTTGACTAAGACACCCTATGAGCTTTGGTTTAAGAGACCTCCTAGATTTGATAATCTTAAGACCTAGGGCTGTATCGCTTATGTTAGGATACCTGACCTTAGAAGAGCTAAGATTGGACCTAGGACAAATACGTGTGTCTATTTAGGATGTGCAGAGGATAGTGCTGCTAACAGATTTCTCGATCTCTCTATGAACACTGTAATCGAATCTAGAGACGCTGTCTTCTTTGAGGATAAGTTCCTTAAGGATAAGAGCCTGACGCTTCCAGGTCTACCAACAACTAGTCTTGAGCCTTCAGCTGAGCCAAGTCAACGTAACTCTGACACTGCGCCTGTAGACACGAGTGGTTTAGATACCAGAAGGCTATCTAGTAGAGAGAAAACGCCAAAAAGCTTCGGTACAGACTTCGTGACTTACCAAGTTGAAGCTGATCCATCCACCTATAAGGATGCGATGCGATCTCGAGACTCTCTATTATGGAAAGAAGCCATCGATGAAGAGTTATACTCTCTCATGCAGAACAACACGTGGACATTGGTTGACTTGCCCAAAGGGGCTAAGACCATTGGAAACAAATGGGTTCTGAAGAAGAAGCTTAATCCTGAGGGGAGTATTGCCAAATACAAAGCACGTCTAGTTGCAAAAGGCTTCACTCAAGTGAGTGGAATAGACTACTTTGATATATACTCACCTGTTTGTCACTATGCGACAATTAGGATACTTCTCGCTATAGCATCTATTGAACACTTTACAGTTCATCAAATGGACGTCAAGACTGCATTTCTTAATGGAGATCTGACCGAAGAGATCTACATGCACCAACCTGAAGGGTTTGCGGTAGAAGGTCTAGAAAATAAGGTCTGTAAGTTGATTAAGTCACTATACGGATTGAAGCAAGCACCTAAATTGTGGCACGAAAAATTTGACACTTGTGTTAAAGCCTTGGGTTTTAAATCCAGCTTTTCAGATAAATGTCTGTACGTTCATACAAGTTCAAATAAAGTTGCAATTATATGCTTGTATGTTGATGACATGCTAATTCTGGGCACTGATCAGTCTGAGGTGAAAGACGTGAAAGCTGCCTTGACGACACAATTTAGCATGACTGACTTAGGCGTGGTGAAAACCATCCAAGGAATGGAAGTGAACTTCACTGACAAGGGTATTATCCTCAGTCAGAGTCACTATATTAGAAATCTACTTGAGAAGTGGGGTTACGTTAATAGCAAAGGTTGTGAGACTCCATACGATTATAACAATAGACTGAAACCGAATGAAGGTTCATCTATTAGACAGTTGGATTACTCCAAACTCATAGGCAGTCTCATGTATGCTACAACCTGCACTAGACCTGACATAGCCTTTACGGTCGGCATGTTAAGTAGATTTACGAGTAACCCTGGGCAGGACCACTGGAATTCCTTAGAAAGGCTTATGCGATACTTAAAGCACACTGAAAAGTATGCTTTATGTTATAGTGGACATCCTCCTGTACTTGAGGGGTATTCTGACGCCTCCTGCTGTTCAGAAATTGCTGACAGTAGATCCACTAGCGGTTTTGTATTTACCCTAGGAGGAGCAGCAGTAGCTTGGAAGTCAAAGAGACAGTCGTGCATTGCACTTTCCTCTATGGAATCAGAACTCTATGCCCTCGCTTCAGCAGGAGAAGAAGCTGAGTGGATAAGAGATCTCTGTGATCATCAACATTACAATGACGAGTCTCAAAATGAACTCTATTTCACTATATTGTGACAATCAAGCCACAAAGATCATTGCAACAAATACGTTGTTCAATGGAAAGCGAAGGCAACTAAGGATGAAACAGGCCTGGTTGACCCATCTCACTAGTCAGGGGATAATCTCCCTATTGGACGTGAGATCGAAAGACAATGTAGCAGATGTCCTTACCAAGGGCTTATGTAAGGTTCTAACACATAAAACATCGGGGGAGATGGGATTAAGGTTCATTTAGTATGACTTAATACCCTGCTTATGTTTTAAATCTTAGAACCGTAGTCTGCTTACATTCGAGCATCTAGAGTGAGCACACAGAAGTATTCCAGATGCTATCTGATGAAATCCAGAGATGGATAGTTGCCAGTCATTCCAAACTTGATGACTTACGCAATTATTTTTAATTCAAAGGTTGATTTGGGTATCATTCCAAAAACGAATACTGAAGTTGCTGATATGCGTCCTGATATTATGATAATTACTTATATCATTCCAAACTTGATGATATATTGGTCACAGCTTGTTGTATCATTCCAAACTTGATGATATAATACAATTGTGAAACGTTTGGTAATAATCTTAATAATCGAAGGAACATGGTTTGATTCTTTGAAATCAATTGTCTAATTTTGTGTAAATTGGATAGAGATGCTGATATGTGATTCTTTTCTTCCTGGTTAGAGTATTACGTTCTTTTACTGCTAGAACTATTCACTTTACTCTTGATTAGCAAATGTTAGAATTCATAGAGATTTGTCTCATGACATTCTTATTATGTCTGTTTGCAGATCACATGGAGATTGGAGGAGAGAAAGTTGATTTCGACCCAGATGATGATGATCTATTGTTTGCATAGATCACTGTTCATTTATCTGTTCTTTGAGTTTTTTCCAGCTTTGCTTACTGTTTCTTATTTGGAGCCTTGTGTTTGAGTTTAGATATTGTGTATTCTAAAACTCATATTTATGTTTTCTGGAAAACTCATATTATGTCGTTATTAACTCTTTTTTAAAGTAATCTGTGATGTGACCCCGATATTTACAATATAGGAGGAGAATGTTGAGGTATATTTAACTATCGGGTTAATGGATACTTAGCGGTAGGTTAGGACCCGTTAGGGATCCACGCACCCGCCGGGGAATTAGGGTTTGCCTATAAATATCTTGCTAGGGGCAACGAGTAGAGTGTTCCAAACAAGACACTCACCCGGATGCTTCGAGCACCAATTCTAACAAGTATAAGCTTATGGCTAGCCGGCTAGGGTTCCTATTAGTGGGTTTTTCTGATTTGGGCTTTACTTTGTATTATTCTTCCTCTCCGCCTCTTTAATTCTTCTTCCCATCTCCTTTTTGGATGGTTTGCTGTTGGTTGATTGGGCTGATGTTGAAACAAGTGTTGACTGCTTTTACTTGTGTTGGCCGGCTGCTGTGTGGGCTCTTGTTGTATGTTATTGGCTGCCCTTTTTGTTAGCCATTATAGGCTCTTATTAGCTACCCTTGATAACTATTGTTGACCACCTTGAATTATTGTTGTTGGTTGCCCTTGATTAACTGCTGTTGGCTGCCATTTAAGTGTTTTTGAGAGATGTTATGGGCTGCCTTCTTTGGTTTTTATTGGCCACAAAAGTGGCTGAATTTTGAAGTGTTTCGTGGCTGAATTCTGAGTTTTGTAATGACTAAAATCTGATTCTTACGCCTCCTTTTCGAGTCAAATAGATTATTCCTCCTTTAGGAAACTCCTATAAGTCGTAGTTGTGGTTGCATTAGGAGTTCGCTCGTAACTATTTAACGACACAACCATAAAGTAAATGATTTACTTGATATTGTAGAGGATGACGTTCAGCGATAGACAAAAGAAAAGCTGCGGTGAGTCCTTACCGCTTTGATTACGTATACATTTGAATTATTTTGAATTATGAACACGTAAAATTACTTTACTCTAAGCTACTTCCTTGCATGGACACTGAATATGAATTGAATTGAATTGAAGAAACTCAAAGATTTGAAATCACTGAAAACATGAAATCATTAAAAGGCTAAACATGAATTGGCAAGCGATAGAAACTCTTAGTGGAAACTTATATAATTATTCCACATATTTTGAAATGAATATGAATTGAATATGAAAAGAATAAGAAACTGAGTGTGCGTCGACACATAGAAATGTTAAGGGTTAGCCTTATAGGGGGTTGAACTCCTACACCTCGTTGGGGGGTCGAACTCCTACAACTTTAGGGGGGTCGAATTCCTACACCTTGTAGGGGGGTCGAACTCCTGCAGATTTTGATATAGAATTGTATAATCTCGAAGGTGTGGAAGCCTGCTGCGTATTTGAGCACCATAGAGTGGACATTTATGCTATGAGTCCAGATGTTTGATTGAGATTGACCCTCAGTATTTTTAAAGAATGAAAAGTAATATGACAAATCCCGAATTGAATACATAAATAAATAAGAATGAAAGAATAAGAATTTTGACATCAGAAATAGTTTATTTTTGTTGTACTATCTCACTGTACAGTACCTTACCTGCTTACTTTACTTGTTGTTCTACTGAACATGTTCATATAGAAATATATAACTGTATATTGCTGCAGACTCTTCATATTTGTCTGTAGTGCGGTTGAAGAGGTAAGAAACTCACTTAGTTTTCTAAACTAACTGATTGTCGATCTCTTTTTTTAGGATCTTATCGCCGTCATGCTAGACCACGCTAGGAGGGTATCTGCGGAGGCAGAAAGAAAACAGAGGGAAGATGTGGCTCGAGCATGGGCTAGAGTTTGTTTCAGTCTGTACATTGTACTCATGCACTTTACATATTAGAATTGTTACGTTATTTAATTGTGAAAAATGCTCAGAATAAAGATTTAAATTGTGGCGAACTTCAGACCGTTACATGCAATACCATAAATATGATCTAATAAATAAATTAAAATCTCCTATGATGAGAAAAATAAAACCGTTGTCGTGTTTTTTAAAATTTTATCAAAGATTATTATTTTTGTGATGATATTTTGTTTCCAATATTGTGTAGCTAAATAAGGGACGGCTAAGTAAGGGTACTGATATTATGATGGATACACTAGATTTTTATTAGGCTAGATTGTTTATGTGGGTTGGATTAAGTTACGCATGTAAGGCTTAAAGAATTGATATTACGGCTCTTTCTCGCTTGATAAATCAAGAAGCTTCAAGTGCCTTCTCTTTTCTTCTTCACTAAGGCTTCGTTTGGCACAATTATCATAGAGTGTATGTTTGGCATGACAAAGGTCATGACCGCTATCAAGAAAATAAACTAATTTTTAGCATAAAATGCATGAAATTTTTTAGGTGAGGTCGGACATTCACGAACGATGGTTCATGACCACCACTTTCATGACCACCACCACCGCGCCAAACGAAGCCTAAGCCACATGACTCTTTCACTCTTGTTATCACCTAAGCTCTAAGATGGCGCATTATCTCTCTCTCTCAGGAATGTTTTTACCTCAATTCTCTCTAGTGCGCTCGTGCCAGCTCTTTTCTCTCCCTCGACGACGATAGTGCCCTAACTTCCGATGTCGAGTGGGTGCTGATGTGTTGATTTTGTGTAGTGTTGGAACAGATTGGGCTCATCTTTTCTCTTCACTGTAAGTTTCCTCTCTTCTCCTCCGCTCTGCTTCATTATTCTTCACCTAAAGTTATTAAGTGTGGGATGTGAATTACTGGAATATGGGATGTGTAACTGGCTACATACTGCTACTCAAACATCACCATTCATTCATTGCTACATATCCATCAACGACATAGATCAAGGAAGCTTCAGCTTTTTATCCAACGACATCGAACAACTCATCAAATGGCGTGCATGTATCTAGCAGCTAAACAATACATATATAATAAACGACATCCATGGCACTACCAGAAGCATCCATTCCAGATTGAGGGATTGTAATTAATATTAGCTTTCTCTGTAACACCCAACCGACGATTTCTGACAAGTCCTTTTATATTAGACCTATAAATTGTAATGTAATGAATGTTTTTGTTAAGAAATAAAGAATGAAGTTTTTAGTTTAATTAGTCATCTGCTAGTAATTATAAATGAGTGTAGAAGATAGATTATTACTTTCCGGTGAAGGTGAGTGCCACCGCCGCCCATAGCGCAAGGTTGTAACAATATGGGACTTAATTGTGATTCCTCTTCTTTTCTTCTTTCTATTGATGGAATGAAATTTAATGGGAGAAGATGATTTTGGGGATGGTTTTCATATGAAATTTGTAGGGGCTAGCTATTTGGATATTATTGATTGCTACTTATTAATGCATGTCACTTTAAGATTAAGAGCCAAAGTGAAAGCACCAGTGATTTTGAAGTGATGTCAGGACCCAAAGTGTCATGCTTGTCGAGGATGGACTAGATTAGTCTCTAGTAGTAAATAAGATATGATGTGTTTTGATACCATAGAGTTATATATCTATATATTTCTGTACTCGTTGTAGTTTGTGTTTATGCAGTTTTATATTGGATATGAGATCTTGTATAGTTATGCTTTTAATGAAATGAAACGTTTTTTTTATTTTGTACATTTTCATACTCACTGTGCTTATGTGACATGCCACTCTTAAAAACAATATGTTATGCAATGAATATTGCTCAATTGTGGCAATATGTGGATTGTCACCGTGTGCATAACAAAGACAACCAAAAACACTCAAATTGTTATAGACAAATACCCTTCCAAAAGAATATCGTATGGTGACTTTTGATGAAGGTGAGTGGTGGGGTTCCGATTGATGAGGTAGGAGGCAGTGAGTATGCATTCTTCACAAAACTTGAGGGATATGGAGGCCAGCTTGGAAACACAAGGATCATGATACTTCAAGTAGATTATGATGTTTTCATTCCACTTGACCATTTTGTTGAAGTGTGTTAGTGCAGCTAGTTTCATGAATGATATTTTAGCGAATTGCAAGAAGTTTCTCAGTAAGGGAAAAACCTTTGAAGGTTTTATGGGTGCATGACAAAAGTGGTAGATGCTAAAATGGAAAATGATTTTAGTGTGTTATTAAACAAGCTTGTGGTTGATTACTTTAAAGATTATTGTGAAGTTGTGACATATATCAGGTCAACTTGGATAAATCCATACAAATCATATTTTATTTCTAGTTGGATTGATAAATATATTCATTTGGGTAATTCAACCACCAACCAAATTGAAGGCACACATAGTAAACTAAAGAAATTTGTAGAGGTTTTTATTGGTAATTTATCAATTATTTGGAGGACTTTCGATCAAATGATCAACAATCAACACACAAATATTAATAGATCGTTTGGTAGTAGTTGCATTCAAGTAAATATGGAGTTTGCAGGTTTTTTGTATTCTGACCATCTAGGCAGTGTATCTTTCAAAGCTCTACAATGCATAAAAGAGAAGGTTGATATAGTGAAGAGTGGAATGGAATGTTGTAGGATAGATAAATGCACACATGAGAAGCGTACTACGAGTTTGCCAAGTGAACATAAGTTGGTGTCTTATGTTGCTCAATCAAGAGCATTTCTATTATGGTTTGTACTTGGACATTGGAAATAGTTATCTTTACATATTGGCGAGGACAAAGTTGATATTAACGGGTCGACCGATATAAACATTGGATTAAAAGCAATTACTCGGAAATTCAATTATTCAAATGACATACAAAAGATGAAGTTAAAATGGAAGTTGCGATAACTCATTAATCCATCAAAAAAAGCCAAACAACTGACCCTTTAATTAAATTGTATTTAAAAGGTAGGTCTATAGGGAGTTACAAGAAATTTAGAGATAACTCAAAATCCACAAAGCGTGATCCATCTCATTTTGAGTATGTCTTGACGGAGGAAAATGCAATTTGATAGTTTATAAGGTAGTAGTCTAATTCACATAAGGGGGTGAATATGTCTCTTTGATTTTTCTTTTCTATAGCTAGCTGTTGTTAGATAATATGTAAAGCAAAAACACAACACAGAAAGCACACAGCCTTTTATAGTGGTTCCCCAAGACAATGTGTCTATGGGTAGTCCACTCTCCCTCTACACCTTTCTAACAGTGTGTTAGACAAAACAACCTCCTCCAAACTCAGCTCCAAGAGCTTACAACACAGATCTCTCAAGATCTCTCAGGTTTGCTCCAAACCCTACCTCAGGCAAAATAACCCTACCTCTCAGAGTGCTCCAACTCCTACACCTCAGAAATCCACTGATTTCCTATCTCAGGATTATCAAGAAGCCTTACCTCAGATCTCCTCAGAGATCCTACACTCAAGCTGAGAGTAAAGCTCTACAAGCTCAGGCTCAACAACCCTACCCACTCAGGCTAAATAGTCCTACAACTCAGGCTCAACAGCCCAACAAACTTAGGCACAAGACCCTACAAACTCAGAACAATAATGTTCTTACAGAAGTTATGATATTTGCTTACAACAGAGGACTGAAAAGATGTCTCCTTCAGCTTTGGTCTTCTGTTGTTGATGCACTGCATGTGCTGTCTTGAAGCAGGGCTGAAAGGCAATAGATTTAGTCCTAGCTCCTATCTGATCTTCCTCTTCAGTGGATGAAGAAAGATCTCCTAGTTCTTCTTGATTGAATGAGGAAGAACTATCTTCTCTCTTGTTATCTGCTTGCAGGTTCAGGAAGCAGGGAGAGATCACATATGGAAGCCGTCAATAGCACACAACTTTCTTTCAGATTGTTTTCCACTTTTCAACACACTTTTCACAATGCCCTAACATATTCTTTTATACCTCCTTCATCTGCAATGGTTCTAAGGAGTGCCCTGTCACAGCATGGACCAAAATAGAATATGTTATCCTGCTTTCCAGCCACTTTCACCAGAAATAGATCCCGCCAAGCTTTAATTCAAATATGAATCTGTCCCAGCGGTTGGGCTGAGACAGACTCCAGTCTCGTCGATAGCTTTGACTCTGTCTTAGCGGATCCACTGAGACAGTTAGTCTTCTCAGCAGTTTCTGTCTAAATGCAGCTCATCAGAGGAAGACTCCTTCTTAGCAGCTCCTAGCCTCGTCCCAGCGGTTCAGCTGAGACCATGCTGTCGTCTCAGCGGTTTTGACAGTAAAACCACATAACTATTCTAATGATTGGAATAACTGCATATACATGATGTAAAATAGGGTTTATCAAACACAATATGTACTTAACATTGAATGTGATACTTCTTCAAATCAAAGGAACATTGAGGGCAATATTCCCAATAATCTCCCCCTATTTGAAGAAGGCAGAACATACACCAATGCTAAGATACATAACCACGGAAAAACCTATCATGACAATATATGAAATAACAGTCATGCTAACATAACAAATAATTGTTAACTATATACACATCATATAAGATATCATGAATAATTATGAATAATAGTCATGACAATATTACAATAACATTGTTAACTCCATATATGCACCACAATGTATATAAAGCATCAATATACAACAATATTAAGCTTGTCTAATGTTGGCCTATCAACACAAGATAAAAGGGACAATTGATATCCTCTGATGAGGGTGACTGATAAAATCAACCTGCTTTGATACCAATTGAAAGGAGAGTTTAGTTCTTATTTTTGTTATTAAAATTATTGTTTAACTTTGTTTTAAAAATAGGTGATATATATAAATACATATGATGTTTGCTGATTGCTGATTGAGAAATAAAATCAAACAGTAGAAGCACATAAATAATCACAGCACAAATAAAAACATAAAACAAATAAGCAAACCAAGCAATCCAGATGACACAAGGAAATATAGTAGTTCCCCTCAACTGGGTACATCTACTCTTCTACCCACTGGTAGGAATCCACTGGAGGTTGTTGATAAGGTGCCCTCACACCAATGTGATTTTGATAAGGTGTCCACACACCAATGAGAGTTTTGATCAGGTGCCCAATTCACCTATAAGCTTTTGATAAGGTGCTTATAAACCAAGCTGCAGGTTTTTGCTAAGGTGGTCTGTCACCGGGAGTAAACTTTTGAAAGGAGTTTTAACCCTTTACAAGATGGCAAGGAGAAAGGGAAAAGATATTTTGTTCTTCTCTTTTTGCTGAGAAGACTCTTGATGATCCTGATTGGATGTTGTGTTTGGATCTTGATGATGATGTTGAAGAGCTCCCCTTGTCTGATATAATTGTTGACAGTTTGTGGAGGCATCTTCTCTTGATTGTACAAATTCCTTTCTTCTTATGCAGTAATGATCCTGAGCAATTGATTATGATTGGTGTCTCAGGATGAATGTGATCTGCAAGAAGGAGTTAGCAAAAAGAAGATAAATAATAGAAGATCTGCTTCTTCTTTTTGCTCTGTTCTTCTTCTTCTATAATTCTCCTTGTTCTCTAATTCCTGTACAGCAGTTGTAATATATATTCTATCTATGTTAGATCTGTACAACAATATATATTCTGTATATATATATATTAAGAGAGAACAGTTGTATATATTCTGATATATCTTCTGCTGTAATATATTCTGTTGTATATAAGGAATGCTTCCTGCTGTTGTGTAAAAGAGCCGTTGTCTTCTTTCTGCTAATTTGAATTCTTACCGACTAAAGAGGAAGGGAGTAAAGTCTCTTTCATTTCCCAGATCCTTGAGAACATAACTTGCCGTCTTTGACTTGCTGCAACGGCTACAGTATTAAATACTTTGCTGCCAAACGGCTACATCATTAAATGCTTCACGCTGTAAGGTTAAATCAACAATATATATAGCAATATATAAATAGAATAAATAAAATATTGCTTTATTTGACAACAAATATATAATATTTTAGTCAAGCTAAATAATATAAAATATTACTGGAAGAAATTCGTCGAGCGGAGCTCTACGTTCGCCGAGCTCATCATTTGGTTCGTCGACCGGATTATTAATTTTACTATTTCTGAACATCTACTGAAATTCGTCGACCTCTGCTCGTCATTCGTCGGGCTGAGCTTGCCAAATGACATTCTGAGCATTGATTAACTGCAGAGGACTTTCGTCGAACGTTGTTCGTCATTCGTCGACCGTTGTTCCGATTTCGTCGACCGCTGCTTCCCTGTTGTAATCTGTCGAGCGCTGCTATAAAATAATCTGTTCGTCGGGCGCCGTCTGACGAATGCTGAGCGCCGTTCGACGTTCGTCGAACGCAGCTAGTATATGAAATATATTTCTTCTCTTATATTATCTTATATTAATTTCTCTTATAATATTTTCTCTTATATTATTTAGCCTATTATTATATATATATTTTTCTTAGTATATATTATATATATATATATATATATATTATTTTCAGCCTTCTATTTATATGTCTATTTGGAGTCTTCTTTCTTAATGATAATTAATCTAAGTTATAATATGAGTTATGATATAAACTTAGATAAAGGTGGATTCTAACTCAAATCAAAACTAAGGTTCCAATAATCTCCACATATTTGAGTTGGGATCCTAATCCAAATAAAGACTAGGTTCTAACAATCCCCCCTATTTGGTTTAGGATTCCTAAGCATAAAAAGTCTTGAGTAGCTTAAGGGTTAGAGATTATTTATTTTTAAATTTCTTTTATAACTAAGCAATTCTAATTTCCTAAATCTTGATTTAAATAGGAATTTAAATGAAATGAATTGCTAGCTGTTAATAGATTCTAGGAATTTTTATAATCAGAAAGACAATATCTGATAGCTTCTTTCTATAGAATCCTCTTTAATCAGAAGAGACTCACACTCAGTGCCATGATCATTCCTGATCAATGCAACTACAGTAGAATGCTCAACATGATTTTAGGAGAAAAAAAATCTGTAAGAAAGTGAAGTCTATCTGACTTGTTTTTAAGATAGAAAATTCAAAGAAACTTAAAACTGCTGTTTTAATTATAATTGTTTTAAAATAGGTAAAAACAAATGCTTAATCATTAGATATATTGGCCTCTTTATTTCATTAAAATATAAATTTGAAAATTTTCTTTTATGTTGCTGAACAGACATAATTTCTTTTTCTTTAGAGTTCTGTTTGAACTTATCAGCCTTAATTAACTTATTTTCTAAACAAATAAATTGTTCTGCTGCTATTTTAAAATTTTCTTGAGGTTTGTTATAATCAGAAATCAAAATAGTTATTTTTAACTCTTTTCTGATTCTATTTTCAGCAATTACTACATCTGTATAATGAGATCTGAAAATAGATTTAACATCAGATTTAAAGGGATCAGAGGTAAAATTAAAGTTTGAAGATACCTCTACCTCTGTTACCATTTCTGCTTCAGATTCAGCATCTGATATGTAGTTTGAGCCATAAATTGCCAACATACAAAAAACTTTGGCTTTTTGTTCTTCCTTGTTTTCTTCTTCAGTTAGAGTAACTGATGGTTCTGCATCAAAAATGATGTTAGTGGAAGAGGAAGAAGATGGTTCATTTACCATCATAGAGAGGGAGTTCCAGATGGCCTTTGCTGAAGTGCAATCAGCCACTTTTTGAAAAATGTCATCAGACATTGATTTAGCCAATATCTCCATGGCTATGACATCAGCACTGATCAACTTTTCTTGATCATCAGATGAAGAGATTGAAGATGAAATTCCTGTCAAAATAGTTTTGTAAATACTTTCATCTATGACATTCATACATAACTTAATTCTAATTTGCCATAAATCAAAACTATCCAAACTACATAAAGGTGGATCTGAAAATAGAAAATCTACTAGTGCCATTTGGAAAAGAGACAATTAATATCCTCTGATGAGGGTGATTGATAAAATCAACCTAGCTCTGATACCAATTGAAAGGAGAGTTTTAGTTCTTATTATATGTTAAAACTCTTGTTTAAGTTTTACTTTCAAAATAAATGATATATATATATATATATGTGAGTTTGCTGATTGCTGTATGAGTAATAAAAACAAATACTAAGAGTGCATAAATAATCACAGCACAAATAAAAACATAAAACAAACAAGCAAACCAAGCAATCCAGATGACACAAGGAAATATAGTAGTTCCCCTCAATTGGGTACACCTACTCTTCTACCCACTAGTAGGAATCCACTGGAGGTTGTTGATAAGGTGCCCTCACACCAAGGTGATTTTGATAAGGTGTCCAAACACCAATGAAAGTTTTGATCAGGTGCCCAATTCATCTATAAGCTTTTGATAAGGTGCTTATAAACCAAGCTGCAGGTTTTTGCTAAGGTGGCCTGTCACCGAGAGTAAACTTTTGAAGGGAGTTTTAACCCTTTACAAGACGGGAAGGAGAAAGGGAAAAGATATTTTATTCTTCTCTTTTTGCTGAGAAGACTCTTGATGATCCTGATTGGATGTTGTGTTTGGATCTTGATGATGATGTTGAAGAGCTCCCCCTGTCTGATATAATTGTTGACAGTTTGTGGAGGCCTCTTCTCTTGATTGTACAAACTCCTTTCTTCTTTTGCAGTAATGATCCTGAGCAATTGATTGTGATTGGTGTCTCAGGATGAATGTGATCTGCAAGAAGGAGTTAGCAAAAAGAAGATAAATAATAGAAGATCTGCTTCTTCTTTTTGCTCTATTCTTCTTCTTCTCTAATTCTCCTTGTTATCTAATTCTTGTACAGCAGTTGTAATATATATTCTATCTATGTTAGATCTGTACAGCAATATATATTTTGTATATATATATATTAAGAGAAAACAACTGTATATATTCTGATATAACTTCTGCTGTAATATATTCTGCTGTATATAAGGAATGCTTCCTGCTGTCATGTAAAAGAGCCGTTGTCTTCTTTCGGCTAATTTGAATTCTTGCCGACCAAAGAGGAATGGAGTAAAGTCTCTTTCATTTCCCAGATCCTTGAGAACATAACTTGCCGTGTTTGACTTGCTGCAACGGCTACAGTATTAAATACTTTGCTGCCAAACGGTTACAACATTAAATGCTTCACGCTGTAAGGTTAAATCAACAATATATATATAGCAATATATAAATAGAATAAATAAAATATTGCTTTAAATAAATCTGACAGCAAATATATAATATTTTAGTCAAGCTAAATAATATAAAATATTACTGGAAGAAATTCGTCGAGTGGAGCTCTACGTTCGTCGAGCTCATCATTTGGTTCGTCGACCGGATTATTAATTTTACTGTTTCTGAATATCTGCTGAAATTTGTCGACCTCTGCTCGTCATTCGTCGGACTGAGCTCGCCAAATGACACTCTGAGCATTGATTAACTGCAGAGGACTTTTGTCGAACGATGTTCGTCATTCGTCGACCGCTGTTTGGATTTCGTCGACCGCTGCTTCCCTGCTGTAATCTGTCGAGCGCTGCTATAAAATAATATGTTCGTCGGGCGCCGTCCGACGAATGCTGAGCGCCGTTCGACGTTCGTCGAACGCAGCTAGTATATGAAATATATTTCTTCTCTTATATTATCTTATATTAATTTCTCTTATAATAATTTCTCTTATAATAATTTCTCTTATAATATTTTCTCTTATATTATTTAGCCTATTATTATATATATATTTTTCTTAGTATATTATTTATATATATATTATTTTCAGCCTTTTATTTATATGTCTATTTGCAGCATTCTTTCTTAATGATAATTAATCTAATTTATAATATGAGTTATGATATAAACTTAGATACTAAAGGTGGATCCTAACTCAAATCAAAACTAAGGTTCTAACACAAGATATCATTTCAAACATTAAGAATTAATTTCATTAATGATAAAATGTTAATACATCTTTCAGTTTGCATTTTGATTCAAAAGAAAAACAAAATACAATAGTTCAAGTTTTTCTTTTCTTTGCTGCACTAGAGCATTCAGCACCATCAGCAACAATCACCTTTCCTGCAGCAGCACCTTTCATTTCAGCTAACTTCCTCTTGTTCTCTTGCCTCTTGAAGTAAAGATATGGCTAAGGAATATATCTTGAAGGCATTTTCTTTGGATTGTTCTTCCTTACAAGATTTTCTTTGAAGACCCTTTCCCTCTGGGAATTTCTCTCAAGATGCTTTATCCATTCTTCTGCAGGATATATCCTGTCAATATCTTTGCAGATTTGGCCATGGTTCAGCCATGCATTCAGAATGATGCTTTTGGAGTCATCACTCCAATGCTCATAATCAGGGTCATTGCCTACTCTTCTCTATTCTTTGCCATGAATTCTTCTGCTAGCATGACACCTTCTCTTTTCCTCCTTACTGCAAGTTGAGCATCTTGTGCTATCTTTGCTTGAGTTTCAAAATCAAAATCTTCTTTTCTCAGATTCTCCAGCAGAGGAAGGTTTAGTGCTATTCTAATTCCTTATAGAACTTTGAGGGCCAACTCAGAATTGGTTTCAGCATTGGTCTCCTCCCCCTTTCGGGCTTCGTCAACCATTTTTTGTTCTAATCTTTGGGATGCAGCAACAATAGACCCAGATAGGGCTTGGAAGGCATTTTCTAGATCAGATTTTAATTTATCCTTTATCTTTTTTGCCTATCCAATCATTGTTGTTGCAACAGACCATACATTCTCTTCAATATGATTGGAGACCTTCTCCATGACCTCATCAGTCTTACTCACATAATTTTTGACATAGGTCATGTCTTGCTCAGAGGTCATGTCTTGCTCAGAGAGCTGTAGATGCTTGTCCATTGATCTCAGTATTGTATTTTGAGCTACAACTGACTTTTCAGTCAGACCAAACCACTTGGTCATTTGTCTATTAAGGTAAGAAGTTTCTTCCTTAATTACTTGAATTTTTGTCATTACTTCATTCTTCACTGAAGAGACAGACCTGTCAATATAATCCTTTATTGAAGTCATATGACCTTCAATAATTGTACTTATTGAACTTAAGATAAGTTCATTTGATACTACAAATGTGGAGGGATGTACTTCAGCTACCACAGTGGGCATGCTTTTCTCTTGTAGGGCTTGATTATCACACTCATGTAGAGTGGATGTCTCCTTTGCATGCACTTCATGCACCCCCTCAGCAAGAGCAGGGATATTCTTCCCCTTAGTCAGAGCAGGGATATTCTCCCCCTCAGCTTGATCATTCTTCTCATCAGCCTTTGCATATTGATCAGTGTGATCAGCAACAATTCCATCTTCATTGATATCTTTATCATTATCAAAGTTGACATCTTCATCACCTGATAAGTTCTCTTGCTCCTCCCCCTCAGATGGAGCATCCATCCTTCTTAGATCTTCCCCCCAGTAATCTGGTGGTTCATTGGGATTAGATTAAGTCTTCTTTCAAGATTAAAAATGATATTGCTAATCTTACTTTGCAAGTCTGATTCCGCCTCATCATGCCTTGCCTTAGCATGCACAGTGGCTGTATTGCTATCAGCATCTTGAGGATTAGGAGCATCACTTTGAGTATGATCTCCTTCATTTCCATCAGTCTTTTTTTTCGCAGCAGCAGCCTCCACATCTTTCTCATGCCCTTCAGCAGCAGCATGATCCTCATTCTTCTCATGCTCTTCAGCATCAACATGATCCTCATGTCCTTCAGTGTCATGCTCTTCATGGACACCTTTGTCTAAACTGCTGGCAGGTCCTTGATCATCATCAACAGGGACATTTTCTGCAGCATCAGAATCAGAATCAGAACACACTATTCTGGCCTTCTTTAGTCCTTTGACTAATTTCTTTTTCTTCTCCTTTACCTCAGAGGGCTGACTCATTGGGAGCACCCTTGAGAATCTGTCCAAAGTCTTTATATCCATTCTTTTAAGATAATGAAGGTTGGATCCTTTTGACCTATCAAAATCTTTAGGATAGGTGTTCAGAAGATATAGAGACAGAATTCTGCCTAGGTTGGAAGCCTACAGACATTCTTTTATCCTTTGGAAAATTACACAAGCCCAGGAAGTCTTTTTCTTCAAGACCACTCTTATCATCAATTCAAACATGTGCTTTGATATTGTATCATGTGACCCTGGCTTGCACAATAATGCATTGCCTACTATATCAGATAGTAGCTTTACTCTCTGATTGAAGTACTTCCTCTTTAGTGAGCCAGTTTTGGCATTACTGTACTCACACCAATTGAGGGCCTTTTCTTTGTCCTTTTCTGACACACCATCTTCCTCATCATGACTGCATGATGGCAGTTGAAATGCGTTCTCCATCTTTCTTGGAGATATCTTAATCTTTAAGCTTCCAATCTTGGATGTTAAGGAAGATTTGGAAGATGAAAGCTTTGCATTATTGTACAATTCCAGAACTTCAGTTCTGAGAATTACTGATGGCTATGATAGTAGGTATTCTAATCATTGATCATCCAGAAGTTGAATCACTTCTTTAATCTCAGATTGGGCATGTTGGAATCTATTTCTTATGATCTCATAGCCTTCTTGGAGATCCATTTACATTTTTGGCGCCATTTCTTCAGAAGGATGAGTCACTGAGATGGGAGGGAAGATGGTTCGTCTTGCCGGCTGGGGTGTAAGGGTTTATAAATTGTTTAATCAACATTGCTCTATTTATAGAGGCTTGGATTCAGTTTAGGTTTGCCCTAATGACAGATGCTGATATGACTTATCAATTTAAATGATTTTATATTATTGAATTTTCAATTAAGACAAAATTTAATTGAACTAGCCCGTCTCAGCGGAACCACTGAGACGGAGTGACAACCCGCTGGGATAAGGTATTGTCAACCACTGAGACTGTTTTAGCCGTCTCAACGGTTCAACTGAGACTTTCTCAGCTGTTTCAGCTGACCTCACTACCACATAGTGAACCATTTTAAATTGGATTGCCCTTGCCCCTTATCATGTTACTAAATGTTTTGAGACTATTATTTTCTAACAAAGATTAGGAAATAATATAACAAATATGATAGACAAAATAAAATGTTGAAGCCTATTCTAAGTTCAACATTCCTAGCTCAATTTTAAAAGCATTATATTTAGCCTCATCCAATGGCTTTGTAAAGATATCAGCTACTTGATTGTTAGTGGGGATAAATTCAATGCAGATATCTTCACTTTCTACATGCTCTCTAATAAAATGATACCTTATCTCTATATGCTTAGTCCTGCTATGAGAGACAGGATTCATAGCAATAAAGATAGCACTAGATGAGTCACAATACAATGGAGAGTGACTTACCTTGAAGTTGTAGTCCTCTAGCTGATGTTGTATCCATAATAGCTGTGCACAGCAGCTCCCTGCAGTTATATATTCAGACTCAGCAGTGGATATTGTTGGATCTTGCGACGCCCTTAGAGGGGGAGGGGGTGAATAAGAGCTAAAATTTACTTTGAAATTTTTCTAATATATTATGGTAATTTTAACGGATAAACAAGTAGATTTTTACACAACTTAAATAAGCACTTAGAAAATCATGAGAAATTGGAAATCAAATTTTACTTTCACAAGTGATGAATACAAATGATTGTCGATCTTAATAAAGCTTAAAATCAAGGCTATGATAAAAATAAAATTCTTTTCAATTTATCCGTCCTTCAACCAAGGACCGGCCGGCTATTAGCTAATCTCTTCCTAGATCTTGCTACTAGCCTCTCCCTAGATCTCTCCACGATCTAGACGCTACACACAAGGCGGCGATTTCCTCCTAAGCCTCACAAGGACCTAGACGCCATGCACAAGGCGACGATTTCCTCCTAAGCCACACACGGACTTAGACGCCACGCACAAGGTGATGATTTTCTCTACGGATTACAAGATGAATAAATGAAATACAAAATAGAGATTAAGATATGAGAACTCCCTAATTCCACAACTCTGAAATCGACGTTGAATGCTTGCAAAGGTTGCCTGAGATTCCGCGCATGAACCGTCTCTCCTTCGATCTTGAACGATCTTGTCAAAAAGTGGAAGTTCTCGAATTTCTGGAGCTCTCTGATGAAAATCACTCGGGAATTGGTACTCCAAAATGATGTGTAACTTCTCCTCCACGAAAAATGAGTCAATATATATTTTGTCGATGTCGTCGACCACATCTAACTGTCGTCTGCCGATGTTATCTCCTAAAGCTGCCACGTGTCCCATGCGCAACGAAGTTTTTGCGCGGCGTGGCAGTTTCGGTTGAATCGTGGGCTGTCAGATTCCGATATCACTGTCGAAATTCCGACAGTGGACGTAACTGCAGAGTCGTGGGAAAACCGCTGGGAGCTGGGCTGTCGGATTCCGATATCACTGTCGGATTTCCGACAGTGGATGAAATGCGTTCGACGAATTGCGGAAATGCGTTCGACGAAATTCGTTCAACGAAATGCGGACGATGAAAAACCGTTGGGACGCTGTCGGATTCCGATATCAAGGTGTAGCTGATGACAGTGAATTTTCTGGACAATTCATTCTGGGCTCCAAACAATAATTAGCATATTTGCATACCTATTATACCTGCACACCATAGAGAAAATAGGATCAAACACATCCGGGATTTGTTATTAGCAAACCAAGGAGTTCGGAAGGCATGCTCAAACAATCTCCCCTTTTGATAATAACAAATCCACTTTGAAAGAAAGCATAGTATCCTATTGAGTGATAGAAGATAAGCAAGACTAAATAATTGGTTGTGCGATAACGTTATTCAGATGAAGTTCCCTTATATGTATTCTCCCCCTAAGTGTGTACTCCCCCTAAGTATGTACTCCCCCTAAATATGATAAGAATTTAATGTGGTTAGGAAAGATTTCTTTCTTTCTTACAAGAATAATCTCCCCCTTTTGGTATTATCAAAAGAAGGTAGGGTGAGGGTAGTAAGGAGGCATTTCTTATAAATGAGAAGGCATGATCGAGCTTTTGTAATATAGATAATGATAAAGATTTTAAGCATAGTATATATAAGAGTTTTCAAATAAAAAGATAAGAGGCGTAAGCAAGCGGAAGATTATGAGAAACATCTTTTTGTAGGCATGAAAAATATAAGTAAAAATAAGAATTTTAAGTTCAAAATGTAAAGATGTTTTAACATGTTTTTGTAAAATCTCGTAGTTTTACATAAAGATACCAAGCATTAAAATGATCATATGAAAAAGAATGTACTACAATGTTACTTAATTTTAAGTTCAAGAGATGCCAAAACATTGTAGAGATCATGCTAGGTTATCTAGTGCTTTTTTTTATATAAAGAGTAGTATAGATAAAGCATTAGAATCCAATACTCATGAGAAGAAGTGTTATGAAGGATAATGATGTGCACATAAGTGTATTTTGGGCAATGTTAACAATTGATTTAAATCACAAAATACAAGACGTATGTAAAGTAAAGTGCACAATAAAACACAAGTAAATTAACGTTCACACATTTTAATGCACACTAGTTTATAAAAAGTGGTGTATTAATCAAGGGTTGCACAAGAAACTTTACTATTCTTTCCAAGGTGCTCAACCTCACAATGCTTATGAAGTCTTATCAGGAGATTCAAGTAGTGCTTGGTGGAGTTATAGTTGTCTACATATATAATTTTTTTTGTTCACATTTGTGCGACAACATTCTCCGAATACACTTGTTTGCAAACTCACAATTTTTTTAAAACTTAACCACTTTTCAAAATTTCATAAGTGCAATTCAAATGTAGTGTAGGTAATAAACTTATGCAAGTTTTAATTTATTGTACAAATACAAAACACAAACAATCATTTTTAGATTTAAACACACATGTTGATTACCAAAATAAGTGAGTAAAAGGTATCATTATCAATCATAATACATTTACTCATACTTAGAGGCATGCTATGTTTCAGTCTACACATATTTTTCAATACAATTGATGCACTTTAAATAGATATATCAAAGCATGATAAACAAAATAATGTTCATAGTAATTTGAAGGAATAAGTGTTAACATTGTAAATAATTCTAAATAATAGAATTCATTCATGCTTGATAGTAGTAATAAAGAGCATAATTTTTTAATTTGTTTAATAGAAAAAGAGAGAAAAAAAAATTTGGATGCTTCATAAAAAAAATCAAAAATTACAAAAATAGCTAGAAATACAAAAAAATAAAAAATGTGCATATAAAAGGAAAAAATTTTTTTGAGTAATTTTCGGAAAAAAAAAAAATTTAAAAGAAATTTGACCTTTTTAGGATGTCGGAAAACGACATCAAGGTGTCGTCGACGACATCGCTGAAACTATACAAGATCGCGAATCCAAGAGAAAGCAGATCTGGGAGGCATTTCCTGTAGGGTTTGCGCGAGAGTTGCTGTCGGAGTTCGCCGGAAACCCAATTTTTGAGGTAAGTTTATGGTTTTTTTGTTAATTTTTGGTGAAATTTTTGAAAGTAAAACTTGATTTAAGGATTCCATTTTGTTTTTGTGAAGTTTTAGAAAGGAAATCCTAGATCTAAGATAATGTATGGGTTTTTGATAAATTTTGGTGATAATTTTTGAAATAAAAACTTGGTTTTGTGAAGTTTAAAAAAAATGATATATATGTGTAGATCTAAGAAAATACTAGATTTCATGTTGTGAATGAAGTTTAGGAACTTATTTAAGTTTTGATGATGTCGGAAAATGACAGCTAGCTGTCGTCGACGACAGCGAAAAGAACCTAAAAAGTCTCGAAACCGAGGAAGGCAGATCTGGGAGTCTTTTTCTGTAGGGTTTTGTATTTTTTTTTTAGATTTAGGGGAATGAAATGCTCAATCGAAGTGTAGGTAATAATTTTTTTTTGGTTTTTGATGTGAAGGTTGTTCGAGTAAAGAGATGACATCAAGTTCTAGAGCACAGAGAAGTACTTCTGGTGACTCCCATTCGTCATACCAAAGTTATCCGTGCATTGAAAAGTCACTTATTGGAGTAGCTAAGATGGTGGAGTTTGACCTTCCAAGACACGAACACATATATGATCTACTCGCCGAGGCAGGTATAATTTCCGTTATAATTCCAGACATGTTCTCATCAGTGCTAATTTGAGAGTTTTACAATCACTTGGAAGATCCAAATTATACAGATTTAAATGGTGGTGTAAGATCAAAAATCCAAGGACAATATGTGGAAATTACCCATATAGATTTGAGAAATGAATTTGGACTGATTGAGAGTGAGCACGTGATTGACATAGCAGAAAATTATAGAAAAGAACGAGATTGGACGCTCCTCAATATGGTATTGCATGGAAATTCTGTGAAGAATTTAATCACAACTGCGACGACGCTCACACCTGATGCACAGGTTGTGCAAGAAATACGGTCATGTACAAAGCCGGTGACTCGAGGAGTATTACGACACAACTTAGCTTTGTGACGTATTTAATTTTAGAAAGAGAGTCATTTGATGTTGCAGATCTACTGTTATCCATTATGCGTTATACATTTAGATTGAAGAGTCCGACTTGGAAGAAGGTCCATAGCTTGCCGATGGGAGCAATTATCCAACACATATTGTATAAGAAATATTCTTGGATAGACCAAGAGTTTTATTTGAGTGATTGTATTCCCGGTATTTTCACTACGGATAGTATGCAACCTAGTCGAGCTCAGCGTGAGCCATCGGTAGAGATGAGAAATCCACGAATCTCACGTGGAGGATCTGTACGCGAAGCTGTGGATGAGTTACGTGACTCACTTGAGGAGCATAGAAGGTCGTTTGAGGAGCACAAGAAGGATGTGAAGAAGAAGATGGACAAGATGCAGAAATTTATGAAATTTCTGGTGAAAGGGTTAAAGCTGAAGCCTACACCTGCTGAGGCTGGTGAATGGGAAGATTTGGAACCAGAGCCACCGCGGCAGTTGATGAGATGAACGCGACATGGAAGAGATGCTGGTCAGAGCTCCAGAGGGGATCATGAAGAGAGTAGTGGTGCTGAGAGCAGAGATTTTTGAGTGTTTTTTTGCAGCTATTGATGTTCTGGTAGATGTCGTCGGCGACAGCTATATGTCATGGACGATAGTGAAGTTGTAATTTTCTTTCAGTTTTCTGTGATGTAACTTATATGGAGAAGTTATCTTCAGTAGGTTTTTGTATGAAACTTTCAGGTAGTGTGAATTTGATGAATTTTAATGATGTTTTAATCACATGGTGTGGAGTTAGCATTTTTTAAAAAAAAATTGTTTTTTTTGTTTTTATTAACATTTAATTTGGATATTTAATTTGATATGTCTAGGATTCCCAATTCTAATCTTAGCATTGAAAAGCGGGAATCAGGAATTGGTTTTGTGAATATATCGACAAGTTGTGAATCAGTGCCTATAAATGAAATTTTAATGTGATTTTGTTTGATGTGATCTCGTATAAAATGATGGCGAACATCGATGTGTTTAGAACTAGAATGATGTACTGGGTTGTTTGTTAAGTCAATAACACTTTTGTTGTCACACCATAATTCTATTGTTTGATGATTAATGTTATTGTCTTCTAAAGTTTGTTTCATCCAAAGAGCTTGTGCACAACAGCTACCAAGTGCAATATACTCGGCCTTGGTGGTGGAGAGGGCAACATAATTCTGTTTCCTACTCGACCAAGAAATGAGTGAAGGGCCTAAAAAGTGTCAAGTGTCACTAGTGCTTTTGCGATCTAATGAACACCCAGCATAATCAGAATCAGAATAGCCATGCAAAATAAAGTTATCACTATGTGGATACCATAACCTAGTTTAAAAGTACCAATTAGATAACGAAAAATACGTTTAACCGCTTTTAAATGTGATTCTTTTGGATTAGCCTGAAATCTAGCACATAAACATACAACAAACATAATGTCAGGTCTTGAAGCGGTTAAATATAATAATGATCCAATCATCCCTCTATATAAAGTTTGATCTATAGAAATTCCACTTTCATCCTTTCCCAATTTTAATGAAACACTCATAGGAGTATTAGCTTGTTTAAGATTGTCAAAACCAAATCTCTTTAACATATCATGAATGTATTTAGATTGATTAATAAAAATGGCATCATGTTTTTGTGTAATTTGAAAACCGAGAAAATAAGTAAGTTCTCCTACCATGCTCATTTCAAATTCATGTTTCATCACTTTAACAACATCATTACATAACTCTTCATTAGTTGATCCAAAGATAATGTCATCAACATAAATTTGCAAAACAATTATATCATCGTTTACATACTTAATGAAGAGTGTACAATCAGCACTACCCATTTTCAAATCATTCTTTAATAAATAGAGCATCAATCTTTCATACCATGCTCGGGGTGTTTGTTTCAAGCCATAAAGAGCTTTATATAACTTATAAATATGATTAGGATATTTATCATTAATAAAGCCAGGTGGTTGTTTGACATAAACATCTTTCTTAATGTACCCGTTTAAAAATGTAGTTTTAACATCCATTTGTAATAATTTAAATCGTTTATAACTAGTAAATGCAATGAAAATCCTAACTGCTTCAAGACGTGCTACAGGTGTAAAAGTTTCATCAAAATCTATTCCTTCAATTTGAGCATAACCTTTTGCTCCAAGCCTAGCTTTATTTCTAGTAATCTGAGATTCACTATCTAATTTATTTTTGAAAATCCATTTTACTCCTACAACAGGATGATCACTAGGTCTTTCTACAAGCTTCCAAACCTTATTTCTCTCAAATTGATTAAGTTCTTCTGTCATAGCTAAAAACCAAGATTCATCATTTAAAGCGGTTGAAACATCTTTCGGTTCTATGTTGGAAATAAAACAAAGGTTTGAAAATAAATCATGTAGAGAAGCACGTGTACTTACCCCTCTTGTAGGTTCTCCAATGACCAAGTCTTGCGGATGATCAGTAGTGAATCTAAGTTCGCTTGGTGGCACAAATTCCTTAACTTCTTCTTGTACTTCTTCCTCTTCTTCTTCTTTTTCTTCTTTTTTATTTTCAAATATGTCTTCTTCATCATCATTTCTTTTCAACGGAAGTTCTTCACCATCGCCTGCAGATTTATTCTCCACTACACATAGAACAAGTTCATCAAATTTAACATGAATTGTTTCTTCAACTACTTTAGTCCGTTTATTATAAACTCTATAATCCTTACTAGTTGAAGAATAACCAATGAAAATACCTTCGTCATATTTTTCATCAAATTTACCTAAAGTATATTTTGTATTTAAAATAAAACATTTACACCCAAATACTTTGAAATAAGATACATTAGGTTTCTTTTGAAAATATAACTCAAATGGAGTAAGTTTCAACATAGGATGTAGCATGACACGATTTATAACATAACATGCAGTACTAACAGCTTCAGCCAAAAAATATTTTGGTAGTTTAAATTCAGATAACATAGTGAGTGCTAGTTCTTGAACTGTTCTATTTTTCCTTTCCACTACACCATTTTGCTGTGGTTTACGAGTAGCGGAAAATTCATGCTTTATCCCAAATTCAGTACAATATGAAATAAATTTTTCATTATCAAATTCACCACCATGATCTGATCGTATACATTTAATTTGTAAATTTAATTCATTTTGAAGGCGAGTGCATAGCTTAGTGAATTCAATATATGTATCAAATTTGGATACTAGAAAAATAGTCCAACAAAAATGAGAATAGTCATCAATTAAGACAAAAGTATATTTTCTACCTCCTAGACTTTGAGTTGAAATTGGACCAAACAAATCCATGTGAATTAATTGCAAAGGCCTAGAAGTAGACATAATATTTTTGCTTTGAAAAGATGATTTTGTAAATTTTCCTTTTTGACATGGCGAGCACAATGAAGAAAGCTTTCCATCTAATAGGGGTAAACCCTTAATCAATTTGTTTTTGGAAAGTTTCACTACACGTTTAGTACAAGAATGTCCTAGTCGCCTATGCCACAATTCTAACTCATCATTCTTTGAAATAAAACATTTAAGTGATGAATGAGAAAGTTCATGGAAGGTAATCATATAGACGTTATGAATTCTTGGTGCGGTAAAAATAACTTCGTGAGTTTTTGAATCTATTATTTTGCAAAGGTTTGACGATGACTCAAATAAAACATTCAAGCCCTTATCACATAATTGACTAATAGATATTAAATTGTGTTTCAAACCTTTAACAAATAAAACATTAGAGATTTTGAAAGAATCATTACCAACTTCACCAACTCTCATGATCCTTCCTTTTCCATTGTCGCCAAACGTTACAACTCCTCCTTTCCTCATCTCCAGGCTAAGGAACTTTGATTTATTGTCCGTCATGTGCTTTGAACAACCAGAGTCCAAATACCACACATCTTCTTTATCTTAAGCCTGCCTGCATACCTAACAAGATGATGAGAGTAAAGATCTGGTTACCCAAGTAGTTCCTCCTATAGTATAGGTGGACGCCTTAGATACTCAGACATGCTTAATATTACATGACCCCTTCTTCCTGCAAGAGTCCGTGATGTGACCAAATCTATTATATTTGGCACATGCAACAAAGAGAGATGATACTCTTGTCAAAGTTTTCTGTGGACTATTACTGGAAGAGGATGTTGCAGTAGTAGTATTAAACTTATTTTCATTATTAGCTTTCCATTTACTGGAATTTTCACTGTCGTCGACGACAGTGGTTGTCGTTTTCCGACAGCCTCCAGCAACGTATCCAAGTCCAAACTTAGCAGTTCCATGGCATTGGTTGGCTAATATCATATTCAGTGATTTCCGGCCAACTCCAAACTTATTTATAGCCAAGTTTAAATCATGGACTTGAGTTTTCAAAGCGGTGTTTTCTTTGACTAACATAACACACCGATTTGAAAATCCTTTCTTGCAATTATCCAATTGTGAATAAGAAGATTTCAAAGATCTTACTAAATCCCTCTTTTCTTTGATAAGAAAATTTACTTTGGATTTGGATTTAGAAAGTTCTAGTTCTAATTCTTTAATTCTTATCAAGGAGCGATCACACTCTTGACAAGCAATCTTCTCCTTCTCAAAAACTTTCAATTCGTTTGTTAGTTTTCTGTTTTCTTTTGAAAGAATTTTATTTTCAGATTTTAGACTATCAACATCTTTAAGACTTTTTGAAAAAATTTACAAGTACGGATAAATTTATCATAAAGCTCATCATAAGTTGGGGGAGTTACCTCAGTGTCGCTCTGGACACTGCAATCGTTCTCAGATGATGCGTCGCTTTTTCCCATTAAGCACATATTTGCTTCTTCATGACCTTCAAAACTTGAATCATTTTCACCTTCCGATGATGTGTCGTCCCATGTTTCCGCCTTTAGAACTTTCCTTTTGTATCTTTTATTTTGCCCTTTCTCTTTTTGCTCTTTCAGAAACTTTGGGCACTTGCTCCTTATATGTCCAATTTTCTTACAATGATAACATTCCGGTGGTGGACGCTCATCATCCTCCTCAGTTTCACTCTTTCCTTTTCCCTTCTTATATGAAAAATCCTTCTTGTTAAAGTACTTCTTAAAAGTGTTCCTCCCTTGCGGATTTCTCATAAACTTCTTAAATTTTCTCACAAACAAACTTTCTTCATCATCTTCCTCATCTCCACCAGTCTCACTCTCAACTTCTTTCTTAGACTTTAGTGTCAATGCCTTCTTTCTTGGCTCCACAATGTACTCTTGCTATTGGATTTTCAGTTCCACTTCATGTGTCTTCAGATTTCCAATTAAACTCTCTAGTTGAAGAGTCTTAAGATCATGAGATTCCGAAATGGCGGTCACCTTCGGATTGAACTTCGGGGGAAGTGATCTTAAGATTTTTTGAACTAAATCTCCATTTGAAAATTCTTTCCAAGGACTTTGGAATTGTTGACGATCTTGGTAAATCTGGTGTACATCGTATCGACGTCTTCATCAACCTCCATTCTGAACTTTTCAAATTCTGACTCGAGTTGGAACAGTTTGGAGTCCTTCACGTGCGAAGTACCTTCATGAGTAACTTTTAATAATTTCCAAATTTCAAACGCAGTTTCACATGCACATACTCTATTAAACTCAGTTCTATCTAACGTACAAAATAGTGCGTTCATTGCTTTTGCGTTATTCTTACATTATAACTTATCAGTATCATCACATTTATCCTTAGGCTTATCCATTGTTACACTACCAAGGACTAATGTCGGTGGAGTATAACTCGTTTCTACCATGTTCCAGACCTCGATATCTAGTGCAATTAGAAAACAACGCATACGAGTTTTTCAATAGTTATAGTCCATGCCCATGAATAAAGGTGGTCGACTAATTCCTTGGCCCTCTACAAAAGCGTGATCGTTATGCGCCATTACTCCCGGTGGTAAAACCATTTTGGAGTAACCTACCTCTGATACCAAGTGTTGGATCTTGCGGCGCCCTTAGAGGGGGGGGGGGGGGTGAATAATGGCTAAAATTTACTGTGAAATTTTTCTAATATATTATGGTAATTTTAACGGATAAACAAGTAGATTTTTACACAACTTAAATAAGCACTTAGAAAATCATGAGAAATTGGAAATCAAATTTTATTTTCACAAGTGATGAATACAAAGGATTGTCGATCTTAATAAAGCTTAAAATCAAGGCTATGATAAAAATAAAATTCTTTTCAATTTACCGGTCCTTCAACCAAGGACTGGCCGGCTACTATCTAATCTCTTCTTAGATCTTGCTACTAGCCTCCCCTAGATCTCTCCACGATCTAGACGCTGCACACAAGGCGGCGATTTCCTCCTAAGCCTCACAAGGACCTAGACGCCACGCACAAGGCGGCGATTTCCTCCTAAGCCACACATGGACTTAGACGCCACGCACAAGGTGACGATTTTCTCTACGGATTACAAGATGAATAAATGAAATACAAAATAGAGATTAAGATATGAGAACTCCCTAATTCCACGGCTTTGAAAATGACGTTGAATGCTTGCAAAGGTTGCCTGAGATTCCACGCATGAACCGTCTCTCCTTCGATCTTGAACGATCTTGTCAAAAATGGAAGTTCTCGAATTTCTGGAGCTATCTGATGAAAAGCACTCGGGAATTGGTACTCCAAAATGATGTGTAACTTCTCCTCCACAAAAAATGAGTCAATATATATTTTGTCGATGTCGTCGACTACATCTAACTGTCGTCTGCCGACATTATCTCCTACAGCTGCCACGTGTCCCATGCGAACGAAGTTTTTGCGCAGCGTGACGGTTTCGGTTGAATTGTGGGCTGTCGGATTCCGATATCACTGTCGGAATTCCGACAGTGGACGTAACTACAGAGTCGTGGGAAAACCGCTGAGAGATGGGCTGTCGGATTCCGATATCACTGGCGGATTTCTGACAGTGGATGAAATGCATTCGACGAATTGCGGAAATGTGTTCGACGAAATTCGTTCGACGAAATGCGGACGACGAAAAACCGTTGGGACGCTGTCGGATTCCGATATCAAGGTGTAGCTGACGACAGTGAATTTTCTGGACAATTCATTCTGGGCTCCAAACAATAATTAGCATATTTGCATACCTATTATACCTGCACACCATAGAGAAAATAGGATCAAACACATTCTGGATTTGTTATTAGCAAACCAAGGAGTTCGGAAGGCATGCGCCAACAGATATAACCACAATGGTCTGCTC
Organism: Dactylorhiza incarnata; assembly: GCA_033032865.1. Classification (NCBI taxonomy): domain Eukaryota; kingdom Viridiplantae; phylum Streptophyta; class Magnoliopsida; order Asparagales; family Orchidaceae; genus Dactylorhiza; species Dactylorhiza incarnata. The sequence goes on along the minus strand of JAWHQI010000044.1, from coordinate 4,303,673 downwards.
CTTGCTGCTCCAAGAGATCAATCTCCTTCCTAGGAATTGACATGTCCCACTTGCACTTTTCCTATCTTCTTTGCATCCTGCAAAATATGCATCTAAAAAGTCAGTTAGTTCAAAATCATTGTTCTTAGGGTCAAAGGCCAAAATGTTGACTGCCTTTAAGGTATCCAAAAATCCTCTTTGCAACTGAGTAGTGAGATTCCTTAGGGCATGCTTGGTACCTAGCATAAACACATGTCGCATACATAATGTCTGGTCTACTAGCAGTCAGATACAATAGGGATCCAATAATGCACCTGTACATGGATTCATCAAAGGGCTTACCCCTCTCATCCTTATCCAGGGAAATGTTGGACCCCATGTGAGTTTTCATGGTGGAAGCAGATTCCATCCCAAACTTCTTGATAAGCTCCATAGTGTACTTGGTTTGAGAGATGAATATCCCCTCATCAGACTGTTTCACTTGGAGGCCTAAAAAGTATTTGAGCTCTCCCATACTGCTCATCTCAAAACTCCCCCTACAAAAGGTTAACAAACCTTCAACAAAGGTTGTCATCAGTAGACCCAAATATTATGTTATCAACATAAATTTAGACTATGAGACATTTTCCCTTTGTTTCCCTAAGAAACAATATACTATCTATCTTTCCCCTCAAGAATTTATTCTTGATGAGAAAGCTAGACAAAGTCTCATATCAAGCCCTAGGGGCTTGCTTTAGACCATATAATGCTTTCCTAAGTAAATATACATGAGATGATAGAGTTGGATGAACAAAACCTGATGTCTGCTCCACATATCCCTCTTGCTTTAGATTGCTATTTAGAAAAGCTGACTTGACATCCATCTGGTATACCTTGAACCCCTTGTGGACAGCATAGGCAAGGAATAACCTTATTGCTTCTAACCTTGCAACTGGTGCAAATGTTTGATCAAAGTCAATACCTTCTTCTTGCCTGTATCCCTTGGCTACCAGTTTTGCCTTTTTCTTGATGATGATGTCATTCTCATCTAGCTTATTTCTGTAGATCTATTTGGTGCCAATGATGTCGTGTCCTTGAGGTTTTGGCACCAACTTCCATACTTTGCACCTTTTGAATTGTAGAAGCTCTTCTTGCATGACTTGAATCCAGAATGTCTCTAGATTAGTTTCTTCAAACTTCTTGGGCTCCATCTGAGACAGAAAGCTCAAGAATAGAGCTTCATTGTGAGCCCTGCTTATGGTGATCACCCCTTGGTTCTCATCTCCAATTATCTGGTTCCTTGGATGATCCCTTAGATGCCTGGTTGCTGTAGGAAATCTGTTAGCAATCTGCAGCTCTTCTACTGGAGCAGCAGGTTCTTTAGCAGCCTGCTGATCTTCATCTTTATGAACCACATCATCTGAATAGATTCTGCTGGTGCTGGGTATGTCTTAGATAGACATTTCTTGCATCATCTGTTCATCACATGTCAAAACAGGAGAACTGGACCAGCCCTTATAAAGTAGGCTGGTCTCATCAAATACCACATGCATAAACTCTTATACAACACGAGTCTTCTTGTTGAAAACTCTATAGAATCTACTATGTGAGTTATATCCAACAAGAACCCCAACATTATATTTTTCAGCAAACTTTGTTAGTTGGAATTTTACATTATTTAAAATATAGCATTTGCAAGCAAAGATTCTAAAGTATGAAATTGTTGGTTGTGTGCCTTTCAGAATATCATAGGGGGTTTTCTAAGGGCCTTATTGATGGAAGCTCTATTGAGAACATAACAAGCAGTATTGAATGCCTCAGCCCATAAATATTCTGGGGGTGGGGAGTTACTAAGCAGTGTTCTCCCAACTTCTATCAAGGTCTTATTCCTCCTCTTAGCCATACCATTTTGCTGTAGAGTCCTTGGGGAGGAGAACTATTGGGTGATACTAAATTCTTAACAAAACTTTGTCATGACCCCAGATTGAAATTCTGTACCATAGTCAGTTTTAGTTTTAACCACAGTACATTGTAGTTCATTTTGGATTGCATTGACATGGTTTATGAAGATATCTAAAGTATCAGATTTTTTCTTAAAGAAGAATACTCATATATATTTTGAGTGATCATCTACAATCACTAAAGTATACAACTTCCCACCAAAGCTTTGAATGGGCAAGAGACCAAACAAGTCCATATACAATAAATATAGATATCTTTCAGTGTCTTTGGGGTCAATGCTTTTAAATGTGACCCTAGATTGCTTGCCCATTTGGCATGCATGACAGAGACCACTTTTAACACATTTCAAATTTGAACTATTCCTAACAAGGTTTTTAGAAAATAGTATATACATTGTCTTGTAGTTAATGTGGGCAAGTCTCTTGTGCTATTGAACATAAAGAGACTCACTTTCATTAGCCACAAGACACATAAAAGATAAAGAATTATTGTAAATAAAATCTAAGCAATACACATTCTCACTCCTAGTGCCTGAGAGAATGATCTCTAAGTCAATTGACTTTTTGATCAAGTACTTGTCATTGTGGAATTCAATGACATAGCTCAAGTCACATAGTTGACTTATGCTTACAAGGTTGTGTTGCAACCCTTCAACATAAGCTACCCTTGTGATAGAAACTATGTCATTGGTGATCATACCATATCCGTTGATGACTCCTCTTTCAGAACCTCCAGAGATAATTTGAAGTCCATTCTTCACAGGAGTGTAATCCTGCAGAAGACTCATGGTACCTGTCATGTGCCTTGAGTACCCACTGTACAAGTACCATATTTTCCTTAGGCTGGTACTTGAACTATCCTGCAAAATGCAATTCATTTTCCCTTAGGAGCCCAATTGATTTTGGGTCCAAGGCCTTTGTTAGCATCAAAAGACTTACTCACACCTGCTGCATCATTTGTAGGAAAGCTCCTATTTGCATTTGACACACTAGTGTTGTGCTAATAATCTATGACAAAGTGTCCCACTTTACCACATCACCAATATTCATGGATATTATACCTTCTTTTCTGAACACTCTTTGAGGTGGAAGGAGCATCAAAATGCTTGCGTTCAGTGAAGAAGGCAGCAATATTCTTCCCATTCCGGTAAGCAATAACCTGACTGGTTGACTGTCTATAGTTAGTCTTAACAGACTTTTTCTGAATGACATCAGCTTGTCTTAGCTTGACAGCTAAGCATGACTTGATGACATGAGATACTGAGCTGTTAGACTTGACTATAGGCTTGACAACAACCATGTGTTTTGCTAAGAGGGATTTGGAAGAACCAGCTTCCTTATCCTTGAATAAAGGGGCTGAAGTACCAAATACAAATGGTCCAGATTGGGTCATTTGAGTTTCTTCATGGGGATCTTTCAAAGCACTCATCCTCATTCCCTTTCTTGTGCTATAGTAAGGAGTATTTTCCTTCCTATATGAACCCCCATTCTTCCAGTGACCATACATGCTGTCATGGTCATACCTGTTGTAGGGAAGCAACTGTTGAAATTGTTGAAGTGGAAGTTAGAGGGTTTTTGGACCTGGGCGGTCTGGGAGAAGGTCGGGCGGACTGGCGAGGTCGCGCGACCTGGCGGGTTGTCCGGGCGGTCTGGCTGGTATCAGCCTAGCTGCGGTCTCCTGGAATGACTGTTGGTATCTGGTCCAAGGCGGCAAGGTGGAGCCGCGCGGTCTGCCTCTGACCGCGTGGCGGGTTGTCCTCTTCTAGGCTGTGGCGGTCTGGTGTGACCGCACAGGGTAGTCCAGGTTCTCTGGTAGTATTCGCGGACTAAGGAAATTAGTCGCGCGGTCTCAGTGCGCGGTCTCAGGAGGAGGCTGGTATGCGAGCTGATTGTTGTTCGCGGTCTCAGGAGGAGATCGGCATGCGGACAGGAGTTCGCGATCTGATGGCGAACTGGCTGTGTTCGCGGTCTCGGGCGAACACAGGTGGTGAACAGCTTCGGGCGGTCTGGCGAGCTCCTTGTGGAGTCGCGGTCTGCTGTGAGAGTGGCGGTCTCTCATGGTCGATGTTGAAGCTGGCGTGTTCACCAAAATGAAGCAAGAGTCCTGTTGCTGATCGCGCGGGTTGACCGGTCTGGTCGCGCGGTCTGGAGGGTGGTGATCCTATCTCATAGGGTGGTGACTGGATCAGGTCCCGCGCCTATAAATAGGAGCCACTGTAGCAGCATAACTTACAGACACCAAGTGTAAGCTGAGTCCGGCTTGTTCCTGCGGTCTGTTTTATTCTGACCGTGCGGTCTGCTGATTGAATTCCTTTTGTGCAGCTTCTGCGGATAGTGCGGGCAGCAGCGTTCACCTCTTCCTCTGAAAGTGTTCGGGCGGTCTGCGGCTTGGAGTTATAGTGCTGGAGTTCGGGAGAATCAGGAGGTCGGAAGTAGTGGGCGGCTTGATCAGCGAGTTGGTGGAGTTCTATGATCGTCAAGTCGCTGCGGTCTGGCAGTGTGTTGAAGTCGCAGGGAGATCGCGCGGTCTGGAGCGGTCTCAGTTATCTGCATTTCCTTGTATTTCCTTTTTTGGTGTTTGTGCTGGCGAAATCATGTCTCGCCAAGCATGTCTTGCCCTGTAATGAAGTTTTATGCTATCAATAAAGATCACATATTTGCCTGAAGATTGTTTCTGGTTGCTTTGGCTAGTATCTCTTAGTTTCATAATCGATTCCTGCTTGCTCTCACAAGGTCCTTAGAGAAATTTTGACAGCAACACCTTTTGAAAGGTGGTATGAGGCTTAGCTTTAGCCTGGCCCTTTCCTCTATTCTCAGTACCTACTGTCACCTTATTGAAACCTAGCCCTCTCCTATCAGTTTGGGAGGAGAAGGTGTCAATAATGGGCAGTATGGATTTGGGTTTGGAGAATTGAGCCACCAAGCTCTTCTCTTTGAGAAGCTTCTCCTCAATGTCCTTAATGATCTTATTCTTTTGGCTAATGATGCTTAATTGGAATATTGTAATTCCCTTCAGCTGACTTATTTCTCTACTTATCTGAGCCATCTGGGTAGATGACTCAGTGCAATCTGGCTTTGCCTGCTGAAGGGAAGTAATCTGAAGAGCTTGCATTTTGGCTTGCTTCTTGCTCTTTTTCAGAGCTTCCAAAAGAGCACCATATTTATCTGAACCACTTTCATCACTTGATGAGCATGCTTCAGATTCTGGAACTGACTCATAATTAGAAGAGGGGATGAGAGGAGTTGATACCTTATCAAGATTATCCTGACTTTCTTCATCATCAGACATGCCATTAAGCCATAATATTTATATTCATCTTCTTCCTCCTCTATGCCACTATCTGAGTGTGACAGAGGGGCCATGATGCCAACCTTAGTAGCAGGATAGTCTTCATCCTCTTCAGCTGCAAACAGCCCAATGTAGGCTTCCTCTTCTTCTTCTTCTTCTGAATTTGAGGATGAAGACTCAGATTCACTCAAGCTTTTCTCCTTCTTTGTTAGGAAGGATTTTTCACCTCTCCTTCTGGTGATGAGGCTTCTGGACAGCCAGCTATGACATGTCCAGGCTTGCTGCAGCAATAACATGTGACATTATTTAAAATATGTTTAACACGTTTAGGATCATACCTGTCACCCTTGAGGTGCTGCCTTTCTGACCTGTTGTGATCATTCTTGGGATGTGAGGAGGAGGAAAGTTTGTTCTTCCACTGCTTCCTCCTCATCAACTTCTTGAAGTGCCTTGAGAATGCAACAAACTCCTCATCAGATGAGTTGCTATCTGATGTGCTGGGCTCAGAATTTTTTGAGTCAGCAACCCTTCTTGGTGGAGAAGGCATTCTGGCTTTGCTCTTCTTGGAGCTTTCAACTTTGAGAGCCACAACTCTCTCCCTTGCATGAGGTCTGGTGGATGTGTCCTTATCCTTCCTTGCAGACAACTGCATCTTATAGGAGAGAAGCTTTCCAAATAGTGTACGGGGAGGAGTCTCACCCAGCTTTGCCACTTCTCTGATGACAGAGATCTTTGTATCTCAATCTCTAGTTAGAGATCTTAGGAATTTATCATTCAACTCATAATGGCTGAATAACCTTCTATAGGTCCTCAACTCATTTACCACTCTGAAGAATCTCTCATAGCAACCAGCTATGCATTCCAGGCTGTATTGTCTGAATGCTTCATACTCCTGATTAAGAAGGGATTTCCTATCATCCCTCACTTCTTTAGTACCTTCCATATACACTATTAGTGTATCCCACATATCCTTGGCAGTCTCACAATGCACCAAGTTCTGGAAGGTGGAATCATCAATTGCATTTACTATTATATTTTGTGCTCTCTTGTCCATGGTAGAAAGTGCAATTTTATCCGTAGTCATTTCAGCATATGACTGGGCCACTTACCTTGTAGGATCTATAGTGGAGGGCTTTGTGAAGACAAAAGGTCCCTCCTTCACAGTAATATATATCCTAGGGTCTGAGGCTTCCATGAACAGGCTTACCCTTTGCTTTCATATGCCAAAAGTCTCCTTTTTGCATATGGGCAACTTCATAAACCTCATCTCCTTCTGACCTCCAGTGACAGCCATTTGATTCAGATTTGCTACTCCTTTGTAAGATCTGATCAGACTGTTAAGTCCTTTTTGACCAACCTATCTCTGATACCACTTGATAGTTTATAAGGTAGTAGTCTAATTCACCTAGGGGGGGTGAATAAGGCTCTTTGATTTTTCTTTTTTGCAGCTAGCTGTTGTTAGATAATATGTAAAGCAAAAGCACAATACAGAAAACACACAGCCTTTTATAGTGGTTCCTCAAGACAGTGTGTCTATGGATAACCCACTCTCCCTCTACACCTTTCTAACAGTGTGTTAGACAAGGCAACCTCCTCCAAACTCAGCTTCAAGAGCTTACAACATAGATCCCTCAGGATCTCTCAAGTTTGCTCCAAACCCTACCTCAGGCAAAACAACCCTACCTCTCAGAGTGCTCCAACTCCTACACCTCAGAAATCCACTAATTTCCTATCTTAGGCCTATCAAGAAGCCCTACCTCAGATCTCCTCTAAGATCCTACACTCAAGCTGGGAGTATAGCTCTACAAGTTTAGGCTCAACAACCCTATACATTCAGGCTAAACAACCCTACAACTCAGGCTCAACAGCCCAACAAACTCAGGCACAAGGCCCTACAAACTCAGAACACCAATGTTCTTACAGAAGTTATGATATTTGCTTACAATAGAGGACTGAAAAGATGTATCCTTCAGTGTTGGTCTTCTGTTGTTGATGCACTGCAGGTGCTGTCTTGAAGCAGGGCTGAAAGACAATAACTTCAGTCCTAGCTCCTATCTGATCTTCCTCTTCAGTGGATGAAGAAAGATCTCCTAGTTCTTCTTGATTGAATCAGGAAGAACTATCTTCTCTCTTGTTATCTGCTTGTAGGTTCAGGAAGCAGGGAGAGATCACATGTGGAAGCCGTCAATAACACACAGTTTTCTATTTTCCACTTTTCATCCCACTTTTCACAATGCCTTAACATGTTCTTTTATACCTCCTTCATCTGCAACGGCTCTAAGGAGTGCCCTGTCACAGCTTGAACATAAATAGAATATGTGATCCTACTTTCCAACCACTTGCGCCAGAAATAGATCCCACCAAGCTTTAATTCAAATATGAATATGTCCCAGCAGTTGGGCAGAGACAGGCTCCAGTCTCGTCGACAGCTTTGACTCCGTCTCAGCGGATCCGCCGAGACAGTTAGTCTTCTCAGCAGTTTCTGTGTAAATGCAGCTCAACATAGGCATACTCCTTCTCAGCGGCTCCTGGCCTAGTCCCAGCGATTCAGCTGAGACCATGCTGTCGTCTCAGCGGTTTTGACAGTAAAACCACAGAACTATTCCAATGATTGAAATAACCTAACCTTGCATATACATGATGTAAACTAGGGTTTATCAAATACAATATGTTTTTAGCATTGAGTGTGATGCTTCTTCAAATCAAAGAAACATTGAGGGCAATATTCCCAACACAATTGAAAAAAAAAAAATAAAGGCTTTTCCAAAGTTGAATGCACACAAGTGAACTATTTATAAAAATATTTTTCCCTTGCTTACAAATAAATTGTTGGATGACGTTCGGGAGCAGCTGTCTTCTTATTTATCACATGATATTATGTAGGTTATTGATGTACTTAACGATGAACATTACAGATATGGAGTAATTAGCCAAGCATTAAAGATTGTGTGTGGTTGGGCCAAGTCCGATTCGATCTACATGAAGAAATTGAAACTCAAGTCCTTATGTATGATAACATGTTTGGGAAAAAAGAAAAAAAGAATTACTATATATGATCTCTCGAATGCAATACAACTCCGGTAACTTTGGACAAATTGATGTCGATGCCGGATATATGACTCGTTATCGCTTCATACTACAATATAATATTAATCAAACTATCTAAAGTTCAATTATTCACATTTCTTTCGTTACATTCACCTCCACTGGCAGAACCGAAAGTTATTTTCATTGGATTTATCAATGATAATCATTTCATTAATCTTCACATGCGTGATGGATGTCCGTTACCGTTGATTTTCCTTCTATGGAGAAGATATTGTGGACACATAACATAAACATGAGAAACTTTATTTGCATTAAAAATTGCAATGACAGAAGAGCAATAATGGGATGCTGAGACATATCCTAGATGATGCCCTAATTTACCATGGATTTGAGAAATTGTAGGCGCAGATACTTGTTTATTCTGGAGTGACTTATGTTGCAGAGACAATGAAAGTGATGATTGTGTCTTTTATTGGATCAGCTGTTCAATCGAAGTGGAAAACATCTGCTCTTGAGAAAAGTCTAATTGCAGTGTTGTTTTTGCTGGCATGCTTGTGAGAGCATATTCTCGTGGTGTTGTTTCTGACTACTTTGGGGTGTAGTATCTGCCAATGAGAAGTTTCTAATTGCTTTTTTTATGTTTTAATTCATTTGTAATGTTTGATCATATGTCGATACATATTTTAATGTTAAAATTAGTTGGGGGGAGCGAGATAGTTGTATTCTGAAACAGTCATACTAAGAACACAAGTGTGCCAAAAAATATAAGAAACAATTGTTTAAATTTCGGGTTGTGAATAAATTTTTTAAAATTTTCGGGCTGCGGTTAACAACGGGGTGCTGCAAGTCAAAAATTGGGTTGCGGTTAACATTTTTAAAATTTATAGGTTACGATTAATGTTGAGATACGACAAGCCAAAGTCGGGTTGCGGTTAACCATCATCTATCTAAATTATGTTAAAATTAATAATATCTGATGGGTACTCATGATAAGAGTCTAGTATTTATAAAAGTATCTAGCGGGGATGTCCGTAAAAGGCAGCAAGATATTTCCAAAGGCGGATTATTTCCAAAGACGGATTATTTCCAAGAACGCGTGTTTCCAAAAACTCTTCCCCTCCTGATTCGGCAGGAGGAATAAAACGCGCAAAACCAACGCGAGCTTGGCCATACCCCCTTTGGGGTGCGGCCGAACCGCACCCCACGCATATGGGGTGCGGCCCAGCCGCACCCCGCGAGGGGGGCGGCCCAGCCGCACCCCACGGGGGGGGGGGGGGCGGCCTAGCCGCACCCCGCACGGGGTGCGGCCTCGGCCGCGCCCCACCCGGGGTGCGGCCAAGCCGCACCCCACGAATGGGGTGCGGCCAAGCCGCACCCCACGCATGGGGTGCGGCCTAGCCGCACCCCACGCTTGGGGTGCGGCCTAGCCGCACCCCACGCATGGGGTGCGGCCTTGGCCGCACCCCACGGGGTGCGGCCTTGGCCGCGCCCCCTTGGGGTGCGGCCTTGGCCGCACCCCGCGGGGTGCAGCCTTGGCCGCACCCCCTTGGGGAGCGGCCAAGCCGCCTTTCTTCGAGGCGCGCTCGGCCCGCACCCCCTCTAGGGCGCGCCCATGCCGCGCCCCCCCGAGGAGCGGTCGCGTTGCGCACCCTCGAGGCGCGGTCGCCCGCCCCTCTCTCCGCGCAGGGTGCAGCCGCCCGCCTATCCGTCTTCCCCAATAGGGGAGGGAGCTCGTGAGAAACCCTCGCGGGCGCACTTGTCGTCGGAACGCCTCCGCAATTCGTCACGCACTTAGAGCATTTTAGCACTAGCGCACGCTCAGAACGTCTCTGGGCGCGGTCAGGAAGTCTTCTCACTTTTCGTCTTTCCGGCTTCTCACTTTTTGTCTTTCAGGCATCTCACTTTTTGTCTTTCAGGCTTCTCACTTTTCAGGAACAGTCGGTCGCCTTTTTCGCCTCCAACAGAACTGCCCGAACTGCCCGAGCCGCCCAGGCTGCCCGAAGGGCAAGGTGGTCATTTACGATAAATGGTGATCCGTGTGCCCAAAACCGGAAAATATGATTCGTCCACCGAGCATTTATGGAAACTGCCAACGGCAAAATTACCGGGCCGCCCCCGACAAAAACTATAAAAGGAGCCCCACGGCTTCATTTGAAGGGACCTTGACTTCTGGACTCGGGAGAGCTCCTTGCAGACTTTTGCGGAATTCTCCTTCGGCACTTGAAGATCTCCTTCGGGACTTGAAGATCTTCATCTTCCAGGAAGACGACGAGCCTTCTCGATTCCGAAAGGCGACAAGCAGTTCTCAAAAGAGAAAGACGACGAGCCTTCTCGATTCCGAAAGGCGACAAGCAGTTCTCAGAAGAGAAAGACGACGAGCCTTCTCGATTCCGAAAGGCGACAAGCAGTTCTCAGAAGAGAAAGACGACGAGCCTTCTCGATTCCGAAAGGCGACAAGCAGTTCTCAGAAGAGAAAGACGACGAGCCTTCTCGATTCCGAAAGGCGACAAGCGGTTCTCGGAAGAGAAAGACGACGAGCCTTCTCGATTCCGAAAGGCGACAAGCAGTTCTCAGAAGGGAAAGGCGACCTGCCTTCTCAATTCCAGAAAGGCGACTAGCAGTCTTTAAGGGGAAAAGGACTTAGTTTTTTCGTGAGGTGGCCTGTCACCCTCGAAGCTCTCTTTCTCCAAATATTGTAACGAGCAGCGGTCTGTCGCGCTCGAGCTCTAGCTTCCAAGTTGTAACTCCTCCAGAAGATAGTGAAGTTTGGTCGGCACAGCTCCGGCCGCGTGGTTTTTTACCCTTTCCGGGTTTTCCACGTTAAAAAGTCTCTGCGTACTCATCGAACCTCTAATTAACTGTTTGCGCGTTTAGCCTGCTCACGAGCTAAGGCGGTTCAAGTGAACCGGTCTACCAAGAGCCCTAAGCGTTCCGCAACAGTTTGGCGCCGTCTGTGGGAATGGATTCCCAAATCCGAAGCAAAGGATTTCCGAGCGCAATCCCCCCTTCGCCGGAATCCTCGAAGCCAGCAAGAGTGGACATCTCCCCTGAACTGTCCGACGCATACAGCTCCTCGATTCCAGAAAGCCAGGCAAAGAGAGCGCTCACTGCCGCACCCATCCGGCCCCCTCGGCCGGAGTCAGCAGGCAAACCGGCCCCGCCGGCAGGAGGGCATGATTCAAGCAATGACCAACGCCAACAAAGGCGATCACCTCTCTCGAAGTCAATTTTGGAGTACCCAGTTCCGTCATGGCTAAAGTTCCCTTACAATAAGGAATTCCACGGGGCAGAAGATCCATATGAGCACGTTAATCGTTTTCTGATAATAACACGGGAGCTCGGACTTCCCGACCCAGCTAGCTGCAAAATCTTCACCAAAACGCTGCATGGAGACGCTCTCCACTGGTATCAATCCCTGCCTAGCGGAGCGATCCATAGTTTCTCCGAGTTGTCCCGACTGTTCATCAGGCAACACGAGTCCTACTCAGCAAAGATCCAGGAAGGCGATAAGCCCGGTGCGAGCAAACAACCCCACCTAGAAGAAGGGGGGCGGAGCGTGCAATCAGAGAAAGTCGGCCCAAGTTTTCACCAAGAGCGCCCCTGCGCATGGATGGATTTCATCTTAGATGCAAGCATAGGGAGTCCTCCCTGTGAGCTGAGGAAGGCGCTGATAACCCACCGCATCTCCTTCAACGTCCTGTTCTTGGCAGCAATAGTTCGGCTCAAGCTCCTAAGCGGGAACCTCAAGCTTAGGGCTAGCAAAGCAGAGCTCCCAGATGGAACCACGGTACCCACTGTGGGCGTCATCACCCTCCCCGTCCAAGTAGGAGCACATGCTGAACCAATCCAGTACGACGTACAATTCATTGTCGCCAAAGCGGACTCCCCCTACGACGCAATATTCGGGAGCCTCCTACTAGACGCCATGGACCACGACGTCTCAATGTCAGGACGCATGGCTAGCAAAGGAAATACCATCAAGAGCGCAATGCATAGTCTCAGCACGACCGTCCCTTGGCCCTCCTGGATCAGCAGCAACCCGTCGCCAAAGTCAAGGGCCGAGATACAGGGTTCACGAGAAGGCCAAACAGCTCCTGCGACAGCTGGAAAAGAAAAACTTCAGGCACTAACAGACTCGCCGCCCCTCGATTCAGTCCGCAAGAGAAAGGGACAGCAACAGCAGCCTGAGGGAGCCGAAATGCCCACTCGGAACCAAGCAGACCGCTCCCGAGAGCTAGCAAGTCAAGGCCTACAGAACTTCACCCCGCTAAACACACCACGCGAGCATATATTGTCCGTAATCTGTCATAGCGAACTCATCCACTGGCCTAGGAAGCTCTCCTCGCACAAGGGAGCCTCGTCTCAATTCTGCCACTTCCACAAGGGCCGAGGGCACCAAACGGAGCAATGCGCCCGATTGAAAGAAGAAATCGAACGCCTTATCCAGCTAGGATACCTGGAGGCCTTCCGCAAAAAGACGCCGGCCAGCGAAGGCCAATCTCCGGGCCGCCGTTGCCCACCAAGCTGAACAACTACGAAGATTCGGGCAAACGCAGCGCCAGCAAGGCTCGACGCCATCTTCTCGAAAGCCTGTATCAAAAACTTATCGCAAGACTGCATTTGCGAATGTATCAGTATTAATTTTCTAATAAAATCCTACTTGCTCCAATCCATTCTACTGCAGGTACCGCTTCGGGGCCCTGCCCCGGGGACTCTGCACCGCCGTCGATTGAAGGTTCGCCCTTCTCCTCCGCCGTCGAGTCCCGGTGTCGTAGGGACCTGCCCCCCCTGCGTTCACCCCCGGTTTGAATACCCCCGCTATTCACCGGCCGAAGCCGCGAGCACAGACTCGTGCACCAAAGCCGCGGGCACAGAACCGTGCAAAAAGTCGCGAGCAAAGGCTCGTGCACTAAAGCCGCGAGCACAGACTCGTGCACCAAAGCCGCGAGCACAGACTCGTGCACCAAAGCCGCGGGCGCAGAACCGTGCAAAAAGTCGCGAGCAAAGGCTCGTGCACTAAAGCCGCGAGCACAGACTCGTGCAAGAAAGCCGCAAGCACAGACTTGCGCAAGCTAACTCGTTATATATGTATTCATTTGAAAGCCGCGGGCTCCGTCTCGTGCAAAACTCATCTTGAAAACAACCAAAACTATGCAGGTGCTAACGATCAGATAAGCAGAATCGTACGAAGAAGTAAACACGACAAACTCAATAAGAGAACACAACCGCGTCAGCTCAACGCTGCGTGCGAAGCAGACAACCATACAAACAAAACTCAGAACGAAACTCAGGACGACACACGAGCAAACAACAGCACGGAAGTCAAGAAAATAGTGGGCGATCGGCATCAACCCTCGGCCGCGTCCGAGCACTCATCCTCCGAAAGATCTCCCGCTCCAAGACCAGCAGTGTCACACCCGAACTTCTTCCCCACCAAGCGAAGGGTCTTCTGAATACCGCGCTGGAAGGCGACCTCACGCTCGTCCTCCAACAGGGGCTCGACCTCCTTCGTCATGACCTCGGCGCGGATCTCCTCCGCCATCTGGAACCGCTCCTCGACGAAAGCAAGAGAGTCTCTGAACTCGGCAACTCCGGCCGCCTTAGCGTCCTCAAGGCTGCGCTCGACCGACGACAGCCGCTCCACCTCGCTCCGAAGAAAGCCCAGCTCCCCCTCCATGCGAAACATCTCCCCCTGGGCCTCGGAGGCAATCCAAACCGCTTGCGCCACACCTCGATTCGCGCGCTATCTAGAGAGGAGCGTAAACGCATCGGCCTCGATTGGCCGCCCCGCTTCGAAGCCTGCAAGGAAGAGCAAACACATAAAAACGAGCCGTGCTAGAAAATCCAAAAGACCACGAGGCATCTCACCGCACACCATGCACACAAGCACCAGAGGTCCGCACCGCCAACCTCACCCGCACGCAAGGAGCAGCCGCGCGCAAAGGCACAGTCCGCACGCAGGGGCCCACGCGCACCGACCGCACGAATGCACCCGCGCGCGGGAGCGCGCAGCGCGGCACCTGCGCGCGGACCCATGCGCGGCGCCTGCGCGCGGGAGCGCGCAACGCGGCACCGCGCGCTCGGACGGGCAGCGCGGCACCCGCGCGCACGGGCGCGCAGGCACCCGCGCGCACGGGCGCGCGGGCGCGCGGCACCCGCGCGCGGGAGCACGCAACGCGGCGCCCGCGCGCAAGGGGCCGCACGCGCCCGGGCGCGCGGCACCCGCGCGGCGGGCGCGCGGCACTCGCGCACGCGGGCGCGCGGCACCCGCGCGGCGCCCGCGCGCGCGCGCGGGCGCGAGGCACCCGCGCGCGCGGGCGCGCGACACCCGCGCGCAGGAGCGCGCACCGCGGCGCCCGCGCGCATGGGGCCGCACGCGCGCGCGGGGGCACGCTCGCGCCAGCCGGGCGCCCCGCCGCCGGCTCCGCCCGCGCGCGGTCACCCCTGGGCATCACCTTTCCGGCCGCTCCGGCCGCTCGCACACCGCTCACCACGCCCCCTCATCCGCCGCCGGCCGTTTGATTTCCCCGCTCCTTTTTTCAAAAAGTTAAAGGCAAAATCTACTTACCCCAACCATTGTTCAACGCCAAACCAGTTCCAACACGCAAACGTTCAAAAAACCCTCGCACTCCTTCTCAAGTTCTGGACTCCGACGGTTTTGGGGGGCTTATGATGGGTACTCATGATAAGAGTCTAGTATTTATAAAAGTATCTAGCGGGGATGTCCGTAAAAGGCAGCAAGATATTTCCAAAGGCGGATTATTTCCAAAGACGGATTATTTCCAAGAACGCGTGTTTCCAAAAACTCTTCCCCTCCTGATTCGGCAGGAGGAATAAAACGCGCAAAACCAACGCGAGCTTGGCCATACCCCCTTTGGGGTGCGGCCGAACCGCACCCCACGCATATGGGGTGCGGCCCAGCCGCACCCCGCGAGGGGGGCGGCCCAGCCGCACCCCACGGGGGGGGGGGGGGGGGGGGGGGGGCGGCCTAGCCGCACCCCGCACGGGGTGCGGCCTCGGCCGCGCCCCACCCGGGGTGCGGCCAAGCCGCACCCCACGAATGGGGTGCGGCCAAGCCGCACCCCACGCATGGGGTGCGGCCTAGCCGCACCCCACGCATGGGGTGCGGCCTAGCCGCACCCCACGCATGGGGTGCGGCCTTGGCCGCACCCCACGGGGTGCGGCCTTGGCCGCGCCCCCTTGGGGTGCGGCCTTGGCCGCACCCCGCGGGGTGCAGCCTTGGCCGCACCCCCTTGGGGAGCGGCCAAGCCGCCTTTCTTCGAGGCGCGCTCGGCCCGCACCCCCTCTAGGGCGCGCCCATGCCGCGCCCCCCCGAGGAGCGGTCGCGTTGCGCACCCTCGAGGCGCGGTCGCCCGCCCCTCTCTCCGCGCAGGGTGCAGCCGCCCGCCTATCCGTCTTCCCCAATAGGGGAGGGAGCTCGTGAGAAACCCTCGCGGGCGCACTTGTCGTCGGAACGCCTCCGCAATTCGTCACGCACTTAGAGCATTTTAGCACTAGCGCACGCTTAGAACGTCTCTGGGCGCGGTCAGGAAGTCTTCTCACTTTTCGTCTTTCCGGCTTCTCACTTTTTGTCTTTCAGGCATCTCACTTTTTGTCTTTCAGGCTTCTCACTTTTCAGGAACAGTCGGTCGCCTTTTTCGCCTCCAACAGAACTGCCCGAACTGCCCGAGCCGCCCAGGCTGCCCGAAGGGCAAGGTGGTCATTTACGATAAATGGTGATCCGTGTGCCCAAAACCGGAAAATATGATTCGTCCACCGAGCATTTATGGAAACTGCCAACGGCAAAATTACCGGGCCGCCCCCGACAAAAACTATAAAAGGAGCCCCACGGCTTCATTTGAAGGGACCTTGACTTCTGGACTCGGGAGAGCTCCTTGCAGACTTTTGCGGAATTCTCCTTCGGCACTTGAAGATCTCCTTCGGGACTTGAAGATCTTCATCTTCCAGGAAGACGACGAGCCTTCTCGATTCCGAAAGGCGACAAGCAGTTCTCAAAAGAGAAAGACGACGAGCCTTCTCGATTCCGAAAGGCGACAAGCAGTTCTCAGAAGAGAAAGACGACGAGCCTTCTCGATTCCGAAAGGCGACAAGCAGTTCTCAGAAGAGAAAGACGACGAGCCTTCTCGATTCCGAAAGGCGACAAGCAGTTCTCAGAAGAGAAAGACGACGAGCCTTCTCGATTCCGAAAGGCGACAAGCGGTTCTCGGAAGAGAAAGACGACGAGCCTTCTCGATTCCGAAAGGCGACAAGCAGTTCTCAGAAGGGAAAGGCGACCTGCCTTCTCAATTCCAGAAAGGCGACTAGCAGTCTTTAAGGGGAAAAGGACTTAGTTTTTTCGTGAGGTGGCCTGTCACCCTCGAAGCTCTCTTTCTCCAAATATTGTAACGAGCAGCGGTCTGTCGCGCTCGAGCTCTAGCTTCCAAGTTGTAACTCCTCCAGAAGATAGTGAAGTTTGGTCGGCACAGCTCCGGCCGCGTGGTTTTTTACCCTTTCCGGGTTTTCCACGTTAAAAAGTCTCTGCGTACTCATCGAACCTCTAATTAACTGTTTGCGCGTTTAGCCTGCTCACGAGCTAAGGCGGTTCAAGTGAACCGGTCTACCAAGAGCCCTAAGCGTTCCGCAACAATATCAATTTTAATTATTTATAAATCTCGGTTGCCAGCCCACCACGTGGCAATCACCATGCCGTTGATTGGAGGGCTGCAGTCACATGATACATATAATCTCTTCCGCGGCCCTACTTCCAGCTCAGCACTCTCTCCGGAAGACCCACAATTGTTGTTTCGACCCAAACAGCCCACGAGCCCGCCATGCATAAAAAGGAAAATAAATAAATAAACACGAAACACCAGTCAAATTTCAGGCTCGTAAATAAAAATAAATAAATAAATAAATATAAATAAATAAAAATATTAATAATAACGTCTTCATTAATCCCCAGCTCTCCAGATTTCGCTTCCCTGCTTCTTCGATACTTCCTTCGTCTTCATCTCCCGACTCCACCTCTCTTCTCTCTTTACGGTCTTACCCAACTCCTGTGCTGCGCAGTTCCCGAGGTTTCGCCGCGCTCTCGGCTTCGGTCTTTGAAGCCGAAATCGGATGAGGATGGAAGCGCTCGATTGCGGATTTCGAGTGAGTTTCTCGTGTGGGATCTGCCTTCTCCGATCACTCCCCCAGCCTCTGCTGGACCGAATTAGATCCCCATTGTTTTCATATCATTTTATTTTTGTTAATTGATAGAATAATGGAGTTGTTTTCTTCTCACACACTCTTGATTTAGGATCCGTTTCTTCCCTTCTTGTTTGCTCCAGTTAGAATTAGGTTGGGTCTTGAGGGCCTTAGTAGATGTATTTAGGAACATCTTGCTATATCTCGCATAATTTGACTTTCTATTACAAATCATTTCAAGTGCACGTGTTTCTTATACGGGAAAGTTAACGGTTTCATCTAGAATTCTTGAAGTCCCTTTCTACGCTTGATGCAAACATAATCTGCAGCATTGCATCATGGAGGTTGAATTAATTAGCACTTGGTTATGCTTGAATAAGTTTACGGTTTCCAGGATTGGAATTTGAAGGTTTTAGAACTGTGCTGATGATCTGATTTAAGAAGTTGGATTTTATGCAAGGAGGACAAGATCATTTTTGGTAGATTTTAGAATTCTTCCACGAGTCATTTTTTGCCATTGAAGTTTTGAGTTGGAATGGTATTTATTGCTGCTATGTGGGACGATGCAGTCTATAATACTGTTGTCTGCTACAGGATATACTGATTCAATTTTTGCAAGCATGCGTGTAGGAGTTATAAGATCTTTCAGCTTTACGAAGAGGCTTTTAGTGTTGCATACACAGATCTGGAGTAGGGTTTACCATTTAAGGCCAAACTATGGCTTTAATGGAAGTACTCTGATGAGAATATTAATTGAACATTGTGCACTTAAATTAGCATGTAGTTTGGGTTTAGCAACTTAGCCACAACTCAAGGAAATTGAATTGTTCATTCTTTAGAACCAGGTGAGTGATAGCGAAGACTCGCACCTTTCGGTCGAGCTCTTGTACCTTCACATGCACTTGGAAGAGCCAACTACACTCGAAAGAGAAATCTGAGAACGTAACCTTAGGAGTGATATTGATATGCCTCTAGAAAACCAAATATGCTCGCCTTTTTAATACAATTATAAAAACATGAACTGGCATCGGGAAAGCCTATTTGCAGACGGAGCTTGCCTTTACATGGACATCGATTCCTTCATCTCTTTACATAAGCTCACATCCTTTGGATCCTTCGTCGCTATCACGACTCAGCTACTACGTCCCCTTGGGTGAGCTCTTGCCTATCGACATAGACGAATGAAAACTTTTGATTCATTTAGCCGAACTCAAATAGTTGGAATTAGACTATTGATGATGATGATGATTTTTTGTATCTCCATTGATATGTTCTCATTGTATGAAATGCATTTAAAAAAACTTTGTATGTTAACTAATTCTCCCGTGCTACTTCTATAGAAGAGTGAAATTGTTGATCTTTGATCTGAGGTGTTGTTCTCGTTGGTTTAACTGATGATTTTTATTTATACTTTGAATATACCTTTTGGGGAGGCATTGAAAGTGGAGATGATTATGAAACCATGGAAGAGATGTTGCAACCCGGGTGATCGCGTTACCAGTCAAGAGAGAATCATATCGAAAGTTGGGGTGGAGAACTTCTTTTCCCGATTCCCTTGTTGACCACCCTCAGTGACGATGAAGCACATAGTAACATCGAAAAAGAAGAAGAAAAGAGAATGGGAGCTCCTTCCTCAGAAGGTTTGTTCTCAACCTAAGGGGGGTGAGCTGTGAAAGCTGGCTGCCGCCTCTTGAGAGCTGGAAGAGAGAAAATGGATTATAGAGGAAAGAAATTAGGGCATCAAAACTACTTTCATTCATTACCCCCTTAGTATATATAGGGGGGGGGGTTCAAAATTAACAAAATAATCCCACTTAAGACACTTCTAGAGAGAAATAAACTAAAGATGCACAACAAATATTAAATTAATATAAGCTGATCGAGTCTCGTCGGATCGGGGGACCTGGTAAGGAATCAGGCTCCTAATTCCGCCAAAGAACCATAACTTGGGCTTGTCAACCTAAGTACTTCTCCATGCGCGATTTACTGCTTCAGTTTATATGCGTGGTTGTGGATGGTAGGCAGAGGAAATATCTAAAGCGGTGCCATGTAGGCGGAACAACTCTTCGGCTAGGAAAGATCTGATCTCGATCTAAAACTATGAATTATGGTAGTCCATGAAGGCGAAATATCTGCTAAAAAACCTGGGCGATGCTTGCTGTTAAGGGGTGCGCTATGGAAATGATATGGGTCGATTTGGACAAGCGATCTACCATACCATGATACTTGTCTTCCCTCTTGAGTGTGGTAAGCCTTCAATGAAGTCCATCGATATATCGACCCATATTTGTGTTGGCACTAGTAACGGTTGTAATAACTTTTCCTTATGTTGATGTTCAACCTTATGTTGCTGAATGGTTGGACACCGGACGATAAACATGCTCCGTATTCTCTTCAATAGAATTTGACCCATATCCGCTATAAGGTCTTTAATACTCCATGTGTCGATTCATGAGTTCCCTTGATGTTCATCATTACTATGGTCAAATCAGGTTCTATATATGTGCGATTCTTATACTAAATCAAACCATCACGAATCCTCCATGGATCTTGATACTTCCCTCCTGTGATGCCAACTCGTAGGGAATGAAGGTACTCAGATTGGTCAATCTAATCTAATCTCGAGGCCATCAAATAACTGAGTTGTTGGTGTAGAAATGGCACAAAGCCGCCCATGATCTTCATGTTTTCTGGATAATGTGTCCGCTGCCTTGTTTAGGGTGCCTGCCTTATATTCGACGTTGAAATTGTATCCTAAGAGTTTGCTCACCTAATATTGTTGAGGAGGGGCCACTGGTTTTTATTTCAATAGTTACTTTGAACTGGAATGATCCATGCGGATATTGAAGTGTTTCCCTCAGAGATACAACCTCCAATGTTGCATGACCTTAACTAACCCAATCTATTCTTACCTATATACCAGTAATTTCTAATGATGCTTGGTCAATTGTCGACTAACAAAAAACTATGGGCTGACCACCTTAGTGTAGGAAAATACCCGAGCCTGATGCATCACAATCGTTCTAGAACTTCTGGGTGAAATCTAGTAACTGAAGAACGGGAACAACCGGGATGGCTCCCTGGAGCATCTGGGATGTCTCCCTGGAGCGCTTGAATGCAGTTGTGCTACTCAACCTAGTTGTTGAATGTTTCTTCAAAAGATTGGTCAATAAAGTTGTGGTCTCGCCATAATTATGTATGAACCGTCGGTAGTACTCGGTAAATCCCAGAAATCTACACTTTTGTTATCTACTGCTCGGTCCACTCCATATTGCCTCAATTTCCTTAAGGTTCCCTGAAACCTCCTGACCCTGCACAATGTGGCCCAAACAATGAATCTGATATTTGTTGAAGTCGTGCTTTACCCGCTTGAGAGCTAGATGGTGAGTCACTATGAGAGTCAGGACCGTGTGTAAATATCGGAGATGCTCCACACATGTTGAATCCTATTTGGTTTCGTGCCCTTGTGGTGTTTGATCTGAGATCACTGGATCAACTTCAAGATTGGAATCAGAGAGAGAATTAGTGCAGAAGAAAGAAAGAAATTTGAGGAGGAAAAAGGTTGGGAGGAGAATTTGAATTTCAGATGCTATTTCTGTACCTTATACTTCTCTAAAAGGCTGTTTGGAGTATAGTTTGAATCTTGATCCAGTCTTCTATTTCATTTCATAGTCATTTGGATAGCTTGGAATTTGAGTTGTCATGAAATTATATAATCTATATCTATATAATGTGATTGCCAAGAAAGCATGGATTTATTTGAAGCCCTCAAGCTTTGACTTCCGATTTGCCTTTTTCTCTCCCTCATTAATGCACACTGTATTTTATATTGATTTGCAGATTTTTACAAAGAAATTGTGATAAGGTTATATAGAAGTTAGTACCACATTTTCCGATAATCTTAGATTAATTTACAGTAATAATTTTCATTGATCTCATGAAATTTTACTTTGTTTTAGTCTAGGTGAAGTGTTTTTGGTTTTATCACATCCATCTACCTTTATGCTCTCTTCATATTTTGATTATGCTTTTATTTCCATCAAATTAAATTATGTCATTTTTCGGAGATTACGAGAAAATGGTCCTTCATGCAAAATATTGTGGTGCATATTTTTTTCACGTACAGTTTGTTGTTTGCGAAGTTTATTCTTCATCACATTGCCTTTGTGACGCAGGACGAATCTATAGGTGACGGGTAAACGACGACCTAACCCTACATGTTATGCAAAGTCCGACAGTGTGAATCCAAATTAGATAATAAATAATTAAATCCCACGCAAATAAATTCACAACAAGATACAAATAATTTATTATGGCAAACAAGCCTAGGCTCTCCTCCGCGTAGAGGGCCAAAGCAAGAGCGCACGTCGAATAAATTCTGCAAATCACGATAATTATCTAATAGACCACCACAATACAAGATATTCAAACAAGTACAAGAGTCTCATCCAATATAAAATGCTAAATAAAGTATTCCAATACAAACAAGACTCACAAAGTAGAGGGCTGATCCGAGGCAATGAAGAATTCGGGTCCGGGTATGTAGATCGGCGACCGAAGGTGGAACCGGAGGCGTGACGGAGTGGTGATGGCTGTCCACGGTGGAAAATAAGGAGATCGGGCCGGAAATGGGTAGATCCGGCCACTAGGGAATAGATCCGGGTGGTGGATGGATGAATCCGGTGTATGATAGCGGATCCGGGGTGTGGGATGGCATATGGTGGCGGGAACAACGGATCGGGATGTGAAAATCCAAGATCTGGACTGATCTAGGGTTTAGGGTGAAAGAGAGGTGGATCCACGAGAGAGGAGGAAGGGGGTGTGGTCGGATAGGGCAGGGGAGAGGCGGCTGAGGGCTGGCGGCAAGGAGGAGGTCGGCTGGAGGTGGGGTTGCTGTAGGCGTGCAGCAGGGAGGAGGTGGCTGCTGAAGGCTGGCGGCAGGGAGGGGCTGCTGGCAGGAGGGCCTGGAGGCTGGTGGTGAGCAGGCAGGGAAGGGGGAAAAATTATATAAAGGGAATAGTAAATTTCATAAATGAATAGTGAATTGGATAGGAAAAACAAAGGATTTCTGGACAGCCAAACGATGGCTGTTTGGGGGGGGGGCTGTTGGGGGTTGCGGGAGGGGGTTAGAGGGTTAGGGGGCTGCTGAAGGCTGGCGGCAGGGAGGGGCTGCTGGTAGGAGGGCCTGGAGGCTGGTGGTGAGCAGGCAGGGAAGGGGGAAAAATTATATAAAGGGAATAGTAAATTTCATAAATGAATAGTGAATTGGATAGGAAAAACAAAGGACTTCTGGACAGCCAAACGGTGGCTGTTTGGGGGGGGGGGGGCTGTTGGGGGTTGCGGGAGGGAGTTTGGGAGGGGGAAAAGAGGGCTAGGGTTAGGGGGTACCTTGGGGAAGGAGATACAAGCCTAGGAGTCGTCACCTAGGGTTCTACGGAGTCGGCACCGTGGAGGGATCGCCGGATTTCGGGATTTCTCTTCTCCAAAATCTGCAATGCCTCAAAACCAGCCATTACATGTCTATTTATAATAAAATAAAGACTAGAGTATCCCACCTTCAACGACTATGATTGGACGGAGGTGGGGCCACCCAAATACATCAAAAAAAATGCAAAAATAATAAACTAATATATCAAATTGATTCGCAACGCGAATCCGAACACATCTGCGGAGTCCGATCGTCGATCCGGGCACGCCATATATGGAAAGTCGCCAAATCAGCCCCGAATGGGCCCAAAGCCCGTCCTCGCCTCTGCTCCGCATCACTTTGCCAAACTGTTGAAGTAGTGTCGTCACTAGGCATTGCTTCCTTAGTTTTTTTAATTTTGATCAAGATATAAGTTGTATGGTCGAAATAGTCCACTTGATGATTGAATCCATTGTAACTTAAGTTTGAGTGCGGATATTTCGAGATAGGCTGGGCAGTATAATGTTTAGGTTGCTGTCCTTGCAATGGGCATTATGAGAATCTAACCGAGACTTCAAACTAATTTAGAAGTCACGTGGCGGAGCCCATGCGCACCCGAAGCAGCCGCAGAAGGATGAATCCCATCCACCCCTAAGGGCAGTCGTGCACAGGCAGCTGCAAATGGTGGAAGCCTTGTGCTCCCACTTGTCGCCCGTACACACTCAAATCAACTACAGACGGCCGAAGCTCGTGAACACCCAAAACAACCTACATATTAGTGTAGCCTGTTCGCAACCAAGAGTAGTTGAGCATGGACGTAGCCTTGCGAAGACTGCTAGCCTAATTATAAGACAGATTTTGGATTCATTAGTGTACAATAAGGGGTGGCAGTTATGTATACTATTCTCTACATTTCCAATTTCTGAATTGTTCCATCATGAACAAACTATCTAGTTAATTAAGTTCAAGTGAGCGAATGCCTCTTTGAACCTAATCTTCATGTGCAAAAGTGGCATAATTAAGCCACTCATTATGACATGTTTCATTAGTTTATGACATGATTATTCAATTGTATAATATAGTATATATTATTGTCCATCTGAGTAAATATTATGAGATGTTTGAATTATAACAATGGATTAAACAGACTTCTGGTTTTGAATGTTTTCTTTGAAGATCTACATTTCATCATGAAAATTTCTACTTTGGTTTTGATGTCTGGCTTTAGATGCTGCTCTTGACAAGCTGTCAAAAATAATGTTGTTTTACTGAAGCTTCAGGAGTTACATAAATAAATTTCCTTTTTATACTAATGTTCATTTCCATCTGTTGATGTAATTTTTTTTTGCAGATATGTAGTTTTCTAATAGATCATTATGTAATGGATGATGTTTATTCTTATTGCAATCTTGTAGGAATTTTCCATGAATAATAGATGATTATTTGGTAAAATTCTGTCAAGATGCTTTGTGCTTCTGAACATTTGGAAAATGGAGGATATACCAAGTGATCGAGGAAACCCCGCGTTAGGGACTTCCAATGCTAATTGGTTTCCTTCAGATTTCGTGGAAAGCTTTCAGGCCGCGTCTTTAGTTTCACTAGAAGAAAATTTGAATAACAGAGTGTCTGCATGCAATGAAGATAAAGTTGAAATCTCGTCACAGGCTGCTTCACAAATTTTGTGGTCCACAGGAAGCTTTTCTGGATCAATACCTAATGGATTTTATTCCCTCATTCCGGTAAGCAAAATATTTTCTAGTCAAGTTGTAATTTTGTTCAATTATGTTCTTTTAGTTGTTAGTCTGTTCTAGTGGTGCACCATGTTTGGTACTATGAAGTGTTTAGTATTCGAGATTGCTGGATGTCAGGTCAATTGAGTTCCTAGCATCTGTTGTGTTTGATAATTTTTTTTTGCTTTGTTGCAATGGTGAATGACTTATTATGTTATTTTACCATCAACTTGTCTCTTGTTTTGATTCTCTGTTTGTCTCTTTTCTGGCATATCCTTGTATATAACTGCATTTTATAGAAACTACTAGCAATTATTAATCTATATCATTGAAGGATAAAGGCAATATCTAGTTGTGACAGGCTTAAGTATCTTGGTTCCACGGAAGAATGTAGGTATAACTTCTAGAGCTATGATTGGGTATAACTTCTACTTGCTCTGTACTCTCTGGGAGATCATGGAGGCGAAAAATCTGCTCGAAAAAGACACTTGTAATGCTCCTTTTTGTGAAGGGGTGTGCGAGAGGAATGAAATGACTTTCTTTGAAAAACGGTCCACTACAACTATCAAAACTGATTTTCAATGAGATGTGGGCAACCCTTCCACGAAATCCATCGAAACGTCGACCCATATTTAGGTAGTGGCTGTAACAAGCCGCCCGGGTGAAGATGGTTGGTCTTGCTACACTGGCATGCAAAGCACCCACAATGAACTCTTGGACCCGCCTCCTTAGAATTATGCCCTAGTGCGTTGCAGGGTCTTGTGTACCCCCTCATGGCCCAAGACATGCATACTCTTCAGCAGTGTCTGAATCAATGATGATTTAGCTGTCAAGCATTGTTTACCCTTGTACAAAATGAGGTCATCTTGAGTGTACCGGCATGCCCCCTTCTTGATGCGGTGTTGTAGCTTTGTAAGTAGTTGGGGGTCGGGTATCTCCTGGCAAAGAGTGACCAGGCACATAGTAGTCTGTGATATGAAAAATACCGATTCCTCCTGAGACTCGTCATGATAACGTGTTGACTGCTCGATTTAAAATCCATGTTTTGTATTCCACCCTAAACTCAAACCTAATAATTTGCTTACCCCCTATTGCAATTCAGTGTTGACATTCTGTTCAAGCAGGTACTTCAAGATGAAATGGTTTGTCCTTATCAGAAAGGTCCTCCCTTAGAGGTATGGCCTCTGGTGCCGAACGACCTTGACAAGGCCGATAAGTTCATGCTCGTAAGCAGGAGTTTTCGATAGTGATGTGTTTGTCTTCTTGCTGAAGTAGGTAATTGGTATTGGAGTCTGTGATCTAGAAGCAATCAAAAAATTAATGTCACTGCCAACGTAATATAAACCTTTGAAGTCACACATTATGAACGTACTGAAAAAGGAATAATGATTGGGTTGGGTTCAGTATAAGTTGGATTTTAATTTAACCCAGGACCCGAAACGTATCAATGAATAATAATTAATTTAGAATTAATTACTGTTAGAATTATTGATTCAATTTTTTGAATTGAAGAAACACCATTTTGTTTTGAAACTGAATGGCCGAATTCCGCATGTCCATTACTCCTCATTTAGTGTTTTTGAAGCACTCCCTCTACCTATAAAAGTATTGCAGTTTAAAACTACTTGTTACTCTTAACCTGGACTTCTCTGAGCGAGAGACTAAGAGAGAAGAGAAGAGAAAAAGACAATTTTTGAAGAAACGAAGATAGCACTTCGCATTAGAGATGAACAATTTTCTTCCTTCTAGGCGTTCGTGTGGATACCGATAGAGACACTGATAGTTTTTTGCGTTTGGCCTTCGACCAACTCCTCCTAAACGGATTCGGATCTCACTGTTTCGTTGCAGGTACAACTTAGATTTCTCGATTACTTAGTTTCACATGGATCTTGTTTGCATTTGTGTATTTTCGCTGCGCTTTATGTCCTTGAAACCCGACAATTGGATGCCCATCCGTCTGCAATATTGCACCACTGCCATCTCCGACGCATCATATTTTATATGGAACTCCTCTGTGTAGTCGGGTCAGTGGAGGACTGATGCGGTGATCAATTCCTGCTTAAGGTCCTTGATCACACTACAACACTTAGTGAAGCGGGGTTGATACTCTGTGAGCCCTAGCAATTCATGAAGCTTGTGTGATGTTTAAGGTACCCTCCATACTGTCACTGCCTAAATCTTGACGGGATCCGTCGATGCCACTATACTATGCACTATATGCCCTAGATAGGTCACCCCCCAAAAAAAAGAATTTCTTTTTTCAGAAATAATTGGTGTTGGCGGATAAGCTGCAATGTGTTACGCTCACACATTCTCCTAAGCGGACCCCCCTCGTCAAAATCATTGGGGCGCGAATATGGAAGCCGCCGTAATAAATTCATGGACGAATATAATATCTTGTAATTAATTAATATTAATTAATTAGTTAATATTGATTAATTATTATTAATTCATATCAATTTGATTTATTATATTAATTAATATGTTTTGTACATTCTTATTATGTGTGCCATCCCTCATCTATATAGAAGGAGCTGGGGTATGTGGGTATGGGTATCTTTAGGATCTCTTAGTTGTGAGAGAAGCTCTTTGGAGGACCCAACCTCCGAGAGTTGGCCGAGGCTTGCTTCAGATTGTATCCCGTGTGTTGTTCTAGTTAATGTAATTTGTTTTGAGTGTTCGTTCTCTCGTCTCCCGATCGCAAAAAGTCCTTGTTTGTAACAATTAGTCCAACCTGTAGTTTTCCGGTTGCGACTTTCGTGATTGGATTTCCACCAGCGCTTCCTCCGGCCGCCGATTGGAAACCAACTTATCTGGCCATGTCCTCCACCGCCTCATCGGTCGACGAGTGCCTCGATCGGCACAACGCTCTGCTCACCAACATCTTCATCATGGCACAGTGTCTCAAGGACAAACTTGATCGACTCGACACGCTCGCCCAAATGGATGCATAAGTGCCTCCACACAGTTCCCTGCCCACCACATCCGTCATCACCGTCTTGACCCCTCTCGCCAGTTCCCAGTTCCTCCAGCCGCGAAGCTCTCCACCTCAGGCGACCTCCACTTCCGTGTTCTCACTGCTCCACTACCTCTACATTCCAGAGCCAGGGAAACCACAATGCAGCACGACCTGCCAGTCTCCCTCAACCTCCCTGTCTCGCAGGCGCAACAGTTGCCGGTGATAGACCCCAACAAACATGAGCATTTGTTACGATAATGCATCCGCCAACGCACACCAGCTCGCATGACGAGCGCATATGGAAACCACCTTAATTAATTTGTGTAATTAATTGACATTAATTAATTAATATTAATTAAATAATATTAATTAAATCTTATTTTATGTTTTGGTTATGTGAGCCCCCCTTCCCTATATAAGGAGGTGGTATGGGGAGTGTTTCTTCATCTTTGGTTATTAGGGTTTTGGCTCTCATTTGAGAGAGGGATCATTGGAGGACCCAGCCTCCTTGATCTTGGCCGGATTTCGATCCGGATTGTAACTGTGTTCTTCTTCGATTAATGCAACTTTCATCTTATTCGTATCAATGGTCCGACCTGCCGTTCCGCCCGCTGCTACAGCCGCCAGAGTTTTTACTTCCGCTGTCCTCGCGCTAGCACAGTCGCGCGTCCTCCCAAATCGCCTCTCGCCCGACGATTCACGACAGGATTGCCGCATCGCACGCAAACGCCGATCCACGCAGACACCGCTACACGCAGACGCCGATCCACGGCCGCATCGCACGCAGACGCTGATCCGACGCAGCCAGTTCCGATCCGCCTCTGCGGTCGCCCGATCCGACGCAGCGACCCCCGCTCCGCACACAGACGCCGTCGACGCCTGTGCACGCCCGCTCCGCTCCTTGCAGCCCCGTTTCTCGCCAGGTTTCAACCAGGGCTCCTACCCTGCCGCCCCCGTCCACTCATTCCAAGCCACCGGGGATCAAGCCACGGTGAACACCCGCCTCCCCACCATCTCCATCTGTGCCACGCTCGCTCGGCAAACTGAGATGCTCACCAACATTCTCGCCATGGTGCAGCACCTCCACGATAAGCTCGATCAACTCGACGAACACGATCGGATTCCTCTAGAACCGATTCTGGCAGCTGCAGACGCAGACGACCGCACCCCCCTCCCACCCGCACCTCCAGCGCAGTCGCACCTCCCTCCTACGTACGTCGGCACTCGTCCAAACCAGTTGCGCCCTCTCCTTCCCCCGATCGCAGCACACGCGGGAGCCGCCCCCCGCCCCCTCGCGGCCTACGCCTGGCACGTCTCCAGACCGTCACCCTCCTGTTCCCCTATCGAGCCCCCCGCCTTCCCGTATCCGCCTTTAAGGCCCTATGGTACACCCCACTCAAGTCTCCCCCTCCCCATACCGCCAGCTACCCCCCTCTAATGGACAATATTTCCTTTCTTTTATTTCCCTTTGCCCCATCACGTGGACTCCTCTCCCGTCTTCTATCCGCACCTCACTTCACCCCCTCTTTCGAGGACAAAAACAGTACGCCGTCGTTCTTTTCGACGTTACCCGCGCCTAACATTTTGAAGGACCCCGACAAAATTTTTAGCCTTGACCTTGGGGACAAGGTCAATTTTCAAGCGCGGCCTATTGTTACGATAATGCATCTGCCAACGCACACCAGCTCGCATGACGAGCGCATATGGAAACCACCTTAATTAATTTGTGTAATTAATTGGTATTAATTAATTAATATTAATTAAATCTTATTTTATGTTTTGGTTATGTGAGCCCCCCTTCCCTATATAAGGAGGTGGTATGGGGAGTGTTTCTTCATCTTTGGTTATTAGGGTTTTGACTCTCATTTGAGAGATGGATCATTGGAGGACCCAGCCTCCTTGATCTTGGCCGGATTTCGATCCGGATTGTATCTGTGTTCTTCTTCGATTAATGCAACTTTCATCTTGTTCGTATCAGCATTCTTCGCCCGTTCAGGCCCCCACGTCCACGACCGTTTCCGATTCTTTTTCCGCCATCCTCTCCACCATCGTTGCCCATTCTCTTTTAACTTTGCCCGTCGACATCTGATCCAACTTCACACGACGCCGTCCTCCTTTCTTACCGGTGCCGAGCTCTGTGCCGCCGTCGATGAGACCTGCTGCACACTGTTAGGGCTCACCTCCTCGACCGCATCCTCTACTCTCCGTGCCGATTCCTCTCTTCTTTCTCGAGCCCCCACACTGCAGCTTTGTCGGGTTTACCGCCAGGACGCCCCCATCTGCTTACTGGCAGGCCTATCCTGTGGGTTCTCTTTCACAACCTTTTTGTTTTTCCAACTCAGCGGGTTCCTCCCTCCCCTTCACATCATATCATATCACCCCCCCTAACTCACATCTTTCCACTCAACGCCCCTTCCGATTATCCCCATCAACATTTCTACCGTTACTTTCTCTCAACTTTTGTATTTATCTCACCCTCCCCCGCTGTACAACCCTGTATTCGCCGAGTGGGCCCCCGAGGCCCAAGATATTTTTAGGCTCAATATTTCCAAAGGGCGCGACCTCGGGAGGAGGAGGGGTGAGCATTTGGAGGGAGTCGAGTCTGAGGGGCGCATCCCAGGACTGTTCCCTTGTGGGGGCGAGCTGGGAGGGCCGGGAGGCCTCCGGCTCGCCCAGAGCCTTGTGAGGGCGAGCCGGGGAGGGCCGGGTGGCCTCCGGCTCGCCCAGACCCTTGTGGGGGCGAGCTGGGAGGGCCGGGAGGCCTCCGGCTTACCCAGAGCCTTGTGAGGGCGAGCCGGGGAGGACCGGGAGGCCTCCGGCTCGCCCAGAACCTTGTGGGGGCGAGCTGGGAGGGCCGGGAGGCCTCTGGCTCGCCCAGAACCTTGTGGGGGCGAGCCGGGAGGGCCGTGAGGCCTCCGGCTCGCCCAGAACCTTGTGGGGGCGAGCTGGGAGGGCCGGGAGGCCTCCGGCTCGCCCAGAACCTTGTGGGGGCGAGCTGGGAGGGCCGGGAGGCCTCCGGCTCGCCCAGACCCTTGTGGGGGCGAGCTGGGAGGGCCGGGAGGCCTCCGGCTCGCCAGAACCTTGTGGGGGCGAGCTGGGAGGGCCGGGACGCCTCCGGCTCGTCCAGAGCCTTGTGGGGGCGAGCTGGGAGGGCCGGGACGCCTCCGGCTCGCCCAGAGCCTTGTGGGGGCGAGCTGGGAGGGCCGGGAGGCCTCCAGCTCGCCCAGAGCCTTGTGGGGGCGAGCTGGGAGGGCCGGGAGGCCTCCGGCTCGCCCAGACCCTTGTGGGGGGGGAGCTGGGAGGGCCGGGAGGCCTCCGGCTCGCCCAGACCCTTGTGGGGGCGAGCTGGGAGGGCCGGGAGGCCTCCGGCTCGCCCAGACCCTTGTGGGGGCGAGCTGGGAGGGCCGGGAGGCCTCCGACTCGCCCAGAGCCTTGTGGTGGCGAGCTGGGAGGGCCGGGAGGCCTCCGGCTCGCCCAGAGCCTTGTGGGGGCGATCCGGGGAGGCCAGGAGGCCTCCAGCTCGCCCAGATTCTTGTGGGGGCGAGCCGGGGAGGCCGGGAGGCCTCCGGCTCGCCCAGCTCCAAGCCGGGTAGGCGGTCTGCGTTTAGCGCCCAAGAGTAGCGGGATTTGGCTATCTGCAGCCCAGTTCAAGGGTATTTTGGTAATCTGGCAAACCAGTTTTCAGCTATTTGCAGCCCAACTTCAGAAATCCTATAAATAGGACCAAGGGGGCACCATTTGGGGGGATCTCATTCTAGGCTAGCTCTCTCCCTCTCTCTCTCCCTCCCCAAGTCTCTCTAGGGGGGTGAGGAGAGCCTCCAGTGGTGCCCAAGCTTAGTAGTGGCTTGGGAGGGGAAGTTCCTAAGGGGCTTCCGGGTATGTGGCGGGACCTCCCCACTAAGCCCTTGGTCTAGTCCCTAGTTCCAACACCTTCAACCTAGAGCTCTCCCTTGGGAGGAGTAAGGATTGGTCGCCCCTCGGCTAGCTGAGGGCCCCGAACTCCATAGAGACTAAGTCTTGTTCGCAAGTCTCGGTTTCAACACATGGTGCGGTGAGCGTGGAGTGTGACCGATTCAAGAAACTCTCAAGATGAGCTCCATGGCTGGAGGTGGAGGATCCGACCCAGGTCGCTCGCAACCCCCAGTGGATGGAGCAACGTTGGAGATGTTTGAAAATTTCAGGCAAGAGATCCTGCAGACCTTGCAGCTAACTTTCGCCACGATAGGCGAAGGCAGGAGAGAAAGTGGTCCGGAGGCCTCACCTCAAAAGGTGGGCGAGAGCATCCTCGACCAGGCATCCGGGAAAGAAGTGACGGAAGGGGGCGTGCGGGGAGGTCCTCGACCCCCACTCGCCGAGACCCAAGTGGGCGAGTGGGGAGGTCCTCGACCCCCACTCGCCGAGACCCAAGTGGGCGAGTGGGGAGGTCCTCGACCCCCACTCGCCGAGACCCAAGGGGGCGAGAGGGGAGGCGTCATGCCCCCACTCGCCCAGCCCCAAAGGGGGGCGAGCATAGGAGGTCCTTTTTGTGAGCTGATCCTCTCAGCCCCGATTCCGGAGGGGTTCAAGGGGGCGGAGATGTCTCACTACTTCGGCAAGGATGACCCCGTCTTGCACCTGCAGTGGTTTGAGGACATGGTCTCCATCATGCCCATGTCGGACGCCTTCAAGTGTCGGCTCTTTGCCGTCACCCTCAAGGAGAAGGCCAGGGACTGGTTCCATCAGCTCCCTGCAGGATCCATCTACGCCTTCGAAGACTTGCGCCGAGCTTTTCTGCTACGCTTCTCGACGTCAAGAAAGAAGAAGAAAGATGCCGAGGCACTTTTCAAGATCAAACAAGAGCCAGGGGAGTCGCTGGCTCACTATCTGGAACGGTTCAGGGAGGAGGTTCTCCTCGTCCAAGAAGTGCCCGGGTACACCCTCAAGCTCGCCTTCACGTTGGGGCTGCGGGAGGGCTTCTTCAAGATGGACCTTAAGAGAAGAGCTCCTTTGTCCTTTGAAGAGTTGATGGAAAGGGTGGCAGAAGAAGTCGAGAGTGAGGAGGCCAACCCGGAGTTCGCGAGAAGGCTGACCAAGCTGAGTGAGCCAGAGGCAAGGCAGCAGGGGGGAAGAGTAGGGGCTCCCAAAAGAAAGTTCGACCAAGAGGAAGACAACTTCCAGGAAGAGGGGGTTGACCTCCCTAGGTGGGGGCAGAGGCCAAGGGCATCCCCTCCACCGCCTCAACAGACCATGGCGATTGGCTGGGAAAAAAGGAGGAGAGTCAGAAAAGCAGGAAGAAGAGGAAGAGGGGGTAGGGTGGAGTTACCCTATTGTGACCTCCACGATGAGGAAGGTCACGCGACGATCAACTGCCCTGAGTTCTTGGAATTGAAGGAAGCGAGGGGTTTGGTGCGGCAACAACAACAACCAAATGGGAACGAGGGAGACCACCCTCGGCAGTAGGAGACCAAGTTTGTCTAAGTGCTCAGTTTCTTCTCTCCACCCTTAAGTTCATGTAGCGTGGTTGTTTACTTAGTTTTCTCTTGCATGTAATGTGATGATTAATGTAGTGAAAGTTTTCAAATACTTAGCCCCGACGCTGGCCCGTTGACCAGGCTCCCATCAAGCTGGCAGGTCCGAGGATCGCTCGGTGGCAGGAAAATCTCAAGGTACTTAGCCCCGACGCTGGCCCGCTGACCAGGCTCCCATCAAGCTGGCAGGTCCGAGGATCGCTCGGTGGCAGGAAAGTCCCAAGTACTTAGTCCCGATGCTGGCCCGCTGACCAGGCTCCCATCAAGCTGGCAGGTCTGAGGATCGCTCGGTGGCAGGAAAATCTCAAGGTACTTAGCCCCGACGCTGGCCCGCTGACCAGGCTCCCATCAAGCTGGCATGTCCGAGGATCGCTCGGTGGCAGGAAAATCTCAAGGTACTTAGCCCCGACGCTGGCCCGCTGACCAGGCTCCCATCAAGATGGCAGGTCCGAGGATCGCTCGGTGGCAGGAAAGTCCCAAGTACTTAGTCCCGATGCTGGCCCGCTGACCAGGCTCCCATCAAGCTGGCAGGTCTGAGGATCGCTCGGTGGCAGGAAAATCTCAAGGTACTTAGCCCCGACGCTGGCCCGCTGACCAGGCTCCCATCAAGCTGGCAGGTCCGAGGATCGCTCGGTGGCAGGAAAGTCCCAAGTACTTAGTCCTGATGCTGGCCTGCTGACCAGGCTCCCATCAAGCTGGCAGGTCCGAGGATCGCTCGGTGGCAGGAAAGTCCCAAGTACTTAGTCCCGATGCTGGCCCGCTGACCAGGCTCCCATCAAGCTGGCAGGTCTGAGGATCGCTCGGTGGCAGGAAAATCCCAAGTACTTAGTCCCGATGCTGGCCCGCTGACCAGGCTCCCATCAAGCTGGCAGGTCCGAGGATCGCTCGGTGGCAGGAAAGTCCCAAGTACTTAGTCCCGATGCTGGCCTGCTGACCAGGCTCCCATCAAGCTGGCAGGTCCGAGGATCGCTCGGTGGCAGGAAAGTCCCAAGTACTTAGTCCCGATGCTGGCCCGCTGACCAGGCTCCCATCAAGCTGGCAGGTCTGAGGATCGCTCGGTGGCAGGAAAATCTCAAGGTACTTAGCCCCGACGCTGGCCCGCTGACCAGGCTCCCATCAAGCTGGCAGGTCCGAGGATCGCTCGGTGGCAGGAAAATCTCAAGGTACTTAGCCCCGACGCTGGCCCGCTGACCAGGCTCCCATCAAGCTGGCAGGTCCGAGGATCGCTCGGTGGCAGGAAAGTCCCAAGTACTTAGTCCTGATGCTGGCCCGCTGACCAGGCTCCCATCAAGCCGGCAGGGTTGGAAGACCTCTCGGGGAGGCTATGTATTTTTCCCCCGAGGTAGTCTCGCTAGCCGGGCTCTCACTAGCCGGCAGGGTTGGAAGACCTCTCGGGGAGGCTATGTATTTTTCCCCCGAGGTGGTCTCGCTTGTCGGGCTCTCCTTAGCCGGCAGGGTTGGAAGACCTCTCGGGGAGGCTATGTATTTCTCCCCCGAGGTGGTCTCGCTAGCCGGCAAAGTTGGAAGACCTCTCGGGGAGGCTATGTATTTTCCCCCGAGGTGGTTTCGCTAGCCGGGCTCTCACTAGCCGGCAGGGTTGGAAGACCTCTCGGGGAGGCTATGTATTTTTCCCCCGAGGTGGTCTCGCTAGCCGGGCTCTCACTAGCCGGCAGGGTTGGAAGACCTCTCGGGGAGGCTATGCATTTTCCCCCGAGGTGGCTTCGCTAGCTGGGCTCTCACTAGCCGGCAGGGTTGGAAGACCTCTCGGGGAGGCTATGTATTTTTCCCCCGAGGTGGTCTCGCTAGCCGGGCTCTCACTAGCCGGCAGGGTTGGAAGACCTCTCGGGGAGGCTATGTATTTTTCCCCCGAGGTGGTCTCGCTTGTCGGGCTCTCCCTAGCCGGCAGGGTTGGAAGACCTCTCGGGGAGGCTATGTATTTCTCCCCCGAGGTGGTCTCGCTAGCCGGGCTCTCACTAGCAGGCAGGGTTGGAAGACCTCTCGGGGAGGCTATGTATTTTCCCCCGAGGTGGCTTCGCTAGCTGGACTCTCACTAGCCGGCAGGGTTGGAAGACCTCTCGGGGAGGCTATGTATTTTTCCCCCGAGGTGGTCTCGCTAGCCGGGCTCTCACTAGCCGGTAGGGTTGGAAGACCTCTCAGGGAGGCTATGTATTTTTCCCCCGAGGTGGTCTCGCTTGTCGGGCTCTCCCTAGCCGGCAGGGTTGGAAGACCTCTCGGGGAGGCTATGTATTTCTCCCCCAAGGTGGTCCCGCTAGCCGGGCTATCACTGGCCGGCAGGGTTGGAGGACG
Organism: Dactylorhiza incarnata; assembly: GCA_033032865.1. Taxonomy (NCBI): domain Eukaryota; kingdom Viridiplantae; phylum Streptophyta; class Magnoliopsida; order Asparagales; family Orchidaceae; genus Dactylorhiza; species Dactylorhiza incarnata. The sequence continues at coordinate 4,268,318 of JAWHQI010000044.1, read as the reverse complement.
TCTCGGGGAGGCGCTGTGGCTTTTCCAAGATATCACCAATAACCGGATTCCCAGCGACACTCGTCGAATATGCAGGGTTGGACATTTCTTTCCGAGCGTGAGTCACGCTCGAAAAGAGCGGGGATTGTGTACAACCCTGTATTCGCCGAGTGGGCCCCCGAGGCCCAAGATATTTTTAGGCCCAATATTTCCAAAGGGCGCGACCTCGGGAGGAGGAGGGGTGAGCATTTGGAGGGAGTCGAGTCTGAGGGGCGCATCCCAGGACTGTTCCCTTGTGGGGGCGAGCTGGGAGGGCCGGGAGGCCTCCGGCTCGCCCAGAGCCTTGTGAGGGCGAGCCGGGGAGGGCCGGGTGGCCTCCGGCTCGCCCAGACCCTTGTGGGGGCGAGCTGGGAGGGCCGGGAGGCCTCCGGCTTACCCAGAGCCTTGTGAGGGCGAGCCGGGGAGGACCGGGAGGCCTCCGGCTCGCCCAGACCCTTGTGGGGGCGAGCTGGGAGGGCCGGGAGGCCTCCGGCTCGCCCAGAACCTTGTGGGGGCGAGCCGGGAGGGACGGGAGGCCTCCGGCTCGCCCAGAACCTTGTGGGGGCGAGCTGGGAGGTCCGGGAGGCCTCCGGCTCGCCCAGAACCTTGTGGGGGCGAGCTGGGAGGGCCGGGAGGCCTCCGGCTCGCCCAGACCCTTGTGGGGGCGAGCTGGGAGGGCCGGGAGGCCTCCGGCACGCCCAGAACCTTGTGGGGGCGAGCTGGGAGGGCCGGTACGCCTCCGGCTCGTCCAGAGCCTTGTGGCGGCGAGCTGGGAGGGTCGGGACGCCTCCGGCTCGCCCAGAGCCTTGTGGGGGCGAGCTGGGAGGGCCGGGAGGCCTCCGGCTCGCCCAGACCCTTGTGGGGGGGAGCTGGGAGGGCCGGGAGGCCTCCGGCTCGCCCAGACCCTTGTGGGGGCGAGCTGGGAGGGCCGGGAGGCCTCTGGCTCGCCCAGAGCCTTGTGGGGGCGAGCTGGGAGGGCCGGGAGGCCTCCGGCTCGCCCAGAGCCTTGTGGGGGCGATCCGGGGAGGCCAGGAGGCCTCCAGCTCGCCCAGATTCTTGTGGGGGCGAGCCGGGGAGGCCGGGAGGCCTCCGGCTCGCCCAGCTCCAAGCCGGGTAGGCGGTCTGCGTTTAGCGCCCAAGAGTAGCGGGATTTGGCTATCTGCAGCCCAGTTCAAGGGTATTTTGGTAATCTGGCAAACCAGTTTTCGGCTATTTGCAGCCCAACTTCAGAAATCCTATAAATAGGACCAAGGGGGCACCATTTGGGGGGATCTCATTCTAGGCTAGCTCTCTCCCTCTCTCTCTCCCTCCCCAAGTCTCTCTAGGGGGGTGAGGAGAGCCTCCAGTGGTGCCCAAGCTTAGTAGTGGCTTGTATGTGGCGGGACCTCCCCACTAAGCCCTTGGTCCAGTCCCTAGTTCCAACACCTTCAACCTAGAGCTCTCCCTTGGGAGGAGTAAGGATTGGTCGCCCCTCGGCTAGCTGAGGGCCCCGAACTCCACAGAGACTAAGTCTTGTTCGCAAGTCTCGGTTTCAACACCCGCCTCCACTACTTCGGCTTCCCCATTTAATTATTCAACTTCATTACGCTTCCGCCCGGACATGGCCCTACTCCGTATCCCCAGATACCACTCACAAATTTTAAAGATCCCGACAAAGATTGGTGCTTCGTCCTTGAGGGCAAGGTCGATTTTCAAGGGTGGTATAGTGTTACACTCAAACATACGCCCAAACGGACCCCCCTCGTCGGAACCACTGGGGCACGTATATTGAAGCCACCATAATAAAAATGTGGCAGAATATAATATCTTCTAATTAATTAGTTAATATTGATTAATCATTATTAATTGATATTGATTTAATTAATTATATTAATTAATATGTTTTGTAATTTCTTATTATGTGTGCTCTCTCATCTATATAAAGGGATGGGTATGTGGGTATGTATCTTTGGGATCTCTTAGTTTAAGCTCTCTTGTGAGAGAAGCTCTCTAGAGGACCCAACCTCCAAAAATTGACCGAGGCTTGCTTCAGATTGTATCATGTGTGTTCTAGTTAATGTAATTTGTTTTGATTGTTCGTTGTCTCGTCCCCCGATCGCAGAAAGTCCTCGTTTGTAACATAATATGATGCACAAATGCGTCGACCAGGATATCGTCAAAAGTCACAAGCAAGAATTTGCGCGCAGGAGGGGATGGAATACCTCATTTATAAGGGCTTGGAAGGTGGAGGGAGCAACGATAAGCCCAGTGGGCATCACCGAGAACTTGAAGTAACCATGATGGGTCCTGAGTGCCGACTTCTCCACGTCTGGAGGGCCAATGTGTACCTAATGGTAACTCGAGCACAAGTCCAGCTTGAAGAAGAAATGGTCTCCATGGAGATTGTCGAGGAGTTATTCTACCACTAGCATATGAAACTTATCCTTAATTGTTTTGGCGTTTAGCTCGCAGTAATCCATGCAGAACTGTCATTTCTCGTTCTTCTTATGCACTCGAGAACTGGAGAGGAGAAGGGTGACACACTGGGTCGTATGATCCCTTGTTGAAGCTTGCCGCTGCACTAACGCTCAATCTAGTCATTCTAAGGAAGGGGTAACAATACAGACAAACGATCACTGGGGTGGTGCGTACAAGGCAAATGTGGTGATCCTGACGTCATGGTGGTGGAAAACCGTGGGGTGGTAGCATGGTCTCGCCAAATATTTACAAGAAGTGGCCTAACTCCGGGACCTTTGTGCGGTCGACTCTATGCAGAAGACGCCCGACTCTGTCTCGGGTGTACAACCCCGTCACTTCTTCGCCTTGGTGCCAATAGTCAATTAATCAAAATCCCACACTAATGGTACACAACCACTTGACTTCTATAACTGTCTCAAATCCCCGTAGGATAATCACAAGAAAGTTCATCAAAAAGTGATGCATCTCAACCGTGATGGTGACTAATCTATAAATGCCAAGACACTCCATCTTGCTGTCATTGACCATTGATACATTGATGCAAGTGCGACTTGTAATATGTAACTGGAGGCACTGAGTGGCGTGTTCACTGATGATAATGAGTGCTCCTTGAATCCATGAGGGTGACAATGGGGTTACCTGGGATGGTGTGGTCGTGGCGGGGCCAGAAATGGTTTGGAGTGAGATCTCCGGATCTCCTTGGTCTTCGTCCCTTCCTTTCGAGGGTCATCCACCTCAAGGCAACAAACGTTTGCACTTGTGTACGATGGTGTAAGGTTCATCAGAATTAAAATAAAGACTCTTGGTGCGATGCTTTGCCATTTTCTCTGTGTGATCCTCTTGAAGAAAGGTGTCCATCCCCTTCCTTTCCCTTGGTGGATGAACCACCTGAATAGTGGGAGGGAACGCTACTCCCACTGGACGGCCCGTCACCGCCTTGACGACCACTGTATGGCCGATCAATCATCAACTGCTTCTCGCAAATACAGGTCAAACTCATAGTTGTGCTAAGGTTAGAAGGAGTCTCAAACTCCACATCGAGGCACAGTCTCTCCCATAAGCCCGTCGTTAAGATGGGCTTTGTTGCTTTAAGAGAATAGAGATTGCATGTGCCATCAAGTTTTGACATTTCTCTAGGTACTCGTCTATGGACCCCATTTGCTTGAGAGACACAAGTTTACTCAAGGGGTTGCTTCAAAGAGGGAGTCTAAAATCAAGTTACAATAGTGTTTGAAGTCGCCTAGTTCATGTTGGATCTATCCTACTCTAGTTGTACAAACTATAGTTGCACTGCACCGATGAGGTGGAAAGAGACCAAGCTAGTCCACTTCTCCGACAAAGTGCGTTGATCGGTGAATAAATGCTTGCACCTCGTCAGCCATGCTAACGATTCCCCCCAGCCATTGAAACGGGGAAGCCAAGCTTCACAAAGCGCGGGTCACGACCTTCCAAGCGGTAGCCCGTAAATTTGGAACTTGTGGTGGAAGGATGCCCTCCATGGGTGGAACTAGCTGCTGCATGGGCAGATAAATGCATTCCGTCGATACAAGTCGCAAGTGCTTCAATGGTAGAGAAATCGGCCTCCATGGCGGATTCAACATCATCTTATGCATGAGCTCCATCACTTAAGCTAGGGTGAAGCTGTTCTCGTCCGTGGCTACTGGACTGCCTAGGGTAGTGTATAAGGGTTGCAGAAGTGGAGGGGTGGGGACCGCTGGATGGCCCGATCTATTGGTTTGGGTGGTCGGTCGGCAGAGGAAGGAGTGGGGGAGGTTTGTATGGGACCGACTGATGGTGTGGATGTAGTGCTGGATTGATGAGGGTAGTCTCCAGAGGTAATGCGAGTAACCGTGGTTGCGTGGGTACAAAAGTAGGGCCCGAACACGTATTGTCAGGCGAGCGCTGGATGAATAGTCGACGTCGGTGGAGGTGCGAGGTAATGGCCTGATACCAAGTTGTTATGACCTGTTTGCGAGCGAGTGAGAGGCCGCGCGAGAGAGAAATCTTGGAGAAGGTTGGCTCGACCCTTCTTGAACCTCGAGGACTCTATGGAAGAGGAAGGAGGCCGGCCGTGGAGTTAAGGATGGGGAGCCGAATTCTTCCTGATATTATGCCCTAACATGAAATCTTGAGGGAGAGAGGGAGTGAGAGTGAGGGAGAGAGGGAGGGGGTGAGGGAGAGAGAGACAAAGGAGTTAATTCTTGCATACCCCAAAAGATCCCCCCTTCACCATCATTATGGCAAGTGAAAAGAGTTTCCAAATAACGACAATCCCCTCTAAGGATCAGATAACACGTGAGTAAAATGCGAGTGTTCAAAATAACGAAACAAGAACAAAATAAAATAAATAAGGCACTTCCAATCTCTACGTAGCTTCCCCCTGCAATGATATGCGGTTCCCCATCGTTAGCCCATAATACGTAGTCAGAATCCTCTAGTTATGCAGGCGTGTTTTATGATCATTTATACATGACAAATGTCATTATTTCTGATGCTGTCATATGTAATTTTTTTTTTTGTTTTGTTATCTGCGGAGGATCGCCATACCAATAGATTTGACTGTTTTTAAATTTGGTTGGACGCAATTAATTTTGTTTGCTCTTTCCAATTACTTTGGAACCCAACTAATGTGTTCCTTTATTTTTTGTTATGTTATATCTGTTGAAGAATATTTATGCCTATGTTCTTACAGGATAAAAAGCTTAAGAAACTTTTTGATGCTATTCCCACTCCTGATGATCTTTATGCATTGGGTGAAGTGGGGCTTAAAGCAGACATCATTCTTGTTGACACAGAGAAAGATAAGAAACTTTCCATGTTGAAGCAGTTGAGTACTGCACTTGTAAAAGGCTTAAACAACAACCCTGCTTTATTAATAAAGAAGATAGCTGGTTTAGTAAGTATTCCCCCATCCCTTCAACCCTCATAATGCTTCTTTTTTACATCCTACATACTTGGTTAACTGCTTGACCTTGAATATAAAAATAGCATTCTTTTATGCTCTTCCTACCGTTGCTTGTACTGTTTAGACATAATTGAGATACCACAGTAACCAAGGTCGCCGGTATTTGATAGCTAAGTAATATTATACTTTTGGTTTACATTTCCTCCCTTTAGTGATGATTCATCATAAATATATCTAACTGTTAATTGAAATAGTACCACATTTGAGTCTTATGCCTTATTCTTGAATTTGAAAATGCAATCTTGTGGTAAAACATCTAGAAGTGTAAGTTCATGTCGAAAAGGACTCCTACCTGTGCGGTTTGATGCTTTTCCTGCAAGCACCGTGAAAAAAAATCCCTACCATCATCTTCCTCCCCATGTCCTCTTGGTCATCGTTTGCTCTGGAATGCGTCTCTTGTATGTTCTGTACTAGATCAGAGGTTGTTTGTGGATTACCTGGATCAGTTGGCCCTCATTTTGGATTTATTTGAACTAAGTGGGTAGGCCCCACAAGTTTTTAGTATTTCATTTATTTGAACTACTATCATTTTGGATATATACTCGGCTGAGCCATGTAGCCAGGTAGACTGTTCATCCTGTTGAGACCCCTCCAAAAACTTTCCTCTCTTCTGATCTCTCGAATGTGGCGAGCACCTCATATCGCTTGTACCTCCAAGCGTGGGTGTTGTTCTTGTCTTAAGAAGTGGCTACTTGGCCTTACCTTCTCCAATGATGAACTTTTATCTCCTCCATCCCTAATCCAAAATTTTGTGTAGTATTTTACAAGGCTTGTATCTGTATTTTGTTTTCATTTATGGTATTTCAGCTTCAGTTGTGTGATTTTGTGAGTTTTATTGTACAGAATTTTTTGTTGAAGTTATTATGACCTTGGTAGATTTTGTGATTGTTCTTTCTATCGAATGGAATGGTTTCTTGTGTTAGTTTGTGAAAGCATTTTTTGATCTAATATGTATACTTTGCTGTGTATCGAGTTTTGTTGAAGTGATTATTGCTGTAGCTGATTTTGGGTATATCCTTTTCTTTTAACCCATCCGAAAATTCATGATTTGGTATCAGAACTCTAAGTTAGGGTTAAAAGAAACACATGTTAACTTTCTTGAGTTAATTCCATCTCCACCGAAGTCTGTGACCACCTAATCCAAGCTGTGTTTCACCCTAGTTTTTCGTGATATTAATTTGTGATGGAAACTCCTGTGAGCTCGATAGAGGGAAGCTGTTATGGGCAGCGTGCCTAATTAGTTATCTCGTCTTTTATTATGTTTATTGTATCGTATCAAAGCTTATTATGTATTCTTCATTATGTGTTATTATTGTTATGTGTCGGGGTATTGATGTTAATACCCTCGAATGCTCTATTTAAGAGACCTTGGGGGTCTTGCAATGGTATGAATTGATGTTAAGCCTCGCTTAGGCAGCTGCGGTTCCGGCTCCGTTGTGTCCTCGCCGCCGTCATCCTCGTCTCCGGTCATTCTCCGACAACCTCCGGACTAGGCCCATAACAACTTAGTATCAAATCTATGTTTCCTCACCCTCCCCTGCTCCATTCCACGCCTCGGGGTTCTTCTCGGGCTTCAGTCGCATCAGACGAGGAGGCGTCGACCTAGGTTTTACCTCTTGGTTTTACGTTCCGCAACTCCAGTCATCTGCTTCAACTTCGACGGACACCTGCGCATCTTTGAGCCACGTGGACACCTCGTCGACACCACCTGCTCCCCTCGCTGACACCACCTACACATTCTTTCCCCCCACAAGACCTCGACATCAACATCAAATAGTCCATGACTTTCCTTCAGTTCCAACCACTTCGGTTCCAGCCATCATTCTCAGCAGCGCTCGCACTCCATCGAAGCATCTTCTCTTCCCGAGGAAACAACGACGTCTCCGCAACGCCAAGTACGCTTGCGTCGACGACATAAACGGGACCTCTCTTCCCCACCGCACGTTGTCGAGGATTGCGTTCCACTCTTTTGGAGCCCCGCAACAACCACTACGTCAACAAGTTGCCTCGAGCCCAGAGCCTTTTGAGCCCAGTCCGCCTGCTCGTGCCTTTTCTTCTTTTCTTTCGAGCCTGCTGCCGCCTGCACAAGCAATCATTTCATATAGTCTTATTCATTGTGTCAACTGATCCCACACGCATCACAGGCTACTCCAACTACTCGATTAATTCTGATTGAAGCTACATAGAGCGACGTCGGGGGACTTGCGACAGTTCCAATTTTCCGGCATCTTCCGAGGAATCTAGACCCATTACCCGCTCCTCTTGCTCCGCTCCTTATATGGGAGACTCTCCCAATTTCATGGATGCTTTAAGCAACATGATGCAAACACTCATGTTCTCTATGGACGCACGCTTTTGGGACGCCGTTGCACGTCATCGGGAAGACATGACCACACTCACCAACAAGCTTAATTAGTTGACAACAGTTATTCCGACCATTACCACACCGCCTACGGATCAAGCAAGTAGCAACCAGACACCGCCACCCCCTCTTATACGCCATGTACCACCTCCATCGACACTCTTACGCCTTGAAGCTGCTATTCTGCCGCGCTATATTCACTTGGAATTCACCACCTATGATGGAAAAACTGATCCCTTAGGCTGGCTCACCAGGTGCGAGCAATTCTTTGGCCACCAACAAACTCCGGTAGCTGAACGACTTCATTTGGCCTCCTTCCACCTTCTCGACTCCGCTTTGCTTTGGGCCACTCGTGATGTAAGGTAGGCTGAGTGGTGAAGACCTATGTTGCACGACTAGTAGACAGTGAGGTTCCGATCAACAATTCCTATCCTAGTATGATGCAATCATGCAAGAGACGGCGACAATAATTAAATATAAGAAAGAAACATTAACCCACACATTTATACAATAATCAAGATTGATTTTTTTATCTAGCAAACGACAACTTTCCTCCATGAGGAGGGCCGAAGCTAAGCGCGCGACGAATGACTCCTTCCTGCGAATCACAATAGCAACAAACAATACACCGCAAATCCAAATATCCAAACAACAATAGGATCCAAACACAGTAATATAATATCAAAAACAGGAGTCCGTGCAACAAGAAATACTCACAAACATATGTCCAAAGCGTGGAGATCTAGTGAAGCACGACACGATAAAGACGATCCGGAAGGGGAAAAAGGCTGGAATAGGACGATGGTGGTTGGATCTGTAGGTTGGGGGAAGAGATCGGGGCTGTGGTGGGGTTTTTAGGGAAGGGTGTGCTTCCTGGAGCTTTGGGGGCCGGTTGTAGACAAGGGGATGAAGGGGGAGGGTGGCTGGGTGTTGGTAAGTGACGGCGGCCAGAAATAGGGGGGGGGGGTTGTGGAGGTGGCGGAACTGATTTAGGGCTGGGCAGGGGGTGGATGTATGGCGGTGGTGCTGGTAGGGGTTGGACAGGGGAGTGGCGGATAAGAGAGGAGGTGGGGGCGGTTTTAGAGGGGATGCAAGGGGGCGGATGCCTGTTGTAAGAAACGACATTTTGGAGGTGTTATGAGGGGAGGCTAGGGCTAGGGATGGTGGAAAATGAAGGCTAGGGTTGGATAATACCTTAGGGAGGAAGAAGGCCACCTAGGTGTCGTCACCTAGGGCCTCAAAAAGTCGTCACCATGAGGGGATCACCGGATTTCGGGATTATTCTCTCCAAAACCTGCAATAGCGCTGGCAACCCCCATGTCTTCTTATTTATAATAAAAGCACACTTAGGGCACCCGGGATCAACGACTATGATTGGCCGTGGATGTGGAGGACCCGATTACAATAAATATAACTCAAAAACAACAATGTAATATATGAAATCGTAAGTAAACGATGAGCCGGACGCTTCCGCGAAGTCGGATCGTCGATCCGGTGATGCCATATATGGCAAGTGGCCAATTGGCCATGAACGAGCCCAAAACTCGTCCTCCGCCGCGGGTCCGCGTCTCCGTTCTACATCAACTTGCCGACTAGCCGGGTCTAACTTGGTAAGACTTCAAGCGGTTTTGCAACCTGCGTTTCGGCCCTCCCATCCGCAACAACCCCCTTGGTGCCCTCACGACACTACGTCAGTCGGGCTCCGTGGACGATTATCTGGATCAGTTTCAGCTTCTTTTGGCGAACTTCACGCTTTCCCCAGAGATGCAAATCGCCATCTTCACCGCCGGACTTCACGACCACCTGCGACTGGATGTCGAATTTGAGGCCCCTCCACACTTAGTGACTGCTATAGTCTGGCCAGGCTATGCGACCGTCGTCTCCAGCAGGCGCAGGAGGCCTACTTGCCCACCTACTCTGACACTCATTTGGGCCGTACCGAGGGCCATCCAACCCCACCGGTCCGCCGACTATCTCGGGCCGAAATGTTGGAACGACGCACTCAAGGGTTATGTTTTAACTGTGATGAGAAGTACACTCGCGGACACAGGTGCAAAAGACTTTTCTATGTGCACGTCGAGGACTCTGACGAGGAGGGCATGGGATGAAGTTCACACCATCGTCGATCTCCCTTGAGCTTGAGGTCAAACTCATTTTTGGACGGCGGGAGTGATGTTATGGGCAGTTGCCAAATTAGTTATTGTTATTGTTAAGTGTCAGGGCATTGACATTAATACCCTTGTATGTTCTATTTAAGGGACCTTGGGGGTCTTGCAATGGTATGAATTGAAGTTAAGTTTATTTCCTATGCCCTTGTTAGATTTGGTAGCTCTCTCCTCTAACGAGCAAGTCCCGCTTAGGCATCTGCGGTACCAAATCCGTTGTATCCTCTCCGCCGTCATCCTCGTCTTCGGTCATCCTCCGACAATCTCCGGGCTAAGTCCATAACAGAAGCTCAACTCCAGTTCTATCAAAGGGAGTTCAAGGAGTTTAGAGAGCAGATGTTTCAACTTTAGACTAGATCATCAAAGAGACGACACTACAGTGAAAATTTCCGAATTTAAAGGCATGTCTTCTCCCAATGTACCGAAAAGTTTTGGCACGATACATACATGAGAGACTGTTATGTAAATGTTCAAATAGTGGTGCCTCATAGGAAATATCATCACCTATCACCTATTGATGCGTCTAAGCATAAAGGGGAGGTTTTTGTACATGTTATTTCAGTTGTGGAGGAATATTCAGTATATGGTGACACATTTGAGAAGAATTATTTTGGTAGTGAATCAGCTGATGAGTGTTTTTGTGAAGTTCAAAGGAAAGTGACCGTATTTATGATCAAGATATTGAGGTAGTAATTGGTTAGGCTGAGGCAGTTGTGAAGGTCAGATCACATCTGACCATGCCACATGTTAGGGAACATAATCTGAGATGGGTCAATGTTCCCGTGATTTATAGGACAATTGATGTTGCATTGACTTTACCAATGTTAGAGTTCGTAACCCCCAAGATGATAGATTTTGAGGTTGTTTATGAACTTCCAGACTATATTATTTGCGTTTCCAAGGATCAAAGCTTGATAAATGTGTAACGGCCCGTCAGTTCGCCACAATTTAACATTCATTTTGCCAATACATCAGAGGTATATTTTTTTTTGCTGCGCAATAGGAACATTTTAGCATTAATCGAAGATCCAACGGATATGTAGAACAAAAATGCAAATATATATATATGTATATATGTATATATATGTATATATGTATATATATATGTATATATATATATGTATATATATGTATATATATATGTCTACAATTGATCCATATACATTGATGATAGTCATAGTACAAGGACAAAACATTTCACTACAACTAGTGACATACCCTATACACAAAATGGTCACTAAACATTATCTATTTATAGCTATCGAGACCTCCTCCTTACCATCTTCTCGACCTCAACACCATAAGACTAACATAAGAACAACTTTATATCATCATGCTAACAATTCTCGTCCTTGCACTTCTGGCGATGCACTTGGTGACCTCGAGACTGTTGTAATAACCTTAACCCACAACCAATATTTTTCCTCCCTTAAAAGCCTTTTTTACTTTCCTAGGACGATTTACTGCTCACTTCACCCTTCTTTTCCTAAAATAGTGAGGAATTAAATCCATCTGTCACACTTGACTCAATGAATTCTCATTTCTTTAACTAAAGAAAAGTACCAATATGCATAAATAAACTAATATGGGTTAGTACCAATATGCATAAATAAACTAAAGAAAAGTATCATTTATTTCGTTGTAAACTGAAAACTTGCATATCACTTTAATACAATGTGTAAAGAGCTAAAGCAATTCATAATGAAATGTATTGTAAATGAGCCCAAGACATAGGGTAAATTTGATTCATAGAAATAATCATTATTCTAACAATGAATAATATTCATATTATAAATGTTTATTATCGCATTTCGTGTCATAGGATACTCTACATTTGTTTCTATCTTTATTTTTTTTTCTTTCTCTTTTAGATGATAAAGTTGGGGGTAGATTGTTTTTCTTTCTTTCGTTCATAATGGGCCCGACACATGCAGAAATTGCTAGACTACTAGCTGTTTGCCAATCTCCGGGCATTTGTTGCATGAACATCTGTATTGTGGAGTCCTGAAGGACACCCACCTTGAAGGAATTTCACCACTCAAAGATTAATACTTTACTTTATCATTTGCATGCATACAATGACTTAAATATTTTTATAGTTTTACTTGTGTTCTTGATTAGTTGTAAATTTTATTCGTCTCCCTTCAGATTTGATTCTTGTATCAGTGCCACCAACAATGTAGCAATTAAACTGGACAATAAAGATAATTGTAATGGATCATAAGCATTTAATTCCTTTATGAAAATAAATCATCGAACAATATAGTAAAAGACGATCAAAACTTTAAATTATCGAGTAAAATCTTTCGAATAAAACGTGTAAATCTGTCGAGCTGAAATCATTAAAATACTTCATGCTAAAATTTGCGTAGACATGAATGATTTGACATGCAATACAATCTCATTTTTGCCACTTTGAAACATAGTGCATTTTAATTTGAAAGTTACAAAATTGAGCGTAAATTAAAGAAACAAGAACTCACATTCTTTTTCTCTTTTCCTTTATCTTGCTTAGGGTCAATTTTCCTCCCCTTCCGAGATGTCATCTCTAATGTAGTAAATCTTGGAACAAAATTCGCAGAAGCTCGGGAATTCAGACTCAGTAATCAATAATTTCATTTTCATTATCCGAATCCAATTTATTTCTACATGAGTTGCATTAATCAAGAGAGGGCGACGACTCGACCTAGGAAAGTAGGAAACTTTAATAGAACAACAATTCTTTTCCCCCAAATTTTTGTATCATCAAGATCGACACAAGACAACTAAGGGGGCAGCACATGCAAAGGCAGCAAGGGAGAGCCTAAAACGTCCAATTTATACCAATTATGGACTGTTTTAAGGAATTCAGAAACAACTCAGCAAAGGGGAGAAAGTTACCATAAATTCCAACATTTAGTAGAAGGTAAGACAGCCCAAAGACAGCCACATAACCAGCCCAAATACAACTATATAATAAGTCCAAAAATATCTATTTAATAGCCTAAAAGACAGCTATTAATCAGCCCATAAGAAAAAATGGTGTAGCAGCCTTCTTAAAAACCAAGCCACAAATTTCTTTTTAAAGAGAGTAGGTTAGAGATCTCACCACCACAACCTCAAGCAATTAAGGAGATAAATCTAAGAGGTTCACTGCAGCAATTCTCTGAAATTCCAGCCACAGAAATCTAAGCAAACCTGACCAAGAACTCACAGCAGCAACCTGTCGAACCCTCCAGGCAAGGAGAAACACCCAGGAGCAACAATAGTAAACTTCAGCCCCCAAGAACCAAGATCAAAGCCAATTATCTCAAGGATCCAGAACTCAGAAGGGGAGAAAGAATGGGGACAGAGCAGAAATTCCATAGCAGGAAGAAACCAGAAGCAAGGAGAGCTCGGGAGAGGGGCGGCAGGGATATGGAAATGAGAGGGGAAGTTCTTTTTAATGACTCAAACCTTAGGATAGAATCACAAGGCACAATAGCCCTTTTTCCTTCTATGCCCATGATGTAGTAGGCTAGGTGAAGGTGCGATGATTTACAACCCTAGGTGAAGTGTTGGGGAAACAACTCGACCACCTTATGTTACTACATGCAACACAGAAGATTCAACGGAGAAACAACAAGTAATAAAATATTAAATCAGACGCAAATAATTTAAATGATGCAATTTATTTCTTTTAGGCAAAGCAAGCTTTGACCTTCCTTTGCGTGGAAGGCCAAAACAAGAGCGTGAGGCGAATAGCTCATGCGAATCACAAGAATATCTCAATGCAAACAACTACCAATCGAGAGATCCAATTAAGCATGTAATCACATAACCATACATTAATATTGAAGAAAATGTTCCATACAACAATAAAATAATCCACGGAGTAAGGGAAGGACGTAGCTGAGTTCCAGGCACCCCCGAACCTTACGGCTGCAATGAGTCTCGCACGGGTCTGTGAGAAGCCTCTACTCTTAGAACGTCTCCAGGGAGGCCGCAGGGATACGACAACACCCTTTAGAGGTAGCAACAACACAGAGCAATCACCCCTATTCTTCTAAGGAGGCCGATTCGAGCCGTCCTCCCTTTCGTTGCCGCCTGTCCAGCTCCGAGATGGCTGACCGCCGCGCCAAAGGTTTCTGTTTCAATTGCGATGACCTTTCAGGTCGGGCCACCAATGCAAACTTTTCTTCCGGGTGGAAGTGGACGACCCTTCCAATAATGATGATGAGGATGCGGACACAGGAGTTTCAGAGATCTCCCTTCACACCATCTCCGGGCCTCAGGAGGGTCATACAATCCAGATGCTTGTCACCTTCGTGGGACAGGTCCTCCTTGCGCTCATGGACTCGGGCAACACTCACAACTTCATTAGCTAGACCGCTGCCACCCGCTTACACCTTCTAGTCACATCTCGCATCTGTGTTCATGTGTTTGTGGCCAACGACCACCAGATGGAGAGTCTGGGCATTTTCTGCCCGACACCAATCGTGGTGGAGGACCATCACTCCAACGTTGACCTCCTCGCCGTGGACCTTCAGGGGTTTGAGGTGGTGTTTGGCGTCCCCTGGCTACGGACTTTGGGACCCCTGACGTGAGATTTCGACTGCCTCACGATGTACTCTCACTAGGGCTCTCAACTGTTTGAGTGGCACGAGTAATCCCTGATGACAGAGATCCCCTCCTTCTTGGTATAGGCGACTCCACACTCGGCTGCCAACCCAGCTCCGGAGGAGCGCTCCTCCCGACCTCCACTAGCTCCTACAGGATTTTGGCGACACATTCAAACTACCAGCTGACCTTCCCCCGATCCGCAGCCAGGACCACTGCATTTGTTTTCTGCTAGGCACGACCCCGTGGTCGTCCGACCATACCGTTATCACTTCCTCCAGAAAGATGAGATTGAGTGCCAGTGCACCGCTATACTTCAACAGGGGATCATTCGACGTAGTGTCTCTCCGTTCTCTTCGCTGGTCCTTTTGGTGCACAAAAAGGACGACACGTGGTGCTTATGCGTGGATTACAGGGAGCTGAATGCCAAAACAGCCAAGGATAAATTCTTCCCGGTGGTTGAGGAGCTTCTTCTCCAAGTTGGACTTGTACTCGAGCTATCATCAGGTGCGCATGGCGGCCACCGATATGGAGAAGACAACCTTCAGGACCCATCACAGCTACTTCGAATTCTTGTTTATGCCATTCGGGCTGACGAATACCCCCTCCACTTTCCAAGCCTTGATGAATGAGGTATTCCAATCCCTGCTTCGTAAGTCCTACTTGTAGTTTTGACGACATTTTGGTGTACAGTAAGTCCTGGGCCGAGCATTTGCAGAACCTCCACATAGTACTCCAGCTGATTCGCCGCTATCGTCTCGTTCCCAAGGCCACAAAGTGTTCTTTCGGCACGGGTAGCGTGTCCTACTTAGGCCACGTGGTGCATGCTCAGGGGGTCTCAGCCTACCCAGAAAAAATCCAAGGCATGACCGCTTGGCTTACACCACAAACGCTGCGCGACCTATGCAGATTTCTTGGCCTCACCGGTTACTACCGCCATTTCATTCGGGACTACATTGTCATTGCCGAACCGTTGGTGTCTCTCTCGCGGAAGAATGCTTTTGTTTGGGGTGAGGCCGTCACAACGACTTTTAGGGAGCTCCAACAAGCCTTGGTTTCCGCGCCGATTTTGTGTCTTCCGGACTTTTCCCAGGAGTTTCACGTGGAGTGCGATGCCTTGGGCCAGGGCTGCGAGGCCGTAGTGCAACAAAAGAGGGACACCTCATTGCTTATTTCTGTCGATAGACATCCATCCACCATAAGAAGTTACCGGCGTATGAACAAGAGTTGATAAGCCTCGCCAAGGCAGTCAGCACTGACGTCCCTACCTCTAGGGGTGCACCTTTGTGATCCACACTGACCATTTCAACCTGAAGTATCTTCTTGAGCAACGCCTCACTACCGTGCCGCAACAATGCTAGATCAGCAAACTTCTTGGGTTCGATTTCCTCGTGGAATAAAAGACGGGGATTTGAACCGTGCAATTGATGCTCTATCCCACCGGGAGCATTCTCCCGATAGCACTCTCTTGCCATCTCCTGCCCCACAACCACTCTCCTCACCGCCTTACACCATGAAATCCAGACCTCCCCGGTTTTATCCAAGCTCCACTACCACATCGATGAGGGCCTCCTGCCCCCGTGTTGGACTGCTCGTGCGGGTCTCATCTTCTACAAGGACCGGTTATACTTGTGTTGAAGCCATGCGGTCTCAAAGGGTTGAAGCCGAACGGTCTAGTGCCAGCGGTCTGTGCGGTCTCCCAGAACCAGACCGCACCTTCTCCTCAGAAGTATGAGATCGCGTTATATGAAGATCAGCGGTCTCCAACTCCATCAAGTAACGGTCTGATAACCGCGGTCTGTGCGGTCTCCCAGCACCAGACCGCGCCTTCTCCTCAGAAGTGCGAGATCGCGTTGTATGAAGATCTGCGGTCCCCAGCTCAATCAAGTAACCATTGGATAACCGCGGTCTGTGCGGTCTCCCGGAATCAGACCATCGTCTCTCCTCAGGAATATCAGATCGCTTCATATGAAGAGAAGCGGTCTGGTCCCCCTGGTCTCTCCCTTACGGGAGTGTTCGCCAGAGCGGTCTCACGGTCTGTTGGCCTTCTCTGTCACACGACCTTCCTCCTGTCGTGTGACCGCCAGTCTCCTCTCCAGACCGCAGAGGTCGCTGCGGTCTCGTTCTCCCTGACCGCCTGACCGCCTAGCTCTCTTTGTGTATTGTATTTGTATTTAGTCCCACATTGTGTATTTGGTTTTTCCCTTTTCCCTCCTAGTCTATATAAAGGAGACAATACTCTTGTAATACTTAGTTTTTTGGAAATAAAAAATTCTGTTATTTTCAAATTCTCACATGGTATCAGAGCTCGCAACGATCCTTGTGTTGTGAACTCTTTCTCTTCGGCCGGTCTCTCTTCCTCCAGACCGCGCGATCTCCCTTGTTTTTCGGCCCTCTGCCGCGAGACCGCGCGATCTACCTTTCCTCCTGCCGATCTCTTCTCATGGGTACCCCTTCTGATACTGTTCTCACCTCCACTCCTGTGGCTACTCCAGCCTCTACCTCTACTACCTCTATCTCTACTTCTGGCAATCTTGGCACCTCCTCCAAGCTCACTGGCTCTAATTATCCTGATTGGAGCGTCTCCTTCACCTTCCTCTTACGCTCTCAACGCAAACGACACCATCTCACCGATGATCCTCCTCTCAAAGGGTCTACTACCTTTGATGATTGGGATGCTAGCGATGCTCTGATCCGCACTTGGCTTGCTAACAGTCTCTCTGATGAGTGTCTTCCTATCATTCGTCATGATGAAACCGTCAAAGCAGCTTGGAGCCATCTTGCTGCCCTTTATTCCAAAGGTGCCAAAACCTCCCGCATCTACACCTTGTATGCTGATCTCTTTTCCCGCCCAACCCTGGATCCCACCACAGCATATCAAGAGGTTCAGGCCCTTGGGGCTGAACTCCTTCAGCATCGTCCCTTCTCTGCTGATCTTGCGGAACAGCATAAACACTTCCAGGAGCTCCTCGTCGTGTGTTACCTTCTCCGTCTTCCTGAGTCCTATGATATGATCCGGCAATAAATTCTTGGGGAAGTTGATTCTCCAACCCTTGATGCCACCGCTGCTCGAGTCTCTGCCGTTACCTCCCTTCTCCAACGACCCTTGTTGTCCTCTCCTCCTCCAGAGAGCTTTGCTCACCGGGCTGAACGTGGTCACCCCGGTGGCCGTGGCGGTTCTACTGGTGGCCGCGGACCTCCTCGGTACATCTGTTCTCATTGTGGTCGGAAGGGTCACACTATTGAACGCTGCTATCTCAAGCATCCTCACCTTCGCCCCGCTGCTGCGACTTCTCATCCTGGTACTACACAACCGTCTGCTTCTGTTGCTACCTCCTCAGGTAGCGTACACATGGTTACTGAAGGTAAGTGACTTATTGATTCTGGAGCAACAAATCATATGACAGGGAACCCTCACCTTTTCTCACAGCTACTAGAACACAAGAATTTGCCCCCAGTTCTAACAACAGATGGTTCTCCCTCACATGTGTGTGGGACTGGAGTTGTTCAAGTCACTCCAACGATTTCTCTTAAGAATACTCTTTATGTGCCTACATTTCCCTGCAACTTACTATCAGTCAAGGCTCTATCTCAACAGTTACAATGTTCTATTATATTTACTCCGACTAACTGTTATTTTCAGGATCTGCACACGAAGGAGACAGTTGCTACTGGGACTGAGAGTGGAGGCCTCTACTTCCTTGACGTTCTTGCTGCTTATTCCGCTTCCACAACCTCTGATTCTCTCCATCAATGGCACCTCCGTCTCGGTCACCCTCCACCTTGGCTGCTGTATCAACTTCTACCTCACCTCGCCAACGATACCTCTCCTCTCAACTGTGAAGCTTGTCAACTTGGAAAGCACCATCGGGCTTCCTATCCTGCCAAGCATGGTCGTAGCTCGACTCGTCCCTTTGATCTTGTTCACTCCGATATCTGGGGTCCTTCTCCTACCAAGACTGTGGGTGGGAGTAGTTTGTATTTTGTTACTTTTATTGATGACTTTTCTCGATGTACTTGGGTGTATCTTCTAAAAGAACGCTCTTAACTGTTTACTGTTTTCTCAACCTTCTATAATGAAATTTCCACTCAATTTGGAGTGTCTATCAAAGCTATTCGCACTGATAATGCTAAAGAATATGTCTCTCATCTTTTTACTGAGTTTTGCATGAATCATGACATTATACATCAAACTAGTTGTCCTTATACTTCTCAACAAAACGGGATCGCGGAATGTAAGAATCGTCATCTCCTTGACATGACTCGCACCTTACTCTTCCAGATGAATATGCCCAAAAACTATTGGGGTCATGCCATCCTCGTCTCCTGCTATCTTATTAACCGCATTCCCTCCGCTCTTCTCCAAGGCTCCACACCTTTTTCTCTTCTATATCCTACCTTGAAACCTTTCCCGCTACCTCTCAAAGTCTTCGGTTGCACTGCGTTTGTCCACACTCCTTCGCCAGGTTGGGACAAACTCTCCCCTCGGGCCGTTAAGTGTGTCTTTGTTGGTTACTCTCCTACTCAAAAAGGTTACCGATGCTATGACCCTCTTCTTCGCAAACAATATGTTTCCGCTGATGTCACCTTCTTTGAAGATATACCATATTTTTCTCACTCCTCCACCTCTGTGCCTACTACAACCCATCCACCACCTTCTCTCATTCACTCCCCACCAACAACACCTTCTCTCCCAACTCTACCACCTCCTCCTCTCACTCCACCATCTATAGAGTCTCCTACCGTTTGTCCTCCTACTCCGGGGCCTCCTCTCCCAACTCTTGGGCTAGCACTATCTTCTTCCGATGATGACTCTCCTGCTAATACAGTCACTACTGCAGACCTCCCTATTGCCCTTCGAAAGGGAGTTCGCTCATGTACGCAACATTCTATTAATGATGTTGTGACCTATGCTCAACTCACCCCCTCTGCTAGGGCGTTTGCTATTGCTATTTCAGATACTGTCATTCCAGCTAATTATCAAGATGCTCTTGCTATCCCACAGTGGAAGGCCGCCATGGATGGAGAAATGACCACTCTTCAGGACCGTGGCACGTGGACCCTTGTTCCTCCACCTCTTGGGGTAGACGTTGTTGGATGTAGATGGGTCTTTGTGATCAAATATCGTGTTGATGGCTCTGTCGACCGATACAAGGCTCGCTTGGTTGCTAAAGGTTTTACTCAGACATATGGCGTTGACTTCTTTGACACCTTCTCCCCTGTTGCTCGTCTTACAACCATCAGGGTCCTCTTCTCTGTGGCCGTCAACAAAGGGTGGCAACTCTCTCAATTGGACGTCAAGAATGCCTTTCTTTACGGTGATCTTCAAGAGGTGGTGTTCATGGAGCAACCTCTAGGGTATGTTGCTCCGGGGGAGACTCGTGTATGTAAGCTCAAGAAGGCTATCTATGGTCTAAAGCAAAGTCCCCGTGCCCGTTTTGAAAAGTTTAACGAAGTAATCAAGGTAATTGGGTTTGCCCGCAGCTCTGCAGATCACTCTCTCTTCATTCGCAAGACCTCTCATGGAATGGTTGTTCTGGCTGTCTATGTTGATGACATCCTTCTCACTGGCAATGATATTGAAGGTATCACCCTTACAAAGAAACATCTACTTTAACACTTTGTAACCAAAGACATGGGAACTCCAAAGTATTTTCTGGGTATTGAGATCTCAAGAAAGCAGAGTTCTGTTGTCCTCTCACAACGTATGTATGCTATTGACCTTCTGAAAGAAACAAGTCTTCTTGGTGCTAAACCTGCTAAGTATCCAATGGCAATAGGAGACGACAAACGCTGGAATGACAACTCTCCACCTCTACCTGATAGCACTAGATACCGTCGTCTTGTAGGCAAGCTCATCTACCTAACTGTAACAAGACCTGATATTTGTTATGCTGTTGGGAAGGTCAGCTAATTCATGCAAGCCCCAAGGGAATGTCATCTTCAGGCTGCTCTAAAGATATTGGAATATGTTAAGGGATCTCCAGGAAAGGGACTTTTGTTTCAAAGAAACAACCATCTCAAGGTAGAAGCCTACTCAGATGCTAGCTACGCTGATGATAAAGGAGACAGAAAATCCACGTCTTGGTTCTGTACTTTCGTGGGAGAAAATCTTGTGAGCTGGAAGAGCAAGAAACAAGCAGTAGTATCCAGATCGAGTGCTGAGGCCGAGTACAGGAGCATGGCTCAAACTACATGTGAATTGAAGTGGTTACGGTCTCTCCTTTTAGATTTTGGAGAAGTTTACAACCATCCCTTGCCAATGTTCTGTGACAATAAAGCTGCAATCTATATATCTCAAAATCCAGTATTTCATGAGAGAACCAAACACATTGAAGTGGACTGTCATTTTATCAGGGAAGAAATCTTGAAGAAACAAATCTGCACTCCATTCGTAACTTCGGATAAAGAGCTGGCTGATATCTTCACCAAACCCATATCTTCATCCTTCTCTGATGTATGCAACAAGCTAGGCATGATTGATATATATGCTCCAGCTTGCGGGGGAGTGTTGAAGCCATGCGGTCTCAAAGGGTTGAAGCCGAGCGGTCTAGTGCCAGCGGTCTGTGCGGTCTCCCAGAACCAGACCACACCTTCTCCTCAGAAGTATGAGATCGCGTTATATGAAGATCAGCGGTCTCCAGCTCCATCAAGTAACGGTCTGATAACCGCGGTCTGTGCGGTCTCCCAGCACCAGACCGCGCCTTCTTCTCAGAAGTGTGAGATCGCGTTGTATGAAGATCTGCGGTCCCCAGCTCAATCAAGTAACCATTGGATAACTGCGGTCTGTGCGGTCTCCCGGAATCAGACCATCGTCTCTCCTCAAGAATATCAGATCGCTTCATATGAAGAGAAGCGATCTGGTCCCCCTGGTCTCTCCCTTACGGGGGAGTGTTCGCCAGAGCGGTCTCACGGTCTGTTGGCCTTCTCTGTCACACGACCTTCCTCCTGTCGTGTGACCGCCAGTCTCCTCTCCAGACCGTAGAGGTCGCTGCGGTCTCGTTCCCCCTGACCGCCCAGCTCTCTTTGTGTATTGTATTTGTATTTAGTCCCACATTGTGTATTTGGTTTTTCCCTTTTCCCTCCCAGTCTATATAAAGGAGGCAATACTCTTGTAATACTTAGTTTTTTGGAAATAAAAAATTCTGTTATTTTCAAATTCTCACAACTTGGATTCCACTTTCTTCTTTCCACCATTCTGGAGGACACTCATGGACGAGGACACGAAGGGGTTCTCAAAACTTCATTGCGGCTGCCCTGTTTGCCAGAAGAACAAGACAAACCACCTCCTTCCTAAGGGCTTATTGCATCCCTTGCCGGTTCTGAATCAGATCTGGGCGGACATTTCCATGGATTTCGTGGAGGGTCTGGCCACCTCCAAGGGCAAGACTTTTCTCATGGTCGTTGTAGACCATTTCTCCAAGGGGGCACAGTTCATTGCCTTGGCCCGACCTCTTTTTGCCGAAGTTGTTTCAGATACTCCAGCGCATCAGCATGGTGGCCTATCGGCTCCAACTTTCACCAGAGACTTGCATACACGGTCTTTCATGTGTCCCAACTGAATCCTTTCGTCGGCACCCCTCCAACCGCGCCATTGGTGCTCTTGCCGCCGTAGCTTGAGGACAAGCTGCCTCTCGACAGGGAAGGAGATGTTATGGATCTACGCCGAGGGCGAACCTATCAACGTCGAGCTCAGTCTACCAAGGAGTGACATTTATCTTGCATCTTCTATTGTACTTTTTATATTTATTCATTGTACGTTTATATTTTTATCTTACTTGTAGTATGACCCAAGTGAGGGGCTCTTGAACCAGGTTGAACCCTTACATAAGTGGGGGGGGGGGGTTGAACTCTTTGGGCGACAACAAGTTATTATTCCAATCTTCTCCCTCTCTCTTTTCTTCTCTTTTCTTTACCGATTCTGTTACGATCAAGAATGTTGCGTGATCAGAAAAACGAACAACGATTGCATTAATTAGAAGGAGAGCGGATACAATCCGGAGCAAGCTCCGACCAAGACCAAGGAGGCTGGGTCCTCCAAGATACTTCTCTCCCAGGAGAGCCCAAAATAACTATTACATCCAAGATGGTCTCAACTCACAAATCCCTCCCTTATATAGATGAGGGAGGGCACACATAATAAGACAACATATTTAATTAATAGTAATTAATTAATATTAATTAATGATACTCAATTAATATTAACCAATCAATTAACTTCTAATCAATAGCTAAATCACGGCGGTCTCCATATGCGATGTACGGTGGCCACGGCGAATAGTTGTTCCGGAGAATGTGTGAGTGTAACATACCATCGCCGTTGAAAATCGACCTTGTCCTCAAGGTCGAGTTGATATTTTTTGTCGGGATCCTTAAGAATGCGAGGGACGTATAACTTGTGTTGGCGGGAGGAAAGGGAGGGATGATAAAAAATAAAACCGAGAGAGGAGATAACCGAAGAAAGCAAAAAAAACATTCCAAGAGAGGGTGGCGGCTGGGGGGAAAAAGATGTGCTTTTGTTTGTTATGGGAAGAGAAGAAATAAAGAAAAGACAAAAAGGTTGATGTGACAAGACAATGGAGTAAAAATAAAGAAAATGAAAGGGTATTGTGGAGAATTTTGGGCAGCTAGAGGGTGGCGTGTAGTGATTGTAAAAAGGACAAAGAAAGATGGGGAGTTGTAGGGCCCGCATGGACAAGTGGACAGCTGCTGTAGGGAGAGATAAGATAGATGTTGCGGGTTCCAAGGGAAAGAAAAGAAGGGCGTGCGGCTCAAGGAGAGGAGTCGACGGGGGAATGCTGCAGGGAGATAAATCGATGCGGCTCAAGGGGACAGCTGCTGCAGGGTGTGGTTTTGTTTGAAGGGTGTGCGGCTCAAGTGGACAGTTGTTGCAGGGAGATGAATCGATGCACGCGGGGAATATTGCGGGTGCGAGGGCGAGTAGTCGACGATCCAGACGCGTGAGTCGGCGGAGGTCGTCGTTTGGCTGAAGAGATAGGGCGGGACGCAGCGCCGATTGAGGAGGAGGCAGCAGCACTGGCGGTGGAGCACAACGGTTGTGGAAAGGTTGGGGGCACTGGCGTTGAGCGGTTGGCCCCCTCGAAGGCGTTGACGGTCGGGTTGGAGGCTGAGGGAGCTTGAGCGGGATCGGGCGCTTCGCCTCAACGACTGTATTGTCGTCGCTGGGATCAGTCTCTTGCGATGTGGATGTCAGTAGGGGCGTGAGGTAGGGAGTGCCTGCTCCGGTGGTTTGTAAACTGAGAGGAAACTATTGCATGTTGTACGAGATAGCCGTGGTCGGGACGGCTGAGGGCAGAGGACCATGAGGGTGGGTCGCGGCAGCTAGTCCGTCTAACTCGAGGAGTCGGTCGACTTTGGCTTCGAGACTGTGGAGCACGGCGCGGAGGTTGGCGAGCATATCGGTTTGCCGATCGAGGCGCGCATAGACGGAGATGGCGGCGGAGGACATGGTTGGAGCGGAGGCTGAAGGGGGAGCTGGTGAGATTCCGGCGACGAAAACCGCGGCCAGAAGGCGGCAGGTCGGACCAATTGTTACAATCAAGAATGTTGCGCGATCAGAAAAATGAACAACGATTGCATTAATTAGAAGGAGAGCGGATACAATCCGGAGCAAGCTCCGACCAAGACCAAGGAGGCTGGGTCCTCCAAGATCCTTCTCTCCGAGGAGAGCCCAAAATAGCTATTACATCCAAGATGGTCTCAACTCACAAATCCCTCCCTTATATAGATGAGGGAGGGCACACATAATAAGACAACATATTTAATTAATAGTAATTAATTAATATTAATTAATGATACTCAATTAATATTAACCAATCAATTAACTTCTAATCAATTGCTAAATCATGGCGGTCTCCATATGCGATGTACGGTGGCCACGACGAGTAGTCGTTCCGGAGAATGTGTGAGTGTAACAGATTCCCTCTATTTTTCCTAACATTTTCCTGCAGGTTACGAAGGACTCGGTGACTCTCTCCTGCTACCCTCGCTAGTGCCAACCGCCTCCTCTCTTCCCCTCCTCGATCAAGCTTCTCCACCACCATAGCTCCACCAGGATCTAAGTAGGAGGACTCAAATTCCTTACGGGACTTCTCCCTTGTCCGCCCTAATACCCGATCTCAAGCCGGGGCACACAACTGATCCCTGATCTATATGCATGATTTTTTGCAGCCTTTTCAACTTGTAAGGGTGCATAAATTATTATTGCGGTTATGGATAAATGATGCTTATTTTCTTGAAGATATATAGTAGTTGGATTTCCTTAGATTCTTGGAATGAGTACATGCATGCATGCTTTATATGTTTCTGATGTTGTGATGTGTCAATTTACCGTTAATTACCTGTGATGTAGTATCGCTTTTCTTCTTGTACCTGTTAAAATACCTATCAGTTATTTTCGTTATTTCCGCAAGTCTAAACAGTCGTGTGTAGCCGTCTGAGTTATTTCCCAGGCGTATTTGAAGCGTCAGTTCATGGAGCTCATGGAAATCCCGAAGTTCATGGAACAAGTCTTGTAAAAAGTGGATATAAATCTCCATTGTATTAAGAAAACATATATGAAAAATCGTGAATGTTCAGTTCCCTTATTCCCTTTCAATTTCTCTGGTCTCTCTTTGATAAGAAGACTCTGCCGACTCCTCCCTCAGGCTCTCCCTCAGAGAGTCTTTCCCTTGCGATTGTATACGATTGAGTTAAAATCGTATCAGTGGTATCAGAGCATCCTCAAGGCCGCCGCTTCCTGCAACCATGCGTGAACACATCACGCGGAATGAAGATCTGCGCAAGGAAGTAGACAACATCAAGCAATCCATTCAAGACATGGAAGTTAAATAGAAAACGACGATGGACGAAGTACGTGCTATGATGGCCATGTTAACAGTCGAGAAATATGACATAACTAGTTCATTTGCCATACTGCCAGAACCAAAACCAAACCATCAAGGAGCATATTCCTTGCCCACACGCTGCATGTTACGCCCGGCGTCGTCACTAGGCTACCCGATTACTGTGCACATCGACCAAAGGAGAAGGCGGAGGAAAACCGGGCTGAACCATCCGGTTCAGCCCGCCAGTATTAATATAAGGAGCACCGGGGCTGAACCGCATCGGTTCAGCCCCTATGGGGGCCGGCCGGCCCTAGGGGTTGGGTGGGCATAAATACCCAACCCCTCCTCCTTGGTTCATCATCAAAGATCATTAGCAAGGTATTCTTCCTCTCTTCTCCCTCAAACCCCAACCCTATTCTCTAGATTTCTCTAGTTCTTTCCCTTTCTCTAGCTAGATCATAACATTTGGTATCAGAGGATCTTCCTCCCAACCATGGTGACACACACCGAAGCCGAGAATGCACGCTTGGCCTCCATCGAAGAGAACTATGTAGGGTTGTCGGACAAGGTGGCGGCGCTCGAAGAACAAGTGAAATCCTCCCAAAAAAATCTAGAGGATCGCTTGGACGCTCGCATGGAGGAAATCAAGACCCTACTTGTGCAAAATCTGAAAGGAAAAACCCATGCAGCGGAGGGATCCGAAGCCGAAGCATCCTACCATCCTCCGGCGCAGAACGACACGGGAATCGGAAGCGGAACGCAGCAAGGGGCCGGATCTGGGTCTACAGGAGGCGACCTCCCTGTGTCGCGATCGGCGGAAGCCGATTGTACGCAAATCGGCGCTTACGCCTTCCGCACGAGCGGATCGGCGCAGGAGGGGTGCGGGGCCCCTGGAGCGACCACCGGCGGTTCGATGGAGGCCAGCTACTGCCGGCCAGGGGGCTGGAGGCCGCCGAAAGGGCCAGCAGCACCGACGGGGCCGTTCGGCGCCCAGTCCGCCTGGAATGGACCCGGATTGCAGCCGGGTCCCTCGTGGCGGGGTCCAGGGCAGGGAGCAGCCCCTTTTCGACCTACTGGAGCGAATGCGGTCCCGATCGGGGGTGTGGCGGGCATCCTACCGCTACCACCGCCATATGGAGGACCGGCGGACTATGGAAATGGCAACCCATGGGGTGGAGGGCAACAAGGAGGCTACGGTCTGGACCGGGGACGGCCTGGGCCCGCAGTGGCTCCAGCGCAACCTTACCAACCAGCACATGCAGAACCACGACCATACATGTAGCCCAAACTGACACGTATGAACTTCCCTAAGTTCAAAGGCGGCGACGCCTTAGAGTGGATCCAGAAGGCTGAACTTTTCTTCAAGTACCAAGAGATTCCGGAAGGGCAGTGGGTCCAGTTGGCGTCTTTTCACCTGGAAGATGACGCTTTCCAGTGGACAAAGTGGTTTCTGAGGGGACGCAATTACGCAGACTGGGAGGAATTTGTGGAGTCCTTCTCGGCTCGCTTCGGGCCTATGGAGTACGAAGACGTAGAGGCTATGTTACAGAAGCTGCGACAAAAAGGATCAGTCACAGAGTACCGGACAGAGTTCGAACGGCTGGCCAACCGGGTCAATTGGGAGGAAAGTACGATGCTGAGCTGTTTCGTATCCGGATTGACGGACCATTTGAGAGACGAGGTCCACGCCTACATGCCACGCAGTTTGAGTCATGCCATTAGCCTGGCCAGGATACAGGAGGAGAGGTATATTCGGCAGAGGACTCGGACGACAGGTCGGGCACCTACGGTTGCAGATGTACCCAAGCAAGAACCACCTACCGGGGCCGCCCTACTGTGACGAGGTTGACGTGGCAGGAGCTTCAGGCCAGAAAGGACAAGGGGTTATGCTTCAACTGCGATGAGAAGTACACCCTCGGGCACGCTTGCCAGAAGGTCCAGGTATTCATGCTACAGGAGGAAGCAGAAGATGTTACTCGCACTGCAGAGGAGGGAGAGTTGGTTTTTGACGACTTTGGCGTATCCATCCAGGCCCTGGAGGGGGGTACCCCATCTCCGACCTTACACTTAGCTGGGAGGGTCGGCAGGGAGACGGTGACGATCTTGATGGACAGCGGGAGCACTCACAACTTCATCCAACCCGGTGTGGCCCAGAAGACGGGGGGGTGTCATAGATCGCAGCGCAGTGTTCCACGTCAGGGTAGCGGATGGACGTACACTACAATGCGAGGGAGTGATGAAAGGGGTGGAGCTCCAGATTCAGGGGTACACCGGGCATATTGATGTTTACTTATTGCCAATCCGGGGTTCTGACATGGTGTTGGGCGCACCGTGGCTGCAGCAACTTCGGCGGGTGGCCTTCGATTGGGCCCAAATGACTATGGAGTTCAGCCAGCACGGGAAGGGGTACTGCTTGGAAGGCCTCAAGTGGTCTAAGGTAAAGGAGGTCTCACCCCACGGCGTGGAACGACTAGGGGCACCAGATAGTACGATGCCCATCGTTACGGCGAGTAGAGCGGAGCCTACAACTCCAACAGTGGTCTCGTCTCCGATGCAAGCCAGAGCCGACTTGTTCCAAGAGCCGCACGCTCTCCGCCTCCAACTTGAGGACATGCTGGTCCTTGATGGGGGAGGGAATGTTACGCCCGGCGTCGTCACCAGGCTACCCGATTACTGTGCACATCGACCAAAGGAGAAGGCAGAGGAAAACCGGGCTGAACCATCCGGTTCAGCCCGCCAGTATTAATATAAGGAGCACCGGGGCTGAACCGCATCGGTTCAGCCCCTATGGGGGCCGGCCGGCCCTAGGGGTTGGGTGGGCATAAATACCCAACCCCTCCTCCTTGGTTCATCATCAAAGATCATTAGCAAGGTATTCTTCCTCTCTTCTCCCTCAAACCCTAACCCTATTCTCTAGATTTCTCTAGTTCTTTCCCTTTCTCTAGCTAGATCATAACACTGCACCCGGTTGGAATTTCCAAGATTTAATGGCGATGAGGTAAAGGAATGGTTATACCGAAGTGAACAATTCTTTGAAGTGGGCGAGATGCCAGAAAAGATGAAGGTTAAATTGGCCGCAGTCAACATGGATGGAAGGGCTTCTGCGTGGTTCCAAAACTACACCCACGCCAAAACCAACATAGAGGTGCTATCTTGGAATGAATTGGTCATAGCTAATCAAGAGAGGTTTGGATTTTCCCTGTATGACGACCCCATGAGGGGCCTCAAGGAGCTCAAACAAATCTCCTCAGTACAAAGATAGCTGGACGAATTTGAGGTACTGCGCAAAGAGTATTTATTATTGAAGAATATGCTATAAGTCTTTTCTTAAAAGGCTTAAAGAAAGAAATTGCGTCGGCGGTAAAAATGTTCTTGCCATCCACCCTTTGGAAGGCTTATAGTCTTGCACACATCCAAGAGGAGCAACTCTTGCTAGGAGTCAGGAAGAGGCCTCATCATCAGGGGGTAACAAGTACAAGTCACAATTTTAATGCCCCCTCTAGGCCTTTGCTAGGAATCAATCAAAGCAACAACTCTCATAAGCCTCCAATACCGCAAGCTCATAAGAAATTAACACCCAGAGAGATGGAGGAAAGAAGAGCAAAACTTTTATGTTATTGGTGCGATGAACCTTTCAGTAAAGGGCACCATTGCAACAAAAAGGCACAACTCTATATTTTAAAAATGGAGGTAGAAACAGAAGAAGAAGAAGAAGAAATAAGAGGGACAACCTCCAGAGTAGTAGAAGAAGGGCTGGAGATTGAAGGACCACCATTCCCACATGAATGTTTAGTGGTGTCGCAAGTGTCAATGCACGCAATCACATGTATCAACTATTTCCATACCATGCAGGTAAAGGGGTCGCACCAAGGGCAAGTGATTGTCATTCTCATTGACCTAGACAGCACGCACAATTTCCTAGATGAGGAGGCGGCAAAAAAATTTAAATGTCAGCTATGTCCCCCTTCTTTCACAGTAGCCATAACAGATGGCAACAAATTACAAAGCCAACATGTGTGCAGAAATTTCCAATGGAGCATGCAAGGGGTGAAATTTGAAGCCGATATGTTGCTATTGCCATTGGGGGGTTGTGACATGGTGCTGGGAGTGCAATGGTTGATTGGGTAGAGTCATCCGGTGGGATTTCATGAACCTGAAAATGGAATTTTCAGCCCAGCAGAAGATCACATTAAGAGGAAGCAGACACCTCGGCCAGAAGAAGATGAACCACATTCCAAAAGGATCACCATCTATCCATGATGACAGTGAGCTTACAACCATTACAGGTAACATATTCCAATTTTTTTGATAAGGGCTCCTGCTCAATTCTTCAAGAGGAAGGAGAACAGAAGATTAAACTTTCTAGCCTCATTCAAAAATTTGCTTCCATATTTGAAAAACCAACCTCCTTACCATCAGATCTCATGATCATATGAACCTCAAAGACCCAACCCATTTTGTTAATACCAAACCATATCGATAACCTTCACCCAAAAACAGAGATTGAAAAAATAATTGCAGAAATTCTTAAAATAGGAAATATTATGCATTAGCCAGAGCCCATTTTCCTCTCCTATAGTGCTAGTAAAGAAAAATGATGGATCTTGGAGGATGTGCATTGATTGTAGACACTTGAACAAAAACACCATTAAGAACAATTTTCCGATTCCCATTATTGAGGAATTGTTAGATGAGCTAGGAGTGGCCAAATACTTCTCTAAATTAGACGTGAGGTCGGGTTATCACCAAGTAAGAATGGCTCATTCCGACATTGAGAGAACAACCTTCAAATCTCATGAGGGCCACTATGAATTCCTTGTTATGTCGTTTGGCTTAACAAACGGGCCTTCAACTTTTAAAAGTCTCGTTATTCAAACCTTCCACTCTTACCTCCGAAAATTATCCTATTTCCCATCCTTTGATGACATCCTAATCTATAGCCCATCCTTTGATGACATCCTAATCGATAGTCCATCCTTTGAAGAATATCTCTTACATCTTTAAACTACTTCCCATGTGTTAAAAAAAGAGAAACTATTTGTAAGAACAGAAAAATGTTTATTTGGAGTCCAACAAGTGGAATATTTGGGGCACATCATCTCAAGTCTAAGGGCAACATCCTAATCTATAGCCCATCCTTTGATGACATCCTAATCCATAGCCCATCCTTTGATGACATCCTAATATATAGTCCATTCTTTGAAGAATATCTCTTACATCTTGAAACTACTTGTAAGAGAAACTATTTGTAAGAACAAAAAAATGTTTATTTGGAGTCCAACAAGTGGAATATTTGGGGCACATCATCTCAAGTCTAAGGGGCAGCAGCTGATCCCAGGAAGGTAGAGGACATACTCAATTGGCCAAGACTTACATCACTGAAGCAGCTTTGGGGCTTCCTCGGCCTCACAGGGTATTGCTGAAGATTTATTAACGACTATGGAGGCATTGCAAAGCCACTCACAAATACGTTAAAGAAGGACAACTTCAAGTGGAATGAAGACACAACCATGGCCTTCTCCCAATTAGAAGATGCTGTAAGCTCCCCCCGGTGCTGGCACTCCAAATCTTTTCAAAACAATTTGTAATTGAAGCAGATGCCTTCGGCCATGGAGTAGGAGCAGTCCTCTTGCAAGGACACCCCTTGGCATTCTATATCAAGGCTTTGGCCCCAGACAAGCAGCCTTGTCAGTATATGAAAAAGAATTATTGACCATTGTCATGGCCACCCAAAAATGGAGGCACTATCTGATTGAAAATAGGAGTGCAAATTGAGTGGAGCTGGCTTGAAATCTCGATGAGCCGGCTCGAAAAAAGCTCGAGCCTGTGGAGCTCGAGCTCACATAGTATTGTTCATGAGCTTGCGAGTTTTTTATTTCTGCATTAAAAAAATATAAAGAAAATAAGGCACATGAGCTAAAAAACTCGTGAGCCGCTCGAGCTCGATAAGTAGCCCTTAAGCTCGAGCTCGAGCCAGGCTGATGCAGGGCAGACAACACCACCTGCCTGCCACCCTGACATCATCACCGGGGGGCCCACCTTGGCGTCTCACCAAGATGACTTTCATCAGGGATGCAACTCAGTTGGTGACGAGAGCTCTGGTGAAAGCCTCTTATCTAGGAGGTCGGGTGTTCGATCCCGGGCCTCAACAACCTATCGTTTCCTGGTGATGGGAGGCGGAGAGCTGGTTGGGGTGTATGAGTTGCAACCCTGATGAAAGCCGCCTTGGTGAGACGCCAAGGTGGGCCCCCTGGTGGTGATGCCAGGGTGGCAGACAGGTGGTGATGCCTGCCCTAGTGGTGAGCTCGCCGGGCTCGAGCTCGAAATGGTTAGCTCGAGCTTGGAAATTTTGCCAAGCTCGACTCGTTTTCACCCCTAATTGGAACCCAGTTTGTAATCAATACTAACCATCAAAGCCTCAAATCCCTAATGGACCATAAAATCTCTATTGCCCGATAGCATAAGTTTATATCCAAGCTCGTGGGATTTGATTTTCTAATCCAATATAAGAGAGGTATAGAGAATGTTATTGTTGATGCACTGTCCCGCAAGGTAGAAGGAGGTTTATCAATATTAATTACTCTTCAAACAAATTTATTAGAGAAGGTGAAGGAGTCATGGAAGGAAGATAGAGCTATACAAAAAATTATTCAAACCAAGGACTCCATTCAGTTACCAAAATACCAATGGGCACATGTGATTTTGAAGAAAAAAGGGAAAATAGTTGTGGGAGATAAAGAAGAAGCTAAAACACTCATATGTCATTTATTCCATGACAAATCAATAGGAGGGCATCCAGGAATACATGCCACTTACAAGAGAATCAAGCAAAGTGTTTTATTGGAGAAAAATGAAGGAGTTCATTCATGCCTATATTAGTAAGTGCCCCATCTGTCAATAATGTAAAGTTGATACAAGCAAACCAATAGGACTCCTGCAACCCCTGCCAATACCTGCAGAGTATGGAAGAACTTATCAATGGATTTCATTGAAGGGCTTCCATCATCTCAGGGGTATTATATCATGTGCTACATGATTGACATAGTTGATGCTCTTAGGAGTACGACATTGTCATCATTGGTAAGTTAACTGCATATAGTTTGATTGGATTGATTTTATAATTACGTTGAATTGATTTTAAATTTTTAACAAATATTTTTTTTTATTGCAGTATTTGCAGAGACAGCTCTATGATGGAGTGGCGGAATTTTCCAAAGAAAAAATTGATTATATGCGAAATTTGATTTGTGATTATATAATCACTAATTGTGTTACTGAAACTGAAAGTTGAAAGATACTTGCATTGTTTAGTTATTTTATACTTGTGTAGATGTGGATTGTGGAAAACTAGAAATAGAACTATATGTTAGTCATGTGAATATGTGATGGATGATGATTTCTTTAGCTTTAGAACTATTTAGTAGTTATTCACTTTGTTATGTGCCCGACATAACTCTTCTTTCTATGAATGTAGTTTGTGAAAGATGGAGGACCTAAACAACAACAGTCTTGCTCCATCCGTGGATATCAATGATGTTGATCCAAAAATTGACCCTAAAAGAAAAGCAAAGTCAAAGGATCCTGGATGGAAGTATGGGCATTGGCCCGACATAAAGGATAAAAATACAGTTAAATGTAATTTGTGCGATCGGTTGATTAAAGGTGGAGTCAAAAGGTTGAAACAACACTTGTGTGGCGGGTATGGTGATGTATCAAAATGTATGAAGACTACTTCGGACATAGCAACTGAAATGTATGCAGCTCTAAATGACAAAAAAAAGGACAAGGTCGATTTGAATGCTGATGATGATAATGAGAGTGAACAAGAAGTTGAGCTGTTAGGTTCACAAATATCCCCGGCATTATCTACAGCTAAATCTTCATTTGTCCCAAGTTCTGGGACAAGTGCCAAAAAGAGAAAAGTAATCCACCTTCCATAAAAGAGAGGCCCTATGGATGCTCATGTGAGACGTGCACCTGAAGATGTTGTTGATGATAGGCGTGCTAAAGGACCTGCACAAACAACTATTGAGAGATGTTTTAGATCTCCTGAAGAGAAAAAGAGAGTTGATGGGTATGTTGCTGATTGGTTCTATGAATGTGGAATTCCATTCAATGCTGCAAAGGCACGAAGTTTTGAAATCATGCTTGAAGCAGTTGGACAATATGGGCCTCGTTATAAAGGCCCTAGTTATCATGATTTACGGGTTCCTTTGTTACTAAACACAAAAGAGAAAGTTAACGAGATGAAGACAAAATATCAAGCATATTGGAGGAGATACGGTTGCACTCTTATGTCAGATGGTTGGACAGATAGGAGAGGGAGACATTTGATAAATTTCCTAGTCAACTGTCCAGAGGGAACTTATTTTATGGGTTCCGTAGATGCATCCGGTCATATTCAAGATGCTACAATGCTATCAGAGTTGCTTGATAGTAAGATTAGAGAGATTGGAACAGATTGCGTTGTCCAGGTAAATTGAACATAGTACTTCATGTTCAATAGTTTACAACTGTAGAGTATAGATTATAGATATATACAAAGTTATGTACTTATGTTGTATACTTGTATGCAGGTAGTGACTGACAATGCCTCAAATTACAAGGCAGCGGGTAGAATTTTAATGGAGAGAAGACCCACTCTATTCTGGACTCCTTGTGCAGCTCATTGCATTGATCTCATGCTAGAAGACATTGGAAAGCTTCAACAAAACAAAATGGTGATAAAAAAGGCAAGAATGATTACAAATTTCATCTACAGGCACACTCGTTTACTTGATGCAGTAAGGAGTACAATAGGTGGTGATCTAGTGAGGCATTCAGTGACTAGATTTGCAACATCATTCCTTACTCTACAAAGTGTGCTTAAGCATGAGGAGAAGCTGAAATTATTCTTTGTCTCGCCTTCGTGGAATGCTGCTAATTTGGCAAAAAGCGAAGCCGGAAAACAAGTTGTTGAAGTAATACTTTCAAATGTCTTTTGGAATGGAGTAAGAGATTGCCTCAAAGGAGGAAAGCCATTGATGGTTGTTTTGCGGTTAGTAGATGGAGATGAAAGACCAGCTATGCCTGAGGTTTATGTGGCAATGGAAGAGGCAAAACAAAGGATCAAAGAACATTTTGATAATAAAGAAAGGTTATATAAAAAGATTATCGACATTGCTGAAAATAGGTGGACAAATCAAATGGAGCAAAAATTGTATTGGGCGGCTTTGTTTTTAAATCCAAGCAAATATTTTGAATATGAGGAAAAACATAATGATGATGCTTGGAAATTTCAAGATGCTTTCAATGACGTTATTGCAAGACTAGTGCCTGATCAACACCTGCAAGACAAGATCGCAGAACAAGGCACTAACTATAAAGCATCTCGAAATAGTTTTGGAAAGCCTATGACTATTAGGCAACGAACCACCTTAAATCCAAGTAAGTATTGATTGCGTTTTTATATTTTCTTAAACTATATGTATGTTAATTGTTAAATAATTTATATTCGTCTTAAATAAATAGTGGATTGGTGGGGTGCACATGGAGGACCGAATGTTGAACTTACAAAGATAGCATTGCGCATACTTGGCTTATGTTGTTCCTCTTCTAGTTGTGAGCGCAACTGGAGTACTTTTGAGTTTGTAAGTATACAAATATTCAATAATCAATATACATATAAAATTTAAATTATTTACAAATATCTACTAAGTACTAAGTAGTAAGTACTAAGTACTACTAACTAGTTTGCAATTATGTTGTTTCAGATTCACACAAAGAAAAGGAATAGATTGGAGCATCAAAGGCTTAATGATCTTGTATATACATCCAATACATTCGTCGTCTACAAGCACGATTTCAAGAAAGGCGTGAAAATGGAAGAAATTACAACCCTTTAGTGCTTGATGAGCTAGATTGGAGTAATGAGTGGATGCTAAACAAACCAGATGATACTCTAGTTTTTGATGATGATGATCTCACATGGGAAGCTGTAGAGAGAGCTGTTGGAACTGGGGCTAGAAATTTACGAAGTGGAGCTAATCTTGAACTAATAGCTGAAGGGGATGAAGATTTAGATCACTTTAGAGTTGCAAATGATGATGAAGATCTTGTAGATAATTATGGGCAAATGACAAGTGCCTCAAACCAACCCAGCACCTGCAATGCCAATAATGATTTACTAGATGATGATTCTAATTGATCTAAAAACAATGTTTATTCATGAAATGTATTCTTGATCTCAAGTTATTTGATATGTCAAGTTTGAAACTTGGGCTTGTTTATATTATATTTATGAAATGTATTCTTTTCTTTTGCTTTTCAATTGTTTTTCAATGTGTCAAACTTTAGATTTACATGTTGCTGAATACTTAGTGAGTACTGACTTGGGCTTGTTGTGATTCATGTTGGGTGGCAGACTTGCAGTTTAAAAATACTTGCAGTTTAAAAATACTGTGTTGGCTGAATGTTGTTTCGTTTAAAAAAAAAACTATAGACAGCGGTTCTTCATTTAACCGCTGTCTATAGTATTATAGACAGCGGTTAACATACAAAACCGCTGTCTATAATATCTATAGACTGCGGTTATATGTAACCGCTGTCTATAATGACAACTTATATACTATAGACAGCGGTTCTTCATTTAACCGCTGTCTATAGCACTATAGACAGCGGTTACATGAAGAACCGCTGTCTTTTTGTGTTATTATTTAAAAAATTTTTTTATTGTCGCCTTGCGACTTCTCGCCTTATTGTCGCCTAGGCGTCCGCCTTGTCGCCTTGGCGTCCAGGCGCCCGGGGCTCGCCTTGGTTCGCCTTGACGCCATGAAAAGAATGTGATAGATTGAGTAAATATGCTCATTTCCTCCCAATGAAACACCCTTGCACAACCATCACAGTAGCCCAAGAATTCATGAATGGAGTGTTTAAATTACATGGAATGCCAAATTCATTTGTGAGTGACAGAGGGGTGGTTTTCATTAGCTCTTTTTGGCAGGAGTTTGTTCAGAGTACAAGGGGTACAACGTAATACTTCCACATCATAACATCCCCAATCCGACGGCCAAACTGAAGTGGTTAACATGTGTTTGGAGAACTACTTAAGGTGCATGACCAAGGATAATCCTAAGAAATGGAGTCAATGGTTGCCCTTGGGAGAATGGTGGTACTTTACCTCATTCCATAGTGCCATCCAATCAACTACTTATGAGATCCACCCCCACTTCATACCCCGTATATTCCTGATGACACTATGGTAGAAAGTGTGGATCAAAGCTTGCAAGCTAGAGAAAGAGCTCTAAGGATGATTGAGAAGCACTTACAACAAGCCCAAAATAGAATGAATATGATGGCCGACAAGAAAAGAAGGAAGAGAGAGCTAGAAGTAGGAGATCTAGTCTACATTAACCTCCAACCATATCGACAGCTAAGTATTAGAGGGAGTAATTATACTAAACTCTCTCCCATGTATTTTGAACCCTTTCCAATCATTCAAAGGTAGCCAAGGTAGCATACAAGGTGCAGCTGCCAGCTGCAGCTAAGATTCACAACACTTATATTTCCCAGCTCAAGCAACATGTCGTGATACACCTACAGAGCCAAACATTCCAGAATTTATTTCTTAGGACGGACACATTCTCACGACACCTGAAGCAATTATGGAAAGAAGAATGATCAATCGTCATGGAAGAGTCATTCACCAAGTACTCGTCAAATGAGTGAATTCCAGCCCAGAAAACGCTACCCGGGAGGACTACTACCATATCAAGGAAGTCTACCCCGACTTTGATCCTTGTGGACAAGGATTTCATAAGAAGGGAGTAATGATGTGTCGATTTACCGTTAATTACCTGTGATGTAGTATCGTTTTTCTACTTGTACCTATTAAAATACCTGTCAGTTATTTCCGTTATTTCCGCAAGTCTAAACAGTCGTGTGTAGCCGTCTGTGGTAGTTCCCAGGCGTGTTTGTAGCCTCAGTTCATGGAGCTCATGGGGATCATGGAGTTCGTGGAACATGTCCTATAAAAAGAGGATATAAAGCCTCTATTGTATTAAGAAAACATATATGAAAAATCGTGAATTTTTGGTTCCCCAATTCCCTTACAATTTCTCTGGTCTCTCTTCGATAAGAAGACACCGCCGACTTCTCCCTCAGGCTCTGCCTCGGAGAGTGTTTTCCCCTACAATCATATACGATTGAGTTAAAACCGTATCATGTTGTTTTATGTATTACTAACTTTTGAGAATTCGTATGCATGTGCTCACTTCTTAGCATGGAGTATGATTTATTTCCTTGTGAATGTTGCATTTATTATTTTTCTCTGCAGGTATTTGACTTCTATAAGCGTCCAAATGCTGAGCTAAGTTCTGCAAAAGCTGCTGTTGAGGATATGTCTCATTTAATGGATAGTAAAGGCGTCCAACTTCTGGGGCAGATAAGACATGGATCATGCAGACCCCGTGCAGTTCTATTTAAAGTTCTTGCAGATTCTGTTGGTCTTGAGAGCAAGCTTGTGGTGGTAATGCATCATTTGTTTTACGTTGAGGCTATATTTCAGTAGATAGTTTGTCATCATCTTGAAAGAAAAAAAATATGCTGGTATGACTATGTTTGCCAAAAAGGTTATCATCAGAATTCTCATTCCTGCTTATGCTCTCAACAGGGTCTTCCGCTTGATGGAGGTGTTGAATGTGCAGACTCATACACACACTTATCTGTAGTGGTTCTATTAAATTCTGTGGAACTGTTAGTTGATCTTATGCGCTTTCCTGGCCAGTTGATTCCATTTTCAACAAAGGCTATCGTTATATCCCATATTTCTACAGCAGGAGAGAGTGATTCGGCTGAAAATGACTCTTGTGATTCTCCACTTGAACCTAATAGTCCCTTATGTGGGTTTTCTGAGAGAATGGATGGTGAATGGTATGCTTACATCTGCTTGTTTTTGTACCTCATTTATTTATTTTTATTATCTGTTTCTGCTTAATCATCAAGGTAAAAAATGATTCCCTGCACATTATTGTGAGAAATGATGATGTCTTAAAATGACAAATTATGACAATTTACAACGTCATGTAAGGTTGTGAACATGCAAAGCACAACACAAAGCTTAATGGTTTTTTTCCTTGAAGCATGAAGCTTACATTATTTGCTTCAGTTAACTGAAGCGCACATCAGAAACCTTACAAACCCTAGAATTTATTACTTGAAAACAATTAAACACTTAATAATCTCTCTAGAACATGAAATTATATTAAGATATAAACATACAATAAAGTATTAACAATTAAGTGTGGTATACTATTGTTAGCTAAGATTCAACTTGTAGGGGACACAAGATTTTTTATCCTATACATGTTATGAATGTAAAATCAAGTTGATTGAGAATTGAAAATAAAAGTTAAAATCAAATCAAATAATCTAGTCATTCAAAAAGCAATGAAGGACGAGTTGAAGATATAAACTAAGAATATCTAATGAATTCTATTGTAGCTTGAAGTTGAAGGAGTAGAACGAAAAGTGGAAAGAAGAGCAAGAAGCGACCGTGCAAATAAGTCATCTATTGATAGAACTGGTGCAAGAGTAGAGAAAAGAAAAAAATCTTAGAATGAATACCCTCAATGAATGAACATTAAGAACATAATTTTTATTTGTTCAAATATTTTAAACTGAAGCACCCTGAACTAGACATTCTACATCACTGAAATGGCAAGTTGAAGCTCTAAACCTAAAATCCACGCAAATGGATATTTTAAACTGAAGCACCCTGAACTAGACATTCTACATCACTGAAATGGCAAGTTGAAGCTCTAAACCTAAAATTCACGCAAATGGATTAAGAGTGATTAACAGACCAAGTGTCAAGTGTTAAGACACGTGACGAATCACACCGTACTGTGTGCTTTACATTGATGCAATGCGTTTGTCATCATTTCACTTCATTAGTTTGCTTCAAAGTGCTTTTGATGACAACACTGCAACCTGTATAATCCAGTATCCATATTGAAGATCTGGTAATAGTGTTTGGGCTTGCCCACCTGAGATCGTTGATGTGAGAATTTGAAATATTTAATAATATTATCTCAAAAATTCTAAATTATTACATGAGAGCTCCTCTCTTTATATAAAGTAGAGGACGGAGGAAGAGAAGAGGACCTGAGCGAACCCAAATGGTGCGGGAGATGATTGCGGCTGTGGCTGAACGGAGGACTACAGATGAGGTCAGCGACTGCTGGACGAGCGGAGACAGAGACGGCGATGTGCGAGCGGAAGCGGGTTGGTAGAGGAGTCGCGAGCGGATGCGGCACGGGGACGGGTCGAGCGGAATGGATACGGGACGCCCTAGGGCTCTGATACCATGAGGAAACTCTTAATGTTATTCAATAATGAAAAATAAGAGACACAACCAACTATATATGGGTGAGGACTTAAAGAGAGCACAAAATAAAAATAACCAAAATTACACAAATACCAACAATTTTACAATGTATCATTTTGTATTTTTTAATAATATTTTATCTTGGATACTCTTCAAATATATTTTGTAATATACATGTCCCAGTCTTCATTTATTTGTTATATTAATTTTTTATACTTTTAGAACATATAATTATAGTTAGTATACATAAAAATAACATTTGTATTTAAAATATATGGAAATCCGATATTTTAAAATATCCTCGACATGTCTCAGACTTCCGACATTTAAAAACTCAATCCGATATGTCGCCGACATCCAATATTTACAACCTTGTATATATATGTATATATATATATTGATGGAAATCAGATGGAAAAGATTTTCTTGATTATATTCATCCGTAAAGGGGTATTTATTGGACTTACACGAGTCTAAGAAACAATAGGAGACGGTGTGGAACTAACCCATACATATAACATAAAAATAAAAAAAATGCAAATACCAACACCCCCCTCAAGTTGGGTGTGCAATGTCGACCATGCCCAACTTGGCAACGATCTCTCCAAAGACACTTGTTTTGCGATCATACTTTCCCTTCGTGAGGATATCCTCCCAATCCCTTCGTGAGGATATCTGCCAATTGTTTTTCAGATGATACAAATGGAGTAACCACAATGCCTCTAACTATATTTTCCTTGATGAAGTGTCTGTCGATCTCAATGTGTTTAGTACGGTCGTGTTGCACTGGGTTGTGAGCAATACTGATGGCATCTTTGTTATCACAGTACAGTTTGATGGGCTCGTTTCTTTTAAGGCCAAGACCCTTCATGATGGTTAGGGTCCATAGCCCTTCACAGATCCATGAGCCATAGCCCTGAATTCCGCTTCAGCACAAGATCTAGCAACCACATGCTGTTTTTTGCTTCTCCAGGCAACGAAAGCGTGGTGGGCCCATAACCCACGGGTCCTAGGATCAGAACCTAGCTCTGATACCATGATGGAAATCATATGGAAAAGACTTTCTTGATTATATTCATCCCGAAAAGGGGTATTTATCTCTGTTGTGGATATCCTCCGATATGGCCGACATGTCGGCCGACATAAAAGTTTCATGGACAAAACGACACGTT
Organism: Dactylorhiza incarnata; assembly: GCA_033032865.1. Taxonomy (NCBI): domain Eukaryota; kingdom Viridiplantae; phylum Streptophyta; class Magnoliopsida; order Asparagales; family Orchidaceae; genus Dactylorhiza; species Dactylorhiza incarnata. The sequence goes on along the minus strand of JAWHQI010000044.1, from coordinate 4,227,389 downwards.
TCCGATATTTTTTTTGCAAAATATCCTTTTGGAATATATCCTCCGATATATCTGTTATTGACCGATATATTAGTCGATATATCGGCCGATATATCCCGACATTTTATCGATTGTTTTTTTTTTCAATTTATTTTAATTATTGTCTATGATCTAATAGACAATAAACTGAAATTGTTTCATTGTTTGGGTTTTTTCCATTCCTTTGGCTTTCTTCTTTGCTCAAGTCCATCATCAACTTCAATTATGGACTAAAGGTTCCTTATCTTCTATTGTCATTGACAACTTCCTGACTTTATGTTTCCTCTTACTTTATTTCACGCATTTTACCGTTATTACTTATATGACCCAAAATATTTATATTAGTTTGATAAATTTAGGAGTTCAAGAAATATCAAATAATTAATATATTAATATATATAAATTATAAAATGATTAAATTTATATATAATTACATATATAAAAAATTAAATATTAAAACCCGATATATGAAATATCCCCGATATATCCCCCGACATAATAAAATCGACATGAAAAACCTAAACCGACGTGTCTTCGATATCCGACATCTACAACCTTGGTATTTATAGGACTTACACAAGTCTAAGAGACAATATGAGACGGTGTGGGACAAATTCATACATATAACATAAAAATAAGAAAATACGCTAATACCAATATATATACTCTTTAATAAAGATATTTACACCTATGAACAACGCCACCTGTCCGTCACAAATCAAGGGAAGAGAGAGAGAGAGAGAGAGGGAGAGGGGAGAAGAGGGAGGGAGGGGAGAGAGAAAGAGAGAGAGAGAGGAGTCTGTCCACAGATGAGTGATGCACTTTGAATGCACACTCGCGACAGTGAACCGGTCTTTGCCAAGTAATAATAAAACGAGAATAAATCCCCGAGTATCGAAGCTCGTGGAACACGACGGGGTGGAGTTTTCTTTGGAGAAAGACTTCAGATGGAAGTCTTTTAGGGTCGGTGTTAACGAGGGGTTTTGGTTTTGGTAACGAAACGGAAGCAAGAAAAAAAACTAAATTAACAATGTGGGTCGCAAGCACTGCTTCACACCTCCGCGGGTCGCCTTCCTCCGCTTCGCACCACCGCGGGTTGTAAACACCATATCGCTCGTTGCTCCTTGCAAATGCAAAGGCCAACTCACTCACGCTCTCACTAGCACAAGTACAACACAAGCATCAACAATAAGAACACAACACAACCAATCTCATCCAAACCATCCACAATAGAAAATATATCTATGAACGACTACACCCAATGGTCATGGTATGTAGAAGCTTTAAAGTATATTACAATATGCTTACAAGTATTTCAAATGAGAGAGGAGAGATACAAGTTACCAATCCTTAGCACGGAGGGAACGTAAGTCTAGTCTCCTAGTATTCGTAGGGGAGCTTGGCTTAGTCCACCAACTCTTCTTCTTCATCCTTGGTCTCGTCCACGATACGGGAGTGGCTTCCACCCTCTCCTAACTCGTCTTCTTCCAGGTCGCCTTCGCCTCAACGCTAAGTGCTCCGGTTTGGAGCTCCAATGGAAGCTTGCAAAATACCTTCTACGCCTTTGGAATGCTTGGGGAGGTTGGAGAAGACCTATGGATGAAACCCTAGAGCTCTAGGATCAAAATGGCGGACTGGATCGGGGGTCTACCAGTTCCTCTCTTCTGAAATTGCGAACAACATTTTTATAGGAAAACAGGGCGCACATACATGTGCCGCGAAACGCACGCCCGTGCGTGAGGTAAAAATGAACTGCAGAAAGGAGCACATGCAACAACACGTGCACGCACGCGCTTGCGTGAAAATCACACGCGCAAACTCGGAACGATCCGAGTGGACTGGGAAGAAGAAAATGTGGCGCACGCACGCGCAAACACCAGAGGCACGCACGCACACACACCAGAGGCACGCACGTGCACACACCAGAGGCACGAACGCGCACACACCAGAGGCACGCACGCGCACACACCAGAGGCACGCACGCGCACACACCAGAGGCACACATGCGCACACACCAGAGGCACGCACGCGCACACAGCAGAGGCACGCACGCGCATGCGCGTGCGGAGACGCATGCGCAACTCAGACGGATGAGACAACAGAAATCGACGAGACAACTTAACTACAAAAGATCGACGAGACATCTCATCGAAAGGCGCACGCGCGCGTGAAAATTCTGCACGTGCGCGTAAAAATTCTGCACGTGCGCGCGCAAACTAAAGGCGGCGAGACGCACACCGGATCGACGTGACGACGCAAAACATCGACGAGATGGCTCATCGACAAGAGGATTGGGCGCACACGCGTGCATAAATTCCACCCGTGCGTGCGCAAGTCAGTTTGACATCAAATCCCTTGTAAATGGCCAAAAATCCATACCTGCTAGAAGAATTCATCCAAACAGTCCCAACCAACAATTTATCATGAATTGGGCCTTAATCACACAAATCTGGCACCAGAATGGATGAAAATGAGAAAGAAAGCAGGGTGAAAATATTATATAAAAAACACGTATCAAATACCCCAGACTTGAACGATTGCTCGCCCCGAGCAAACCATTCTACCCACAGGTATTAGAAAAGACTAAATTTAGATTTAAAAACTGAAAATAGGGAGTGCATATGGAGGTTCTATGCTCATCAAGTAATAGAAAGAAAACTAGCACAAATATCTTTATATACTTAGTATCTATACATTTCGAAACAAAATATCACAAACTATATCCACTCCTAAGTATGAAAATCGAATCGTCCTAGATAAGGCGTCAGGGAAGTGTAGCGACGCGTCCGTCACCACTAAGCTTAGCGTCATCCTCTAAAGATTACGGGATAACCCCCAAAAGAAATTTATCAATGACAATGACCTTAGGCTTGCCCGGTCACACTCTCTCCACGGAGGCTAGATCTATTTTAACAAATCGATATGACCTATTGTTAGGACGAAATATTAGGCTTGGGTTTAAGGTGAGGTTAATCAATGATAAAAACGAAGGCTTTCACACACTTACACTGGAATGAGAGCTAATCATCACAAAAAATCTACCAAGGATGAAAAATGGGAAGTGACACCCCAGACTTGGATTTTTGCAAATGGGGTCATTTCTACCTCGGCCAAAACACATTCTTCAATAATATTCAGATTTTTTTTCCTTTTGTTCTTTTTCTATTCTCATATATATTTTTCCTTTTTCCTTTTTTTTTTCTTTTCAATTGAAATTCTATTAACTTTTTCAAAATCACCAAAATATAAACTTTTCAAAGCACACCACTATATAAAAATTTAAGTTAAGATCACAAGAAAACAATTTAAATTTTTGAAAATTAAGCTCTAGTTCAAGTGTGAAATTAGGTTGATCATTTAGGCTTGGTGATTATGAGGTGGGGTGAAGCAAAGAATAGGTGTAAGACCCAACTTGTGTATGCAATGGTAGAAGATCTAGGTATGGATGCAAAAACTCAATCTATCCAAAAGAAAGACATACGTCATATTTGCACAAATAAAAATAGCCTAACCATATGCTTCGAGAGTCACTGAGGGCAAGTTCTAAACACCGAGAAGGAATATCCTTTCATCGAAGTCGGGGAACGCCAAACCAGAGGCTTGCTACACAACTACCTCCGCTAATCTACGGACGCACTCAGTTTCAAACTAAGAGTGGATATGAACCATATATATAAAGTAGAAAATATAGAATAAGTAGTATAAACATAAATTAAAGCTGGTATAAAATTCTATACAAACATGAGTATCAAACTAGAACACTGCATGAGTCAATACACACTCCCATAATCAGGTTCTAAAAAAAATTTTAATCTACTCTAAGGCTCATGGAGAAGAATAGGTAAGCTAGAAACTAACAAAAATTCAAAGTCTTCGCGAGTGGGTGCAAGAATGAATGCGCGAGTGCAACAAAAATTTAAAATTTTTACATTTGGAGCAAAATTGAATAAAAGGCACCAGCGGAATGCAAAAATGGTGTGTGCTCGAACAATCAGATAACATAGACTACCCCAGACTTAAATAATGCATTTGTCCTCAATGCAAATATATATGCGAATGATCATAAGGAATGCGTGGAAAATAAAGTGGGATAGGAATGCGTTACCCAATGCTCGAGAATGGGGCATCCGGAAGTGACCAAATCTGAATCTGAATTTTGCTCCTGGTCCCGGTTCGACTAAAGAATTTCCTCGATTTCACCGGAAACCCGCATTGGGAATAGTGCCAAAAAAACAAGGAAAAAAGTAAACATTAATGAAAAACGCAGATAATTATGGGGTGTCTCCCTAGAGCGCTTTGTTTGACGTCCTTGAACTGGACCAAATACATGTAATACAAGTTTTATATAATGTCTAAACAGAATTATCCAAAAAGGAAGAAAATACACAGACCTGCTCAAAATTACTGCCGTTATATAATTTGAGCCGTTGTCCATTAACTTTAAATAGTCCCTCTTTCTCACCAAATAGCTCAACGTCTCCGAAAGGAAAAACACGAGAGACGGAGTAAGGCCCATACTATCTGGATTTAAGTTTCCCGGGGAAGAGTCGAAGTCGGGAGGTATAAAGCAAAACTAGATCACCTTCCTTGAATTCCTTGTGTCAGATCCTCTGATCATGCCATTTCTTCATCTGTTCCTTATATATCCGCGCATTTTCATAAGCATCGTGACGGAATTTTTCCAAGGCGCAGAGCTGCAAGAGACGCCGTTTGCCAGACTCAGTCATGTTAAAGTTTAGGTATTTCGTTGCCTAGAAGGCGCGGTGCTTGAGCTCGACCAGGAGGTGACATGCTTTCGCGTATACGACTCTAAACAGAGACATGCCGATTGGAGTATTGAAGGCGGTGTGGTACGCCCATAATGCGTCATCGAGCTAGTGGCCCAATCCTTCCGGTTGGTGTGCATGGACTTCTCGATTATGCGCTTCAACTCGCAGTTGGAAACTTCAACCTGCCTACTAGTCTGTGGGTGATAAGCTAAGGCAATCTTGTCACGACCCGTCTCGACAAGAGTCAGAGTGCACTTCGGGCGGGCCGTGGTGCCACAGGCATGGGCGGAAGGAAAACCATGCCTGCTAAGGCGCAAGCAGAGATACTGATAAATAGTTTTAAAAGAGTTACTTTTGAGTAGAAACAAGTTGATTTATTGCGGAAGCTTTAAAACATGATAATTTGAAACAGGTGCATATGCTTTTTAATAAAAGCTCAAGATACAAGTTTTGAACAGATTTTTGTGCAGTGTTCATCGCAGATAAATGAGCATGCAAAACATGATAAATTCTAGTACTTATAATATTTAGCCTAGCAGTTGTCCATGAAACAAGAGAAAATGGCTGATCGTAATTACTATATAACAGAAATATCCGACAGTAAAAGAAATGAAACATAAACATAAAACCTGAAACTTGACGCAGATCGGCCTCAGAGAGCAGGCGGCGCAGGCACGAACACTAAGGCAAATCCAAAACAAGAAGGAAAAGCCTCAGAACATTGATAACATAAGCAAGGTAAATTACAAACTAGCAAGGGAAACAACAATGTATAAGTACCAGTTTTATCAGAAGCAAAGCTAGCAAGACAGACAGTAAGCAAGACGAGTAGAAATAATCAGAATTATTAGACTATTCCGAAGCACAACAAGGATTCAGTCATGTAATGTCCTTAGTTGTAGTCATTGAAAGGTGCAAGTGTTTCTTTCTGATGCACAAGATTCTAACATGAGTCTAAATGCAAGGCTTATCAAAGTAATTGGGCTTGCTATGACATTATTGGTTCCCGTTACAAGGTAAGCGAAAACTCGATTCAAAGCGTCACATCAATTTAACACTACCTTTCAATGATTGCTAAGCACATAAATGAACTGAAGGATTCATGATTCAGACAGATTCAGGTTCAGATATAGGTTCAGATTCAAGACTTGCCGGAGATTCAGGAATAAGCAGATAAAAGATCATGTAATATCATAAGCTGTAATCAATGAAATGCGTAGGTGTTTATAGTGGGCGCACATGGTTCACACTCATGTCCGGGTGTAAGGCTTACTAGAAAGGAGTATCTCCTGCTTACCGTGACCATGCAATCAAGACGATGCACCACCTAAACCCTACCTTTCAATGTTACCTTACGTTATTAATTACTTAGCGCAGGATTTCGTGGTTGCTAGCATATCAAGACATGTAGCCAAAATTCTGATTTAGATATACAAGAGTATATTTTATAAACGTGAAACGGGAGGAATCAAGTTATAGAACGTTATTTAACCAAGTCTTGAAACCAGATAGGCATAAGAAACAAGATTCGATGACTCAGAGAACTCGATAGAGAGTTTTGAAACTTGCGGATTCAAGTATTCACGAGTAATAAGATTACTATACATCATTTTCAAGGATACCAGGCATTCATTTAGTTTGATCCATTCCAACAAACGATTATCTTCCAAGTAAACATGCGTTCGGGCCGAATATATTATATCAAACACATTTCACCGAGTTGCCCGCAAGAATATTAACGCTTATCATTATAATAATTAATACTCATAATCAAAAGAACTACTAGTCTTTCATTTATTCATCAACTGAGACGAAATTATTCCTCTAAGTGAATATTCAAGTAAACATTATTCTCATTCACAACTCGAATTATTTCAAACGCGTGATACCTCAATCTATTAACCAGCCAAATTAGGCATTCAAGATCTAAATTCATTTGACGAAACATGTATTCAATAATCATAAATTCATAAGAACAGACAAGGTAATCTACGATCAATGATTGCAAGAGAGGATGATCTCTACTTGCCTTAATTAAGCTGAAGCTGGCGGAGGCGGCCAAATAGCGCGAGCAATTAATCCAAGAACCTGATCAAGCACAACGAAAGCGATGTAGCATAATTTACTACGCTAACACATGCATTTCTACGACGCGGGAATTAAACAGCGAGAGGGTTTATGAAATTACCTCCCTCAAAAGAGAGGGGAGAAGAGATTCCACGCGGAGACGGAGACTTGGCGGCGCTTAGGTTGCGGAAACCCTAAATCGGAGAGGGCTTCGCGAGTTCCTGCCAAATGAATCGAGGAGCGGCGCCGGAAATCACAAACAAACCACGGTTAGACGATCGCAAGGGGACAAAAATCTGAAACACAAGATATCCGAAATTTGGAGCGCAAATTCCAAGGAAATTAGGAAAAACTGAAAATCCTTACCAAAAATCCAAGAGGAGGAGGGTTCAAGCAAAACCCTAGGCGAAATCGGAGAAGGAGGGGGCTGTTGGAGAGAGGTGGCTGCTGTCCACGAGGAGTGGCTGCCGGTCCCTTGGAGGAGAGACCTTTTTGCTGGAGGGAGGAGAAGGGCTGCTGGCTTGGAGAGGTGGCTGTCATCTTGAGGCAGAGGCTGTCAGCCCTTGGATGAAGCAAGAGTCGGCCATCGCAGGATCGGCCATGGCAGGAGGGGTAGCAGGCGGTAGCGCCGACAGGAGGAGAGGAGCGACGCTTTGCTGCTGCCGTCGGCCAAGGGAGGGAAAGGAGAGGCGGCTGGAGGCGGGCTGCCGTCGATCTTGAGCCCAGAGGAGGCAAAAGGCGTCGGCGCTGCGTGTTGCGTGAGGGAGACAGGAATGAGAGCGGGATCGGGGTTGGAGCGGGAATCGGGATCGGGACTTGCGAACCCTAGCCGCACGCGAGAAGTAACGGGAGAGGGGGCTCGACTGAGGAAATAAAGAGGGGGGCTTGGGCTGCGGATAGCCTTTTCATATCAAATATTTATTTATATTATTTTAGGGTTGTTACAATCTTGTGGTGAACGCCAAATTTCTTTAAAAGGAGCTCAAAGGAGCGGTTGCAGAAATGACTCCCTCCATCACTGATAATAGTTCGCGGCATTCCAAAATAAGAGAATATATTTTTGTGAAGAAACTGCATGACAACTTTAGCATCGTTGGTTGGGAAGGCCTCAACTTCGACCCATTTAGAGCCGTAATCAACCACGACAAGAATGTATTGTTTCCCATGCGACATCGGGAAAGAACCCATTAAGTCGATACCCCACACATCGAACAACTCACAAACAAGAATGCTATTCATGGGCATTTCATCCCTCCTCGAGATGTTACCAGTGCGTTGACAATGGTCCCACTTTGCGACATAAGTGTGGGCATCCTTGTATAGAGTTCGCCAAAAGAAACCTGATTGCAAAACTTTTTGCGCAGTTCGGCTAGGGCCCATGTGTCCGACAGTCTCACCATCATGACAATGAAACAAAATGGAGGAAATTTCTTCTCCAGGGATACATCTGCGAATTACATTGTCAGCGCACATGTGAAATAGAAGAGGGTCATCCCAAAAATAATTCTTTACTTATTGAAGAATTTTCTCCTTTGCTGAAAAGTTAAGTTTTGAGGGAGCAGACCACAAGCTAAAAAGTTTACAAAATCGGCAAAACAGGGGCGAACATCCGCAGAAGTGACGACAAAAAGCTTCTCATTAGGAAAAGAATCACCAATACCGACAATGTTAGATTTGAGCTCCACGTTGTCGTCCAGGCGGGAGAGGTGATCAGCAACAACATTTTCCACCCCTTTCTTATCCCGAATTTCAACATCGAACTCTTGCAGCAACAGAATCCAACGGATAAAACGGGGCTTTGCATTCTTTTTCGCCAGAAGATACTTGACGACGGCATGATCAGTGTACACAATAACTTTTGACAAAATTAAATAAGCATGGAATTTATCAAAATAAAAAATTATTGCCAAAAGTTCCTTCTCTGTTGTCGTATAATTTTGCTGGGCGTCATTCAAAGTACGACTTGCATAGTGAATAATGTAGAAAACCTTATTTTTGCGCTCTCCCAGGACAACACCAACCGCAAGGTCACTGTCGTCGCACATCAATTCAAATGGTAAGGACCAATTAGGACAAACAAGCACATGGGCGGTGATCAACTTTTCTTTCAACACTGAGAACGAGTGCAGACATTTGTTATCGAAGTCAAAAGTGGTATTCTTACCAAGGAGATTGCAAAGTGGCTTGGCGATCTCAGAAATTTTTTTAATGAACCTACGATAGAATCCAGGATGTCCCAAAAAACTGCGGATTCCCTTGACGAAGGAAGGCGGTAGGAGCTTTTGAATGGTGCCAATTTTTGCCTGCTTCACCTCAGTCCCAATCTTGGAAATTTTGTGTCCTAGAACGATTCCTTCTTTGACCATGAAGTGACACTTTTCCTAGTTTAAAATTAAATTGGTATCCTCGCAACGTTGCAGAACTTTGGAGAGGTTGCGAAGGCATAAGTCAAAATGACGACCCAAATAGGGAGAAGTTGTCCATAAATACTTCCAGGAAATCTTCAACCATGTCATGAAAGATGATGATCATACAACGCTAGAAAGTAGCAGTAGCTTTGCATAGACTAAATGACATCCGTCTGAAGGCAAAAGTGCCAACCGGTCAAGTGAAAGTGGTTTTCTCCTGATCGTCCGGGTTAATCGTAATTTGGTTGTACCCGGAGTATCCATCCAGAAAGCAATAGAACTCCTGCCCCGCCAGTATTCCAAGCATTTGGTCGATGGATGGCAGAGGGAAGTGATCTTTCATTGTTGCCTCGTTCAGTTTTCGGTAGTCAATACAAACGCGCCAACCGGTGACAATTCTCGTTGGCAAGAGATTATTCTGCTCGTTGGACACTACCGTCATCCCTCCTTTTTTTGGTACAACCTGGACAGGACTAACCCACATACTGTCGCTGATTGAGTAAATGATTCCAGCGTCGAGAAGCTTGACTACTTATTCCTTCACCACCTCCTGCATCATAGGATTTAAACGCCGCTGTGGTTGGGCGAGAGGTCTTAAGTCTTCCATCAGGATTTTGTGCATGCAAATGGCTGGACTAATACCCTTTATATCACGAAGTGTCTAGCCAAAAGCTCCTTTTTGCCGACGGAGAATAACAATAAGATGTGCTTCTTCTTCAATGGACAACAATGCGGAGATAATAACCGGAAGGGTGTCCAACGCCCCTAGGTAAACATATTTGAGATGTTCGGACAAAGGCTTCAAAGTAGTGCACAGAGGCAAGGGATCCAAGTGGGAAACACTAGGGATTTGAATTGAAGGATCAACTTCCAAGAGCATGTCATCACAGCAATCCGGCGGGGGGTCCAGAGCAACCATATAACATTCCGAATTTGAAAGTTCACAGGTGCAGAGATCTTCGATCTTAAAACTATCAGAAAGATTGGTGGGTGAAGAGTTGATTTTATCTTGTACGTCAAAAACAACAGTCTCATCTCCGATTCTCAGAGCTACCTTTCCTCCTTCAACGTCAATGAGGGCGCGGGCAGTGGCCATAAATGGGCGTCCAAGGATCAACAGAAATTTCTTGTCTACCTCCATGTCGAGCACGACAAAATCAACTGGGAAGCAAAAATTCTCCACTTGCACCAGGACATCTTCAATAACTCCATGCGGTTTCTTAATTGATCGGTCAGCAAGTTGAAGCATCATGCAAGTGGGGCGCAATGCTCCGATTTCCAGTTTTCTGAAGATGGACAGAGGCATAAGATTTATTGATGCGCCTAGATCGCATAAAGCATTCCCGCAATCGAGATGGCCAATCAAACAAGGGATAGTGAAACTGCCCGGATCTTTTAGCTTCTTAGGTAGCTGGTTGGAAACTATGGCTGCATACTCCTCATGTAGGTTTACCAAACCGATCTCCTTAACCTTCTTTTTGTTAGAGAACAACTCCTTCAAGAATTTTGCATAGCCCCTCATTTGAGTGAGAGCGTCAATGAGGGGGTATGTTAACCTGCACTCCCTTCATCAATTCAAGAAATATTTGGTATTGCCCATCCTTCTTCACTTCCTTTACCCGATGAGGGAAAGGAGGACCATCCGGAACTGTAAAATTAGGGGGTGTTACCAATGCTGGCCTTAGGAATTCCTCCGTGGTTGGAGTGGTGCTGTTCTCAGTTTCAGCTGGGGAGTGTTTGGGATCAGAGCTGGGGAGTTCTCTCCCACTTCAGAGTTGTAACACGTTGATAGACTCCTGCTCGTACACCACAATTTGCTGAAACATGCCAGAAAGTGTAACAAGACAATCTTGCAACTTCTGAGTTGACTGCTGAAGCGACTCAAACATTTGCTTTGACTGTTCCACGAATTCTTCGAATCTTTCTACACCATCTCTTCGTGCACTACGATTCTCAGCCTCTGTAGGTTCCGACGTAATTGTGCAAACCAACGGAGAGCTCGCTGCAGTGCAAGAATCTGGCCATTGACGACTCATAAATGCGAAATTCTCAATGATTTGCTTTGCCTCAATTAGTGGTTATTTTAGAATAGCTCCACCTGCGGCAGTATCAAATAATGTGCGTACGAAGGGGAAAGAACCAAAGAAAAATACCTGCAGTAAAGTAGAATCGGCGATGCCATGCTGAGAAGTAGCAGAGTAAATCTCTCCCAAGTGTCAGCAATGGATTCGCCCCGCTCCTGTTTAAAATTTAGGATTCCGTAATGTAAATTCCAATCGTCTCTTTCCGGAAACAAAGTAAACTAAAAAGACCTGCTCCAATTGTTCCCAGACAGAGAAGGAATTCAGCTGCAAGCCTCGATACCATGATTTTACCCGCATTCGAAGTGAAAAGGAAAAGAGACGGATTTTTCCGCTTCGTTCTTTGGGCCGCATAGCAAAATTTTGCTGCAGATCTCAAGGAATGATTGCGAATGGAGGATGGCGTCATCCTCAGGATTACCACAAAATTGTAATGATTGGCAAACAATTTGGATTAAGTCTGAGGGAATTTCAAAACTGTCAGACAGGGGAATAAAATCGTCCCGCGCGAAGATACCAGGTTTGCCCAAAGAGGGGGGGGGGGGGTCATGCACCCACGTAGACTGCGGCATTGCCCCAAAAGTAAAATCAAATCTTACACAAATTCCAAAAGATAGGGATAAGGAAGCGACGAGAGTAAAAAGTATGGTTATAAGTTAAATAAAGTGAAGTAATAAAAACAAAACGCGATAAACAGAGAAAAAGCCTTTCCAACTCCAATCCTCTCCTAAGATGAATCACACATGCCGTCTTCCCCGGGAACGGCGCCAAAAATTTGATGCACTTTGAATGCACACTCGCGACAGTGAACCGGTCTTTGCCAAGTAATAATAAAACGAGAATAAATCCACGAGTATCGAATCTCGTGGAACACGGCGGGGTGGAGTTTTCTTTGGATAAAGACTTGAGATGGAAGTCTTTTAGGGTCGGTGTTAACGGGAGGTTTTTGTAACGAAACAGAAAAAAGAAGAAAAAAACTAAATTAACAATGCGGGTCGCAAGCACCGCTTCGCACCTCTGCCGGTTGCCTTCCTCCGCTTCGCACCACCACGGGTCGTAAACACCGTATCGCTCGTTGCGCCTTGCAAATGTAAATGCCAACTCACTCACACTCTCACTAGCACAAGCACAACACAAGCATCAACAATAAGAACGCACCACAACCAATCTTATCCAAACCATCCACAATAGAAAATATATCTATGAACGACTACACTCAATGGTCATGGTATGTAGAGGCTGTAGAGTATATTACTGTTGAAACCGTCAACCGGTCTCTTGAGTTCGGACCCACCGGGAGGTGTAGCCTACACCTACTTGTCCCTCACATGCACTCTTGACTCTGGATGAAGAATTACGAACAGACCCAAAACTGTAGCGAGGAGGTCTCACCACATACCCGGAAGATCTTAGAGAGCTTCCCCTCCCAAACCAATGCTCAGCCGGGCACCTTGGAGGGCACGAACAACCAACCAAAAACTGCCTAGGAGGAGAGAGCCCAAAAGATCGGATCTCCTCCAAGGTGCCCTTAAGGTTCTATTTATAGATTCTCTAGTCTGGCCTGCAAATAACATAAATCCGTCTTTTGATTTTACTAATCGCACCCCAAATTGGTCTGCTAACAGCCTAACTCCGCTGTTCTGAAGGGCTATTGGCAGCCCACAAATGGTATCTAGGTAATTTTCCCACTAAAACCTTCCGGGCGAGTGGTCCGTGAAGGCACCACTCGCTAGGCTTCTCGCACGCTAGATTCCACTGGGCGAGTGGTCCGTGGGGGCACCACTCGCCTGATACCTGACTCTCTTGGCGAGTGGGGTTACGCCCTCACTCGCCTGGCCTTCAGCGCATTCGCACTCCTAAGTGAGCGAGTGCCTTGCAGATGAGGCTCGCACTCGCCCTGAGGCTCCCCTGCCTCTCCTGACCTTGGCGAGTGCCCTTCTTGACCTATCTTGCATGCGTTTTGGACCGGGGACCCACTCGGCGAATACGGGGTTGTACAATTACAATATGATTACAAGTATTTCAAATGAGAGAGGAGAGATACAAGTTACCAATCTTTAGCATTGAGGGAACAAAAGTCTAGACTCATCGGATTCGTAGGGGAGCTCGGCTTGGTCCACCAACTCTTCCTCTTCCTCCTTGGTTTCTTCCACGATACGGGAGTGACTGTCATGCTCTCCTAACGCGTCTTATCCCGGGTCGCCTTCGCCTCAACGCTAAGTGCTCCAGCTTGGAGCTCCAATGGAAGCTTGCAAAACACCTTCTACGCCTTTGGAATGCTTGGGGAGGTTGGAGAAGACCTAGGGATGAAACCTTAGAGCTCTAGGCTCAAAAATGCTGAAAACGGTGGACTGGATCGGGGGTCTTCCGGTTCCTCTCTTCTTAAATCGCGAACAACGTTTTTATAGGAAAAACAGGACGCACACACGTGCACCGCGAAACGCACGCCCGTGCGTGAGGTAAAAATGAACTGCAGAAAGGCGCACACGCAACAACACGTGCGCGCACGACCATGCACGCACGAAAAATGCACGCGCACGCGCGAAAAACGCACGCGCGTGCGGAGATTCACGCGCAACTCGGATCGACAAGATAACAGAAATCGACGAGACGACTTAACTACAAAAGATCGGCGCGACATCTCATCGACAGGCGCACGTGCGTGCGCAAACTGAAATCGGCGAGACGCGCACCAGATCGTCGAGACGGCGCAAAACATCGATAGATGGTTCATCGACAGAAGGATTGGGCGCACGTGCGTGCGTAAATTCCACACGTGCGTGTGCAAGTCAGTTTGACATCAAATCCCTTGTACCAGAATGGATGAAAATCCACACCTGCTTGAAGAATTCATCCAAACAGTCCCAACCAACAATTTATCATGAATTGGGCCTTAATCACACAAATCTTGCACCAGAATGAATGAAAATCAGAAAGAAAGCAGGGTGAAAACAATATATAAAAAGCACGTATCAATGAGGTGAGCGAAAGGGCGGAAAGAGAGAAAGAGAGAAGGGGAGAAGAGAGAGAGGGAGGGGGAAGAGAGAGGGGCGGCTAGAGATTAAGAGAGAGGAGAGAGAGAGAGACGAGGAGGGAGATAGGAGTATAATATAAATTGTAATATATATAAAATTATAATATTAATATATATAAAATTCTATAATATAAATATTAATATATATAATAATTACACATAATAAAATAAATGAAGTGTGTATATGTATACGAGCATCTTCGCACGGGCTATTGCCCGTGCTCGATGCTCTCTGCTTCGACAGTACCCCAACAATGACAGTATTTCCGCCCAAACTTGCCCGCTCTGGGATGCTCTTCCCCGTTCCGATTTTTTCTGTTCGAGAGCGGACGAGTTTGGACGGAGGTACCGTCGTTGTTGGGGTATTGTCGAAGAGGAGACCATCGTGCACGGGCGGTAGCCCGTGCGAAGATGCTCGTGTGTGTGTGTGTATATATATATCTTTACTATATTAAAAGGGAAAAGTTGTCTTTGGTGAAACATTCAAAATTAGTCTTATTGTTTTTATCTAATAACTTAATATATATTATAATTTATTTAAGAAAATAAAATACAATGCCCATTTAAGTAATTACACAATATTCTCAATTTAAAAGTAATGATGAAAATTCATAAAATTGAAAAAGTTTTTAGTAGAGCTCTTATACCTACTATCTACTATGGTAGACTATCATTAGGCAAGTTGATTTGAAAAGTAACGATAGAAACAAATTAATTTAATTTGAAAAGAATGATGAAAGATTAATAATATATGAATAATGATGACATTTTTTTAACAAAAATAAAAAAAATAATGCATAACTATATTTCACATTAATTAATTAATTAATAATGTGTTTATTTTAAACCGCATTGATTAATCGATTGGGGCAAAGACCCGTGCCTGTCGCGGTCGGAGTGCTGTCATATTCGGGGTACTGTCGTGGTTGACCGTTGGGGCGGAGCCCCGCGTCTGTCACTCGTGTGTGTGTGTGTATATATATATATATATATTGAGAGAGAGAGAGACCTAAGATTTAACTTGTACAAGAAATGTGGGACTAATATATATATATTACAACATATACACAATATATGACTACACTCTCCTTAAGATGCATCACTAGCCATAAGGGAAGTTGAGAAAGCTGATGAGCTGGCCACCTCCGTCAGTGATCCTGGGTAAGGAGCTAGCTGCTAATTTAGGGGCATGGGTTGGTGGTGAATGATGTCAATACGTCCAGAAGTGGTGAAGGCGAGAAAGGTTCAGTCACATCATCTACTTTTAAGGATCCAAAAATAAAATTTCTTTTAATAGTGCAAGCTTAAAGTGTTATGTATCGTGATTTATAAGCGTTATGTTGTGTAATTTATTTTTTTGACATAGCTATCAAGAACAAGATGACAACCTCCAGTCTGCATATCAACGAAGAGCAGAGCCATCTTCTAATCCATCAGGACCCCCACTTCGCAGTATCATGATGAGATCAACAACTTTTAGTGAAGGAAAATTGAGGTATGGCTGGTACTTTAGTTGAAAAGATGAAGAAAGAGCAACAATTTTTAGCTTAGCTTTATTTGAATGTTATTCTTTGATTATTATCTCTTTTCCGGAACAGAATGCCTAAATATTGGCACACATCTCCGTTTTGTCTCATTCTTTTTTCGGGGAAGTTCTATACTTCTAGCTGACTATTTATTTCTGTTGTGGTTGCTGGCTTAGTGCTTCTCACAGTGAACCAAATATTGCAAATGCTTTTTGGAGGCGTAGTCGAAGGAAAGCTGTTGTAGAACAACAACGCACAGCAAGTTCAAGGTTTACTCATCTAAGCATTTCCTTTTGATTCCCCTTTTAAAGAACTAGGCCATCCGTATTTGAAAAAGGTTGCACATGAATCCCACTGGGATTGGGAGTGTGATTATTCTTTGAATATTTCCAAGGTCGCAAACTTCTCATCTAGTATTAATAGGGCTGTCGATGTGATTTCTTATATGTTTTATCAATCATGTTCATAACATGAAGTTATACATGACATCTTAGGGTTTAAGATTTCCTAATGCATACGATGAGATGTATAAATTTCACTCAAATTTATGCAAATTTACAGCTCACAAATTTGTAATCTAGACAACTATTTGTTACTTGAGATGAAAAAATGTAAAGCTGTACATTTAATCGATCACTTGCAGTTGTAAATTAGATTTCATTGGATTTGATAAAGCTTACGCAAGCATGCAAATCAATAAAAGAAAATTAAACAACAAGAATTGGCAAAAAAAGAAGTCATCAAATGGTAGAATTGTTCACCCACGCATGTATAAGGTGATAACTTCCCTATAAATATTCAGTTAGAAGAATCATATGTCCAAGTAGAAGTTTAATAACTTGGAATCAAAATTGAAATAAAGTCGATGGAGATGTGCAATATTTTTATATTTCGTTCTAGTATCGACGTATCTTCACGTGATATGTCACCTGTCTTGTGTTGGTTGTTTGTCCGTTTATATAAGGACTTAGGTTACTTGTATGAACGCATGATTTTAACCTAATAATATTTCATTCCTCTTGACTTGGTGGTATCTGAGTGAACGAGAAAATATCCCATCACCGCTCCCGATTCAGTGCCTCTCGCTGCTCACTCCAGCGCACCTCGCAACTCATATCGGCCCGCGTTCATGCTCTCGTCTCCTCGTCCGTTACTCCTCGTCGACTCCAGCCGATTCCAGCGTCGTCGTTTTCGTCCTCTCGTCGCTTCCAACAAGCCGCATGTCCCGACTTCTCCTTTCCCGCTAACTAGCTGCAACACCTTCTACGGTCCATGGCTCAGCGGCTTCTCTCCAGCCTAGGATTTCTCCAACACCACCACCCTCCGGCTTCTCTTCGACCTTCTAGTGGGCAGACGTTAGTCTCTAGCCGTTTTGTCCTCCATGACAGCCGTCAGAGACATTATGGTCACATCCTATGGTGTCCTCTCCGGTGGATCGATATAAGTGAGGTTTGTAGGATGTGATGCTTTTTCATACTATCCATTTTGATTGATTATTTTTAGTGGGGGTCCTTTCCATGCCCATGGGTGATTCTTCAGATATCTCATCCACTCCTCAGATTGTTCCTGCATGTGACCCCCCTCGGAGCCACAAGCATTCTGGATCGTTGAAGATCACTGCAGTGTCTTTGGATGACACTAATTACCTTGAATGGTCTAGGGCCGCTCAACATGCTATCCGTAATCACTAAGTGTATTGGCATATTGATGGAACCGTTGTTGAACCACCACGAACCGATCCCTCATGGAGAAAATGGGATGCGGATAATTCTTTAGTTGTCTCATGGTTAACACTTCATGTCCTCTATGGTGTACCACATTTATATGCTTATGGACTCTGCCCATAAAATTTGGACTTGAGCCCGTGAGACCTACTCAAAGGTTGGTAGCTCGACGCAAATATATGAGCTCACTCGTCATGCTCTGGAGCTGAAACAAGGATCCTTGTCTTTAGGCTCCTACTACTTAGATTTTCAATGTCTCTATCAAGAACTGGATTACTTCAATACCTTCATTCCATTATGCACTGCGGATGCCGTCAACCTTCAGAAAGACAAAGACTGCTTTCGGGTGCATGTCTTCCTTACGGGCCTCAACATGGAGTTCGATATTGTTTGCTTATATATTCTTTATCGCGAGCCTCTTCCCTCTCTTCAGGAAGTATTCGTCATGATCTTAAGTGATAATAATCGTTGCCGCTCTCTTGCTCCTACCCTAAGTTGTCAAGGCGTGCGCCTAGGCGCGCCTGAGGCGCCGGGCGCACCGGGCGCACCCCGTTGCGCCCCAGCAAGGCCTAGGCGGGCGATGTGCCTGAGGCGCGCCTAGGCGCACCCAAGGCGCACCCGAGGCGCACCCAAGGCGCACCCAAGGCGCACCTAGGCGCCCAAATGCTGAAATTCAGCGAATTGGGCGCCCAATTCACAGAAATTCAGCGATTTGGGTGCCAAATTCGCTGAAATTCAGCGATTTGGGCTCCTAATTCGCTGAATTTCAGCGATTTGGGCGACCAATTCGCCCAATTCGCTGAAATTCAGTGATTTGGGCGCCCAATTCGCTGAAATTCAGCGATTTGGGCGCCCAATTCGCTGAAATTCAGCGATTTGGGCGCCCAATTCGCTGAAATTCAGCGATTTGGGCGCCCAATTCGCTGAATTTCAGCGATTTGGGCGCCCAATTCGCTGAATTTCAGCGATTTCCACGAATTGGGGGCCCAATTCGCAGAAATTCAGCGAATTGGTGGACAAATTCAGCTAATTGGGTGCCCCATTCGCTGATTTTCCATGAATTGGGCGCCCAATTCACTGATTTTATGTTTTCCCCATTTGTGCGCCTCACGTGCCTCAGGCGCGCGCCTGCGCCTTGCGCCTAGGCTCCAGGGCCCCTTTGCGCCTCGGTGCGCCTTGTGCCTTTAATAACTTAGCTCCTACCGCTCAGACAGATCACTCCTCTCTTACTGGGATTGTATGTGGTCCTCCCACTCCCACTCCTATGTGTGGCCACTGCGGGTGGTCGTAGTCGAAATAGTAATCATAGTGGTGGCCGACAGTCTGGTGCTCGCTCACAGTACTCTGCCCATGCTAGTGAAGTTTATGAGGACAGTCTTCCCTCAGGGGGTTTTTTTGCTGAGAAGCTAGAGGCATTTCGCCGCATAGTGCGTTTACAGTCCGATTCTGCGACCACTGATTCCGCCACTGCCTTTGTCGCTTCAGATATCTCGAGTGCCCATGCTGCGTCTTCATCTCGATCAGAGCATTTTTTTTTCGATTCTGTGGCTACCGATCATATGGCGGAATCCTCTTCAGGTTTTACGTCTTACACCTTTGTCAGGTCGTGATCAAAATATTGCGGCTAATAGTCCCCTTTCCTCTTTTGCTGGCAGAGGAGCACTTCCTTGTTCTCTTGCCCTTTCCCTCCCTTTTGTATTGCATGTACCATCATTTCCTCGCAATCTTCTGTTCATTAGTCATTTAACTAATTCGTTAAATTGCTCGGTGTCTTTCTTTCCCGATGTTTATGTTTTTCATGATCTGGCTACGAAGTGGAACATTGGCAGTGGTAGAAATGTTGGTGGGTTGTACTCTCCAGACATCCGAAGCTGGCATCAACGTCGACATCAACGCCTTGGACACTCTCTTATATCTTACTAAACTTTTTCTTGCTTTAAGTTGTTTACTTAAGCTTTTTTATTGTGAGCTGTCGAAACATGTTCGTTACAGCCCAATTCATGTATCTCTTTCTAGTTCTTCTCCCTTCGATGTGATTCACTCTGATGTTTGGGGTCCTTCCCCTGTGTTATCTTTGTCTGGCTATAAATAGTCTGTGACCTTTATTAATTATTTTTCCGTACTACGTGAGTTGTTAAAAAGAAAAAAATGAAGTGTTTAGTTGTTTTTGCACCTTTCATAAAATGGTTATGACATAGTTTGGTGAAGCTATTCGTGTTTTGCATAGTGATAATGATGGTGAGTATGATAACCGGCAATTGTTTGGCACTTATCTTGTCGATAATGACATTCTTCACCAAACCACTTATGTCCACACTTCCACTCAAAATGGAGTTGCGAAACTGAAAAATAAACACTTGTTGGTGGTTTCTCGTTGTCTGTTAGCTACCGTGTACCTTTCCAAGTCCTACTGGGGTGATGTTGTTTTGACCGTGACCCATCTTAATGATCATCTCCCCTCATGCTCTCTACAATATGCTACTCCCCTTTCTCATCTTTCCTCTAAACACATCGTTCACACTTCTCTCATGTAGCACCCTAACCTAGTTTTATAACAAATCAGCAATCCGGCCAGACCCCGTGATAAGAAGTAAATTAAGAAGCAGTAATAAATTTGGTACATAACAGACATAAATGTAAAGTACTAAATGAAAACTTACAGCGGAAGCAGTAAATGATGCTAAGGGTAAGAAGGGTACCTCGATTTCTGATTCACAGAGACAACTAGAAATGAAAAGAACCATAGATCTAATATACTGAAATGTTAAATAATGTCTGATACATAGAGAATATTAGACAATTAAGTTACACTGAGTTCTTGAAAGGAAATAATACAACAACTAGAATGAAATACAACTGAACGAAAAACAAACTATAAATGGAGGTCCGCAAACGCTCATCCTATGCGTAACTCATCACCTGTGACCCCTGTGAGGAAATGCTCGAAAATGGGTCAGCCCACTGAAGAGTAAGAAAAACCATTCCTCCTAGTGACACTAAAAATAATTTAAAAGAACATAAGTGCATGCTTTTTGAAATAATATTTTATACTAAGGAAAAATGTACTACTTACTATGCATGTTTTTCTATCAAAATATTGTAAACTTAAATGTCTGTTATTAGTGTAATCATATTATGCAGTCTTATTCAAGTTCCAAAAATGTTTAACTATAGGGATCTCTAGATTTCAGCATATACTTGAATTCTGTGTTTTATGCTTTTATACTTCTTCATATTCTAGGTTGAGTAGTTTCTTAAGCGCATTCTAACGATCTGAGTTCCTACTAAGGAACACAGGTGTTCTAGTGTCTTATGGACACAGACTTGCATATACTAATTTTCTATCTGGAGTGTCGTCTCCCCAAACTTGAGACTCATACGGTCTACTACACCCTATGAGTAAGATAGTGCGCCTCTATCTATCACGAGAGAAAGTTTCGATCGTGTCTCCTAATTATTTTCTGTTCGACTTAAGATTTGCATATTCTATTATCATTGTTTCTTAGATCGTCTCCCACTAAATACTGTCTCATCCACCTAGTTAATATTTATTTATATGGCTAATATATACTTGTTTTCGTACGCTGGACAACTCATAAATTTATAAAAGTCTATGATATTTTGGGTCATAATCTACTATCAATTTTAAGGGCATATGATATCATAATATAATGCATTCTCTTATCTATACGAGAAACATTTCATGCAATTAACTATGTGTTCTGTCTAGCCAAAAGGAATTGGAGTTTCTTACATTGGTATTGCGGCTCTCGTAGATGCGGCGCGGCGGCATGGTTCCTTTTAGATTACTTTGTATCGCTCGTATTCTTTTTTGATTTACGCGAACTCGAACTCGAACTCTAGATCTGGAGTGAAACAAATACCTTAATTAATTAATTATCCATCTTCTATGGTTTCGATAACAACACCACCATCTATCATGCGTTAACAAAAGAGCACACCAAAGAAATTTTGACAAGGGAAACAAAGGGGCCAGAACCTTCTCCCAACCAAAATAGGGATCTAAAATTTCTAGTATTATTATCGAAATAAAATTTCATGGCTGTAAAATGAACAAAGGACATATTTGTAATTGATTTTTACTTACTAGAAGGGGGAATTTTTTTGCCTCAAATGGCTGCCCTTGATTTGGAGGAGAAGAAGATTCCAAATTCACTGCCAACTGCAAAGAGGGAGATAGAAGCCGAAAGCATCAACACTCGAATCAACAAGCGACTGAGAAATAAGGAGGGACCGAATAAATGTAGAGAGGGTAAATAAGGAGTTGTCTCACCTTGCTGGAAGAGGAGAAAGGAAAGCTCCAGTCGGCGATCTAGGGCAAAGGAGATAGAGATCAAACGGCCTGGAGTCGATGTCCTCAACTGAGAGCACACCTTTTGTCGTCTGCCTACCGGAGAGGGAAAGAGGGGGTCGCTAGACCCTACAGGCGTGAACGACAACGGCTCTTGCGAGAGATTCTATCGAGGGAGATGACTTGCGAGAGAAAACTGAGTGGCGAGACGGTTTTAAAAACACACGTGAAGAGGACACGACCTAGTTGTGGGGAGGAAAGGAAATAAAACGAGGAGGCTGAAATCGTGGGTTGAAATTACCGTGACCCACAGGTTCCAATGAAGAAAAAATTAAGCATTTCCCACTTAAAACAATTATACCCTTGCTCCTAAACATTTGTAATTAAAATGTTACGCCCTGACACAAAGCGATACCGTGCCAACACCAAAATTTGTAAATTACGTAAATCATAACTAATGCTTGAAATTTATCGCAATGGGAAAATATTTACCTTGTTCCGACAACTGCGTACACGAACGTTACTCGTGATCGGAACCTGTAATAAAGTTTTGTTTTCGTATTAATTTACGGATGTCACAAATCTTCCGTCCTAATAAAATTTTCGTCCTCGAAAATTTACAATCATACCTGGGTCAAAAATGAAGGCATATTCTTAAATGCTCCGAAGATCATCTTCACTTTCCAAAGTATACTTGGTTGACCACAATTCATCCAAAGGACCTTTACAAAACGGATCTCTCTGTTTCTGAGCTTCTGAACCCTTGAGTCCATTATCCTAACTGGCTTAATACTGATATTAAGGTTTGATTCGATTGACACATCCTCAGTATTGATCACCTGACTAGGATCTTTAACTGCTCTCCTCAGATAGAAGACGTGGAATACATCATGTAATCCACTCATTTCTTCAGGTAAGTCTAACCTATATGCAACCTAACCAATGCGCTCAAGTACTTCGAATGGACCAACGAACCTTGGACTCAATTTCTTCATCCACTTGATTCTAGAGACACCTTTAACTGGCCTGACCTTCAGATAAACATAATCTCCCACGCTGAATTCTACTGATTTATGCCTTTGATAATAATACTGGGTCTGACGATCCTGAGCTATTTTCATACGCTCATGGATGAGCTTGACTCAAGCTGTTGTCTTGTCAATCCATGATTCTTTATTAGCAATCCTCTCTTCACTTTTTGCCTAACACAACGGTGTCCGACAATGTTTGTCGTAAAGAACCTCAAAAGGGGTCATCCCAATACTTGCTTGAAAGCTATTATTGTAGGAGAACTCAACTATAGTGACATACTTCTCCCACTTACCTCCAAACTCTAAAATGCACATTCTGAGCATATCTTCCATAGTTCTATTTGGGCGCTCTCTCTGCCCATCTATCTCGGGGTGGAAAACTGTATTGAGATTTAACTTACTGCCCAAACACTCATGAATGTACTTCCAATTCTTAGAGATAAATCTGTCATCTCTGTCTTAAATGATAGTCTTTGGAACACCATGCAGTCAAACTATCTCATCTACGTATAACTGAGCTAACCTCAAACCCTGATCAATTCTCTTATTATGAATAAAATGAGCAACCTTGGAAAAACTGTCCACTATCACCCATAGAGAATCATTTCCATCACGAGTTCTGAGAAGACCATACACAAAATCTATTGATATATCCTCGCAGTTCCACTCTGGAATAGGTAGTGGCTGCAATTTTCCCCTGGTCTCTGGCATTCGGCTTTAACTAATTTGCACGTTTCACACTTCCCAACATACTCTGCAACATCACTCTTCAACCCTGGCCACCAAACTGACTTCTTTATATCCACATACATTTTCGTACTACCCAGATACATGGAATATCTGGAATTATGTGCCTCGAATAGTATGTCCTCGCGAAGGTGACTGACATTGGGGATGCACACTCTACTGTCGTGCATTAATAGACCATCCAGAATACTGAACTTCTCTTTCTGACCTGCCTGAGTTAACTCCAAAATCTCTGCCATCTTCGGATCTAAGGGTAAAGCCTGTCTGATATTGTCTTTAATATCACAAGTGACTTCTATCCAGCTTAACCTTGTAGAACTAAAATTGGCGCGATATCAGATTGATCTCTAGACTCTCTAGAGCCCACACTAAGTCCTCTTACTGAGTAATGGGGGAGTAGCTCGAACCCCTTCTGTTGAGAGAATATGCTACCACATTTGCTTTCCCCGGGTGGTACTAGATACCCACATCATAATCTGAAAGGAATTCTATCCACCTACACTGCATTATATTAAGTTCTTGTTGATCAAAGATATACTTAAGACTTTTGTAATATGTAAAAATTTCACAACAAACTCCATAGAGGTAGTGTCTCCATATTTTTAGTGCGTGAATGACGACTGCTAATTCCACGTCGTACATATGATAATTTTTCTTGTGAACCTTTAACTGTCTGGAGGCGAAAGCTATGGCCTTTCCACGCTGCATAAGCACACATCCCAGGCCTTGACCCGAAGCATCGCTATAAATCTGAAAACCATCCGTACCTGAAGGTAAACTCAAAATCGGAGTGGTCATTAGTCCAGTTTTCAACTCCTCAAAGGCAAGCTCACATTCAACTGTCCAATTGAATGTTTTTCCTTTCCTGGTAAAGCATAGTCATCAGTAAAACTATTTTTGAGAAGTCCTTAATGAATCTCCTGTAGTATCCTGCTAAACCAAGGAAGCTGCGAACTTCAGTAACTATCTTCGGCCTTGGCCAATCCTTTATTGCTTCTTTCTTCTTCGGATCCACTGCGAGAACTTTCTGACTGATAACGTGACCCAAGAAAGCAACCTCTGGAAGCCAGAATTCACACTTCAAAAATTTAGCGTACAACTGATTCTCCCTGAGAGTACTCAAAATTATCTTAAGGTGCTCGACATGATCTTCTTGACTCTTTGAATACACCAGAATGTTGTCTATGAAGACGATAACGCATCGATCTAAAAATTCTCGAAATACCATGTTCATCAAATCCATGAAGGCGGACGAGGCATTAGTCAGCCCAAACGACATGACTATGAACTCATAATGCCCGTATCTCGTGCTGAATGTTGTCTTCTGAATATCCACCTCCCGAATTTTTAGCTGATGGTAACCCGATCTCAGATCTAACTTGGAGAACGTGCAAGACCCCTCAAGCTGATCAAACAAATCATCTATCCTTGGGATAGAATACTTATTCTTAACTGTCAGCTTGTTCAGCTCGCGGTAATCTATGCACAACTTCAGGCTGCCATCTTTCTTTACAAACAGAACTGCTGCACTCCAAGGGGAAGTGTTGGGGTGAATAAAACCCAGATCAAGAAACTCCTGCAACTGGATCTTCAATTCAGCTTGTTCCTTGAGAGCCATGCGGTAAGTGGTTTTGGCCACTGGCGTGGATCCAGGTATAAGATCAATTTGGAAATCTCTCTGGTAGGAGGGGCACCCAGTAGCTCTTCTGGAAAGACATTTGGGAACTCTCGCACTACCGGAACCTCCTGCAAGGTTCTCTTAGCTTCAACATGCATCAGTACTAGAAGAGCTGGGCAACCCTTATTAATACTCCTGATGATCTTAACAGATGAGATAATTAGCTTGGAAACTCCTTTCATGCCACGAAAGATGATAAGGGACTGGTCGGATTCTTCTAATTGAATTTCCTTGCTCCTGCAGTCTATCTAAGCGTTTACATCAGATAGCCAGTCCATACCCAAAATCAATTCTAATTCAGCAATGAGTAGGAGGGATGCCTCTGCGATAACTTTAGATTCTCGAAACAACACTGGAACTCTACACTTGCGACTGGTTTGCATAGTTGAACCGTTAGGCATCATGACATCTAACGATGTTGTGTCTGGAAGAATTTCTAGACCGACTCTATGCGCAAAAGATTCCGCAATAAACGAGTGTGATGCACCCTTGTCAGAGAATCTTGGAGGGTACGTTTTGAATCATGAGTATGCATACATGCATGAATGCAACATGAGTAATTCAATGTCACTAAGGAGGAAGAAATACCTATCTATGACAAAAAACATACCTGTAACAACGTCCTCCTGATCTTTGGCCTCCCGCTGGCCAAGTCCATACACTCTTGGCTGCACCGGACCTCGTCCTGGTACCGGCTTCACCTCAGGTCCCATTGGTATTTTTTCCTTGTCGGCCTACTTGGACCACCAACCTCGAACTTAACAATTAATACCTGATTATTGGAGAAACCTTGGCAGTAGCGAGCTATGTGCCAGGGCTGCTGGCACTTGCAGCACACCCATGCAACAACTAAACACTCACTCAGATGGCGGCAGTTGCACTTATAGCAGAGGGGATAATCTTTGAGCTTGGCTCCGGGCTGGCTACTCCTCTTATCATCAGACTTTTGCTTTTTGTTCCAGTTCCTCCCCTGATTGCTTCTATTCTGGTGTTGCTGCTGCGCATCCTGGGTCGCTTGGAACGGAAACTATTTCGCTTTTGCACTCGCTATTGATCTGCTTCTAACCTTCTAGCAGTATCAACCATACTTCTTTAATCGGCATTGCACATAGTCATCAACGTCTGTCTCAGTGAGTCTCGCAGTCCATCTACGAACTGGTTACACTTCTGGACATCATCTCCTTGCATTGCGCCCACATAACGAGATAGGTGGGTGAGTTCCCGCTCATAACTCCGCCAATTTGAGCTGCCAAGTCAGTAGGTTTTGGCACTGCTGTCGCATTAGCGTCATCCATGGCGATCTTTGGAGTAGTATTCTGACGCCAAGGTTCGTCTGCCTCACCGCTACGGGGTGCCTATAAGACGTAAAGAAAAGAATTATTGATGTACGAGACATAAATGAAGGATCTATTATAGATGGTATCTCCATACACAAGCATAACCAAGAGCTAGAAATACCGTGCCAACACCAAAATTTGTAAATTATTTAAATCGTAACTAATGCTTGAAATTTATCGCAAGGGGAAAATATTTACCTTTTTCTGACAACTGCGCGCACGAACGTTTACTCTTGATCGGAAACTGAAATTAAGTTTTGTTTTCGAATTAATTTACGGATGTTACATCTCCTCTCCTTGTATATTCAGGTCCGTCTATTTGGTTCGTGCCCGTATTTTGAATCATGACAAATTGGATGCATGCTCTCTTAAATGTGTCTTTGGTGGTACTCTTCCACCACCAAAGGTTATTGATGTTATCATCCTCCTACTTGTCATTTTGTATGTATCGTTGATGTTACCCTTCGTGAGGGGGAGTCTTACTTTGGTCCTCGTCATGGGGAGACAAGTAGTGTTGATGACGGGACCTATGATATTCCCCTTCTTATTGTTGCCTCTTCACACAAGCCTCTACCTATCCTCCTACTCCTGCTCCTCCTTTGCGACCATTGCCTCATATGTTACGTGCATACTCTCGCAAGTCCCGTAATGCTGAGTACATACGGTACAATCCCCTGATGTTCAACCTCTGCAAGTGTCTTCTTCGGCTCCAAATTCTGATGATGACCTCTATATTCTCATTGCTCATCTCAAAGGTAACACTGGTTGCGCATAACATCCTATATCCAATCTCTCTCCTGCTCACAGAACTTTTATTTCATCTCTTTCCTCTATTGTGATTTTCAAGAACTCGCATGAGTTTATCAAGATACCTAGATTGAAAAAGTTTATGTAGGAAGAAATGCATGCCTTAGACTAAAATGAAACATGACAACTTGCACATCTTCCTCCTAGAAAAAGAACGGCTAGGTCACGTTGGATTTTTTTCATTAAGCAGAATCAAGAAGGGATTGTGAAGTTTTATAAAGCTCGATTAGTGGCTCAAGGGTACACCCAAACTCAAGGAATTGACTAACAAGAAACTTTTCTCTTGTTGCAAAGATGAACTCTATTCGGGTGCTCTTTTCATGTACTGCTTGTCTTGGGTGGGACTTACAACAACTGTATGTTAAAAGTATCTTCCTGCATGGTGAGTTGGAAGAAGTCTACATGATACTCACTCGTTTTCCAAAGAAGGGTTTAATGGAAAAGTTTATCTAAAAGAAATCCTTATATGGGCTGAATCAATCCCTTAGAGCTTGGTTTGAGCGATTTCATAAAACCATGGTACAACTAAACTATGCACAAGGACATGCTAATCAACACCCTCTTTGTTAAGAAGAGAGGAACTAAAGTGTCAGTGCTCATTATATATGTGGATGACATCATCATTATAGGAAATGATTTGGAGGAAATCACGCACTTGAAAGAGCAATTGTGCACAAAATTTGAAGTTAAAGATCTGGGAAAGCTGAATTATTTATTGGATATTGAAGTGGCAAGGTCTTTCAATGGGATCTTCATATCTCGGAGAAAATATGTCCTTGACCTTCTGGAGGAATCTGGTATGCTTGGATGTGCTCTAGTGGATACCCCTATTGAGGTCATTCACAAAGTTGATGAAGACAAAAGGAGATAAGGTTGACTCATCTAGCTATCAGAGATTGGTTGGTAGACTCATATACTTATGCCATACCCATCTTAATATTGCGTATGTTGTTGGCATTCTGAGTAGATTTATGCATGCTCCCAGGATCCTCCATTAGGAGGCAGTTTACTGGGTCTTGAGGTACCTCAAAAAGTCTCCTGGATGTGGGATAATGTTATCAGCAAACCAACCCTTGAAAATGGAAGTTTTTACAGATGCTAATTGGGCAGGTAGCCAAGATGACCCAAAACCTACTACAAGATATTGTTCCTTTGTAGGTGGAAAATTTGTATCTTGGAGGAGCACGAAACAAAATGTTGTAGCATGATCTAGTGCTGAGGCAG
Organism: Dactylorhiza incarnata; assembly: GCA_033032865.1. NCBI lineage: Eukaryota > Viridiplantae > Streptophyta > Magnoliopsida > Asparagales > Orchidaceae > Dactylorhiza > Dactylorhiza incarnata. Next base: position 4,198,626 of record JAWHQI010000044.1, on the reverse strand, counting down.
AATATATGGCTATGCCACAAGGCGTATGTGAGGGATTGTGGTTGAAATCAATTCTTTGATTGGGTCTCTTCGAGGACAAACTTATTACTCTTAGTTGCGACAACAAATTAGCCATTAATATTGCTCATAATCCAGTTCAACATGATCAGACAAAACATGTTGAATTGGATATATATTTTCTTAAAGATCACATCGACAACGACAATATTTGTACACCCTTTGTGAACTCCCAAGATCAACTTGATGACATCTTCACTAAAAAGTTCTGTGACAATTTTACTGACAATACATTCAAGTTGGGAATGATTGACATATACTCCCAACTTGAGGGGAGATTTTAATATGTGTAATATTTTTATATTTCATTCTAGTATCGACGCATCATCATGTGATATGTCACGTGTCTTGTGTTGGTTGTTTGTCCGCTCATATGAGGACGCAGGTCACTTGTATGAACCCTTGATTTAACCTAATAATATTTCACTCCTCTTGACTATAATCACCAAAGCCTCCCTCAATACTATTGGTACTAACAATAACAAAGAGGTCTGCAGAGTAGATGGATTCAGGCACTTGACATGTGGAAGAATAGGTCGAGCTCAGATGTGCTGGAGTCATATTTTTGATCTACTGAAGTTCAGCTGGTGTGCAGATTAAGTCGCTAGCCACTGCAATAGAGACTTGATTGCAAGACACACGAGTGTAGAAAGCTAGCGAAACACTGATCCAAAAGCAAAGAACTTGTCCAAGAAGGATTTCTGAGAACTTATCCAACAGGATTTTGAAGAACCGGTCCAAGGAGAATTTCTGTGAACCAAATGGGACGGATGGAATAACTCGGATCAGACCAACAGAGAATTAAATTGGATTAAGTGAAATAGGCCTCCGGCTTTAATATACTGGTCTTTGGAAAGTAATATTCATCAAACAGATCTAAAGCGTACTTGATTTACTGATTGAAGGATAAATCCATGAATTATTACATGTAGACCTATTTTTCTATTTTGTAAGACATTTTTAATCCACCACTAGTAATTGTCCTAATAGTATCTTCACTAATAGTTTATGGAATTAGTATGAAAAAAATGTTAATTATGTTGATAATTTGTTGGATATGAATCTCGGACATTAAAGAGAGAAACCCAAGCCATTGTTTGATAATTCGTGATCTAAAGTCAAATAAGATATGTTGAAAGAGAATAGAGAAAATAGAAGACTATCTTATTCTTCCACAAAGGGGCTATTATATAGCATTACAACAGGACACACAAACATGACACATGATGTGGGGACTAAGCCCACTGACATACAAATATTAATATAATATTAAACTCATAATCTCCAACACTCCCCCTCAAGCTGAAGGGGGAACCTTCAGCTTGGACACATCAAATAATGACAATGGAGGTAAGCGATGCGGGACAAAACATCAAATGAGCCACCGGGGGAAAATCCAAACCGGGGAATCAAGTCTGGGACATAGCCACATGACGCAGACTCACAGACGACGCAGGACCCACGCACGACGTGGACTCGCTGGGAAACCGGTCAACCAACATCACCTACACACACAACATGCGAAAGAGAATGAAATGTGTGGAACAAATCATCAACCGGGCAATCGGGGATAATCCGCACAAAAAACGGTCCCTCACGACACAGTCCTGTACGACACGGTCCCACGCGACACAACTCGACGAGACAAGAACACCAACATAATCGCTCCCCAACACATGACCAATCGAAAGACAAATGAGGAGACACATACAACACACGACATAAGCCTAGAGGCCGTGTGGGACTAAGGCGAACAACGGGAAAGATCATCCATGTCGCCCTCATCCCAAACACTCCCTCTCACGTGGAAAAGCATGTGCATATATGCATAAACTAGACCAAACAAAGTAAATACGAACAACGGACAATGAAATACACATAAAGACGACTTAAACTACCACAAAGATGCATCATCAAAGAGAGATCAGCACCCTAGAAGGGGTTGCAACGGCTGTAAATGGACGAAGCACGAGGGGCAACGACTGTAGGTGGAGAGAACTCTGTGGATAAGGGGTGCCGATGAGATGTGGAGCAATCATCAATGGTTCTGTCATGAAGGAAGCAATCTGGAAGGGAAGCCATCCTCGCCGAGGTAGCAACACGAAGAAAAGGTGTCCAGGAGCAGCGACGGGCTGAGATATTATTGTCTGGAGCAGCCAAGGCCGAGAGAATAACTTGGCGGGTTCACCCAACAGTTGGACGCAGGTAGCCAGATTTAGCTTCGTCGAATGCAGGGTCGACTGGATTTGGACGGGATCAGCAGGAGCGGGATCGACGATAAGATCGCGCGGAGGAAACATCAATGAGAGAAGCTCTAGCTGCTGTCGACGAGAAAGGAGGAAAGATCGGCTGTTGTCGTGGACGCCAGGAGATCCCGACGAGGAAGGATACCGCTCCCTCCGTCCAGGGAAAAAGCTTGCTCTGACGACGAGATCAAGCGATAGAGAAGCCGAGCGAGCACGACGGGACGAGATTAGCGGCGGGAAGAAACGTCCGCTCCAGTCGTTGTGATCCCGTGTCGATGGGAGCGGAAGTAGAGCTATGAAAACAGTATACCTAGTCGCACATTCGACAGAGGATGGAAACGAAGAAATCACAAGGAATTGAGTGCGGAAGCCACACTGAAATGTACGTTGCCCTAATTAGGGTAACCAAATTTCAGGGAGTCAATTCCGGCTCTGATACCATGTTGAAAGAGAATAGAGAAAATAGAAGAGTATCTTATTCTTCCACAAAGGGTCTATTATATAGCATTACAATATGACACACAAACATGACACATGATGTGGGACTAAACTCACTCACATACAAATATTAATATAATACTAAACTCATAATCTCCAACAAGATATATTAAAGCTACAGTAAGAGCATATTTTTTTGGATCTTCCAATACAATTTTATCTCAAGTTGTATAGTTTTATATGATCTCATTTTTTCAAAGTAACTAAGGAGTATTGTACGAAACATTTTATGGATCAAATGCACCATTATCTTATCACATGAATTTCATATTTTTTAATTAACCTTTTAACAGACTTATACTTGTCAATTTTAAAAGCAGCTTTCTTGCAACTTGATGGTGATCAACACGAGTTTCAAGGCTCATTCGTGGCTGATTTATCACCTGTCATATTTCGCATTGCCAGACAAACAATCAGAGACCGTAGTCTTGTCCGAAATGATGTTTAGACATTTCTATGTATTTATATTTATTTTTTCTATTTTTACTTCATAGGATTTGACAACCATTATGACCGAGCGATCTTGACTGCTCATAATGGTTTCGCAAGTATGTTTAATATAAATAAGAGTGGGGATGTGTTACGCATACACTTTCACTCAAGTGGACCCCCTGCATGGAAATCGCCGACATACGCTTATGGAAGCCGTCACAATTAATTGGGGCACGCGCATGGAAGCCGCCATGAATATTCCTTTTAAAATTAAGTGTGTTAATTATTATTAATTAAATGGTATTTAATTAATATTAATTGGACATGATTATTATTAAATGTAATGCCTTATTTTGTGTGCCCTCCCCCATCTATATAAGAGGAAGGGGTAGGAGTTTTGAGATTATGCCATGAATGTATGAAACCTTTTAGGGTTGCTCCCTAAGTTCCTCTTTATCCTTCCTCTTTCGTCTCGCTCACCACTGCCGGCCCTTCCCCTTGCCGGATTCCTCCTCTCTCTATTCTAAACGGTACCAATGGTCCGACCTGCCGGTCTCCGCCCACTGCCCGTGCAGTCGCCGGGATCCAGCGTCTGGCTCGACCTCCACCGCAGCGAGCTCCTTGCCATCCGCAGCGAGGTCCAAGCTATGAATGACATCCTTGTCAAGCACATTGCCAACGACAAACGCATATAGGAGAATTATGCGCTGGCACGCCGCCAACGGGTCCTTGCCAAAGAACAACGAGAGGATGCCGCCTCACGACCACGCTCGGGTCTGAACCTCACGACCCCGCCAGCACCCGCGTCCTCAACGGGCGCAACCTCTTCGACCGACACGGGCCCGACCTCCAACAGCAAACGCATATGGGAGCAATCCGCTCGGCCAGGCCACCGCCTGGCCCACACCGACGAAGCACAGGAGGACGTCTCCTCCCCTTCCAATGCCGAGCAGCCCACCCCATCCTCCCCGTCTTGCGTCGAGCAGCCAGCCCTGCAGCACCTTTCCAGCGTCGAGCCACAGCCGCCGCCGCCGCTGCACCTCCCACACCGCTTCCGCCAACCGCTGCTCCAGCAACGCCTCCGACAGTCCGACCCAGCACCACAACTACTGCGCCACCTCCGACAGCCAGCTTCAACACAGCTTCCGCCCACCGCAGCTCCAGCACCGCCTCCGACCGCCAGCTCCAGCCCGCGCCGATTCCGGCCGCAGCACCAGATAACCACGCCTACGACGCCCTCGTCTGCCAGATCCAGCTCGCCCTCGTCCACCGACTTCTCTCCTGCTCGACATCTCTTCCCCTCCTTGAGCCACACGCCCTCTGTGCTCCTTTCTTTTCCATAGGAACCCGCACCGACCCCTCTTTGTTTCTTACTTCTGCCATCTTCCCCACTACACGCCAAACCCCACGTTCTCATATCTTTTCTTTCCTATTCTCTCAGCATGTCCCTTCTCTCTCCCTCATTAGCTGTCACCCTCTCTCCTCTCCTCCAATTTCATTTCCCGATGCCTGCCACTTCCCCCACTACACGCCAACCCCCACTTTTTCACATCTTTTCTTTTCTATTCTCTCAGCATGTCCCATCCCTCTCCCTCTCATTAGCTGTCACCCTCTCTCCTCCCCTCCAACTTCATTTCACCATACACAACTTCTTTCACCTCCAAATCCTTAAAGACCCCGATAAAAGGATAACACTCGACCTTGAGGACAAGGTCGATTTTCAAGGGTGGTATAGTGTTACGCATACACTTTCACTCAAGTGGACCCTCCGCATGGAGATCGCCGACGTACGCTTATGGAAGCCGCCGCAATTAATTGGGGCACGTGCATGGAAGCCGCCATGAATATTCCTTTTAAAATTAAGTGTGTTAATTATTATTAATTAAATGGTATTTAATTAATATTAATGGGACATGATTATTATTAAATGTAATGCCTTATTTTGTGTGCCCTCCCCCATCTATATAAGAGGGAGGGGTAGGAGCTTTGAGATTATGCCATGAATGTATGAAACCTTTTTGGGTTGCTCCCTAAGTTCCTCTTTATCCTTCCTCTTTCGTCTCGCTCACCATCGCCGACCCTTCCCCTTGCCGGATTCCTCCTCCCTCTCTTCTAAACGGTAACAGGATGGTATTAGGTTTCATCGCAGATTTCAGAGAGCTTCCTGTAATCTGGTGGTCTTTTCGCGTTGCGGACTCCGTGAAACCTTAAATGACGACTCCTAGGTAATATCATTTTTCCCTTGTTTCCTTTGTGTTTAAACATCCTTGCCCTAGTTTACAACATTTGAACTTCCCTTGAAGCCTTGAAAGTGCACAGTGACTCCCATGAGTATTCTCTAGAGGGGGAGGGGGAATAGAGATTTAAAATTTTTTCAATAATAAGTGCACAGAAAAACAATCCTAATTACTAGGCATCCAGAATTCTAACCAGAATAAAAATAATCACAGAATAATGAAATTAAGTAAGAGACAAGCCCAGAAAATTTCACAACACAAGACACAAGAGCTATAGTGGTTCCCCAAAATCTGGGTACTCCACTCTTCTACCACCTTAGTAGGAATATACTATCACAGTGCCCGAGTCTTTTGATAAGCGGACTCTTAGAACTAGGAACTGAGTCTTTTTTTAAGGAGACTCTCAGAATCAAACTAGATCTTTTGATAAAGAGATCTTGAACCAGGCTGAATCCTTTGAAGAGGGATTCTTAAGACTCTTTACTCAATTTACAGAAAATAGGAAATGAAGTAAGCAGCAACAGAAGAAGAAGATGATGATGAAGATTATTTTTCTGAATTAAATCCTCTTTTAGCAGTCACTGAGGATTGTAGGCACTAAATGTTCTGGATCCTTCTTCAGAGAATGAATCCTTGCTTAGAAGAAGATGCAAGGATTATAATAGCACTGATCCAGTCTTGATCTTTGTATTCTTTGTATGTTTTTTTGTGATCGAGGAAGAAGCCTTCTGTAGCTTGTAGAAGAATGCTGTACAAAGATCTGTCGTGTGTGCTGTAAGAGAGAGAGCTAGAGGAGAATGTTATCACCTTCTTTTTTAATTATGTATGTATATTCTTCTGTTGATTGGAGATGAATGACTTTCTTTTTCTGGTCCTTCTCCAGTTGTGTACAACCCAGTGTTCGCCGGCCCGTAGAGAAATCAATGACAGGCGATTTGGGGAGTTCTCGCCGATTCGCGGCGAGCACCCTGCCAGGGCAAGGCGAGGCGGATCAGGGATCTCGCTCGCGAGTGGCGAGCGACGACGACTCAGTGAGTTGGAAGGGACCGCTCTGGGGTGCATCTAGCCAAAGCGAGTCAAGGGAGGTTTCGCAGTGTCAGTCTGGCGTGGCGAGTGGGGGCTCCCCTACTCGCGAGAGGTCTCGCGAGCCCAGTTCGCAAGGAGGCTAGCGAGTGCGTCTTCATGGGCCACTCGCCCAGCAGGGGTCTACAGGCGAATTTATCCTGATACCCTTGGTGGACTGCCAATAGCCCTCCAGAACAGCAGAGTTTGGCTGTTAGCAGACCAATTTGGGGGTGCGAATAACAAAACAAAAGGGCGGAATCCCGCTATTAGCAGACCAGTTTAGAAATGCTATAAATAGACCATTTGGGGCACCTTTGGAGGGCATTCTAGATCTTTGCTTCTTCTCAAGAACTCTTTGGTTAGCTCCTTCAGCTCTCCAAGGTGCCCGGTTACAGTCTTGGCTTGGGAGGGGAAGCGCTCAAAAGATCTTCCGGGTGTGTGGTGGGACCTCCACGCTGCTGCCAAGGGTCGTGTCTTTCGTTCTAAGTCTTCAGTCAGGTTCCTCCGTGGGATCAGTAAGCGCTAGCTGCCCCCCTTCACAGGGGTCCCAACTCCTCGTTGGGCCAAATACTGGTTCCAACATTTTTGGTGCGGTGAGCGTGGATAGCAACTCATGCAAGAAATTCCCTAAGAGGTAACATGGTCGGAGAGGGTGAGCGAGAGGGCGGCTTCGGCAGTTCGCCACCACCTGGCCCGCTAGTGACAGCAGAAAGGCTGGCGGATCTTCGCAGGGAGGTGCTCGAGACTATCAACCTCGCCTTCGCCACGGCGCGGAGCGAGTTCGCGACTCCAGCACCTCAGGTCGTTCAACCGTCGGGGGCAGGCGAGAATGCCCCGGGGCAGAGAGCCGACAAAGAAGTGGCCGGCGAGGCGCCAGGGCGAGACCTCGCGGCGCGAGAACTGTTTCCGAGTCCGGCGAGTGCCGTTCCGACGAGCACCGTTCTGGCGAGTGCGAGCCCAGTCAGGGAGCTCGTGGGGTGAGTCGAGCAGGCGAGAACGGCGGCTGGGGGAAGCCCGTTCTGCGAGTTGGTGCTCTGGGCACCACTCCCGGAAGGATTCAGGGAGCTAGACATGATGTACTACACTGACAAGGATGACCCCGTCCCACAACTACAGTGGTTCGAAGATATGGTCTCCCACAGGCCCCTGTCGGACGCCTTCAATTGCCGACTCTTTGCGACCACATTGAAGGAGAAGGCAAGAGACTGGTTCCACCAGCTCCCGAGGGGATCGATCTATGCTTTTGAGGACCTGCGCCGCAGCTTCTTGCTTCGCTTCTCAACCTCAAAGAAGAGAAAGAAGGACGCCGATGCGCTCTTCAAGATCAGGCAGGGGCCCGTGGAGTCGTTGGCCCATTATGTGGACCGTTTCCAGGAAGAGTGCCTTCTCATCCAGGAGGTGCTGGGATTCACCCTCCAACTTGCTTTCACGGTGGGGCTGCGTGAGGGATTTTCCAAAATGAGTCTGAAGCGGAAGACCCCCCTTGTCCTTCGAAGAGTTGATGGAGAGGGCGGCGGAGGAGATCGAGAGCGAGGCGGCCAACCCGGAGTTCACGAAGAGGCTAGCAAAGCTCAGTGAGCCGGAGGTCAAGCAGCCGGAGGTTCGAAGAAGGGAGGAGCCGAGGGACCCGGAGTTGGGGTGGAGGCAGCAGGGAGGAGGAAACTTCCATGGGGGTCAAGGAAGACCTCATCAGCTCGGGTGGAGGCAGGGTCCGAGGCCGTTGCCTCCCCCTCCTCAGCAGGCTATGGCGATCGGGTGAGGAGGAAGAGGACGAAGAGGAGCCGGAATGAGAAGAAAGAATTGAGGTGCGGAGGCCGATGGAAGGGGGTGGCGTTGCCCTATCGTGACTTCCACCAGGAGGAAGGTCACGCGACGGCCACCTGCCCGGAGTTCCTGGAGATGAGGGGAGCCAGAGTGCCGACACAGCGGGAGCAACGACCGCTGAGGATCGTGGAGGTGCTGCCTCGAGAGGAGGAAGAAGAAGGGTGCGAAGACCGGGTCGATGTGGGGACCGGAGGGGGGGGGGGGATCGGAGTGATCCATGGGGGTGTGTGGATCGAGGCGACCCGAAAGGCGAGCCTCCATGTCATGTATCGTTGGAGCGTGGCTTCGACATCTCAAGTCCCACCCCCAGCGGAGAAGATCACATTCTCACAGAAGGATATGCCGGGTCATGAGGACCCGTTCTGCGATGCGCTGGTTATCCAGACAGCCATCGAGAACTTCACCGTCTCCCGAATCCTCGTGGACAACGAGAGCTCAGTCAATGTCATCTTCAAGAAGGCATTTGACGAGATGAAGGTGGAGGCGAGGAGAGTGCTGGCCTCGGATGGCCCGTTGTTCGGATTCTCCGAGGAGAGAAAGGAAGTGGAAGGAGTAGGGCTCTACGTCGTCCTAGGGGGGCAGTCCCGTAACTGCCGGTTCGTCATTGTGGACGCTCTGAGCAGCTACAACGCCATCTTTGGACGACCCCCATCAGAGCGTTCCGATGTGCCCCCTCCACTTTCCACAAGCGTCTCAAGCTCAATGTAGGAGTCCAGGTCCGGGTGAGGGGTGACCCGAAGGTAGCGAGGAAGTACTACGTCACCGCGGTCAACACCACCTGGCAAGCTGAGGCGGAGGGGATGGACCGGGAGATGGAGCGGCAAGAGGAAGCGAAGGGGGTCGTCGGAGAACCCGGGACGGAGGAAACAAAGGAGAAAAGGCAGAGAAGGGGAAGCCCAGACAGGAGGGGCGGAAGAGTTGCTGGAGGTCCGGGAGAAGACGAGGGAGGAAGGAGGGGCCAAAGCGCTTGCTTGCGGCGAAAGGAAGGAGGGCGATTGAGGGGAGCAGTGCCGGCTGGAGGCTGTTGATGAGGTCGTAGAGCTGGAGGTCACTTCCCTGGCCGGAGTGATAGAAAAAGTGAAGATCAGCGGGGAGCTCGGCCCCGAGGAGCAGAAGAAGATCCTGACCTGCGCCTAGGAGAACGTGGATATCTTCGCATGGAGCTCGCCGGACATGCCCGAGATCGATGCAGATGTGGCCTGCCACCGCCTCAACCTCGACTCCGACACCCGTCCCATTCGTCAGAAGAAGAGGTTCATCGCGGACAAGCTGGAAGGACCCATCCGGGAGGAGGTGAGCAAGCTCCTCAAGTCCGGCTTTCTGTCGGAGATCCAGTACCCAGGCTGGGTGTCCAACGTAGTGATGGTAAAAAAGGGGGATGGTAGGTGGAGAATTTGTATAGACTTTTCTTTGCTAAATAAATCATGCCTTAAGGATTGTTACCCCCTGCCTCGAATCGACGCGCTGGTTGACTCAGCCGTCGATTTTTCTCTAATGAGTTTTTTAGATGCTTTCTCAGGTTACCATCAGATCCGCATGCACCCTCCCGACGTCAAGGATGTCTCTTTCATCACAGAGGACGGGTGCTACTGCTACAAGATGATGCCCTTTGGGCTAAAAAATGCTGGGGCGACATATCAGCGGATGATGGACAGGGTCTTCCGAGAACAGAAGGGGAGGAACTTGGAAGTTTACGTCGACGATCTCATGATCACGAGCCGGGACCTCGAGTCCCACCTTCGGGACCTCGAAGAAACTTTTGGGACCTTGCGAAAATTTAAGATGAAACTCAACCCCCAGAAGTGTGTCTTCGGGGCTAGCCGAAGGAAGTTCCTTGGACACTTGCTCACCCAAGCCGGGGTGGAGCCTAACCCCGACAAAGTAAGGGCGATCTTGGAGCTGGGATCACCGAGGAACGCGAAGGAGGTCCAGCGCCTCACCGGGAAGCTGGCTTGGCTAAGCAGGTTTCTCTCCAGGGCAGGGGAGAAATGTGCGTCATTCTTCAAGGTGCTAAGGGGGAATCAAAAGTTCGAGTGGACCCCGAAGTGCGAGGGGGTTTTCCAAGCATTGAAGAATCAGCTAAACCAAGCTCCCTTGCTCCAAGGACCGAGGCAGGGAGAGGACCTATCCCTATACTTGGGGGTAGGGTCCGAAGCAGTGAGTTCCGTGCTGGTGCGGGAAGAAGGGAAGAAACAGCTCCCGATCTACTATGTCAGCCGGGTCCTGAGGAAGGCCGAGCTTAGGTATCCCATCTTAGAGAAATTGGTCTTCGCTCTCGTGGTGTCGGCCCGGAAGCTTCGGCCTTACTTCCAGACGCACTCAATCAAGGTGGTGACCGTTCACCCTCTTCGCAACATCATGCAAGGAGTGGAGCACTCAGGAATGTTGGCTAAGTGGTCAGTAGAGCTAACCGAATTCGACATCTCGTTCATGCCCAGGCTATCTATAAAGGCGCAAGCGGTGGTCGACTTCTTAGCCGACTACGTAACCGAAGTGGAAGAGGCCAAGCCATCCCACACGGTAGCCTGGAAGATGTTGGTTGATGGAGCATCATGGAAGCATTCCTTTGGAGGGGGAGTCGTCCTAGTAAGCCCCCAAGGGACAAGGATCGAGCAAGCCATCAACATTCACTTCCCGATCACCAACAACCAGGCCGAGTACGAGGCTGTAATAGCATGTCTGCGACTGGCTCGGGAGTTGGGTGTGCAAGACGTAGAGGTCTCGACAGACTCCATGGTGGTGGCATGTCAGATCAGGGGAGAGTTTGAGGCAAATGAGCCAACCCTCCAGCGATATCTGGAGAGGGTCAAGGGGTTCATCGGGCAGTTTCGCACCTTCTCGATCCAACACGTGCCGTGAGAGGAGAGCGTCCCGGCTGACTTCCTGGCTAAGTTCGGTCCTCGGGCAGGGGGGACGATGTTGGAACTCTTCCGACCATCCATCGAGGATGGGGAGTTGATGGAGATATATGAACGAGCATCATGGAGGGATCCCATCATCACCTTCCTGACATCGGGGAAGTTCCCCGAAGGGGATGTGGACAAGCGACGGCTCAGGTACAAATCGGCATACTACTCCTTACATGCAGGTGAATTATATTGAAAGACCCTCTCGGGACTCCTAGCCCGTTGCGTGTCAGAAGAGGAGGTCCCAAGGGTCCTGGAGGAGATCCACTCGGGGGAGTGTGGAAGCCACTCGGGGAGCAGGACCTTGGAAGGAAGGGTGTTAAGGCAGAGCTACTTCTGGCCCACCCTCAGCAAAGATGCGGAAGAGTTCGCCAAGAAATGCTCCAAGTGCCAGCTATATGCTCCCCTCCAGCTCCTTCCAGCCCAAAGGCTCCGGACCATCACAGCTCCGTGGCCTTTCACAATATGAGGATTGGATCTGGTGGGTCCCTTCCCCAGGCGAGCGGCCAGAGAAAGTTCCTGCTAGTGATGATCGATTACTTCTCCAAATGGCTGGAGGTGAAAGCACTAGCTAAGGTAACTTCACAGGTAGTTAGAAATTTTATATGGGGGGAGATGATCTGTCGACATGAGCTCCCACTAGCCATCGTCACAGACAATGGGCCGCAGTTTGCCAGCGACGAGTTTGTCAGCTTTTGCACCCAGCTGGGCATAGATCTTCGGTTCGCGTCGGTCTACCACCCAAGGAGAAATGGGCAAGTGGAAGCGGCGAACAAAATAATCGTGAATTTGCTGAAGAAGAAGGTCGAGAACCTAAGGGGCAACTGGGTAGAACAACTACCCTCGGTCCTCTGGGCCTTGAGATCCACACCGAACACGGCCACAGGGGAGACTCCGTTTAAGCTCTCTCACGGGTCCGAGGCCGTTCTCCCAATATAGTTCGAGGTAAAGTCACCTAGGGTGATCGCCGCAGGCGAAGGAGATGAAGAATGGCTAGTGGAAAATGAAGGGGAGCAAAGGCTATCTTTGGACCTGGTGGAAGAGCTCTGGGACCTAGCCACCATCCGGCAGGAGGAGATCAAGCGGCGGATGGCTCGGTACTTCGACAAGCATATTTGAGTAAAGCAGTTCGAGAAGGGGGATTTAGTCCTGAAAAAGGTTGATGCGGCTGGGAGAGGGGCCGCGGTGGGAAAGCTCGACCCCAACTGGGAGGGGCCTTACATTGTAGACGAAGTGCTCAAGTCGGGGGTACCACCTCTAGGATGTGGAAGGGGTACCTCTCAGCCGAGCTCGGAGCGGGGATGACCTGAAGCGTTTTTATCCTTGAACTTTTTGTGTTGATTTATTATATGATCGATTCGTTATTATGTTGATTTCAATGTCTCTTTTCAATCATTGGCCCTCGAGGAAAGTTTGAGCTGGAATGCCCCAGATTGATTCCGCTGCCGGGCTCTTATTAGACGGTGGGTCAGGTTGATCTCTGGAGAGATTGGCTAGGGAAAGTTTGAGCTGAAATGCCCCAGATCGATTCCGCTGCCGGGCTCTCATTAGACGGTGAGTCAGGTTGATCTCTGGAGAGGCTGACTAGGGAAAGTTTGAGCTGGAATGCCCCAGATCGATTCCGCTGCCGGGCTCTCATTAGACGGTGGGTCAGGTTGATCTCTGGAGAGGCTGGCTAGGGAAAGTTTGAGCTGGAATGCCCAGATCGATTCCGCTGCCGGGCTCTCATTAGACGGTGGGTCAGGTTGATCTCTGGAGAGGCTGGCTAGAGAAGGTTTGTGCTGGAATGCCCCTGATCGATTCCGCTGCCGGACTCTCATTAGCCGGTGGGTCAGGTTGATCTCCGGAGAGGCTGGCAAGGTTCTTGAGACACCCAACATCCCCAGGTCAACTCCGCCGCCGGGCTCTCACTAGCCGGTGGAGGGGGATTGATTCCTGGATAGGGGAGGCGGGCGAAAATGGATAAGGTGAATCGTCTCAAACGGGTCTCCTGGCCCGACTCTCACCTAGATGGAAGGACCGAAAGCCGTTTTCGACGGCAAGAAAAGAAATTCAAAAGGCTCTAGTGGCCAGGATTTGCGAGTGGGCCAGCCAGAACGGGCACTCGCTTGGCGAGAGCACCTGGGTGAGAACTCATCAGTAAGGGGACGGAAAATCGTGGCAAGACTCGGTTAGTGTATGCGAATGGGCCCCCTGGAATGGGCATTCGCCTCGGCGAAGAGCTCGCAGGCGAGAACCTATTTGAACGAATGCAAAGGACGAATTCGGGCAAGTCCCACGAAGAGAGGCTAGTACGCGGGTGCTCGAGCGATACGCAGGTGCGCATGGGGTGCGTGCCAGAATGCGAATGCGTACGTATGCGAGTACGCGAGCGCGCGAGTGCTTAAGCAAAGCGCAGGTGAGCGCGTGGTGCGTGTCGTCGAGGCGCGAGCACGTAAGCCAATGGCAGCGAGAAAAGCAAAAATAGAAGATGAAAGACTTAGAAAATATTTTTCATTTCATTACAAAAAATGGCTTACATCACGGGTGACGATTCTCGCCTTACAAAAGAAAATTCAAAATGAAAAGTTTACATCTCAAGACTCGTCCCCTGACTTCTCGCCCTCGCTATCTGCGCTGGGTGGGATCAGCTCGAACAGCTCTGAGATGAACTCCTCGACTGTGAGCTCCTCCGCGTCGGCAGCAAGAAGCCTGCCCCCCTTGAGGGTATTAAAGATATGTCGAGCCGCCCGAATCGCATTGTCCCGCAACATCTCCTCCTCGGCGCGCTTCAAGTTCCTCACGGTCCTGGGGCTGCGAGGGGCGGGAGGAAGGGCAGCCCTGACGAGCTCCTGGTTCTGGGCCTTCAACATGGCGACCTCCTTCTCTAGCTCCGTCTTGCGGGTGAGGAGCTGGTTCGCAGTCTCGGGGTCCTGTGAAAGGTGAATGGGTTAAGAAGGAACATTGCGAAAGGTAGTAAGCGAGTTCTCGGCAGAATTACCATCCCATCCTTGAGGCTCTCGAGGAGGCCATCGTAGACCACCTGTTTTTCCTTCAGATCGGCGAGCTCTTTCTTCACCTCCTGCAGCTCGCGCTTCAGCTCCTCGGAGTTCCTCTTCGTCGATAGGCAGCGGCGACCGGCCATATGGGCGAGCTCCAGCCCGCGAAGTTGAGCTCACGCTCTCTCGTACGCGAGTGCTCGGGAGGTGAGGACGTGGAAGTCCGCAGCATCCTCCCGCCCATAGAGACCGAAGGATAAGGCAAGGGCCTCTCCTCCGATGTTCTCCTGCTCCACCCATGAAGGGGTAAGGGTGGAGATCGAAACCCTGTTGGAGTCTGAGTCCCACTCCAACACGGGCTCGCCGGCCGCGTCTCGGTGCCTGGTGCCGAGACAGAAGTTTCGGTGGCCCGCCGATGCGGGTGCGGTCGGCACACTGGCGGCCAACTCGGTGGTCTCCCCGACTCCCTTGTCGGCGGCAGGGTCCACTGGGAGTTCAGCTCCGGTCAAGCTTTCAATGGGCCCCTTCCCCTTGGCGAGGGTCGAGGGCCGTTGCTTCTTTGGCGGCGGAGGATTGAGGGACGACCCGCGGCTCGCTTCTTGGAGGCGGAGGAAGTGCTGGGGGTCTCGCGACAGGCATCAGCGGCGGCGGAAGCGAGCTGGAGGCCCGGGGTGATAGCCGCGGCCTTCGCGTAAGGGGGGGTGGAGTGGGAGATCTCGCTCTCCTGCGAATGACAAAAGGCGGGTTAGGAAAAATGATAAGGGTATAACGCGAGACGAGAAGAGATCGCGAGTCAAACCTGTCCCGGGCGGCACGGGGAGTAGCGAGTCCACATGCCTTTGGAGGTAGACGGCCTCGAAGTGGACATGTACTGGAAGAGCTCGGCCTCGTGGTCCCCGAGCTTGGGGGGACGGTAGGTAGGCTCGTTTCGCTGGATGGGCGAGAAAGGGATGTTGCCGAAGGGCCCCTTGGCGAATACAGACTTCTGTGTCCAATAATGGCTCTTGTTCACCGTCTCGTGAACCTTGGCATGCTGGCTCACGAAGAAGGCTGTTCCATCCTTATTCGCCTGGAAGGAGAACAGCTTGCGGAAGACCGGCAAGCTGAACTCGATGCGCTCTTCGCGCAAGTAGCACGCGAACCCCACCATGAACGCGATGGAGTTCGGGGTCATCTGTCCCGGTATGACGCCGTAATATTTCAGCAGCTGAAGGATTTGCGGAAAGCAATTAGAAAGAAATCTTAAGCGAATGCGAGAAAGGAAGAAGAGATCGAGCGAATACCTGGCTAATCTCCGGCCAGAGAGGAAGCCGCAGTCCCACTTCGAAGTGGGCCACCGAGATGGCGAGCTCGTCCGTGTGGAGGTCATTGATGGCCTCAGTCTTCGTAGGGTGGCGAGCAGAGAATGCATGCGAGATGTAGTTCGCATGGTAGAGTGGTACTCGCTCTCTGTAAGCGAGCAGACGAAAAAGGAGTGGTCGCAGAAGGTGAACGCGCACTTGGCCCGACCTTCCGTATCACCATCACCACCCATGACTGTTAAGAAGGAAGCGAATGCGAGAACGATAAGGCGAGTCCGGGAGAACGAAGACAGCAGAGGTTGAGATAGTTGAATGCGGTGGTTGACTATTGATGACAGACCTATTTATATGAAACTAAAGACAGCGGGGAGGAATCAAGGAATCATGGGGTGCGATTAGCAGGATCTCCGGGCGGCACGCCGCGGTACTTGAACCAACCCACTCCCGGCGCACTCGCAACGATTCAACAAGGATGGTTCGCCTCCAGGCGAGACTAGTCCCATGCAAGCCGCAGGAAAAAGGAATTGAATGAAAAAATTGGCCAGTATCATAGACGACAATAACATAGCGAGCAATGACAAAAAGAAAGAAAATCCCGCGAATACTCGGGAAGCATCCAACTAACAACATCATTCGCAGATTGTCCAGATGAAAATAATAATAAAAGTAAATGACATTATCTTTTTAGTTCGCCAGGCGAGTGCAGGAAGGATCAATATTGAATCCACCTCCATCGGCCTCGTCCCCGCACCCCCGAGCTCGGCGGTACGCGCAGGTAGTGATACGCGGTCCTGGGTAGTGATACGCGCGGACCGCGCAGAGCTCGCGCTGCAGCAGGCGGATCTGATCCTCCGCCCGCGAGAGGTGCACCCAGGAAGAGGTGGCCTCGCGGCAGGCGTCGGCCTGCAGTTCGGCGAGGACTCTCGCTAACTCGTCATCGAGCGCGGCGAACCGCTCCTCGGAGGCCGCTCTGTCCTCGCGCGCCTGGTTTTACAGTTCTCGCAGCATGTACCCTTGCTTCTGGAGCACATCAGCGACTCGCCGCTTCATCGATTCGGGGTCCCGGGGATCGCCGAGGAAGTCAGCAATCTTGTCCGGCGAAGGCACGAGCGACATCTCCTCACAAAGCTCCAGCTCGGCGGAGGACTCCTGGACACCTGCGAGAAGAGAATTAGCGAACAGAGCGAGAAGCAATCTGTTGATTATAACCGACCAACCTGACAAGCCGCGACCGCTTTACCAGGTCGTTGGTGGGAGGAGCTCAGTTGCCCCTGGAAGGCCTCCGTGTACTACAGCATGACGGATTTCCCTAGGCCAGGGACGTGGGGGAGGTTGCTCACAACCCGGGTGTCGGCGGGGGGAGGGGGGCGGGGGGCGAGCTGCCGGGGCTTCAATGGACCAGAAGATTGAACCTGGGGACGTAGACTGGCCCGTCCGGCGGTGGCAGCGAGTCAAGCGGGGGCTGCGAGCCCGGTGGAGGCTGCGAGCCCGGCGGGGGCGGAGAATCCAGAGGGGGAGGCGAACCCGGTGGAGTGGCGCACCTCCCGGGCGTCGCGGGGAGGTCCTCTGCAAGAAGCACAAAAAAGTCAGTTGGGGAATTCGCGAAGAGGATAATATCGGAATCTCACCAGGTCGCGGCGAGGTAGACAGGTCGAGGATTTCCATGTGGGCGATCGAAGAATTGTTTCCTCCGGGAGAATGAAGGCAAGTACCGTCCAGGTCTCGCTCGCGAGGACTCCTGCCAGTGACGCGCTCTGAAAAGTAATGTGTTGACACAAAAATAGGGGAGAAGGGCACGCTAGTCTGAGTACCTGTCCAGCGAGTGCAGGATCATGCGGCATGTCCCGGAGGGAGGACCCAGCCGTCCCGAAGTGTCGCCGCACCGCCTTCCCCCTCTTCATGTTGGTGAGGGGCGGAGGGGTCCTCCGGGCGCCCCAAGGGACGAGCGGATTCGCGACAGCGCGCTCCCTCGCGCTCCCTCGCGCGGGACGCGGCCAGGCGGGCTTGAGCTTCTTCCGAGAGAGGCATTTTTAGCAAGTACGGTAGCGAGTAGCCATCACCCAGAGATGCTGGTATTTATAGTGCTGGGGATGGGGCCCACCAAAGATTCGTGCCAGCTCATCCTCGTCCGGCGAACACGGAGGGTTGGATGTTTCTTCACGAGCTTAGTATAATCTCGCGAAGAGTGAGGATTGTGTACAACCCAGTGTTCGCCGACCCGCAGAGAAATCAATCACAGGCGATTTGGGGAGTTCTCGCCGATTCGCGGCGAGCACCCTGCCGGGGCAAAGGCGAGGCGGATCAGGGATCTCGCTCGCGAGCGGCGAGCGGCGACGACTCAGTGAGTTGGAAAGGACCGCTCTGGGGTGCATCTAGCCAAAGCGAGTCAATGGAGGTTTCACAGTGTCAGTCTAGCGAGGCGAGTGGGTGCTCGCCCCTACTCGCGTGAGGTCTCGCGAGCCCAGTTCGCAAGGAGGCTAGCGAGTGGCGTCTTCATGGGCCACTCGCCCAGCAGGGGTCTACAGGTGAATTTACCCTGATACTCTTAGTAGGCTGCCAATAGCCCTCCAGAACAGCGGAGTTTGGCTGTTAGCAGACCAATTTGGGGTACGAATAGCAAAACCAAAGGGCGGAATCCCGCTATTAGCAGACCAGTTTAGAAAGACTATAAATAGACCCTTTGGGGCACCTTTGGAGGGCATTCTAGATCTTTGCTTCTCCTCAGGAACTCTTTGGTTAGCTCCTTCAGCTCTCCAAGTTGCCCGACTATAGTCTTGGCTTGGGAGGGGAAGCGCTCAAAAGATCTTCCGGGTGTGTGGTGGGACCTCCACGCTGCTGCCAAAGGTCGTGTCTTTCGTTCTAAGTCTTCGGTCAGGTTCCTCCGTGGGATCAGTAAGCGCTAGCTGCCCTCCTTCACAGGGGTCCGAACTCCTCGTTGGGCCAAATACTGGTTCCAACAAGTTGGAATGTCCAAAAAAGAATTATTGCTCTCTTTCTATTTATGTTGACTGCTGTCAATATCCTTTTGTATAACTTCCAAATTCATTACTTTTGAATCTTTGGAATTATTCTTTCTCTTGTACATGTACGACCCGTTATAATTCAAATATCTTCCATATATACCTTTTGAATAAGCATCAGAATCTATTCCAGGAAGTTTTCCAAATCTGTGACTGTATTCGACGTTGCGTCGAATAACTTTTTGCCTTCTTATCGACACCCTTTGAATTCTTATTAGAAGCAACTTCGAAACCTTCCTCAACTTTGAATTGAACTCTGCTATTGACGTTGCGTCGATTTTTTATTGACCTATCCGTCGAGATGAAGACGTAGACTTCAAACTCTGACTTCTGTGTCGAATACAATTCGATGTTGCGTTGACTTCCAATGACGCGTCGACTGCCAGTCTGAGTTATCTTTACATATATTCGAAATTGCTTCGACTTTCAATCGAAGCTGCGTCGACTTCTTTTCGACGCAAAATTAACTCAACTGGATTTTGATATCCTTTTGACTAGACTTTGACACTCTAATGTGAGTATGTCATCCTAGGACATCTAAAGACCATATTACACTCACTATACAACTTGGGTAATAAATCCTAAAAGATGAAATCACTTTTACAGAATTTATAAGATAAATCAAGATGATATTTTTCCCAACAATCTCCCCTTATTTATCTTAACAAATTTTACAGACTTTTTAAGTGATTTCAACATATTGAAAAATAAAAGAATATACATCAAAACATATGCTAACAGAATGACAACATAAACTGAGAATCTTCTGAAATGAAATTTTGATAAACTTATGAATAAGGAAATGATTGTCTACCATAATTGTATCTCAGATATGTGCACTAAGGAATTATAAGAGTTGTTTTACATTTTATTCTCACCTGATTGTTACTGATATTTGTGTTTAGGAGAAGCTTTTCTTTTTCTTGAAAAGACATGTGTTGGCACATTTCTTTGTGGAAATATGAGAGGCTCCTCCTCAGCAATCCTGTTAGCTTTTTTCTCTTCCTCCTCCTCAGCAGATTTGTCAGCATCTTTTTGAAGCTCCCCTGAAGTGATGCAGCATCTTCAGCAATGTGAACAGCTTCATGAGCAATTGTAGTAACTTCCTTTAGAATCTGTTCATCAGCTGTGATGAGCTCCCCCTGAGTTGATGCAGACAACTTCCCCTGGATTTGTGTAGACATTTCTGGAGAAGGAACTGAAACATCTGTAGCAGGCACTTCCTCCTCTTGAACAGTCTCCCCCTTCTGAACCTTACTGACAAGTGAGGTTATGAAAGATCTTGTTATCTTGGAGGAAGATATCAGTGTGCAGATTGCCTGTATTGGCTCTTTTGTTTCTTTTATATCAGTTTCCATTTGAGAATATTTTCTTTGAAACCTCCTTGAGTGATTCTGTAGCAAGTCAGAGAATGTCCCAGTGGCCAGAGCCACTGCTTTAGGTATTGCCCGATCAATATCAAAAATAAGTATTGTATGGGAGGTAGAAGTATGTCAATAGGAGGAGTTTGTTGAGGATGTTCTTGTTCTAGAGGAGAAGAAAGAATGGCTGCAAGATTAGCTTCTGGAGTTGTGGTAGATTGTGGTTATAGGGAAGAGATCTGTGCTGGATGTACATCAGCTAGGGTCATCTGGTATGAATGCTTCCTGTTCTTCAGTAACTGGAGACGAATGAGGAGATGCTGGAACTTGAACAGACTTCAGAATTTGTCGGGTCCACTTGGAGAAGATCCCTATATTAATTCTTTTTCCAGGAGGTATGAGCACTCCTTTGGATCTGCATACTACCAGATAGTGGTGATATAATATTTGACTCATAATCCTCATGTATGCATTTTCTCTGTGAGCATACTTGTGACCGATTAGCTTCAGGAGACACCTCCCCAAGTGAATTCTTTTATTCAGGACCAACACTCCCATTATTTGTAGTTGTTGTTTGGGAATCACATCGTGAGCAGAGATTTTACATAGTAAGACCTTGCCTACTATGTCTGCTAGGAACCTGTATTCTTCAGACAAGTCATTCTTCTTGAGATAGATTGCTTTTTCTTCATGATCTGTAATGCTTGTTGAGTTTCTGCTGCTGTCAGTTCAGATGATTCCTCACCTACTGGTAAGTCAAAGGTGAGATTCAACAATTCCTCAGTAATGTGAATATTATTTTCAGAAATTCTCCATCGGAGAGACCCATCCTCGTCAATATGAATATTATCTTTTAGCCCTGTCAATTCAACATCATATATCTTGCTTCTGGTGGAGATTAATTTGACGAGTCTAGCGGTTTCGAATAGGCCTAAAATTCCTTTAAAATTCTCGACAGCAGCATTGAAGGAAGCCATGTCAACATCAAAACCAGAATTAACCTTTGGAGGCACCATTGAATGTACCTGCAAACACAAACTAGAAAGGGAGAAAGAAGGGGAATAAGAACGCAAGAGAGCAAGAGAGAAAGAGAGAGAAAATCCGAAAGCATGAAAAGATCTAACGTTTGTGTTGCCTTAAGAAAGCGATTCGTCGTAACTTAGGGTTTTAATCAAAGCAACGTCGAAAGGAAGTAGATTCAGCGCGCCAAAATAAGTCAAGGTAGCTTCTAAAAACAAAACTGCGCGCGCTCGACATATCGACGTTGCGTCGAGTGGTAATCGACGTGACTTCGAATTCATGCAGTAACTATTAAGTCGACGCATGCGTCGATATGAATTCGACGCTGCGTCAAGTGCTATTCGAATTAACTATCCCAGACAGCTCTCGAAGATAGCGTCGAGTAGAACTCAACGGTGCGTCGAATTCTATTTGACGCAGCTCTGAATTAACATTTGAATTTTCTTCAAGGAACTTTGTTGTTTTTCCCAGCAATAGTTTTTTATTGAAAATAAGATTTTTACTGTGTTAATTAGAAAGCTCCATCAAGAGGCTTAGAGAAAAGATCTCCCTTTTGATTATCTGTAGTTGCACATTGAAGAGTTAATTTTCTTTTTTCTACATTGTTTCTAAGGAAGGGACCCTAAGTTTTCCTGCATGTCACGACCCGTCTCGACAAGAGTCAGAGCGCACTTCGGGCGGGCCGTGATGCCACAGGCATGAGCGAACAGGAAACCATGTCTGCTAAGGCGGAAACAGAAATGCTACAAAAGTTTTGGATTTATTACTTTTGAAAAGAATTTAGTGTAGTTTATAAATATGCGGAAGCCGAAACGAAAGATTAATGCTCATGCATTTATAATAAAAAATCTAATGTCACGCACAATGCTGAAACGGTAATCATGCAGTGAGCCATAATAGTAAAATGTCAAGTAAAAAGATCTGATACAACAAAACACCCTAAGAGTTGTCCACAATACAAGAGAAAATGGTTGACAATAACTAATACAAGAAATGTAGATCCAACATTACTGAAACAAAAAAAACATAGAACCTGCTGACACAGTAATCAAAATAAAACCTCCAAGCAAAACTGCAGCTGAACGAAGAAAACTCAGGGAGCAGACGGCGCGGTCACGAACCCTAAGGCAAATCCAAATAGAAGGAAAATGCCTCAGAACAAGAAAATAATAGAAAACAAGCTGTAATTTTAAGTACGTGCAGAAATAATTCTAAAGTACCAATTAACTCTTGAAACAGGCTAGTGAAACAGGCAAGTACTGAAACAAGCAGAAACTATCTAGAAATATAAGCCTACTCCGGAGTATAGCCTAAACATGTATTTGCAACGACATAAGCTGTAATCTATGAAATGCGTAGGTGTTTATAGTGGGCACACATGGTTCACACTCAAGTCCAAGTGTAAGACTTACTAGAATAAGAGTATTTCTTGCTTACCGTGACCATGCAATCAATACGTTGCACCACTTAAACCCTAGTTTCCAAGATTTGCTTATGACACTCAAGACATAAATGATTCATGTTTTTCCGAGGGGACTTCTATCACAACGCGACATACTCGCGAGCGATAATTCTTATGTTATCAGATACTGTTAATAATTTAGATACATGTAAGGAGAACTTAAATTCTTGTTTGCAAGCGAGAGGGAATTTCTCCACTTGCCTTAAGGTGAAGCCGCAACTACCAGCAACATCTATGCGGCGCAAGCAAAGACAAGACTCTATTGAACCTGTTCAGGGAATAATCGCAGACGATATTTGATATTTGACAAGAAGCAAACCATATGCTAACACAGACAGTTTAATTCGCGAAAACACAATCAGAAGCGGATTAACAATTTAAATCCCTCAAGGTGAGGGGAGAAGAAGTTACCACAAGGATCGGGGGCTTGGCGGCGCTTGGGTGACGAAAACCCTAAATCGGAGAGGGTTCGGAGCGATTCCACCACTAGATCCGACGAGCGGTACCGGAAACATAAACTAGTACGGGATTAGGCGATTATACGACGAACACGAGATGGATCCACGAAATCACATTAGTTTGGGGCGCGAAAATTATCATAAAATTTTAGGGCAAGTCTGAAACAATGAGATTGGAGGAGTTTCTCACCCAAGGAGACCAAATCTGGGCTCAAAAATCTGAGTAGAGGAGGTTTCAAGCAAAACCCTAGACGATCCTCTTGCAATCCACCGACCTAATCGCTGTGGGAGAGGGATGGAGGGGCTGCCTGCACCTGAAAGAGAGGGAGAAAGAAGCCATGTTGCTAGCTCCAGGAGGTGGAAGGATTGCTGCCCTCACTGGACGAGGAAGGAGGAGGGAAAGCAGCTTTCTGCGGCTGTCGTCGGCCAGGGGAGGGGAAGAGATCCGTCGGCTAGAACAGGAGGAGGGGAAAGCCGGCCTGGAAGAGGAGGGAGGCATCTTCGTCGGCAGGAGGAGCAGGCGTCGGCGTCGTCGCTGCGAGCGGTTGACGGAAGGAGCGACGCTGGAGCGGGAGCGTCACGGGAGCGGGAGCGGCACAGGAGCGGGGATCGGGTTTTACGGAAAGCCCTAGCCGAAGGAATTATATCGGGGGGGGGGGGGGGGCTGGCGTGCGGCTAGCTAAAACAAAGGAGGAATTTATTATTATTATTATTATTATATTATCCTATTTTTAAGGGTTGTTACACTGCACATGAAATTCAAACATTAGAGGGTACCCAGGTTACCTTGGGCCCTTTGCTTTTACCATTATAGGGTGATATGAAAGAGTAGAGTGATATTTCATTATACCCTTTTGGATGGTTGAGAATAGGTCTATCAAATCAAGACATGTTAGCTTGGTGCTGAAAATTTGCATAAATTTTATCTTTGTCTAGTAAATTAGCAGAATACCTAATAATTTTTCTTTTGTTTTTAGATTTTTGATTGTTGTTCATTGGTTTTTCTAAAGGATTCTTGCCTAGCGTTCTTTTCTTATTATTATGATTCATCCTATTAAATATAATAACTTTATAAGGATGATTATTTAGTTCTTCACACATTTGATTGATTTCATTTACTTGATTTTCACTAGGTCTAATAAATACTATAGAATTTTCTCAAGCTGATTTGCTGGAAGTTACAATACTAGTTGATGTGTCTGCTCCTAAACCAAGATATCTAAATCTCATAGAGAGATTCTTTGTGATATCTTTTAGCTTTTGACTTCTCCCATTGAGTGAGTCTTCAAAGGCCTTTACCTTTGTAAGCTCTTCCTTTAGTGTTAAATTTTCAGTAGTTAATTTATTTCTCTTTTTCTTTCTAATATACCTTGTTCCTTAATTCATAATTACCAGAATATATATCATCTTGCTTAAGATATTCTAATTCTTTTCTAAGTATTTTAATTTCTTTTTGAGCTTTTAAATAATCATAACAAATTCTTTAAAGCAATTTTTAAATTCTTCTGAAGTAAAATCAAAGTCATCAAAGATGGATACCTGATCTTCCTCAGAGGAATCTTCCAAAGCCATCAGGCAGACTTCTTCATCACTTTCAGATGAAGAGCTTGACTCAGATTCTGAGTCACTCCAGGTTTCAGCTATGAACCTCTTCCTTTCTTCTTGTCTTTTTTTTCTGAAGGACTGCTTCTTGTGCTCCTTCTTGTTGCTTTTGTCCCTCTGCTCTTCTGGACATTCATGGGCAATGTGCCATGACTTTCTGCAGGCAAAGCAGATTACTTTTTGTTTGGGAGTCTTATCAAACCTTGGCTTGCTTGAGCTCCCATACTTTCTTCTTGAGTCTTCAGTCTTGATCCACCTTCTGAACTTTCTGGCTAAGAGATTAAACATCTCTTCTTCAGAATTAGAAGGCTCACCTTCAGCTACCTTTAATGCTATGGTCCTTTCTTTAGGAGTTGAGACTTTCTCCTTTGCTTCTGTCTCAGCTCTACTTGTCAGCAGCAGCTCATAGGACTTAAGCTTGCCAACTAGGACATCTGTGGAGATCTCCCAGTGGCATCTGGACTCTCTGATGACCCAGATCCTTGAGAGCAGCTTGTCATTTATCTCAGTCAATAAGATCTCCTTGTCCAGTCCCTTGAGCTCATTAATTATGATGCTGAACCTTTCATACATTTCAGTAACATTTTCTTCAGATTTCTTCTGAAAGTTCTTATATTGGGATATGAGAAGGGACTTCCTGTCCTTTCTTTCATCAGAGTTTCCTTCAACTAATGTGGACAGTGACTCCCAGATTTCTTTTGCAGATTGACATTCAACCACTTTCTAGAATGTCATCTGACATTGTTGATATCAAGATATTCATAGCCTTAGCATCACATGCTTTTATTTTTTTCTCAGGATCAGTCCACTCAGCTCTGGGAACTAGTTCTTGTGTTATAGTCCCTCTAATATCTTTTCTGTAGGTCATTGGAGGACCTGACAATACAACATCAAATATGTCCTCATCAATAAAATTCATATATAATTTTATTTTGGCCTTCCATAGTGCAAACTTGTTCAGATTACACACTGGTGGTCTAGTGGATGCATAGTCCTTAGAACGTATTTTAAAATACAAAAATATGAGTGAGGATCTTTTGATCATGGTGTTTAACCTTTTTCTAATCAACCTCCCTCTGATACCAATTGAAAGTGCACAGTGACTCCCCTGAGTATTCTCTAGAGAGGGGTGGGGGGGAGGGTGAATCGAGATTTTTTTTTTCAAATATTAGTGCACATAAAAACAATCATAATTACTAGACATCCAGAATTCCAACCAGAATAAAAATAATCACAGAATAATGAAACTACGTAAGAGACAAATAATTTCACAACACAGAAGACACAAGAGCTATAGTGGTTCCACAAAATCTGGGTACTCCACTCTTCTACCATCTTGGTAGGAATACACGGTGCCTGCGTTTTTTGATAAGGAGACTCTTAGAACACGAAACTGAGTCTTTTGTTAATGAGGCTCTCAGAACCAAACCAGATCTTTTGATAAAGAGATCTTGAACCGGGTTGAATCCTTTGAAGAGTGATTCTTAAGACTCTTTACTCAATTTACAGAAAATAGGAAATAGAGCAAGCAGGAGAAGAAGAAGATGAAGATTATTTTTCTGAATTAAATCCTCTTTCAGCAGTCACTGAGGAATGTATGCACTAAGTGTTCTGTATCCTTCTTCAGAGAATGAATCCTTGCTTAGAAGAAGATGCAAAGATTATAATAGCACTGATTCAGTGTTGATCTCTGTATTCATTGTATGCTTCTTTTTGAGTTGGAGGAAGAAGGAGCCTTCTGTAGCTTGTAGAAGAATGCTGTACAGAGATCTTTCGTGTGCGCTGTAAGAGAGAGAGCTAGAGGAGAATGTTATCACCTTCTTTTTGAATTATGTATGTATATTCTTCTGTTGATTGGAGATGAATGACTTTCTTTTTCTGGTCCTTCTCCAGTTGGAATGTCCAAGAAAAATTATTGCTTTCTTTCTATTTATGTTGACAGCCCGTCAATATCCTTTTATATAACTTTCAAATTCATTACTTTTGAATCTCTGGAATTATTCTCTCTTTTTGTACATGTGCGACTCATTATAAGTCAAATATCTTCCATATATACCTTCTGAATAAACATCATAATCTATTTCAAGAAGTTTTCCAAATCTGTGACTGTATTCGACGTTGTGTCGAATAACTTCTGCCTTCTTATCGACGCACCTTTGAATACTATTAGAAGCAACTTTGAAATCTTCCTTAGCTTTGAATTGAACTCTGCTATCGACGTTGCGTCGATTTCTTATTGACGTATCCGTCGAGATGAAGACGTAGATTTCAAACTCTGACTTCTACGTCGAATACAATTCGATGTTCCGTCGACTTTCAATGATGCGTCGGCGACCAGTATGAGTTATCCTTACTTATATTCGAAGTTACTTCGACTTTCAATCGAAACTACGTCGACTTCTTTTCGACGCAAAATTAACACAACTGGATTTTGATCTCCTTTTGACTAGACTTTGACACTCTAATGTGAGTATGTAATCCTAGGACATCTAAAGACCATATTACCCTCACTATACAACATGAGTAATAAATCTTAGAAGATGAAATTATTTTTACAAAATTTGTAAGATAAATCAAGAGGATGTTTTTCCCGACAAGCCTCCTTGCAGCTACCCTTCATCTTCACTGCTCACAAACCCTAGTCGACCAACCCTCCCTTCTTTTCCCCTATTCGGTTGCGCTTCTCCTATGGTTATCCATTCCAATAGAACAAAATTGCAGCCAATTCTTGATCAAAATTGCAGCCCCCCAACCCTCACCAACACCCAGCTTAACTCGTCCATACCCCATCCCCAAATCGCAACCTTTCAGCGCTTTTGGCCCTTAACCGAACCCCAATCATGGCAGTCTTGATCTGGTCGAACCCTTCCCAACCTATCCTTACCCGTACCAACACTCCTCCACAACCCTACATATTCCTTATATCCCTCGTACAACAATCCCCTCCCTCCCGAATCACCACTACCACTTCGACGATTCATAGATCTTCATTCCTACGCCTACAACCCATTTACTATTGTGTTTTGTTGTTGTGTCATTAATTTCAGCATTGTTGTACAAATCAGACATTTATATTTCTTGGATGCATGTCTTTTTAGTGTGTTTGTTCTTGTGATTGATTGTGATTTGCAACGTGTATTAGTGAGCTACGCTCCAATTGATGGAAAGAGTAGCTTGCTTGCTCTTTCAATTATCCAAATACTACTTTTGTTATGTTGCTTATTTTTTATGCGTTAATTATTACTTGCAAACATTGTCGAATCAATCTTTGTATGCACGCATTAACCTAGGGTTAAATAGGATTATTTTCCCAACACCGTACCTAGAGCTTGCATTGTTGAGAGTTTCATTCATGCATCCCTACCCTACATCAGATTTGGTATCAGAGCCCAAGATTTGGGTCATGTTTTTGCTTTGTAGTGGTAGGGTATGTAGATGACTCGTGTCAAGTTCAACACACTTTTATGTTGAATTTATTCGTTTTAATTTAATATTTAGGTCCATATAATAGTCTTTAAGTATGTATGAGTTTAGTATCACATTGTGACTTTGAGTTTGTGAGACATTGCAAGTCTTATAAATTGCTCATTTGAGGATGAATAAATTACACCTATTTTCTCTCCTTTATTTCAACATGGTATCCGAACATAATTTTTTTTCCTCCTTGATCCGCTCCCGCGTGCCTTAGGGCGCCTGTGAGACGATTCGTCTCGCGGCTCCACCTTCCGCAACGGCTCCCATTGTAGAGGTTCTTCCGCTCACCCGATGCTGCCGATTGAAGAGGTGCTTCATTTCGTATGACGCTTGTGTGCCATTCTCGTCGCTGATCCCGTTGAACGCACGGGACCCTTCGACACAAATCTCTTCCCATCAACAGATCTCGCATTCGCGGCTGTTCCCTTAGTTGATCCAGCTCCCGTCTGCTGATCTCGTCATCGTTCCAGACGTCGCCTCCTTCTGTTCC
The DNA here is from genome assembly GCA_033032865.1 of Dactylorhiza incarnata. Classification (NCBI taxonomy): domain Eukaryota; kingdom Viridiplantae; phylum Streptophyta; class Magnoliopsida; order Asparagales; family Orchidaceae; genus Dactylorhiza; species Dactylorhiza incarnata. The sequence goes on along the minus strand of JAWHQI010000044.1, from coordinate 4,170,195 downwards.
AGTTGACGCTCTTCTGTGTCGATCCCAACGCCGCGCCATTGCATCAACGACTTCGTCGACTTTTTTCTGTCAATCGTGTCGATGTCCCCTTTCGTCTGAAGTGGATCTCGTCTGATCCAGTCTGGTGAACCCGCTTAGAGCTTCATTCTTGCTCTATGTGCTCGTTTGTTGCGCTGATGACGATCTTCGACCTCCAGATCTGTGCGGATTCCTGCGTATATATGCGCTTGCGCCTCCTTGACGTCGATCTCCCTGCACTTCATTTTCTGATACCGCCCTTCCAGATTTATTCTTTAATGGCTTAGTCGTTCCTGGTTGCGCTGGATCCAACCGTCTCTAGCAGCTTCTCCTCATACATCTATCGTCTTCCAACTGTTGATACTCCTACTGGGGTGTTGATCACTCGCCGATGCCGAAGCTTCGTGGTGTTTTTTGTTGTTTTCTTATGTGTCTTTAATTGTGTTTGTTTAGCTGTTCTTCGTATTTTCTTAGTATGTTCTTGTCATGCCTGCGTGCACGTGTATCCCATGTGTGTGTGTGTGTGGGGGGGGGGGATGTTTGGGGCGAAGGCGACTCACATAATATTTCCCGACTCTCGTCTTAGTCTCATACGATCCTCCAGACTTATGTCTTTGTGTTGTTTGGATCTCCCAAATTTCCCTTATTAATTAGTATGTGTCATGGTATGGTCTTTGTTGGTTGACCTTGATTCCAGTGGGTTGTGTCGTGTGGGAGTACCCCTGGTGGCCCGTCTGTTGATTTGATTATGGCAGGTTGTGTTGTGGAGTATCCCCGGGGACTAATTTTAAAAAGGCCCCCTTGCTCAATAATACTTAGCAAAAGGCCTCCCTTTCCATAATACTTAGCAAAAGGTCCCCCATTCCTCCATGTCATCGCTGAGGTGACATTTTTTCGGCTGGGCTATGTTGTGCGGCTGAGCTGTACATGGCTTTTGGTGAAGAGTGCTGACTGTCATTCTTTTTGGCAATGCATGTGAGTAGAGAGAGAGAGGAGAGATAAGAAAGAGAGGAGAGATTAATAAACCATATCATACCATTAAGATAAAAAAATCAACGGTGATAAACACTTCACGATGCGTTGCCAAAAATGATAAATCATTATACCCTCACCAAAAAAAATGACAGCCGACACTCTTCACCAAAAGCCATGTACAGCTCAACCGCACAACATAGCCCAACCGAAAAAATGCCACCTCAGCGTTGACATGGAGGAAAGGGGGACTTTTGCTAAGTACTATGGAAAGGGGGGCCTTTTGCTAAGTATTATTGAGCAAGGGGGCCTTTTTAAAATTATTCCTATCCCCGGTGGCCCGTCTATTGAGCGGTTGTGTTGTGTACGTGTCCTCGGTGGTCCGTTTATATTCCAGTGGGTTGTGTGGTGTGAGATCATGTCGTGTGGGACTGTGTCGTGTGGGACCGCCCTTTGTGCGGATTATCCCAGACTTATTTCCCCCGGTGACCCGTCTGTTGTTTTGTCCCACATAGCCTACCTCTATTACCTTTCTATGATGTTTTCAAGCTGGAATTTTCTCCTTTAGCTTGAGGGGAAGTGTTGAAGTTATTTGTTTTAAATTAATATTTAGGTCCATGTAATAGTCTTTAGGTATGTATGAGTTTAGTCCCACATTGTGAGTTTGAGTTTTTGTGTCATTGTAAGTCCTATAATATAAATTGCCCTTAGTGGATGAATAAATTACACCTTCTATTTTCTCTCTTTTATTTCAACATAGATCATCGTCGTTACACTTCTCCATTTGAGGATTTGAAATCCATTTATGTTCGACCCTATAGAGCTCCTCCAACAAGATCTTCATACTATGGCGATGATCTTCCTTGTCCTCAGTCCATCATTCATATAGATCATCTCGATCCTCCTATATGATTCAATTAGACTTGTGACGATTATGATGATGCTTGTCATAGATCTCATAGAGGATATTTTTATGACGATGGCATTGCACTTAGATTTAGGCTAGACGCACCATTATTTTATGGTCAACTAGATTCAAAGGGTTTTATGGATTAGGTTGTAGACATTGATTATTATTTTTGATTATTATTAGATACCTGAAAAGTATAGCATTAGGCTTGTTAAGACGTAGCATTAGAATTGGGCTAATGATTATTGGATCGGCCTATAGCGTAGGGTTGTGCATGGTCTTCTTCCCATATCCTAATGAGCAGACATGAATCAGGAGATAAAGAAGAAATATCTTCTGATATCCTTTAGGAACCTTCTCATTGATCGGTTATTTTCACTTTGGCAAGGGAATCTATCTATTGTCGATTATATGACTCAATTCCACGAGTTTGTAGAGTAATATTCACGAAGAACCCTCTGTTCTGTCGGACGATATCGATATGGATTTTGGGTCGAGATATGTAGGTAGTTGAGTCCTCGCAGTTTAGAGTTTTTTGATCGGATATTTCACCTTGCTCTCCATTACGAGCATTATTTGAGAGTCGGGGGACCAAAATGTGTTGACCTGTGGACTGACCCGTCCTTCATTGTGACCCCTCTAGCCACGAGTGTGCCCAGTCGTGTTTCTACTAACACGAGAGGTCTGATACCTGACTTTGGTTCATCTCATCCCGATGAGGTTCATTGCTCGACAAGAAGTACACCACTTTATAATGGGATTGATTTTGACTTCATATCGCATGCTTATGACATTATTATTGTGACTAGTGAGTACGGCCAAGAGAGTGACTATGAGCGACCCCATGATCCAATAATGGCGTGTCTCTCCTCTACCCCCTGTACAGATCTAGTCATTGCTTTGACCATAGACCCACATTCGAGTGCAGGTTCCTTCAACCCTCTCCACGTTGTAAGTGCCTAGTCATACCTTGAGTGAGTTGAGAGCCCAGTGTTGATCTTATATTGACTTCCTCATCTTCCTTTAAGGACATTACCATCATCGATGATACTCGTCTAGAGGATCATCACGCTATTAATGGACTCTTTGACGAGTCCCCCCGATGTTTCCCCTGATGAGTGTCTGCTTCTTGATGAGGATGGGATTCAAGTGAGCTATTCGTCTACGAGTGCAGGACCTTGGAAGTCTTTTCAAGTCAATCCCTTGAGTCCGCCTCTGTGTGTGGATATTGAGTTTAACACTGAGCACGTAGTTGCTACATCACGTACACTCGGGGTGGGGGGTGTGGGGGGTGGGGGGGGGGGGGGGGGGGGGGTACTCGCAGTGTTTTGGGAGCTTATCATGTTACATCTCACGCTCTTGATGAGTTCTTTGATACCCCTCCCAATGAACCACCTAATGGGTTTTCTCTTTCAGAGACATACAACAGACCCATGAGTCACACCATAATGTCTATATCTCGGGTATTCATTTGAGTGATCATCACATGCTCACGAAGTTTTCTACATGCACTCAGTTAGCCTCCTAATGAGTCACGCTCTTTAAGAGACATTTGGCATGCTATGGATTCATACCTTCATATCGAGATATCACAGTCCTTTGGGTGTTCATCGCGCACTTGAATACTGTTACACCCCGCCCAAAGAGCCTACTGGTAAGCCACCTTTTTTAGAGACATTCAGTGCATTGTAGATCCACCACCTAAAGAGTGTGTCGTGTCTGTTATTATTCATCTGCTAAGATTATTGTTCATCATTCGCATGAGTAGGGTGAGTACTTCGTTCATTATCTTCATGAGTTACAAGAGTTAATCCGATACAAAATTGCAATTAGTAATAAATCGTATAAAGCTTATACATATAGTTACAAAGTGAGAACAAAATTTTCGAGAGGGCCAATAAGTGATACTTCGCATATGTGCGGAAAGGCTCCCTAAAAGGCCTTCTAAAAGTTAAATGCCATGTTAGTGGATCCCTACACATTCTTGAGAAGGATCGTAGCAAACGCTTATAAGCTCGACATCTCTAAGAGTATGGATATCCGCATCATATTTTTTGTTAAGGACTTGACACGTTACTTTGAGCCTCGCGACTACACAGACCCATACCTTGAGCCTATCCCTGAGCTTCACATCCTGCAGCCTCAGTCCCATCTCCAGCTTACCCCTCCAACGCATGTTATTTCATCAACATCACGAACGGCTTCATCGACACCACTACCATAGCCTTTGGCTTCTAAGAGCCTGTTCAACAAACATAGATCATCAGGGTCATCGTGGCCCACAATTTTGTGGCCTCCCCAGACCGAATCACATTGAGATACTTAGTCCACTGGAGAGGAGACTCATTGATTCAAAACCGACACTTGGGTGGCGTTCGAGGAGACTCATTGATTCTTACCGAACCTACACCGAGGTGATACTCATCTTCATTCATCTAGAGATGAATTCTTTCAATCCAGGGAGAATGATGAGAATCAACATGAGTTTCAGGGTCCATTCGGGGCTGTTTTGTCACCTACCATATTTAGTATGCCAGACAGATGATCAGAGACCGCAATCACTTCCGGAGCGACGTTTAGATATTTGCATGTATTTTCATTTTTTTTTCAATTTTTATTTCATAGGATTTGACAATCAATATGCTTATGTCATTTTGCTAAACATCATTGCATACCTTGTTATAATAAATGAGCTCTTGCAGCTTTAGATGTTGTCAATTCTAATGTATTGGTACCTTGTACGGTTCCAACTTACCAGGCCATCATTATTATTTTACTTTTATTGATATGTTTTCTCATATGACTTGGGTAATATATAATGAAAAGCCATTCTAAGTTTATTTTTCGTTTTTCAGAATTTATGGAATGTAATTTTTTACTCATTATTCGAATGAAATGTCTGTACCGACAATGGTCGGGAGTATTTGTTCCAATCTGTCTACTTTTTTAACGTGACAAAGGAATTGCTCATCAGACTACTTTGCCCCCAACACATCACAACAAAATGGTGTAGGCAAACACAAGAACCGTCGCCTTCTTTAGGTTACTTGTGCTTTATTACATTATATGGAAGTGGAAAAACACTTATGAGGTGATATTGTCTTTATGGATACAGCGCTTATCAATCGCCTTCGAACACACATTCTTTAAGGCGAGATACGTCAACATACATTGTTTTCTACACAACCAACACATCATTTGTCTCTCTGTGTGTTTTGTTGTGTTTGTTATGTCCATGATTCTTACTCATCCTTCTCTAAACTTGATACAAGCTCCCTGAAGTGTATCTTCTTGGGATATTCTCGCACCACAAGGGATTATCATTGTTATTCTCCTGACCTAAAATGATACATTTTGTCTAAGATGCTACCTTTATAGAGTCAAACCCATTCTCCCCTACGGAGTCTGCATCAACAAACTTTGTTGTGTGTCTCGATTTCAATTTGACTTTCTTTATCAACTTGCTTATATCCTATACTGAGGATATGATAGACCACAAGGGATTATCATTGTTATTCTCCTGACCTAAAATGATGCATTTTGTCTGTAATGCTACTTTTATAGAGTCAAACCCATTCTCCCTTGCGGAATCTGCATTAACAAACTTTGTTGTGTCTTGATTTCAATTTGACTTTCTATATCAACTTGCCTATATCTTATACTGAGGATATGATAGATCACTTCTGGGGTCATACTTACTCTCATTGTTCAGCAGACACTACATCATTGCCTCTGCTTCTACGGTTCTACCTACCTCTACTCAAAGTACAGTGTATCTATTTCTTTTTACTTCCCACTGGATGCCATTGAGACTGCCAGTGTACCTGGTTCAGCTCACATTGAGCTCCCCATCGCTATTCGCAAAGGTTATGATATTGACTATGATGAGACTTTTTCCCTTATGACCAAAATCTTTTTAGTTCAACATCTTTTATCTCTTGCAGCAACTCACCACTGACCTATGTATCAACTGGATATTAAAAATGTATTTCTTCATGGGTTTCTTAAAGAAGTGGTATATATGGAACAAGCTCTTGGATTCGTTGTTGAGGCGGAGCGATCAAAGTTGTGTCTTCTTCAAAATCATTTATATGGATTGAAGCAATCTCCATGTGTCTGGTTTGGCCGCTTTTGTGCTGCAGTTAATTAGTTTGGCCTTCAAATAAGCCAGAAAGACTCCTTTGTCTTCTATCAACACAATTCGACAGGTAGCATCTTAATGATTGTTTATGTTGATAACATTGTTATTACTAGAAGCGACCTTGCAAATATTATTCGCCTTAAGTCCATTATACACCAGAACTGACGAAGGATGTTGGTCCATTGAAATACTTTCTTGACATTGAAGTTGCAAATTAAAAAGAAGTATCTTCGTATGCCAGAAAAAGTATGTTCTGGACCTTCTCAAAGAGGTGGACATGGCTCAATATGATACTGATGATTCCCCATTTTAATTCAGCGAGAAGAATCTTTATATGCAGAGTCTTGTATTCAGTTGTCCAGAAAAGTACCGCAAACTGGTTGGAAACTACCTTATCATGACACGTCTTGATACTTCATGTGTGTATGTGAAGTTACTCAATTCAAGGAAGCACCGACTAGGGCCCTAGTAGGATGAAATTCTTTGTATCATCAGATTTGTGAAGATATATCAAGGTCTTGGTCTTGTTTACAGTCATCATGGACATTGAAGCTTTCTGTGATTCTGATTGGAAAAGTTGCTTAGTGACACAAAAATCAATCACTAGATTCATTGTCTTTAGGAGTGGCCACCTGATCTCATGGCGAAGTAAGAAGCAAACCACCATTGCTCTATCCGGTACTGAAGCATAGTATCAACCTATAGCTCACACGACTATGGAAACTGTGGGCCCAATTGATGCTTCAAGTTATAGGCTACCTTGTTCAGAGTCTACACAATGATGGTGTGACAGTCAGGCTACAATTCAGATTGCTACTAATTTAGTCTTCCATGATCAATCCACACACATTGAGACAAATTGTCACTTTGTTAAAGAAAAGTTTGAAGGACTTATCTCTCTTGGACATATTAAGATTTGGGATATTCTTACTATGTGGGTCTCCGGACCAAAAGTATAATACCTTTCTAACAAGTTAGGTATGATATAATCAGACATGATCCAACTTGTGGGTAGTGTTGAAATGCATATTTTCTATTCTAAATATTTTATTTCCATGGCATTGTATAAGGACCCAAACCATTGATGTAAATATGTCTCATTACCTCTCATTAAGGTCATGAGTGTTTTCCTCTCTCAAATTAGGTTTTCATAATAATTATATGATCAACATAAACAGTTAAAATATCATCTTCCTTTCTCTGTGCTTGATGAACCTAATGCAATCCACTTCACTTTGAATGTATCCGACAGACTTCATTGCACTATTTAAGCACTCAAACTAAGATCTTGGCAACTATTGCAACCCATATAAGGATTTTCTTAGTTACTGACATTTTGTTCTTAGTGGTCAATCCAGGCAAGGGGTTCATAAATACTTCATCTTCTAAATTTTTCTAGAGGAAAATATTCATGTCAAGCTACTATAACTCCCATCCCAGAATAGCAACACAGGAAAGGAGTGCACAAACAATGTTCAACTTTGACACAGGTGCAAGAGTTTCAGAATAGTCAACCTGTTACGCGCACGCGCTCTCTTATTTTATTATTAGTGTTTTTCCTTAAATGTATTAGGTTTGTTGTGAGCCCCCCTCCCTATATAAGGAGGGGGTTTTGGGAGTTAGGGTATCTTGGGATCTACTATCTTTTGGGCTCTCATAGGAGAGAAGCTCCTTGGAGGAACCAGCCTCCGAGAGTTGGCCGGAGCTTGCTCCGGATTGTATCCGCTGTTTCTTTAATTCAAGCAATCTAGTTCGAGTACGTAACATTGGTCTGACACTGCCGTTCCCGCCTGCATAGTGCCGCCGGGGTTCGTCCGCGAGATCTTTCCTGCGTCGGCCTCTGCGATCGACACCGCCACCCTTCTCGCCATTTCCCCGCGTCAACTTATTCCAGCAGCCAGTGCCGTTCGATTCCCCCCCTCGCTGCTGTGCCCTAGCAGCGCCAGACGTCCGCCAAGACGTAGCCAACAACGATCCCCTCTCGCGCCAGCATCGAGCGCAGTGATCATCTGTCGCCAGCATCGAGCGCATCGCTCGTCTCCTTGTTCGTGGTCGGCACGACCCAGATCCACCGCTCCACTCTCAACCTTCAATAGCTCCAGCGCCATTCCTCTGCTAGCGCCCCCTCCCCAGCTCCGACACTCTACTGCCAACCTCAAGCTCGGTGCAATCGTCCTCATATGCCAAAGAGCCGGATGGAATCCCGCGTGGAAGCCCTCGAACACTCCCTCGCCACCATCAACTCTCGTCTCGATGCACAGACCGAGCAGTTCGCCTCGATTCTAACCATGCTCCAGAAATTGCAGCCCTCCCAGCATTCCGGGCCCTCTACCGCCTCTGCTGTGGGATCCCCCAGCACCGTGCTTCCCGATACTTCCGCAGTGGTGGAAGGGCCTACTCCACCGTACCGTGTACCTGACATACCCACCTTCAACGGGTCTGACCCCCTCGGGTGGATTGTCCGCGCCGAGCAGTTCTTCGACATTGACCAGACCGCTCCGACACAACGGGTATCCACCGCTCTTATCGCCATGGAAGGGTCGGCCCTCCATTGGGTCCGTTGGCTCCGCCAGAGCTCTCCCGACGTCACCTGGCCAGCTCTCTCTGAGGCCCTTATTCAGCGATATGACGCCTGCTACTCCGGCCCCATGATCGAGCGACTTTGCGGGGTCCGTCACACCGGCTCCATTGACGCGTACATTGATGCCTTCGTGGAATTAGTCACCCATGTCCCCGGTCTTCCCCCAGACCATTACTTGGGGTTCTTCATGAATGGCTTGCAACCCCACTTCCGCTCTCGTCTCCGCACTCTCCAACCGTTAACGGTTCACCAAGCCATTGACCTCTCCCCCCTGGTGGAGGCGGAATTCCTCGCGACGTCCGGCGACATTCCTTCCCCATCACCCCCTTCTCGGCATCCTTCCCACACATATTTCTCGAACCATCCTAAACCTACACCTCCGCCACCTCTTCTACCCCGGCCACTAATGATGGATCCTCGCAACAACCGGCATGTCCCTACCCACCGCCTGACTAACCAGGAGTACAAAGACTTACGGAGCAAGGGCATGTGCTTCCGCTGCAAGCCCCCGTACTCTCCTGGTCATGCGTGCTCGGTGAAGGAGTGTCGAGTCCTCATCGGCGACGACGTGGCCGCGCTCTCCGCCGTCGACTTTGACGCCCTGCTGCTCTCGGACGGACTACCAGACGACGCCCCGGGCACCTCGACGGCAGCCCAGCCGCGAGCATATCACTACTGACCGATGGGCGGCGCTCTGACCTTGGGGTCAAGATCGCTTTTCTGACGGGATGTATTGTTACGCGCACGCTCCCTCTTGTTTTATTATTAGTGTTTTTCCTTAAATGTATTAGGTTTGTTGTGAGCCCCCTCCCTATATAAGCAGGTGCGTTTGGGAGTTAGGGTATCTTGGGATCTACTATCTTTTGGGCTCTCATAGGAGAGAAGCTCCATGGAGGAACCAGCCTCCGAGAGTTGGCCGGAGCTTGCTCCAGATTGTATCCGCTGTTTCTTTAATTCAAGCAATCTATTTCGAGTACGTAACACAACCCCTTATGTCTAAGTGTATGTTTTATCCACTAGTTTAATGTTGAACCTCTCAATCACCCATTCTGAATTGTGTTTGATTGTGAATACCCACTTACACCAGACTACCTTTTTCCTTTAGGTAGTGACACTATGTCCCAAGTGTGGTTCTTTTTCGGAGCATTCTTCAATCATAGTCTTTCACCCGAGATCCTTTAGAGCTTATTGGCAATGATTAGGTATTGTTGGAATTAAGATTCGATAATAATTCTTAAACAAGAGTAGCACTCCTTTATATATAGCACTGAGAGATTACAAGAGTAAAAATTAAAAATGCAAAAAAAAATGCATATAATAACATTAAATGCTAACACTCCCTCTTAAGATGGGCATGTATTATTTATCATGCTTAACATGGCCATGATGTTTTCAAAGGCACTCAGGCTCAATCCTTTAGTGAGAACAAATGGTATGCGAGCAGATGTCGTGCACGAGCAATTGCGGTGTGCGAGCAGTTGCAGTGGGAGAGCAGACGCCGTGCGCGAGTAAGGGCGTGTGAGAAGTCGTCGTGCACGAGAGGGCGAGCAGGAGGTCGCGATTTGGAGTGAAGAGGGCTCAGAGTCGGAGTGAACAAAGTCCGTGCAGACAGGAGGGGTGGTGGGTACTGGTAGACAGCAGACGAAGTCTATAAAAGTAACAACATGGGGGTTCAGTTACGAAGCACAGAGGCGGAAGCAGAGGTGCGAGCTCTAAGAGGGGGGCCAACAAACCGCACGAGCATTCGAAGGTCACGAGACCGCGCGAGCGGGTAAATTGGAGTGCGTGAGGAATAAGGTATTGATCGATATGAATAATAACAAAAGGCGTAGTACGAGAAAAACAATCTATGAAAGTAACAAACCAAGAATAGCCAAAATAGAGGCAACATGGCAAGGACTCCAAGCTTCGATATGAATAATAGCAAAATGCGTAGTACTAGGCGGGGAAACATGATTAAACGAAGTATGCCGAAGTTTACTAAGTTCACACACATCACAGTTAAAGGTTTCATATAACAAAGCAGTCATATTAGGAAAAAGAAGTTTCATAATAGAGATAAAATGATGCTCTAGGCGACAGTACCAGCAATCTAAGGCAACTGACTGATCCGCATGAAGGACTTGTGGAAGTGAAGCAGAGATGGAAGGGTCAAACACATAGAGGCCATCACATAGTCTACTAGAGTCAATCACTGTCTCCGTCTTCAGGTCTTGAAAGACATATAAGTTGGGAAACAGTCACAGAACAATTTATAGAGCTGGTTAAATGACTAATAGCGAGAATTTTACGAGTAAACTTAGGAACGTGAAGAACAAAAGAGAGAGTGAGTGAGGAATAAGATATAGATCCTTTAACTACAATAAAGGAAAACGATCCATCCGCAATGCACACTGTTTCTACCACAAAGTAAGTAGGACACGAAACCTATGACAAATCTAGTCATGTGTTCAGTGACTCCGGAGTTGATAATCCATTAAGTAGAAGTGCGGGGGGGGGGGGGGGGGATGAAGATTGAGCACTTGGTATTCTCTAATGAGCATAATAGGATGATGATGCGGCTGCGTTTGGTTCGGCTTATAAGCCCCGGTGCGGCAGAAACGAAACGGAGTAATGCCCGACAGCAGTGTTTGGCGCTGCTGATGGAGGAAACGGAGGTTATTAATAACCTCCGTTTCTTTGTATAGGGTAGACGCGAGAAACACTGCCAGTCCAGCCGCGCCGTTCCGCTCTTTAGGTTATCTTCTCCCCCGCATCTCCAAAATCGCGTGTCGTCGACGCCGATATCGCCGGTTTTCCTCGCCGCCGTTGCCACGCCACCTGCCGTCGCCAACATACGGTAGTCACGCCTCACCTCGTCGTCCATAGGAGCCACTCACGCCGCCGGATTGCTTCTCCCTTGTCTCCCACAGATCTCATCGCCGGTATTTCTGGAGGCCGCCGCCTCTCCAGTTTCTGTCAACGCCGTCGCCGTCTCTCCAGTTCCCTGCCCCCCTTTTTAGGTATATCTCCTATTTTTCTCAATTATTATGGTTTTTTAGATTTTTGTAGAACTATTATTTGTCCTTTTTGGGGGGATTTTTATGTGTGTGTGTGGTGCGATGATGATGGTGTTGTGTATGTGTGTGTGATGTGTGTGTGCTGTGTGTGTGCTGTGTATGTGTGTGTGTGAGTTTGTGTTGTGTGTGGTGTGATGATGATGGTGTTGTATGTGTTGTGTGTGTGTTTGTGTGTATGTATGTATGTGTGTGTGTGTGTGTGTGTGTTTTGTGTGTGTTTGTGTATGTATGTGTGTGTTTATATGTTTGTGTGATTGTGTGTGTTTATGTATGTGTGTGTTTATGTGTGTGTTATGTTTGTGTGTGTGTTTATGTGTGTGTTTGTGTTTGTGTATGTATGTGTGTATGTGTGTGTGGTATATGTGTTTGTATGTGTGTGTGTGTGTGTTTGTGTGTGTTTATGTTTATGTGTGTTTATGTTTATATATGTGTATGTGTGTGTTTGTGTGTATGTGTGTGTTTGTGTATGTATGTGTGTGTTTGTGTTTATGTGTGTTTGTGTATGTGTGTGTTTGTGTATGTATGTGTGTGTTTGTGTGTGTTTGTGTATGTATGTGTGTGTTTATATGTTTGTGTGATTGTGTATGTTTATATGTCTATATGTGTGTGTAGTATATGTGTTTGTGTGTGTGTGTGTGTGTGTTTGTGTGTGTTTGTGTGTGTTTGTGTGTGTTTGTGTGTGGTATGTTTATATATGTGTGTGTGTTTGTGTATATGTGTGTGTGTGTGTGTGTGTTTGTGTGTGTTTGTGTATGCATGTGTGTGTTTATATGTTTGTGTTATTGTGTATGTTTATATGTCTATTTGTGTGTGTGGTATATGTGTTTGTGTGTGTGTGTGTGTGTTTGTGTGTGTGTGTGTGTTTGTGTGTGTTTGTGTGTATGTGTGTTTATGTATATTTTTTTATAAGTTTATTTGTTTACATATGTTTACATTTTTAAGACGGGTAAGCCGAAAGACGGTGGTGTCTCCGCTATATGGGATTCAAATGATGTCCTGGTTTTTTGCGACATATGCATTCATGAAATAGAGCTTGGTAACCGACCGACAACCCACTTTAGCAAAGAGGGTTGGGTTAATGTGACTACCAAATTCCACCTACAAACTGGAAAAAAGTATGATAAGGTTCAAATGAAGAACAAATGTGATCATTTGAAGAAGGAGTGGAAGATTTGGAGTGAGCTAAAACGTGAGTCCACTGGTTTGGGTTGGAATCCGACTACAAAGACTATAGATGCTTCGGACGAGTGGTGGACCGAGAGATTGAAGGTATTCATTTATTAAAAAATGATCATTTAACTTTATGTTCAACTATTTGCCCCTCCTAATTTTTGTTATAATATTGTAGGTTGTCCCAGCGGCCAAAAAGTTCAGATATGCTGGCATCCCCCCGAGTTAGAGGAACAATTGAGGAGGATGTTCGATTCAGTAGTTGCCTGTGGACGTCATGCTACCATTCCTAGCATAAGGAGTAATCCACCTGAGTCTACCGACGAGAGAGAGTTGTCCGGTGGGGAGCATGACATCCAGGAGGATAATATTGCACCACCTCCCCCCGAGGTCACATCGGCGAGGAAGAGGAAGAAAGGAAAGAAAAGTGCCACCAGCTCCGTCTTAGAAGATCTGGCAGAATCTTCAAAGACCATCAGTCGATGCATTCAGGGACATCGAAAGAGCAATCCTTATACTATTACTCAGGCATTAGAGCGGTTAAGTGGATACCCCGACGTTGTAGCGGACGAAAAATTCTATGACTTTGCCATCACTTTTTTGTTGGACAAAGGTCATAGAGAGACATTTATGTTCCTACCCGAGGGTATGAACATAAAGTGAAAAATTCTATGACTTTGCCATCACGTTTGTTATGCCAGGTTGGGAAGGCTCTGCGCATGATAGCCGCATTTTCAATTATGCGCTTCGGGATCCCCGTTATAAATTTCCGCATCCACCACCAGGTAATAAGATTTTTATTCCATTTTTTATACTTCTCACCTTTGAAGCATAACAATTTTGCTCCTGGTTTTCAGGAAAATATTACTTGGTAGACTCTAGGTATCCGCTACAAAGTGGATACTTGAAACCATATCCAGAGACACGTTATCATCTCCCGGACTTTGCTCGTGGCGGTCGTGCACCGGAAGGACGCCAAGAGATATTCAATCACGCGCACTCATCCCTTAGAAGTGTCATTGAAAGATCGTTCGGCATTTGGAAGAAAAAGTGGGCCATATTGCGTGATATGCCGAGCTACAGCTTCGCCAAACAAACCGATATTGTGATGGCGACTATGGCACTGCACAATTTTATTCGGCGGCACCCATCGCGGAGGGATATTGATTTCAATGAAGTCGAGCAGGGAGGTGGTGATGAGGGGGGGAGCACACAAGGGCATCAAGTAGTTTGTCCTGATACAGCAGGCGGGGTAGATGAGATGATCACGTTGCGTGAAAATATAACGCAACAGTTGTACACTTCTAGATCTTAGATGGTGAGAAGAATTGTTGGTATTTTTATCTATTATAGTAACTATTATCAAGATTGTGTATTTGATGTGTATCGAATTTTTTTTTTTCAAAAACTCCATTTGACCCAAACAAAATTTATAAAACTCCATTTCAATAAGCACTGAAAACTCCATTTCACCCAAACAGTTTTCTAACAAAACTCCATTTCTCAGAAACAGCTCTTTTTCAAAACTCCATTTCTGATCAGCAACTTTTCATCAGCAACAGCCCAACCAAACGCACCAGAAGTAGTCGACTCAGTAAAATGACCATGCATCAAGCTTTGGAAGGCCTGTATCTCTTCTGCAGAAAGGGAAACTTGAAGTCCTGTAGAATCTAGGCCACCTTGGGGAGCAAAACCTCATGTCTGAGGCAGAAAACCATGAAACCTGAAGCTCATCTCTCTGATGTCACGAAGGATACTACACTCAGCAATGGCCCAGATTCTACTGGACCAATCACAAATCAAGTGGTCCTTGTTCGTAAACTTTGACCTAGTGTCACGGGCAACAAGAGTATATCCCTCTGAGAATGAGTTCGAGAGCCGGGTATATCTTCGATAAATTTCCTATTGCATAAGACTGTAAACTTCTGAGGAAGGAGTGGGAGAGTTGTCGAGAATCTGAAAATTGATCCGATCAAAATCACGATACATGCCACGAAGGAATTCAAAGATCTATTTACATTCTTCCGAAGATCAAACCAACACTTCATCCTGGTGGTCAAAGGAGTGAGTGAATCCAAGTGATCATATTTCAAGTATAGTTGAGTAAACTTCAAGTAGTAGGAAGATGGCGATCACCCTGTCGCAGAAGAAATATTTGTCGTCGTAGTTGGAAGATAAGAGCTGCATTTTCATGGCAAAAAAAGTGACCTCGACTCTTTCTAGATACTGTCGCCGTATCCAGGAACAAATAGTTGCAGCCAATGGATTCCTGCATAGAGTTGGTAAGCCACGATATAATCAAGGAGTTTTCAAACTCCCATTGCACTCAATCCGGTGAAGCGGGAGCAGGTCCTTGGTGGTGACATTAACATATCCAAACATTCACCGGCTTTTCAATGCAAGGGTGATGGAGTCAACCCATGGAAGGTAGTTAGATCCATCCAATCAAATACTGGTAATTTGAGGAGTGTTGTGAATTGTGATCATTGCTTACCCGGATGGATCCCACAGAAGTCGCCGGAGAATAAGAGGCACCTCCTCCAGATGAGATAACTGGAGATTCAACACTCCTCTCCATGGCAATCTAAGAATAGAAATCAACGTATCACAAAATAGAGAGCCAGAGATTAGGGTTTTATGAGGAAAAAACGAGATCCAACACGACAATGGAACCAAACGAATAGGTGATGGGAAAGAGGAGAAAGAATAATCTCCTCTAGAATGGAGGGGATCGAATGCCGGAGAGGGAGTCAAAACTCCATCGTGGGTTCCACAACCCTTATGTACCGATCGACACAAAGCGGGGCTTCTCGCTCATAGGAACAGTTGAACGAGAAAACAGTCTGAAGATCTGCGGCTTGGAGATCAGCGAGCGGAATTCACGCGGGAGACGAGCAAGAGAGTCGGCATCGGAGATGAGGAATGGGGTTTTACGTGCGAAAGGCGGGACACGGGCAGAAGGCAGAAGCGAGGTCGGGGATAACGACGTGCGTAGGAGGAAATTAGGACTTTCATACCATATTGGAATTACGATTCTTTAATAATTCTTAAACAAGAGTAACACTCATTTATATACAAAATGAAAGATTACAAGAGTAAATGGTAAAAATGCAAGAATAAAAATACATATAATAACACTCAATACTAATATGTATATACAAATATATGCAAGAGAGACTATAAAAGCTTGATGAGTTGATGAGGAAGTATAAGAGGTGAAATGGGAAATAGGATATTGAGTGCAGTGATGTATACCTTTCGAAAGGACTATAGGACTATTATCAAGATCTAAGTCTGGAGTAGGTACCAGATAAAGTTTTATTAGGATGGTCCTTATCAAGCTTGTAGATGTCGGCCGACATGTCCGACATGTCGGCCGACATGTCATTTTTGAGGGGAAATCGCAACGTTAGCGACACAAATGAGAAAAATGGCGTTTTCCAGTATGGCGGCCGACATGTCGGCCCGTTATGGCAGGTTATGGCGGCCATTAGAAATTAATAAGTTATTTTATTAAATTTTATAATTAAATCAGTTTTTATTATATACTTATATAGTTATACTACGTTTGCCCTCACGACGACTCCTCATCTCCCTCGCGTCCTCCTCACGACGCTCTGGGCTCTCGTCTTCTTCGCTTGCCCTAATCTCCGCTTCTGGCTCTCGTGTTCTTCGCAGTTCTCCTTTGGTTACACTTCTACATTTTGAAAGTACGCAACATTCTTATTTATTACAAATTGATTAAACACTTGTTACTAGTTTCATTTTCTAATATGAATTTTAGTGTATACTTCATTAAATAAAATAATTACCATCTAATTAAAAAATATATTATGATATATAATATATAGATATACATATAATATTACAATCCGACATTTTGAAATGTCCCCGATATATCCCCCGCAATCTGACATCCGACATAAAAAACTCAAACCGACATGAGTCCGTCATCCGACATCTGCAAGCTTGGTCCTTATGCTCTTATAGCATCGAGCATAA
The DNA here is from genome assembly GCA_033032865.1 of Dactylorhiza incarnata. Classification (NCBI taxonomy): domain Eukaryota; kingdom Viridiplantae; phylum Streptophyta; class Magnoliopsida; order Asparagales; family Orchidaceae; genus Dactylorhiza; species Dactylorhiza incarnata. Next base: position 4,153,342 of record JAWHQI010000044.1, on the reverse strand, counting down.
ACCAAAAGATCTATTTTAGGAAATGAGTTGATAGCCTGAATAGGGCAGGAGAGGAAATGAGTAGGTAGTTAGAATAGGGCGAGGCGGCTCTCCTGCTTCACTATAAGTGCTCACTTCACTAACTCTCTCATGAAGTGAGATAGGGAAGTGGAGCTTGGACTCACAAAAGTTAACGCACATAGAAACATAAGTTTTCAATTAGGATGATTGTAGCACTTATACCAATACTGAGTAGGGTTATATCCTATAAAGATGCACTTTAGTCCTTGGGGATAATGTTTTCCCTAGGTTTATGAATGTGGACAGATGGAACACACTCAAAAACACAAACTTGAAGGTAAGTAACAACGGAAGAAATCCAAGCACATTGGAAGGCATGCGATTAATAAGATAAGTGACAATGAGAAGAATTTCGTCCAAATAGCGATGTAGAAGACGCATGGTGAAAAGAAGAGATCTAGCATTCTTAAGGAGATGTATGTTCGTTCTTTTAGTAACCACATTCTGAGTTGAGCTGATCACATTAGTTCGGTGAATATGCATATGAGTTGAAATAGGAATTGAAAGCACTCTTATTATATTCAGTACCATTATCACTTTGTAAAATTTTAACGTTAAGCCCAGATGAAAAATTGTGAGGGTTGTGTTAGGTAGACCGTAGACGACCAACATAAAATTTAGTCACCCTTATGAGTATGGATCTTTTGAGAAATTGTGCTAAAGCTAAGTTGTTCCCCATAAGGAACGCGTCGTATGGTCCGAATGCGACGTCTTGGCAATGACCGCTACATCTCCAGGACTTTGGTGTATTGTTAAATAGGCAAGAGTCCTCATCGTATGGTCCGAATGCGGCGTCTTAGCAAGGATCACTGCACCTCTAAGAGGACTTGAGTGTAATGTTAACTATGCAAGAGCCATCACATATTAGGCGTCTAGAAAAGTAGATCGTAGGATTTATGACCGACTTAGGTTTGAAAGTTGGAATATAGGTACGCTAACAGGAACAATAATGGAAGTAGTTGATACAATGATTAGGAGAAGTATAAATATTTTATTTCTACAAGAGACTAAATGGGTGAGTGAGAAAGCTAAATTTATAGATAATTTAGGTTTTAAATTACGATACACAGAAAAAAATAAAACAAGCAATGAAGTAGGTATTATTGTAGATACTACTTGAAGAGATGAAATTGTTGTGGTAAGCAGAAAAGGTGATAAAATTATATCTCTTAATTAATTGTAGGAAAGAAAATTATTAATGTAATTAGTGCTTATGCGTCATAAGTAGGATTACGTGAAACTATTAAAGTACAATTTCGGGAAGACGTAGATGATTTGGTAAGAGAATCGCACAAAGCGAGAAAATTTTCATTTGAAGAGACTTAAATAAACATACAAGGAAGAAAAATATGGATTATACAGACGTTCATGGAGGATTTGGGTATGGAGAAAGAAAGGAAGAAGGAAGAACCATTCTAGACTTTGCCATAACACATGAGTTGATTGTGACAAATACGTTCTACATCAAGAGGGAAAACACTTAATTATGTTTAAGAGCGGATAAAATAAGTCACAAATTGACTATTTATGACTCGCAAAATGGATAAAAAGATTTGTAAGGATGGCAAAGTCATACCAGGAGAAAGTTTGACAACGCAACATAGGCTAGTGATGTTGGATGTGCAAATTAAATATAATAACTTTAAGAGAGACAAAAATGTTGTCAAATATTCAGTGATGGAACTTGAAGAAGGAAAAACAGGTTGCGTTCAACGCAGCGGTTATAGAACAACTAGTTGATGATCCTTATGTTGATCCTAGTGTCACATGAGAAGTTATGTCTTCTCATTTACGGATAAGTGGAAAGAACGTACTTGGAGAGTCAAACGGTCGTGCGCCCTCACATAAAGAATCTTTGTGGTGGATAGAGGAAGTGCAAGACAAAGTGAGGGCAAAGAGGGTCAGGTACAATACATTGTATGCTTGTAGGAATGATGAAAACTTGACAAAGTATAAACTCGTCAAAAAAGAAGCTGAAAATACAGTAAGTAAAGCAATAAGTCAAGCTTAGGAAGAATTTTACAAACGACTAGATACCAAAGATGGAGAGCGTGATATATATAAAATTGCTCGAGCTAGAGAGAGGAAGACAAGAGATTTAAGTCAAGTTAAATGCATAAATGATGAAACAGATACGGTTTTGACGGATGATGTGGCTATTAAGGAGCGATGAAAATGATACTTTTATCAACTATACAATGAAGGAAAATACCATGAACTGAACTTAGAAGAGTTAAGTAAATCAGAGGAGTATAGAAACATAACTTTTTATCATAAAATTCATGTACCAGAGATAAATGACGCTCTGAAGAAGATGAAAAATGGAATGGAGGTTGGGCCAGACGATATACCCATTGAAGTATGGAAATGCTTAGGGAGGAAAGAAATTTTATGGCTTACAAGTTTCTTCAATAAGATACTGAAGACAAAGAGGATGTCAGACCAATGAAGATAAAGTATTTTGCTACCTTTGTATAAGAACAAATGAGATATACAAAATTGTGTCAATTACAGGAGAAATAAATTAACGAGTCATACTATAAAATTGTGGGAACGAGTAATAGAGAGAATTGTAAGACGAGAGACTAGCATCTCAGATAATCAATTTGGATTCATATCAGGGAGGTCAACCATGGAAATTATACATCTCTTGTGGAGACTCATTGACAACTACTGAGAAAGGCAAAAAAATTTGCATATGCTGTTTATCGATCTAGAGAAGGCATATGATGAGAGTCTTAGAAAAAAGGTGTAAATGTATCATACATTGACGTAATCATAGATATGTATACAAATTCAATGACCAGGGTGAGGACATTTGGAGGATTAACACAGGAATTTCCTATCATTGTTGGCTTACATCAGGGTCAGCTTTAAGCCCTTATCTCTTTACCCTTATCTTAGATGAGCTCACCGGTCATATCCAACAAGCAATACCTTGGTGTTTAATATTTGCAGATGATATTGTTTTGGTCGATGAGACGCGCGAGAGTGTAAACGCGAAACTTGAATCTTGGCGAGACACGTTAGAAAAGAAGGGTTTTAGGTTGAGTAGGACAAAGACAGAGTATATAGAGCTTAAATTTAGTAGTTCAAGAAGGTTAGATGTCTCCGTCATTAAATTGGGTGACCAAGATATTTCCCGCAGTGAGTGCTTTAAATATCTGAGATCGATAATTCAAAAAGATGGAGGTGTAGATAAAGACGTGATACATAGAATCCAAGCAGGTTGGTTGAAGTGGAGAGGCGCGTCTGGGATCTTATGTGATCGTAAAGTACCATTAAAACTTAAAGGCATGTTTTATCGTACTGCAATTAGGCCAGCAATGCTCTACTGTTCTGAGTGTTGGGCAGTGAATGGTGTACATGTGCAAAAAATGAGAGTTGCGAAGATGAGAATGCTTAGGTGGATGTGTGGTCACACGAGACTGGATAAAATTAGGAATGAATATATCAAGGATAAGACAAGAGTGGCGCCAATTGTAGAGAAGATGTGAGAAGCTCGTTTTAAGATGGTTCGGACATGTACATAGGAGACCATTAGAGGCACCTGTTAGGTGTTGTGAGAGTTTAGCCACTAGACATGTTAAATGGGGGAGGGGTAGACCAAAACAGACTTGGAATGAAACTATAAGGAAAGACATGATGTACTTAGGTATTAGTGAAACTATGAGTAAAGATAAGGTGCAATGGCGACAACAGATCAATATAGCCGACCCCACTATGATGGGATAAAGGCTTGAGTGTTGTTGTAACATTAAGCTAGTGACAATCCTAGCATGAAATGTATTAAAACAAGAAAAAATTGCATTATTAGTATACAAAGTGTACACTCAAGCGACTCAAGAATAACAATCCATAAACGCAACAAACCATCGATGACCATATAAGCAGGGTGGGGGAGAATGCCCCCAAACATCAATATGAATCAATGAAAATGGTTCAACATGAGGTGGAGAGATATGAGTAAAGGAAAAGCATTTAGGTTTTGCAAATTCACAATATCTCAATGAAAATCTTTAAACATCTCCTAGGGAAAAAATGGAAAAAGACGATGCATAGATTCATTGGAGGGATACACTAATCGATAATGCCAACATATGAGGTTTATGGAAGTGGTTAAAGCCATTGCATATGTGGACTTGCTATCTAGAACACATAGGCCCTTTTGCACCCTACCAGAGCTTGGGGCTGCTTTCTATACTCGGATCCTAAAATAAAACATGAGAGGTATGAAAAATATCGTGTAGTTTAAGTTATTAGTAAGGCTACTAATTGAAAGTGTGAGAGTTTAAAATATAAAAGGGCAGCCCAGTGCACAAAGCATCCCCCCGCAGTGAGGGTTCGTGAAAGGGTCCCACCACAGGAGTGAAAGATCACAAGGTTAAAATGCAAGAATAAAAATACATATAATAACACTCAATACTAATATGTACCTGTGTGTGTGTGTGTGTATATGCAAGAAAGGCTATAAGAGCTTGATGAGTTGATGAGGAAGTATAGGAGGTGAAATGGGAAATAGGATGTTAAGTGCAGTTATGTACATTAAGCTAGTGACAATCCTATCATGAAATGTTTTAAACAACAACAACACTCAAGCCTTTATCCCACCATAGTGGGGTCGGCTATATGGATCCTTTGTCGCCATTGTGCCCTATCTTTAATCATAGCCATGAAATGTTTTAAAAATAAGAAAAAATTGCATTCTTAGCATTAAAAGTGTACACTCAAGTGAATCAAGAATTACAATCTATAAACGCAACGAACCATCGATGACCATATAAGCAGGGTGGGGGAGAATGCCCCCAAACATCAATATAAATCAAAGAAAAAAGGATGGAGAGATTTGACTAAAGGAAAAGCGCTTATGTTTTGCAAATTTACAATATCACAATGAAATTCTTTAAACATCTCCTAGGAAAAAATGGAAAAAGACGATGCATAGATTCAGTAGAGGGATGCACCAGTCGATAATGCCAACAAATGAGGTTTATGGAAGTGGTTAAAGCCATAACACATGTGGATTTGCAATCTAGGACACATTGGCCCTTTTGCACCCTACCAGAGCTCGGGGCTTCTTTCTATACTCATATTCTAAAATAAAACATGAGAGGTATGAAAATAACAGTATAGTTTAAGTTTTAGTAAGGCTACTAATGGAAAGTGTGAGAGTTTTATATATAAAAGGGCAGCCCGCGACGATGGTCCGGGGAAGGGTCCCACCACAAGGGTGAAATGTGGGCAAACCTTACCCTGCATTTTTGCAAGAGGCTGCTTCCAGGACTCAAACCCGTGACATCAAGGTCACACGACAACACATTAACCAGTGCGTCAAGACTCCCTTCTTTATAAATAAATATTATTCCAAAGAATCTAAATTATTACATGAGAGCTCCCCTCTTTATACAGAGTAGAGGAGGAAGAAGAATGTACACTTTGAGTTGTGAGACTAAATACAAGGAGAAAAACACAATGGACCACTATACGGGCTTTTAGTCTTGGGCTTTAACGCTCCCCCTCAAGCTGGGGCATATCTATCGATCATTCCTAGCTTGACACAAATATTTGAAAAAGATGAAGAAATTGGTTTGGTGAAGATGTCAGTTAACCTTAATCTAAAGAAACTGTTAGATGTTATATATATATATGTATGCCTAAGCCCGAAAGAAAAACAAGTCAATTATTTTCTCTCCCTAACATGGTATCAGAGGACTGATACGCTCCGCTAGGGTTCTCTCGCTTCAGCCGCCGCGTTCGTTCATTCGTTCTCCCGCATCCGCCGCCGCGTTCGCTCGCCCGTATCACCCGCTTCAGCCGCCGCAATAGTCGCTCTCCACTGGTCCCTCCCGTGCCCTAGACGGAGGCGCATCGCGTGAAGATGCCGCCTGCCGTCGCTACTGCTGCCTGATGCCGACGCCTACCGCTGGTCGCCGATCCCTGCTGGAAGCCGATCCCTGCTGCTACTATTGACGACGATCCCTGCCGCCGATCCCTGCTGCGACTGTTGCTCTGATGTCGAGCGTCGAGTGCTGCCCTGCTGATGCCGATCTCCTCTCCTCTGCTCTGCTGCACTGAGGTCGCCCGCTGTTGTGAGGCTGTCTTCAGGTACTGTTTGTTGATGCTTCCTGCAGTCTATTGAAGGTTCCTGTCCAAGACCATGGGAGACTCGGCTACAAGCACCACTCAGACACCTGTTCCCTCCGGGGATTCTACCAACACTTTTCCTTCCAATGCAAGGTTGGCTACCACTATTCTTACCTCCTCCAACTTTTAGTTGTGGAAAAAGGGGGTTACTATGTCTCTAGCAGGCATCCGACGTACTCACCACCTTACTAGACTACCTACTCATGCCGTGGGAAGTGCCGAATACGACGATTGGTACAGTGATGATTGTCGTATCTTTGCGCTCCTTCTGAGTTCCATGGATCCATCAGTTCAGCAAATGTGCAAGAATTGTGATAGCACTAAGGAGCTGTGGGACACCCTGCATATGATGTTTTCTCAAGCTAACAACCTCTCTCGTCTTGGTGAACTCTTTCCCAAGATGGCTGAGCTACGACAAGGAGCTCGTCCTGTCTCTGAGTACTTCGCTGAATGGAAGGTTCTTGCCGATGAAATCCTGGATCTTTGGGAGATCCCCTCTACCCGTGAAGGACATCAGGCTCAACGTGAGCATCTGGTTCTCATCTGGCTTCTGAACGGACTTGATCCAAATTTTTCAACAACAAGAACGGAAATGCTTGCTAGTCCTTCTACTTTGCAGACTGCTAGTGTGTACCATCGTCTGACTAAAGCGGGCTCTGCCGCTTCTCCAGCTGCTCTACATGTTTCCTCCAGCGAGTCAATTGCGCTGGCCTCTCGAGGGGGAAGGGGCACTAGCAGAGGTGGTCGGTCTGGTTCTGGACGTGGTCGGGAGACTGATACACGACATTGTACTCATTGTGGACGTCGTGGTCACACAAGGGATACGTGCTGGCTCGTGCATGGGAAGCCAGACTGGGCGGCCAAAACCTCGCCAGCTTCACCTCGATCTGCTCACGTTGCCGACTCGACTCCGGCTCCTCCGGGTCACCTCACGGTCCAACTCTCTGAGGAGGATTATCGTCGCCTGCAGGCTCTTCCAGTTTCCTCTCCACCTCATAGTGCTGCTGTAGCCCAGACTATTCAGCCTGCCTGCACTTCCCAGACCACCCAGCGCCCAGTTCAGTGGCTGGCAGATTCTGGAGCTTCTGACCACCTGACTAGCTCTTCAGGTATCTTGCATTCGTATCATACCCATTGTGGGTCTTCCATTACTGTTGCAGATGGATCCACTGTTCCTATTGTTTGCTTTGGAAGCTGCAATGTGACACCGGATATGCCTCTATCCTCGGTTGCTCATGTTCCTCAATCTGCTTACAACCTATTGTCCATTAGTAAGCTTACTCGTGATTTAAACCGTACTGCTATCTTCACATCTTCTGGTTGCATTTTTCAGGAACAGTCGACGAGCCGTATTATTGGTAGAGGAAAGCTGCGTGGTGGTGTTTATGTTTTGGATGAAGTTTCCCACATTGCCTGTTCTGCTGCTTCGGCCAAACTCTTGGACCTCCACTACCGTCATGGTCATCCTTCTATGCAGGTCATGCGTCGTTTGTATCCTGAGTTTGGGAAAGTTTCCCATCTCAGCTGTGAGTCGTGTTTGTTTGCTAAACTCCATAGAGTTAGCTATGTACCTCGCGTAGATGTTCGTGCTTCTGCACCTTTTGATTTACTTCATTCTGATGTCTGGGGACCGTGTCCTGTCCCTACGTTGTTAGGACACAGATATTATGTTACCTTTATTGATGATTTTTCTCGCATGACTTGAGTTTACTTAATGAAAAATCGCTCTGAATTACTATCTATTTTTCAACATTTGTGGAATGAAATTTTCACTCAATTTTCTGTTCGTCTGAAATGTCTTCGTACCGATAATGGGAGGGAATACATGTCCCAGGCCATGTCTAGCTTTCTTTCTGCCAAGGGTATCATACACCAAACCAGTTGCCCTGATACCCCCCAACAAAACGGGGTTGCCGAATGAAAAAATCGCCACCTTCTTGAGGTAACCCGGGCTATCCTTCATCATACGCATGTTCCCAAACACTTTTGGGGAGATGCCGTTCTTACCGCTGCCCATCTCATTAATCATCTTCCTACTCATATACTTCAGGGGGAGACACCTTATCACATCCTTTATCCGGACCACTCGGGGTCTCCTCTACCCCTCAAGGTCTTTGGGTGTGTTTGCTATGTCCGGGATGCTCGTCCCTCCGTTTCCAAACTTGATCCTCGCTCTTTGAAGTGTATCTTCCTTGGATACTCTCGGACTACCAAGGGATATCGCTGTTATTCTCCAGAACTCCACAAATACATCATTTCTTCAGATGTTGTCTTCCTCGAATCTGTCTCTTATCGTACCACTGGCTCTCCCCTTCCCACTTCATCTTCTGATCTCTCTCTCGATGAGATGCTAGTTCCTCGTCCTGATCCTGCTCTCGTCTCTCCGACTGACATATTGTGCCCCCTTTGGGGACAGGTCTACTCTCGTCGCACTTCTGACAGAACTGAAATACCACCATCTCAGCCTACCTCAACCATTGATGGCACAACTACTGTTCCTCAGATTGCTCCTACTAGTGCGGACCAGAACCAAACTGAAGTGCCTGCCGCTCCACCACTGGCTAGTACCGAGCTTCCTATTGCTCTCCGCAAGGGAAGTCGGACTTGCCAGAATAGACCTCTCTATGTGAGCTCTTATCAGGGGTTGTCTGCTTCTCATACCGCACTTCACTTGATGTTGGATCAGTACACCATTCCCTCAACGGTTGGGGAGGCCAAAACTCATCCTGGCTGGATGGCTGCTATGCAAGAGGAATTGACGGCACTTCAACTGAATAATACTTGGGAACTTGTGTCTTTGCCGCCTGGAAAGCGTGCTATTGGTTGCAAATGGATCTACTCTGTTAAAGCCAATGCTGATGGCTCTCTTGCTCGCTTGAAAGCCCGCCTTGTTGCCAAAGGCTATGCCCAAACTTATGGCGTGTATTATGAGAAAACGTTTGCACCTGTTGCCAAGATGTCCTCTATTCGGATCGTGATCTCTCTTGCAGCCACTCACCGGTGGCCTCTCCATCAGTTAGATATCAAGAATGCGTTCCTTCATGGGTCCTTGGAGGAAGAGGTGTATATGGAACAACCACCTGGGTTCATTACTGAGGGGGAGCGTAACAAGGTGTGTCGTCTCCTTGCCTCCTTATATGGGTTGAAACAATCCCCGCGCCAGTGGTTTGCTCGCTTTCGGTCTGTTGTCACCAAATTCGGACTTACCAAAAGTGTCAAAGACTCATCTCTCTTTTATCGGAACTCCTCTGCTGGTACTGTGCTCCTAATTGTGTATGTTGATGATATCGTCATCACTGGTAGTGATCCTAAAGGGATAGCCGATCTCAAAGCTTTCTTACACTCCAACTTCCAAACCAAAGATCTAGGGCTGTTGCGATACTTCCTTGGGATTGAAGTTACTGATCATGACGACTCTATCTTTGTTTCTCAACGTAAATATGCCCTTGATCTGTTATCTGATCTTGGAATGTCTGACTGCCGTCCTATGGATTCTCCCCTTGAACCAGGAGAAAAGGGTCTTCATGCCGAGAGCAAATCTTTTGATTCGCCAGAGAAGTATTGTAGAGTAGTTGGAAGACTTAACTACCTTACTATGACTCGCCCAGATATTGCCTGTGCTGTGAGTAAGGTCAGTCAGTTCATGGCCACCCCAACTATCTCTCAATGGGACTCTGTTCTTCGCATTGTTAGGTACATAAAGAAGGATCCTGGTCTTGGAATATCATACAAGAATCGTGGTCATTCCAATATAGAGGCTTACTGTGACTCCGACTGGGCAGGTTGTTTAGCCACTCGGAAGTCCACCATAGGATTTACTATATTTATGGGAGGAAACCTTGTCTCCTGGAAGAGCAAGAAACAGACCACTGTCGCCAGATCTAGTGCCGAGGCAGAGTATCGGGCTATGTCGCACACTGTTGCTGAGATCATGTGGATCAGACAGACTCTTTGTGAAATCGGATACCCTGTTCATGACCCAACTCTGTTATGGTGTGATAATCAAGCTGCAATACAGATAGCAACCAATCCTGTGTTTCATGAACGCACAAAGCACATCGAGGTTGACTGTCACTTCGTACGAGAGATGTATGAAGAAGGTCTTATTTCCTTGAGCCATGTGAAGACTGGTGACCAAGTTGCTGATATTCTCACGAAAGGAGTTACTGGGGTCAGAATGAATTTCATATGTAACAAGTTAGGTCTGGAAAGTTCCCACGACCCAACTTGAGGGGGAGTGTTAGATGTTATATATATATATATATGTATGCCTAAGCCCGAAAGAAAAACAAGTCAATTATTTTCTCTCCCTAACAGAAACAAATGGAGTCCATATTTGATTTTTGATTACTCCCTCTCTGATTATGTGACAATTAATTTCAATATGTTTTTTTTTATTTCATGGAACACTTGATTTTCAGATATGTATATAGCAATTTTATTATCATAAAACATCGGCAGGGATTAATCATAAATTTTTCCAAGTCTTTAGAAGTGTTCTCAACCGCTTCAACTCACAAGCAGTCTGAGTCATACTTCTGTATTCGGCTTCGACACTTGACCTGGACTATACTGCTTGTTTCTTATTTTTCCACGTGATCAGATTTCCTCTGACTTATGTGCATAATCCAGAAGAGGATTTTCGATCTCATTTATCATCTGCATAACTTGCATCAGAATATGTTTTAATGCGTAAATGATTATTTCTTTGAAACAATGGTCCTTTGTCTGGAGACCTTTTGATATCTTCTAATATCTTTACAACAACTTCCAGATGACATTCTCTGGGAGCCTGCATGAATTGATTGACCCTCCTAACAGCGGGTCTAGTTACGATAAGATAGATGAGTTTACAGACCAGACGCTTGTATCGAGTAATGTCCTATAGAAGAGTGGATGTCTCATTCCAAAGTTTGCCAGCCTCAGAGTGTCATTATCTTGTAATCTTATAAAATACAATAGTCATTATCTTGTAATTTTATAAATGTATTATCAAGTATCATATTTGTGTCGCCGTTATTAAGTGTCGCTCTCTAGAGTTATTACGTTTTTCCAGTCATCTATTTCATGCAGGGTCTTTTGGTAAATTGTCAGTCATGTAATCTTTATTTAAATGACCATTTGGGTCATGAATTATTCTCTCCCTCTCTCTAGTTATCTCCTCTTTATCCTTATACTAGGGTTAGGGTTGAGCAAAGCTCCCCTCCTCCTTTGTCCTCCTTTGGGTGAGTTCAACTCCTTTGTATCTCCACCTCTACCACCACCTCCGACGAGATCCCGACGAAGTTACGGGCTAAGCTCATAACAACTTGGTATAAAAGTCATTAATTTGTTATGGGTCTAACCTGTAACAGCGCCCGGGATCTTGTCAGAGGTGGTAGTGGAGGCGAAGATGCAAAGGAGACGAGCTTAACCCACAGATAATGCGAGGAGGAGGAAGCAGGGAAGTTTTGCTGAATTCTAACCCTAGAATAAGGGTGAAGAGAAATGAATTAGAGAGAGAAGAATTTTGAGAGAGTGATAGAGACTGCATTAATTCCTTGATAGCCTTCAATCTTCATGCATGAATAGAATTTCATGACTCAGGCAAATTACTAAAAAGAGCCTATATGAAATTGAAAATATGACATCCGTAATAACTCAAAAAAACAACACATAATAATACATTTATGAAATGAAATGATAACGACTATTGCGGGCCCATATCATCCCACCCCACCTTCACTCTGAGCTTGTCCTCAAGCTCATAGAAGGGGTAGAGACTTGCGAGGTAGTTTATCTGGTTCCTTAATTTCACGCTAAAATAGCTTCTTGTATCGTATTGTCAAACTGAAGGACGCGTCAATTGGGAAGCTCTTGTCGTCCTCATAGATTTCATTGAGGATGTTGATGTTATCGGAGGATCGTTGCTTAGATAGAGGCAGGGGAAATTCCTTAGGACAAGCGGCTCGGTTGAGTGCCGATAGAATTGTGACCACATGGGTCTTGAGTGAAAGTTTGCCGGGGAGAGATTGTCACAAGTAATATTTGGAGTCGGGGCAAGGGTTCCCCGTGATGGCGGATGATCGAGGGAGACGAAGGAGATGGAAGAATCATAATTGCGGTGATCAGAAGTGGCGGCGCCGGTTGGTGGGCAACCGTCTGAACGGATGGCTCGAGTGTGGCGAACATGGCAGACAATGTGGAGCCCAAAGTTGGCAGTTTCTGTGGCTGGAGAGTATTCAGTTGGATGAATATTGTGGAGGCCAATAATGGTGTGGATTGACAGCCAAGATTGGTGGGCACTCTTTGTTCCATGTGTCAATCGGGACCCTTCTGGGGCGGGGCTTCAAGAATTCGGGGAGCAATGAGCAATGCCAACAATGCTTAAGTAGTTGTTGTTGCCGATATCTCATGCATCATTCGCAGTATCTCGCGGATCACTTTAGTCATCGGTCAGCGCCATCATGACGAGTAAAGCAAGTAATCAATTAATTAATTTCTTAATCCAAAAATAGATTAATCAATTGAATATTGCGCGGGGGCCTCTCTCACTTCTGTTGTTGGTGGGCTCGAGAAAGAAAAAAAAAGAAAACTGCTGCGTCGGGGGTTCGAGAGAGGGGGACAATTCAGGAACTTCAAAAATTCTGACGCGATGCGAGTAGCGTGCGTGAGGAGGGACGCTGACTGGATGTAGGAGAACAGGAGTGTGGAGAACGGTCAGTGGGGAGTGAGGAAGCAGAAGGTTCGCAACTTGTCAGGTGCTAGGATCGACAGACACACGTCGCGTCAGTGTTGTCGGGTTTCGTTTCTGACAGAAATCAAAGATCGAGGTCAGGATAGGACTCTGGATTAGAGGAGTCGGCTGCTGGGAGCACACACAGGGGTTGGGGTTGGGGGGTCGATCTACAAGCGTTGAAGTCGTGGTTTGATAGTGTGGTCGCTGGATGAGAAAACAAAGGTATTGTCGTCGACGGCGGGATGTCGTCGAAATATGCTTAATCGAGGTTGGGACTCGTTTCAAAGACCCGTTGGGGTTCACATCTGCGGGTTGCAGTAGAGGGGTAGATTGTGTAACCCTGTCTCCCGGATGGTGTGTGTGAAGTGTTTTAGTCGTTTGCGAAAGAGGAGGACCGAGATGACTCTGATACCAAGTTGTTATGGGCCTAACCCGCAACAATGTTCGGGATCTCGGAGGTGGCGGTGAAGGAGGAGATACAAGGGAGCTGAATTCAACCCACGAGAATGCGAGGAGGAAGAAAGAGAGTCATGTTCAACCCTAACCCTAGAATGGGGATAAAGAGGAATGAACTAGATAAAGAGAGAAGAATGTTAAGAGAGAGAGATTTGATTAATTCCTTGATTCCCTTCATGCATGACCCTAAGGGTCAATATATATAACTAAATGACTCTGAAAATTACTAAAAAGACCCTACATGAAATAGAAGACATTCGTAATAACTCTAAAAAATGACACTTAATAATATATTTAGAAAATAAAACAATAATGATTGTTGCAGGCCCATATCACGCCCATATGCATAGGATTCCGAGCAAATTTTGTTCCAAGGAGACTGATTTCATTGAGTAATCTAGGGCATACTTGCGTTGGCAGAGAACTATAGAGTTACTGCATCTCGCAATTTAATTCCCAAGACGTATCTTGGAGGGCCTATATCTTTGGTAACAAAGTGCCCCCGAAGATGTTTGTCTTCCCTGTTTCAGAGGAGTCATCTACGGTAAGAAGAATGTCGTCAACGTAGACACCAAGAACAACCATGTCATAGTTGGTTTTATGTATAGAGAGAGTGATCATCATTATTTCTAGATAAATCAATGGTATAGACAACCTGACTGAATTTGTCTGACCATGCTCGAGGTCTTTCTTTGAGACCATAAATGATATTCTGAAGCTTACACACTTAAGACTCTGTTATGGTCTCAATTCGGTTATTGTATCTTTATTGTCTTTTATTATTATTAGTTGTGCTTAGTTGTTAGATGGTTAGAGTTTGCATTTTTAATAGTCTTGTATCCTATTTAAAGTCAAGTAGGGTTTGTATGAAGGTATAAAAGAAGTTATTTTCTAATTCCTTGTCTTGGTAAGAGATTTTGGTAGCTCTCTCCTCCCGAGCAAGCCCCGCCTAGTCAGCTACGGTTCTGACTCCAAAGTATCCCCTCCACCTCCGGACACTACTCTGGCGAGCACACAACAACTTGGTATCAGAGCTATCCTTCCTCTGACACCATATTCCCTCTCCTCACTTCCGCACAGGCCATTGTCGAAGCATTTTTTTCCTGTCACCGTTATGCTCCCCCCGCATCTTCTTCTTACGCCAGCCTTCGACCTTCAACCTCGACAAATATTCACGTCGTTTTTCCGACAGCAGAAGCCAGTGCTTCTCAAAGCCTTGCCGACCCTCATTGTTTCCGTCTATGTCGACCGCTGAGCAATCTGTTCAAGCCGCTTGCATGTCGTCTGCTTCGTCAAGCCCTTTGACGCCTGTTTCATCGACCCCATCGACGACCTTCCAAAGCACGCGACGTCGATCACAGACGACCTTCCAAAGCACGCGACGTCGATCACATGCGACCTTCCATCCCCGCATCCGCATAAAGAGCACGCGAAGGACTCGACATTCTGTCGATCGTAGACGACCTTCCAGTGCACGCGTCGTCGATTGTAGACGACCTTCCATAGCACGCAAGGTCGAGCCCCGCACCTTTTTTTCCCACGCCTACTGCTACTTCTGAGTATCTGTTTTGTGCACGCAACCGTCTGGTCCTCACATCTGCTGCCTCCAAAAGCACCGTGAATTGATTTTTTTATTAATCAACTAGTGATTAATAGTTGTCGTGTGACCTTGAGGTCACAGGTTCGACTCCTGGAAGTAGCCTCTTGCATAAATACAGGGTAAGGTTTGCCTACATTACACCATCGTGGTGGGACCCTTCCCCAGACCCTCGCTGCGCGGGGATGCTTTGTGCACCGGGTTGGCCTTTAATTAACGAGTGATTAATAACTTAAATATTACTTAATTATTTGAAAATGACATCTGAGGCGGCCCGACACGAATATTAGGAGGCCAAGATGTCCTATCATGCCTCGGCTATGGCAAGCTGCTTTGCCACTTTACTCGCCAAACTCAACGATCTGCTCGCCGCACACAAACATAAACAACTGCTCGATCGTGTTCCGCTCCCTGCGCCGCCACCATCGAACTCGTTGCTTGTTCCACCGCAACCCGTGCCAACCGTACTGTCAGCCACTTCCATCTAGCACTCTCCGCTCCAGTTACATGTTCTGTCAACCCCTCTGACGCCATTCCTTTCAATTACCATTCCCCGGTCTGCGTCACTACTTTTGATCGCCGCGACGCACATTCAACAAACACACTTACCTCGCCGCCAACCATTATGCATAATAGACTCTCCTCAGCCAACGGGCGCGCCATGCCAGATCTCCGCAAATCTTTGTGACATTTATAAGAACGCCATGAGCCCCTACCCTAATGACGCATCTGCTCCGACCTCACGCTACAAAGAATTATTCTGGCGTGAAGTTAAGGAACCCGAGGATCACACTGATCGTGTCATGCTCAAGCTTGAGGGCAAGCTCGATTTCAAGGAAGGATGAGATATTATGGTCCCAATCCAGTTATTGTATCTTTAGTGTCTTTTATTATTAGTTGTGTTTTGTTGTTAGATGGTCAGGGTTTGCATTTTTAATAGTCTTGTACCCTATTTAATGGCAAGTGGGGTTTGTATGAAGATATGAAAAAAGTTATTTTCTATTCCTTGTCTTGACTAAGTGATTTTGGCAGCTCGCTCCTCCCGAGCACGCCTTGCTTAGGCAGCCACGGTTCCGACTCCAAAGTATCCACCCCCCACCCCCGCCTCCGACCACTACTCCGACAAGCATGCAATAAACTCCTCTTGAGCAACATAACCAGGAGATTGCTCCATAATCTATATAAACTTCTTCATGCAAGTCTAGAGGCACACTCTATTCGGGATAATTTGGTCCAGTTAATTTGACGTCATCCCGAGATTTCTAGAGGCACTGGAAATGATTGTGGGAGAGCATTGCGGGCGGGAGTAGAAGGGAGTGGTGGATTATCCATAGTTCAGAATAAGCAAGTTCCGCGAGCTCGACGGAAGAGCCGACAAGTTCATTGGAAGAGCTCGCAAGTGCACGAAGGAAAACTTTGCAGGAAGTGACGACGAGCTTGCAGGAAACTGGCAGCGAGCATGCAGAACTCGCAAGGAGTGTTTGGGAGCACACGGAACTTGCGGGAAGAGATCATAAAGGCGAGTTATGGATCGGCTGGATCGGCGAGTTCTGAATCACATGAGGCGAACTCTGGATCGTAGGAGTCTAGTTCGTATCTTATCTTGATCGGCGCTCATAGGAGGTGCGAGAAGAGCTTGACAAGATGGAGCAGCAAGCTCTGCAACAATGGAGTTCGTAGCGGAGACCCAGAAGGAGCTCGCATATTTGAGACAGGCAGACGTTTGCAGAAGGCTCACGGGAAGCCGATGTCTCGCGTGAGATTCCCTTCGACGTGTTGAAGAGGGGACTCGCAGAAGTGCGCAGAGGGACGACGAAAGCAGGAAGCGAAGCAGAATCTATAAATATTCCATGAAGGGAGGTTATATCGGTGAGCTCTGCTTGGTCAAGGATTACGCAAGAGGCGGCGAGCTCGGTCGCTCATCGCGCAAGTGTTGGCGAACTCGGCGGGTTTGAAACTATGCAGGAGGTGGCACTGGGACTGCGGGAGTTTCCGTTTGAGGCCGGGAATATTCACGCGAGGCCGAAAATATTTTGTGTGAAGGCCAGGAATATTCGCACGAGAGGAGAGCGGTGAGGAATTACGTCCTGCTCTGATACCATGCGAGAGTTCGAAATATAAATGAATATTATTCCAATGAATCTAAATTATTGCATGTGAGCTCCCTTCTTTATATAGAGTAGAGGAAAAAGAAGAATGAACACTTGGAGATGCAGGACTAAATATATGGAGAAAAACACAATGGACCTCTATGTGGGCTTTTAGTCTTGAGAGTTAACAGAAAGAAAATTCCTAAAGTAGGAAGATGAAGGACATATGATAAAGTTAGGGTGGGGCAGCAAGCAATACTCTCTTTGTCAGACATGACTGTCGGAGAGCCATCAACATGGCTCTGTTAAAAAGGAATTTAGGAGGTAAAACTGTGAGAGAAACTTATCATGTGATCAATAGCTCCTGAGTCGATGACACACTTTGTTGGTGACTCAGTGGTTTGTTGTCCTCCTGGAAGGGTGTAGTTCCTCTGCAGACAAGCTTCCTTTAGAGATATTTGAAATAGTGCCTCCCTGAGATTTAGTGCTAGTAAGGTGAACTGCATGAGAGAAAACCAAGTGTTGACCATGTAATTTTTTTGCAGTTCTCCTTTGTGTGTCGGCATTTGTGAGTAGTTACATACAGGCTCAATGGTACTATGAGGGCGATTATTCAAGGTTGTCTCTCGAGTGTCAGTTTCCACAAGAGCGATACTCCCAATATTTCATGTTGAATGGTCTTAGTGATAATTTCTCGATCAAATTCTAGTTGAACCAAGTTGAATGTCTCAGCAAGGGAGCGGATAGGTTGCCTTCCTAATATCTAAACTGAAATGTGATCAAAATCTTGATTCAAATCTTGGATCTAGGCAAAAACATGGTTCATGTCATTCCATTCTTGGAACATGTTCATGTCGTCCTTGCATTTTGATGGAATGGGATCGAAGTAGTCAAGTTCCTTGTGCAACTTCTCAAAACTTGAGTAGTATTGCACAACAGAGAGATCTCCTTGTATTTGGAAAGCAAACTGAAAATGGAGTTTTTCACATGTCTGGTTTACTTGTCTGAAGAAGATAGGCTTGACCTAAGTCTAGATAACGTTGTATACAACCTAAGTCTAGATAACGTTGCAGTATACAGGAAGACATAATTTTGATAGATATATCTATTCAAGGAGTTCAAGAACCATAACTTAACTATCGATTCATGTGTGCCACATTTGTCCCATGTTAGGTCATTCTGAACCGGTTCCATGATAGTCCCGCCAGTATGGCTTAGCAATCATCGTTGTCGAGGAGCTAGATGAATAGATCAAGATCAGGCAAGATATTTTGTTCAGCCTAAGGGTGTCGTAGTGATCGTTATCTGATTGGATCCGATCAAGGTGTTTTAGAAGTAGCTCCTGACATTGTTAGCAAGAATTGCTTGAGAATATTGTTACAGAGAAAAGCAAACAAAGCAGGTTGGAAGAGCTTATCTTGGATCAGGAAAAGCTGATCGGCCTTTGAACCAGCGGGAGAAGCGATTGTGGAGATCATCTTCTTAAGTAGACCCAATGTAGATTAACCTGTAACCCATGGAATTGGTTTCTTTTCACAAGTTCCTAACATAATTCCACCACTTGCTTTGAAAATGGGTCTCTGATATTTGAGGATCCTAATTACTGCTTAGATAGTAATTTTTCTCCAATTTAGATGTGAGATTCAGTTTATTCATGCACCTCCGTTCACCTAGAAGTTTATCATTTTAGTCTGTCAGGAGCTGCCTTTGTTTGTGCTTCATTATCTCAAAGACATTTTCCACCATCATCGCATTTCCTCATTAGATTCAGGATGTTGTAGACCCACTACCTTCCTTTTGGTTTGTCTCAGAACCACACATCATAGTAGGAGCGACTCTAATACTTTGTAGGACCTAACCCATAATATTTGAGGTATTGTCAACTTTATTTAAATATAACCCTTACTGAGTTGAATCGTATAGTGTTATTATTTTCCAGAGATAGCTTACAAGTCACCAATCTCATAAATACTCTCATTCATAGCTCACTCAAATATGGAGGTCCTAATAGAATTATACCAATTGCTCTGAAAAGGTGTTTCTAATATTTGGGGGCCCAAATATTACTCAAGTCCAACAATTTTTCCTGCAACTCCTATATGAGATTTAATTCATTCTCGTCCCTCTTTTCACTTATAAGTCAGTCATCCTAGAAACCTATCATGAGCTGTCTTTTTCCTAGCTTCACTGCTTCATATGCACTCCTTATCCTCATCGTACTGCCCTCATTAGATCTGGGATGGTACATTTCATGTCAATAGATAAAGTTATATATCAACAACTACTGGCTAGAAATCATGAGATTGGATATTGGCCAGTAGTTGCTCCATGTGATTCTAACTGGAATAGATGTTGTCGAACCATATCCAATATAATGTCGCTTTGTAAGAATCCCCGGTGTTATACTTCCACCTGAGTTGTTGATTATTTGGATGGGAGAAGTCGCGGAGGATCATGACCAAATATTAGTTTGAAAGCAGTACTCTGTGCAGTATGGTATGACATATTGTGACAATATCAGCCCAAGGTCGTCACCCCACCCACTCCCCGAGCTTCTCTCTTGAAAACACCATAGGTACATTTCCAATATCCATTTTACCACTTTAGTTTGGTCGTTTGTTTGTGAATAATACGTGTAATACATTGTCAGTGTTGAGTCAACGGGTTAGAACACCTCGCTCAAAAAATGACTTGTGAACATTTTATCTCTATCAAAGACATGACAATGGATTTTGGGATGCCCTGCAGGTGGAAAATCTGGTCAAAGAAGACCTAAGGGACACTTGGGCTTGTATATGGATGAGGCAAAGGATGAAATCCATGGACTTGGAATTTTGTCCACTATCACGAGATTGACAAATTTTCCATGAGATTTAGGTAACTTCTGTATAAAATCCATAGATATGTTGACCCAAATCTACATAGGGACAGGTAGGCTTGTGCCGTTGTAGTTACCCGGGGGAATGTAGGTGCCCGACCTTGTTCTGCTGACATGGACGACACTGTGCGATGAAATCCTGTACGAACCTCTGCACCCTTCCAATAAACCTTCCCTCTCAGTCTCTAGAGTGTTTTACGTACTCATTTGTTGGTATGTAAATAAGCGGCCTTCAAGATCACTCCCACAAATGGTGATTCGGCCGCCAGGTATGTGGGATCCTTGTAAATGTTATGGTCCTTCTGTACCGCCCAATGCTCGGAGTCTTTCTTCTTCTTGATATTGTCCCTAAGAGCTTTAAGAGTGGGGGAGTCTGCAATCTCGGTGTGTGCCCTCAAAACGTTTTGTTGTGGGGAGAGAATATAACACATAAGTGTCTGTCTTCTTCTCGTCATGAGAAGGCGATCGCCACCTTGTTAAGTGTACTCGCACGGTAGTCAGCGTAGAAATCTTATCGAAGTAGCCTGCTCACTCAATGTTGTTAAGGGTGATGAGCTTCTGCTCCAACAGGTATTTTAAACTGAAATGATAGGTATGTATTTTGATTCTTGAATCAACATCCCCACAAATAAGGACGTCAATGTTGAGTTGTCTTGGTCAATTCTATCAATTGTTGCTCGTAAGCAGGCAGTGTGATGATGTTGTGCTAGTTGTCGTATTAAATAAGCAATGGGATGTCCTGAACGATGTAGAACTGCTCTAATGTCTGCCTCTGAGGCGTCTCAAACAATGTGTCCTAGACTCATTCTTGTTGTGGATCCCTACCATTTCATAAGTTTCTTTCCCGGCTAGAAAGTCATGGTCAGTTCCGTGAAGTTCCAAACTATTTCTCCCAGTATGCTCAACCATTTCGCCCCCAGCACCACATCAAACCCTTCCAATGGAATCACATACAAGTCTATCGGGAAGAAATTTCTGTCCACTTGGAATTGAATCCCCATGCAAATCTCTAGGCTCTGCACCATTTCATCATTAAACATCGTCACTTGCATCCCTGTACGGCGATGGATAGGCACTCCTAAGAGTTTAGCAATGTTCTCCTTTATGAAATTGTGGTTGCTACCCATATCCACTAATATTGTAATCAACTGACTGCTTACCATGGCCCTGAGCTGCATAGTGCGAGGGGTGTGCACTCTTTTGATGGCATTAAGAGATTTTTTGGATATTCACCTTCTATTTCCCACAGTGTTTCTTCTTCTCTGTTGTTATCTACTTCCAGCCAAAAGAGTTTCTTACACCTGCGACAGAGTGTATACGGTACATCACAATTGAAGAATAATCTTCTGGCATGACGATCATCCATGTTTTCTTAAAACATACGCTTGATGAAGGTGGGCTGGGTTGCCTCTCGCTCCTTGGGATTGAGAAGTGCTCGTGGTGGTGGCCCCGCACATTGGTCATCCCATGATCGATCCATCTAAATTCGACGATCACAGATGCAGTTCAAGCTCATGGTTGTAATTAGATCTAGGAGGATTTTAAATTCTGCATCTAGCTTGAGTCTCTCCTGAAGTTCTGCTGTGAATACTGGAACTTGTTTCTCCTGTCACACTGAGGGTACGCGCACAAGGAGCCCTTAAAACTTCTCCAAATTGTCTTCCATGAATCTCGTATGTCGTAGGGAAATTAAATCCCTTAATGGATTGTTGCGGAGAGGGTGTCCAAATCTCATCCCACAAAATTGTTTAATGAATGTCTCCCTCGTGATATGCAGATATTCCCTTTCCAGTTGCATGAACCAAAGTTTAGCGGATCCCATCCCGTGGTATGATGCCATCCCAATCCACTCCTTCCATGGGGATCTCTGATTTGCGAAAAGTCGCTTGCACCTTGTGTGCCAACTCAATGTATCCTCGTCATCAAAAAGAGGAAAGTCCATTAATACCCATCTCAGAATCCCGACCCTTCATTTTGGTTGATTGGAGCCTCTACATGTCCTCCCTCGTAGTAGTCATTGTAAAGGTAGTCTCGATGACCCCTAGGATATCAGGGCGGGTAGCCTCCCATG
Source organism: Dactylorhiza incarnata (assembly GCA_033032865.1). Lineage (NCBI taxonomy): Eukaryota > Viridiplantae > Streptophyta > Magnoliopsida > Asparagales > Orchidaceae > Dactylorhiza > Dactylorhiza incarnata. Next base: position 4,131,328 of record JAWHQI010000044.1, on the reverse strand, counting down.
CGCTACAGAGGAATGGTTTGATCGGCTGCTTCCTATTCAGCTGAAGTTCATTCAGAGCTGCTCATCCTTGTCGGACCCTTCGACAACTCCCTGGGTCCGTCGCACGTGTTTGTGTCCGTCGCAAATAGCCAGTGCTCAGCTGCCTTCCGTACAGTTCGATCAGCGACTGTTGGGCTTGTTCCAATCGCGCCACACCTGTCTGTGGCCTCAATGCCCCCCCCCCCCCCCCCAAGGTTGCCTTTCAAATGAGATCAAGTAGAGAAAGTGGGAATGCGGGTCTCTTTCCCCTTAGGGGAGTCTCAAACCAACTCTTAGAAGAGAAAGAAAAAAATAGGAGAGAGAATGGTTGGGATATATCTTGCCTTCTCATTCTCATGTATTAATAGTTTTACAAACCCATAACTAGATACAAAAATTGCCGAAATAAAATTGCCAAAAAGAAAATTGCCGGAGTAGAATTGCCAAAATAAAAGTTACTGGAATAAAATTGCTAATTAATTCAAAATTAGAAGTGCGCGTGATTTGTAAAACTTTGAATAGTAGTTGGTGCGTTCGTTATGCGGTGTTGTCGTTGATGCGGGTTATACGTGTGCCTGTAGCAATTAATTGTCTATTGTTCTGAACATTAGTAACTATATTAGTCGACATCATTGGTTTGGTTGTCATTGCTTTTATGTTAGAATTCCTCTTTTATTTTCAATTTGAAGTGTTGTTCTTTTATGGAATGAATACAGTGCATGAATAATCCGTATCAGCTCATTCTAATTCAATACTGGCTGTTGGGTCATTTTCTCGAGTTGATTTAAAAATTAACTCTTGTAGTCCGGAGCATCCACTTTCCAAAGCACGTGGAAGATCTATGCTTGGTGGTGATAGGCAGTCATTTATGGAATATTCTGATGTTACAGCTGGATCAAGGTTCCTAATTTTCAGTTGATGCTGTTTGTCATTTAGATTGTCTTTTATCGTTGAAAAATATAAAACGTGCAGTTTCAGTTCAAATTATTTTTCTTTTCACTTTCAAAATAAGTTCGCATGTTAAAAAATCTTTATCTTTTTAACAGTTTGACTTTTAGGATGTTTAATCTTATAATGCAGGATAGTGTTTGTTTACATAATTTGTTGAAAAAAATATTTTTGTTGCTTTTTCCATCTTTCTTCTCCTATAAAACCATAACTTCTTTTATGGGGCCCATGAAGGGGTGATGACGTGCGACAGTGGACGACGTGCATCTTCTCATTCTTGCATTGTATCTTTATTTCTCGCATTTTTATCCTTTTGCGTACTCTAAATTACTATGTAGCCCGGGTGAGGGGCATAATATAAATATTTTGGGATTTTTTTCTCTCTCAACGTATATGTGACTGAGGGGAGGGGGGCTAGGGTTGAGTACCTAGGGTTGAGCAAAGCTCCCCTCTATTCTCCTCTCGGTCGAGCTCGGCTCCCATTGAATCTTCCGCCGTTGGGAATGTTAGGTCAAGAAAGGGTCGAGACAATCCTCTCCGAGACTTCTCTTTCTCAAGACCACTCACCCACAATCGGGAGACCGTAAGTGTAACATCTCATAATTTTTAGGTACCCTAGAAGTTTAGTGTCCTAGTTAAGAAGCTTGTAGGGCCTAGGGGACCCCATGATTATGGGTGGAAGAACCCTAGGATGTCAGGGGGTTCTAGTGTGAGTTTAATTGCCTAAATCACATCATTTGAAACTCACCTGACCTAGCTAGCTCAACTTTGAGCTTAGGAGTGCCCTGAGGACCCAATAGGTGATCTAAGTCATGTCATGACTTGAGATTCACCCCCCTTGACTTTTAGGACCCCTACACCCCTAGGGTGGGGTGGTCAAAGTCTGCCCTGAAGGTTCACTTCGTCGACCTTGACCTAAATCCTGATTTTGAGTGTGACCATAGTGCCTTTCACCCCACCAAAGTCTGAATTGACCTTGGCTTGACTTGTCAAACTTCCCCACACCTACATAAAGAGTGTCACCTCGGTCAAAGGTCAACCATGAATTATTTAGAGGTCAAATCAAACTTTTCAGGCTTCCTAGGTTATGTGAAACTAAACCAAAGCCCCACATTTGTTTGTGTGCACCCATAACATCCACTCCACCTCCTTAGGCACCACCAAGTCAACCATGGATCAAGGATTGACCAAAATTGGTCAAACCCAATCAATAATGGGTTTGGCCGAGCCATTAGGCTTCTTTTTGAGTAAGGAGGAGGTTTGTAGCTACCTAGAGTGATTAGGAAACTACACCATGCAATATTCGGCCATAGAGAGGTGTTATCTCCAATTAAGTGAGTAGGAAGTTATTCTCACTCTCTTAGACCCATCTACCTTGGAAGTTAAGCCCCATTTCCCCAATATAACTCCACGAATTTAGACCATTATTACCTCATTTCCAAGAGAAAGCGAGAAAGAGAAACCATCTAGAGGAGGCTTGTCGGCAATACAAGAGATGGAGGACAATTCTGACCACCACCACCATCATGCCTTCTCGGCTCTGATTATGTCGTGTAAACCCCTCTCAGGTGACAACTCTACTCTCTTCCTCAATTCTAGGCTCTAAACACCACAAAAATTGCACCACCACCGGCCAAATATCAACCTCCGGCAAGCAACCGAAAGAGAGAAGGATTGCATTTTCCGGCGACCACCGGCGGTGGATTGTCGGACCACCCCTAGGTTGTTCGCCGGCCTCAGGAGAGTGGGGTGGGAGCGGAACTCCGATGGATGGTGGCCGGAGGGTGGCGGAGGAAGACCAATTAGAAGGACGTGATCAGTCTCGCCGATTTCCCTTGATCGTCCATAACCTTAGCCAATGATTAATAATCATTGGAAGGGAAGATGAGTAATGGTCTGGCTCAATCTGGGCCACCCTTGCTCTTTAAGATCTGTGCAGAGTCAAAATCTCACTGAACTTTATTAAACCAAAGAAATCCTAGATGTAAGATTTAAGGCATAAACTTCAACCTTAAATTAAGATGGCTTAGGGACATTTGTAGAGAAAATATCCAACTTGAAAGTTGTAGACAATTGACTGAGCTTTCCAAAATGAGGTGGCACATTTCATGGTTATGCTCGTAGTTCCCACAATTTTATTTCAAAGTTGACTGGATTAAATTAGGTATAGAATCTTTGAAAATTCATATCTTGGAAAATATTGGTCACCATGACCTGAAATTTTATATGGGAGTCTCTAATATCAATATCTAGCCTCACAAAAAGTTTCATGATTTTTGGAGATACTCTGTGCTATAGTTTTTGAAATAATTTACGGGTTACATCATATGCCTAATTAATTGATTTTGAAGGACCATTTGGATGTTTTAAGAAGAGAATTTTTGGCAGTGGCTTATTTTTGATATTATTTAATGGTGGTTAAAGTTTGAAAGCATTTGAAGAACTCTACATCAAGTTATGCTATAAATTGACATTTGTGCTCATTTTGTCACACCTTAACTTAGGGGATTTAAATAATGTGAATATTTCTCAAACCATGAAGATTTATCTAGTGAAACTTTGATCTTATGTTCTCTGTACTCTTGTGAGTCTCCCCAGCAAATTTGAGAATTTTTGGAAGTGATTTGTCTTATGTATTTAATTAAATTAAATTCTTGATTCACCGTCGTATTTGTGGAATTTATTGCAAATCTTAACTCTAATTGATGTCAAATTTTGGGAGTAGTTTAATTATTATGAAACCTAAATGTAACCAAAATTTGAGGCTATTTGGATGTCATTTGATCAGGTTTTTAACTTGTACATGTTCAAGTTTATTATGTCACACCTAACTTAGGACAATCGTATTGTTTGAATATTTGTCTAGATATCATGAATTAGTCTGTAAAATTTTACTCCGATGTTCCTTATGATTATATGAACCTCTTCAGATAGTTGAAGAATTTTTGGAAGTCATTTACCCTAAAGTTTTGTCAAATATTGATCTCATGTATATCATAATGTAAATCTATTGATCTCATGTATATCATAATGTAAATCAAATTATATGGGCTTTTATTACGATTTAAAATAAGAAATTTTAGTGGTGATATGAATATGTCATAATGGTGCTATGACTGAATTTTTGGGACATTTGGAAGTGATTTGACACTGTTTTGATCGGCATGTCTAAAAGCTTAATATCATGTACAAGATTTGAATCTCCTTGTAAGAGTACAGAAATAAGGATCATGCATGAAATGATTATGCTTGGTCAATTAAAGGATTATTCAGAAGTTCATCATGTTAGTATGGAGTTTAGGTTGTTAGCGGGATGTCTTCCAACTTAGGGAAACCTACACCTGAAAATACTATAATACACACCTTGGCAATTTAGGTACTCTCTGTGATAATGGTAGTGCTTATGAACACCCTTGTGATGATAGGATTGGTTATTAGCCTTGTTGAGGATCACTTTAGTGGGTCCTTCTAATATCAGTCTCTACACCTAAGATTAGCCTTCTGATTAGTTGGTTGAAGACTAGGTATAGGTGAGAAGGATTTAGTGGTGCGAAGTCCTATATGGACTGAGACATAATTCATTAAAATATTTTTTTAGTATGTATTGTTACACCTGATTATACCACTAGGAGCTTGTGGATGTTTTATCACTATCACAATTGTGATTTGTGTGTTGGTGTGTTTATGTGGAAGGTCTTTTCACTCTTTCGAACAGAGCACACTACGGAGAGCAGAGAGCAAGACACTTAGGCTTAGGGTGTTGGGTCTTGTGGGGTAACCTAGGTAGTCTTTCTAGTGTTAGTACCTCGGTGGACCTCACCCTTTAGCTTGTTTGAGTAGAAAACTTTGCTGGAGGTGCGGAGGATACTCCAAAGTAGTACCGACATGGGTCGTACACAGAGGCCTATGACTAGTAATGTGTCACTTACTTAGAAGTGGAGATGCACCGCTCCACTGCCACCATCTGGCCACGACATGTGTGGCCTATGAGGTTAGCTATCCACAAAAAGTGGTGAGCTAAGAATCTATTGTCGACATAGAGTGTGCGTGAATTGTAATTATAAATCATCTAGCATACTGCATTGCATAGTCTTATTTTACCGCATATCCTTATCTTATAAGTTTATATGAGTATTTTTATAAGATAAGTTACTTCGCTATTGTTATTATAACTGGAACCTTATCATATAAGACTGTATGAGCTTTCTTATATGATAAGTTACTATCTTATATACACTCGTAGTCATATACTCTCTTTTTTATTATATTGTGCTAACTTGTTATGCAGCTGAGTGCCCCTTCTCTCTCCCGGTGTTTAGGCTTAGTGCTTGGAAAGAGGTTGTGTGAGTCGTTTAGTCATTTAGACTAACGACTTCACATGTAACCATTCAGGAGCCATTACAGAAGCAACGACACCCGTGGCAGTTGGAGCACCAACAAGCAGAGTCGCATCGACACCACCCCTATAGGGGTAGGAGATTTGCAGTGCGGATGAATCCTGCATCGCCTCACGTCACAACAACATCTAACACTCCAGGGGATGATGTGAGAGATGTGAGGATCTTTGTTATGGCATCTTAAGTTGGACATGTTGTATGGGCATGCCATTGCCCTTCTTTCCGCTTCTATTTTCCTCTGACTTGTATGAGACCATTATGTGATTGTTTATGCTACTACTTCCAGTTTTTATTACTTCCTTTATTATATAGTGTTTGTGATATGACGATGTTTTGCATGACATAATAAGCGTCATGTGGTAGGGGTTGGCCCGTGTGCTAGCACCACCGCAGGGCGGTTACCCTGGGCATAAGACTTCCCTCAGTTGTGCCTAGTTTTTGGGAGGGGGCTTACAATAACATCTTGGTATCGGAGCTAGATGACTCCATTGCGGGAAGACAGCCCGAAACCGCTAGGTTTACGATCCGCTTCCGGCGCGACACACCAGCTGACGCTCCCCCTCCAACGCTCCAGCACACGCTTCTCTTCCTACTCCCCGTTTGGATTCCGCTCCAGCTTCCCACTGCCGTTTCGACACCCAATTCCACTCCGACTTTTGTTCCCGTAACCGAACCCACGCCTGCAACGTTGTTTTCAATCCCATCAACCTTACTCGCATGTGATTAACGCCTCCTTGGCAGGCCCGATCCCACCGGCAGCCTCTCGCACCTGTCACATCCCTCTTACGACTGCACCTGCTGGCCACGTTGCTATCCGCAGCCTCTGTTCCTCCTCCACAATGCCCGTTCCTCTTTCCCCAGCTAGTCGGCCTTCCCACTGCTACCTTTGAAGGGGTTCTCAATCATCTTACCCTACTTCTCCTTGTCTGTCACTGCCGCCCGAGTGCCCAACACTACTACATGGGCTTCCCATCCCTCTACCTCCACTTCTACCACCTACAGGCACCCCCAAGTGCATTCTGTAACCATAGAGGAGGGCATTCTCACTCTTGCGCATATTATGGAGGTCGTGCAAAAGCTAATAGTCGTTAAAGCTCAACAACAGGCCGCATTCGCGGCTCTAGCTAACACATCATGGCTTGCATCTGCCTTGCCCCTCCCCCTCCTCCCGCGATGAGTTCCAATCAGGGTGACTGACATTCGTCATGCCCTCAGATTCTCCTGTGCCTTCGTCCGCGGGAGGCAGTGTTCCCTGTAACTTGGAAGTTGGATTTCCCTCTATTGACGGCAAGAGTGACCCACTGACCTGGCTCATGCACTGTGAGTAGTTCTTCGCCAACTAGCTCACGTCGTTGTAGGATTGGATAGGGTTGACTTCCTTCCACCTCATGGACTCAGCATAGTTGTGGTACGTCCTGCTCGCATAGGAGACCCCCAATTTGAATTGGGAGCCCTTCAAACATTCCTGCAATTTGCTTTTCGGCCCACCGCTCTGCAACAATCCATTGGGCAACCTTATCTTGCTCAAGCAATCTGAGTCAGTCAATGAGCTCTTGGAGAGTTTTCAGATGTTACTAGATCATGTTCTTACATTGTATCTTTTTTTCTCGTATTTTTTATCCTTTCGCGCACTTTAAATTAATCACGCATTATGTAACCCGGTTAAGGTGAATAGAAATTTTATGGATATTTTGAGAACTTTTCCCTCTCATTATCTATATGAGTAAGAGGGTAGGTTGGGGGCGCCTTAGGGGCATGATGAATGAAACTCTAATTCCCTTACCAAGCTCGACTCCCGTTATATCTTTTGCCATTGGGAAGGCTAGGTCAACAAAAGGTCGAGACGATCCTTTCCAAGACTTCTCCCTCTCAAGACCACTCACCCACTCGTAATCGGGAGAACGTAACACTTTCATTTTTTTTCTTCTGAAGTTGTAGTGATGTAGAACACATGCAATGTATAGAAACAGGTGTTAGGAGCAGGGAACTAAACTACATGATCGAGAATGACAAGGACAAAACCTACGTTCTTGCTCAATTTATTGAAGTGTTTTATGTGCATGAGACTGCATGAGTTTCTCGATCTAGTCTGCTCTGATACTAGTTAGTTCTATGCATATAATGCAAAATCAATTAGTTGTAGGTAGAAGGCTCAAGATCTATATTAAGTGCAGAAGGCTACAAAAATTTCTCAATGTGAGCCTATATTATCAACATTAATATTATTTGCTTTCTCACAATGTACTTAGGCATTAGTGAGATTACGACTAAAGATAGGGCACAATGACGACAAAGGATCTATATAGACGACCCCACTATAGTGGGATAAAATCTTGAGTGTTATTGTTGTTGTTGTTGTTGCTTTCTCACAATGTTGATCTCTTTAACGAAGAGTGGAATCATAACACAATTCTCAAGGGGATAATTATCAGCATGTAACATGAAATCATAATTTCATAAATTGCGTCAATCTAATAAATTACATGAACATGGGATGGGTGCACACACGTCAACACCCCAAGGAACCACCGGACGATGACTTTATTATTAGCATTTTTTATTTTTAAATGTTTTTTTAATTTGTGTGGACCTCCACTTAATAGGGTTAAATGTATCCAAGGACATTATGCAACTTATTGTGGGGAATATAAATCGATCCTATACCGCTTAGGCAATAGTAACCCTCTCAAGCTCTTTGGCTTTCACCGCTTGCAATGCTCGTTCCCCATTCCTCTCTGGCGATTCCTCCCTCTCGGTCCTCTACTTTATCAATTGTTCATATCTGCCACTACTTCCTTCGATGCAAATTGTCGCTTCTTTTGTCAATGCAAACTGGCATTTCTTCTCTTGAGCTCAGTAGCCCAACGACATTCCTTCCTGCCTTCCTGTGCGTGAATCATCGTGCACAAACCCCAGGTCCCCGATGCATTTCGTGTGCAACTTTGTGACGGTGTGACACTGTTTAACTGCTCTAGTATGTCGTCTACATGCACTATTTAGTTATGCTAACCTCCTCTTGTCATTGACCACTCTACCGCCAGGCTAAGATATTAGGCCTTCAACTCATGATGTGTAATATCCATGTGCACGTTGTTGATAAGAGCAGCATTGCAATCAATTCCTTTCGTAACAAAGACAATCAAAAGTATGTGTAGGAAAGGGAAGTCATATACATTTCTTCTTGAAGAACACCATACAAAATTTTTTTTTGACATCTAATCAGTGAAGGGGCATGAGTGATGAGAAACATAAATAGAAGAATGCAAACATTATTAAGGGTCTATTTGGGTGGGTGGTGGCGGTTAGTGATGGAGCAGTTGGAGATGAAGATAAAACATGTTCTTGAATGGAGTGACGAAGCAAAAAAAATTTGCGACGAAGCTAAAAAATCGAGGAAGAGATAGTTGTGTGTTATAGTCTCTTGCATTGAATTAATGAGTCATGACATAATAAAGGAGTTCTTTGCATCTCATTGAAGCCAACATAGAGAATCAGTGGTGGAGGATGAGTAGTTCCGCTAACATATCCAAACAGTCACCGACTTTTGAGGACTTGATTAATTAACCGAGACCATGAGAGATAATTAGTATCATTCAAATGGATGGTAGTAATTTGGGGCGTGGTTTGTATATTCTAATCATGATTCCTCGGGGTTAGGTCTGACAGTGGAGGTGATACAAAAGGGGGTATTGAAGGTGAAGTGGGGTGGGATTCTTCCACTTCTGACATAGACTCAATAGAAACGAGTTAGCGGAAAACAAAGGAAGAAATATGGGTTTTCAAACCAATAATGCAAACCAAGACTCATAGCTCTAAGAGAAATACCCATTAGATCATGGCGAGATTAAGAAGGAACATAGAGAAGCCAGAGATATGCCGTTCCTGGAAAAAATGAGGGCAAATGGTCACCGGAATAAGGTGCAAGACCGATCGGCGCACAATTGGAACTGTCCGACTGTGTGGGATCAAATCGAATCCAAGATGGGTCGAGATAAGCTGGTTCAGCACTGAAGGAGTCAGAAGGGGTCAGGAGAAGCTGGACGAGCTCGGCGAGGGACGAAGCATGCGAGGCGGAAAAAACATGAGAAACTTAAAGTCGTGAGAGATTAATTATCGGGCTCTTATACCATGTTAGGTGAAAATAAACTCTTATTCATCAAAGAAGAGAGACCTCTCTCAGATACAAGAGAGATACATACAGCGGTAGAAATGAAAAAGAATAAATTCTTAATGTGTAACATTCTAACAACCTTGCATAAACCCATGGACAATGATCTAACATAAAGACTTTAATATACAAAAATGATTCAGATGAACTCCTAAGGCTCTGTGATTTTTTAGGGTTAAAAAGATATTAAACTTTTCTGTGATCCCAACTGTAACCTTACCTTGTTCAACAACATTTTAAAAGCTTGGCCAACACTTGTAACATGAAATAAACTAAGAAACAGTAATAAAATTGGTACGGTAACAAAAAACTAGAGCTAGGATAATAAAGAGTACCTCAAAGTTTGAATCACAGAGTCAACTTGAATAGTAAATAAAATCAATAACGAATACTGGAATCTAAAACAAAGTTGGATACAACCGAGTCCATAATAAATAAAGAGACAAAAATAAATAAATACGATGTTCTAAAAGAAAAGACAAACTAAAACTGCATAAAACAGATACGGTTTTCTATGAGAATCTCTTGTATCTCCTATAAAGAAAAGTTCGAAGACGGATTAGCCCACTAGCGAGTAAGAAAGACACTTCCTCCCAGTGACACTAAAACAACAATATCATAACATGCATTAAGATCTAAATATGCAATATCTGAAGCTAGAGAATGTGATTTCTAAACAAGGTTTTATGCATGCTTTTCCATAAAAATAAAACATAATAATGTCAATTACATTTCCTGCACCTAAATCATGTTTTTCAGGTTCTAGTTTTAATTAAATTCACTTAAGTATTGAAATACTTAAATTCTGAGTTTTTACTTATAATTGAGAACATTCAAATTCATGTTTTTTCTTGTTTTTTAGTTTCATTGTGTTATGAACTTGCTTGGGGAGAAAGAGAGATCTAGAGAGAGGCTACGAAGAAGAGGAGAAATTAGGGTTTGGGGAGAGGAAGAAGAGAATACTGAAGATAATCTTTCATAGCCGCCAAGGAGGATCAACCTCGTTGCTCTGCGCGTGCTCCTTTGGTCGCCGAGAATATTTATGGCCCGCGAACCGTAACGCATGCGGGGGCATAGCATTCCCCTCCCCATCAAAAACCAGCTTGTCCTCAAGGTGGAAATCTGGGAACCTCTCACGGAACTCCAACAAGTCGACCCAAGAATTATGAACCTCCGCCATATGCTGCCATTTGACGAGCACCTCTGGCCTGTACTACGTGCCCCATTTTTTCCACTTGGTCAAAAGGACGGCCTCCGGTGAAGGACGCAATTCACCGCTACTGGTGTCTTCTGGGAGGGTAGAACTAACCTGAATTGAATCCCCGATCTTCCTTTTAAGCACAGACACATGAAATGTCGGGTGAATGTTAGAGCCCTCTGGTAATGCCAGGGTGTAAGCTACTGGACCCACTCGATGGAGAATGCGGAACGGCCCATAGAACCGTGGTGCCAGCTTCTGATTGGACCGCCGAGAGACTGATAGCTGTCGATACGGTTAGAGCTTGAGGAAGACCTTGTCGCCCACCGCAAATTCCCGCTCAGTGTGGTGTCTGTCTGCCTGGACCTTCATGCGCTCCTGCGCGGCCCGTAAGTTGTCCCGAAGTAACGATAAGGTCTGATCCCGATCCTGTAACGTCCGCTCGACAGTCGGAAGAGCGGTGCTGTCTGGCTCATAAGAACGCAACGTGGGAGGTGGTCTACCGTACACCACCTCAAAAGGGGTGAGCTTGCTGGGCGTATGAAAGACGTGTTGTAGCAGTACTCCGCCCAATGTAACCAACGGGTCCACGTGCGCGGTTCATCCATCACGAAGCACCGTAAGTAAGTCTCAACCCCCCTGTTGAGGACCTCCGTCTGCCCGTCGGTCTGGGGGTGGTTGGCCGTGCTCATGCGCAGTATGGTGCCCTATAGCCGAAAAAGCTCATTCCATAATTTGCTCACAAACACTGGGTCTCTGTTTGATATGATAGATCATGGAGTTCCGTGGAGTCGCACGATTTCCCGGGCAAACAACTCAGCCACTGTCTCCACCTTGTATGGATGGCTCAAAGCTTGGAAATGCCCGTATTTGGAGAGCTTGTCCACCACCACAAGGATGACGGACTTCCCCTGAGACTTGGGCAGGCCGTCGATGAAATCCATGGAGACAGTTTCCCAAATATGGTGTGGAATCTCTAGCGGGGTAAGCAGTCCCGCGGGTGATGTTGTCTCGTACTTCTGCCGCTGGCAAACCTCGCACTCCCGCACAAACTGTTGGACATCCCGTCGCATGCCCTTCCAAAACACATTAGCCCGGACCCACTGCAGTGTCCGGAGAATACCGACATGGCCGCCTGTCGGTGACGCGTGAAACTCCTGCATCATGATAGTACACCACGACGACGTGGCGGGAATGACTATCCGACCCTGGTAGTAGAGCCTCTCACCCTGTAAGTCGTAGCCGGCCTCCGTAGTATGCCCCTGCTGAAGTGCCTCCACAATGGCTCGGAGCTCGGGGTCCAGGTGTACCTCTGCCTGTATCTCATCCAATGACTCGATCACCGGTCCCGAAACGTAGGACAGGGAGCTCTCCGGTATGCGTGATAGTGCGTCGGCCACCACATTTTCCTTCCCTTGTTTGTAGACGATCTCGTAATCGTATCCCAGCAACTTTGTCAACCACTTCTGCTATAGTGGGGATGCCAACCGCTGTTCGAGGAAATGTTTTAAGCTCTGATGGGTCGTGCGAATATGGAAGTGGCGCCCCATAAGGTAAGGCCGCCACATGGCGACTGCGTGGAGTATGGCCAACATCTCCTTTTCGTACATGGAAAGCCCCAGCGTCCTTGGTGCCAACGCCTTGCTGAAATAGACCAATGGTCGACCCTCCTGCATCAGGACCGCTCCAATCCCAACCCCTGATGCGTCTGTCTCCACGACGAACTCCTAGGAGAGATCTGGAAGTGTCAGCACCGGAGTAGTGGTCATGGCCTTTTTCAAGGCCTGGAAAGCATCATCCGCCTCTGCGTGCCACTGAAAAGCATCCTTTTGCAACAATTGAGTGAGGGGTCGTGCGATCTTCCCGTAGTCCTTCACGAAACGGCGGTAATGCCCCGTCAGCTCGAGGAAGCCCCGTAAGGCCCGTATCGTCGTGGGTTGAGGCCACGTTACCATGCTAGCAATCTTCTTTGGGTTGGCCTGGACCCCATGAGCAGACACCAGGTAGCCCAAAAACTCGACCCCGGCCTACCCGAACGAGCACTTGGACCGTTTGGCATAAAGCTGGTGCTCCCGAAATATAGTGAGTACGTGTCGGACATGCTCCAGATGGTCTCCCCAGCTCTTGCTGTAAATCAATATGTCATCAAAGAAAACCAGCACATAGCGGCGTAGAAGTGGTCGGAAAATCTCGCTCATCACCGCCTGAAAGGTAGATGGGGCGTTGGCTAGCCTGAACGGCATCACCATAAACTTGTAGTGACCGTCATGGGTGCGGAACGCCGTCTTGTGAATATCCTCCTCCTTCATCCGAATCTGATGGTAGCCGGATCGGAGATCCAGTTTGGTGAAGAGGCTCGCTCCATGTATTTCATCTAGTAATTCTTCAATCATCGGAATGGGAAACTTGTCCTTGATGGTTGAGTTGTTCAGCCCACGGTAGTCGACGTAGAATCTCCATGAGCCATCCTTTTTCTTCACCAGTATGATCGGTGAAGAGAAACCACTGGTACTGGGCCGTATGATGCCGGTAGCTAGCATCTCACGTACACTGCGCTCTATCTCTGCTTTCTGAATATGAGGATTGCGATAGGGTCGGATGTTGGTAGGATCCGCCCCCGCTTTCAACTGGATCTGGTGGTCACGAAACCTCAAGGGAGGAAGATTGTGCGGCTCCTGGAAAACATCCTCGAACTATGTCAATAGGGCCTGTATCTGCTCGGGCTCCTCAGGGGTGCCTGGCCCGCAGGCCGCCACTCCTAGTACCATGACCATCGTGCTGCTCTGCTCCCCCAATCTCTGTAAGCTCCGGAGAGAGATCTCTTTAAGTGGCGGTGACCGTATGTCGTGCAAGCAATGGTCCGTCCCCTGCTGAGTAAACTCGTGTGTCATCCGATCCCAATCCGTGGTCACCCGTCTCAACTGGCGGAGCCACTGCACCCCAAGGACCATATCGGATCCTCTTATCGACAGGAGGTAGACGTCGGTTTGGCACACGTACCCCTGCATCCTCAACTCTACTCCCTTCAGCACCCCTTCACACTTCAACTTGCTTCCATCGGCCACCATAACCTGTAAAGCGGCCTCCCTGTCAACTGTATGCCCCGCCTTCAGTGCCGCTTCGGGTTGATGAAGTTGTTGGTGCTCCCATTATCGATCAGAATGGTCACCCGCTCCCTGCCAATCCTCCCAGTGATGCGCAACGTAAGAGGTTCCGTGCACCCCTCCATGGCCTGTATGGAGACCCCAAACTCCACTAAATCCAATCTGTCCTCCTCCTCAAGGCTGACAGGATCCTCCTCCTCGTCCTCCTCTCTCAGCATGAAAACCTGGACCTTCTGGCATCGATGTCCCGGGGCGAACTTCTCAACACAGTTGAAACACAGGCCCATCTCCTTCCTTGCCTGCAGCTCAGGCCAAGTAAGTCTCTTCACCGTCGGTCTAACTGTCGGTGGTAGCTCCCTTCGGCCCGGCACTGGGGCTGTTGGGGCTCTTGTCGTGGCCCGGTTTCGTTGGCGGTTGAAGCGCTCCTCCTGTATCCGCGCCAGGCTAATGACATGACTCAAACTGCGAGGCATGTAGGCGTGGACCTCGTCCCGCAAGAAATCCTTCAGGCCGGATACAAAACAACTCAGGAGTGTCTTCTCTTCCCAATTGACCCGATTGGCCAGCCGTTCGAACTCAGTGCGGTACTCTGTCACCGTTCCCCTCTGTCGAAGCTTCTGCAGCGTGGCCTCGACGTCTTCATACTCCAGTGGTCCGAAACGTGCGGAGAAAGCTTCCACGAACTCCGTCCATGGGGCGTAATCACGACCACGTTGGAACTATTTGGTCCACTGATAGGCGTCATGTTCCAGATGGAAGGACGCCAACTGTACCCAATGTTCCTCGGGAATCTCCTGGTAGTTGAAGAATAATACGGCCTTTTGCACCCATTCCAACGCGTCCCCGTCCCCTCTGAACCTCGGAAAATTCATCCGGGTCCTTTTTGGTTGCATGTAGGCCCGTTGGTTTCCCCGTCCGTGTTCCCCTGCCTCCTGTCCTGGCACATACGGTCGTCTCTGGTCCATCGACCCATGGGGAGGCCCCTGAAAGGCGGGGTAAAGGTTGCCACCCCGAGCTTCTCCCATGCGCTGTCCCCCTCCATGCTATGGGATCGGTGGAGGGTGCTCGTGTTCCTGAGGTCCATTTCTGAACCCCGTAGGAGGTCCGTAAGTCCTTGGTAGTGGCAAAATTCCGGCAACACCCTCAATCAGAGCGCCCGGAACCCCATACGGTCGAGGGTATGGCACGGCGTGCTCGGGGGGTCTCCAGGCAGTCGAATAGGTCCCCCCGTTGGGAGAATAAGCGGTCGGATTGGCAGCTGGGCCGCCCGCACCTATCGTTGGATCCGCCGACCTGTTCAGGATCGAGCGACTTCCGTCGGTCCCCCAGCCCCTACCTGTCGTCGGAGCAACCCCGGACGCCCCTTCCGAAGCCTCTGCGAGCTACCGTGGCAGATTTCCAGGTCCTCTGGACCCCTCGCCCTCTGATCCGTGCGCAGGAGCACGATCGGCCCCGTAAACAGTCGGCGGTTGCTGTGCGTGAGAGGGCTCTCCGTCGGATCCCTCGTGGCTGATTTGTTTCCCTCATAGGCCTTGTGTGAGGAGGTATTTGATCTCGTCTAGGCGGGCATCCCATCGTTCTTCCATATTTTTTTGTGGAGGATTTGATTTGTTCTTCAATTGCCGCCACCGTGTCCGCCAATCCCACGTAGTTCTCCTCGATGACAGCCAAGCGCGCGTTCTCGGCCTCGGAGCGCGTCACCATGGTCGCGGGAAGGATGCTCTGATACCAAATATTATGAACTTGCTTGGGGAGAAAGAGAGATCTAGAGAGAGGCTACGAAGAAGAGGAGAAATTAGGGTTTGGGGAGAGGAAGAAGAGAATACGTGAAGATAATCTTTCATAGCCGCCAAGGAGGATCCCCAGGCCTATTAATACCCGGGGAAGGAGGGGGCCGGCCGGCCCCCTCATGTGGGGGCTGAACCGGGTTGGTTCAGCCCCCCTTCGGCCCTTTTAATGATTGGGGGCTGAATTGGATGGTTCAGCCCCGTTGTTTTGCGCGTGCTTCTTTAGTCGCCAAGAATATTTATGCCCCACGAACCGTAACGCATGTGGGGGCATAACACATTGTTTCTAGGCATATCTTATGATTTGAGTCTCTTGTGGCATCTGAAGATGTTTTGATGCGTCTCTATTGCGGGACATAGACCCGCGTCCTACTGTTTCCAAGCATGGTATAATGGGTTGTTGACCTCTATTTGAGGCTCATATGGTATACTATGTCATATGAGTATGATGGTGTGCGTTCATCAATCTTGAGAGAAAACAACTTCCATCCATCTAATTGTTGGCATGTTCAACTAATGGAAATCTTGAGAGAAAACAACTTCCATCCATCTAATTGTTGGCATGTTCAACTAATGGAGATACCTGCATAGGCCTACTAGTCTAAGGACTTACCATTCAATTCTTGCTTGCGTTCTATGTTTGATTCATGTATTACTACATCCAAGATATAAGCATATATTAATATGATATTATATTTACACTAGGTATTCATGTGATTTTATCTCAAAGATAGCAATGCTTATATTACATGCTAAAGGTTTTCATATTCTTCGTACCCATACATAGAGATTCGTAGATTCATAAACTAATGCTTAAGAAAAATTTGTGGTATGTCTAACCGAAAGGAATAGAATTTCTTGCCTCGGCATTTCGGATCCAAGGCACGACACGGTGGCATGATTCCTCTATTAATTTGAAATCACGAAGTGTCCTCCAATTAATAACGGAAATCTCCTCCTTCTCTTATCCGTACCAAGAACCCTAAGAGGGACAATAATAATTCAAAATACATCTCAAATTTACATCCTAGGGTTGAATGAAATCAGAGGAAGAACTCCCTAAAATAAATAAAGAAGAACTCATAAAAATCAAGGGAATTTCATTCTTCCTCCTAAGGTTGATCGAAACCCAAAAGTGAAATTTGAACCGCACAGGAAAGAAATGGAGAGAGGAAAAGTAGGAACTCATCATAACCGGCAAAGGGCAAGAAGAAAAGGAGGGCCGAAAACTCCTCAGAGTCGGATATTGTGTGTTGATGGCTTGGCGACAGGAGAAATGCCTTCTGCCAGCACACCCATCGTCGGAATAAGAGGGCAGCGGCGTGCAGTGTGCGCTCCAATCGACGGAAGCCCTAGGTCACCCGCGGACTGCGTGAACGTCGGCTACTACTAGGAAGAGCAGCTTGCATGAATGGAAATCTCAAGCCCTCGATTTCTTAAGAAATTGGAATTGTAGGTTACATTTGACTAATCTTAATTAAAAGAAGGTCAGCGCTTATCAAATCCACATTAACTAAATGCGACCTCTCGCGAACTTCTAAAATGCACCAAAATAAATCTCGTAAAATTTTCCACTTAATGGTATTAAATAATTTATTGATTAACACAAAAATTAACCGTAAAGAGCATAGTTAGTCGTGATTGGATGACGATGCCGACATAGCCACATAGTTAATCATGATTTAACCTTGAAATTAAAATTATAAAAGTACTTCAGATTTGGATGTTATAGTTATCTCATTGTCAATTCTCATGAACTGCATTCATTAATGGAGTTTTTGTACCAGTAATATACCTCAATTTTCTCTTGCTCCCAATGAGCATCTTTAAAGACTGAGACCATAGTAAATATATTTTTCATTTAATTTTACATTAATAACTCTTATTATATGATAGTTACCAATAGTGTTAGAAGCAGCGGAGTTGATTTTAGTCTTCTCCATAAGTGAATTTGGCTCTATCCACAACCTAAGAAGAAGAGACAGAGCAAGCAAGATTGGAACAAGCTACCGACTTATTGAACTCAAAGAAGTGCTGGAGATAGATTTCAAGAGGCACAATGGTGCCAAACACAACAAGAAAGCACAATCATACATTGTACGGTATGGACTAAGAACCCTCTGGAATTTGTCAACACCAACAGAAGCAGTCCATGACAGCAGACAATGCACAATCTAGCAGACTGCAGTCCAGCAATCGTTCAAATGTGGTATCTTGCTTCTCTTGCTCGGTGGGATAAGCTTAACAATGTATGCAAAAGGCAGGAGCAGATGGAGTTGTGTGAGCAAGAACCAAATCCAGAAGGAGCGGAGAAGAGTAGAAACAATATGATCAGCGTTGAATTGCAACAGAAAGCGCTCTCAGTCATGCGGATTCACCATCATCAATAGAAAGCAGGAGAAGGTCAAGCAGAAACACCTGACGAAAGGAGCAATATTGGAAGCACAATGAACCGCAAGTGAAATCAAGGACTAAGAATCAATTCCTATGATCTGCTCTGATACCATGAAGATGATGAGTACCTAAGAATCTGTTAGTGGAGAATCCCTGAAGATCGTCCGAGTTGACTGATGATCTTCCTTCTTCTCTTTTCCCGTAACCACACGATAACAGTTGTGGGTTCACCTTACAAGTTTCCTTACCTCAACAAGAATCATAATAGAAGCTAAATATATTAGCCCATCATAAAAATGAAGGGAAAGTGCTAATGAAGGTCATGTAATATTTGAACCACATTACTTTTAATGGCACATGCTTGCATGTATAAAAGTCAATGCTTCCTTTTTTAGCAGCGATATTTTTATGCAATAGTATTTAAACACAAGAAGGGGAGCTTGGCGCACCGGTTAAGGTGTCGCCGTGTGACCTTGAGGTCACGGGTTCGAGTCCTGGAAGCAGCCTCTTGCAAAAATGCAGGGTAAGGTTTACCTACATTTCACCCTTTTGGTGGGATCCTTCCCCGGACCCTCGCTGCGTGGGGATGCTTTGTTCACCGGGCTGCCCTTTTTTAGTATTTAAACACAAGCTTCCTTATATTTCCGTGGGTACCAAGTTTTGAAATAAAGTACATACTTGTGAAGTTATTTTTATTTACACGCTAGGTTGATCTAATTGGTTTCCCTCCATTTCTGTAGGTCAGATGGTTCATCAACATCTGAAGTACGTAGGATACGAAGAAGAAGTATAAGCATTACACCGGAAATTGGTGATGATATTGTCAGGTTGATGTTTGCTTAGATAACACTTTCAGTTCCTATGTGCTGACTATGTAAATTATATTGTAGGACTTGCTGTATTAGTATTTACTGTCTTGGCAAAACTTTTTTGTTTAATTTTCTTAGTAAATTGCTTTGCATAGTACTTCCATTTTCAGGTAAACACAATTCAGTTCCTTAGGTGAACCTGATGATCTAGATTCAGTTCCTTAGGTAAACATAATTCAGTTCCTTAGGTAAACACAAGCTGGGATGATGTAGATTCTCTTAAAAAAGGTGGCCAACTATTCTTCCAGACTCTGACAAGCCCTACTAAAAAAAGGTTGCCAACTATTCTTCCAGACTCTGACAAGCCCTACTACAATTTCGTTGCTTTGTTAAACATGGCATTTAGCAAAGCTGGAGTGACTTAAATGCTCTTAAAAATTGCCAATTCTTGTCACATACTCTCCAAAATGCTCTCTGACACAAACAACTGATCAAGATGATACTTCTCTCACTCAATTGAAAGTAATGAACAAGCAGTGCAACCAAAAACCCTGAGAAGAGAAAAATCAAGGACACAATTATACAGTCTACAATAAGGGGATGCACTATCAAGGACAGAAATAGGAATCACGTTGATAAAACACACTAATCAGAACAATTTCTGCTTAAAACTGAACAAGATGAAAGCTGGTAAAAAAGTGATCTTGTGATATCAAAATTGTTATGATGAAGATACTCACCAGCCTCATTTTGCTGATGAGCATAAAAACAAGAGAACTGAGCAAGCATCCCTTGAGAAACATAGAAATCATAAAACAGATGACATATATACTCCTCTGAATTTGAGCAAAATATTTTAATTTTGCAAAAAAAAGTCTCAATCATTTGTGCAAATTCAAGATATTTTAAGAAAACCTCAGATTTATTTTTTGAAATCAAGTAAACCGAGTGTTATAATGAACAAAAAAGCACATTATGTATTTTTTCCTTTGGAAAGCTGAGGAGAAGGTTCTCGTGCATCATTATGAACAAGTGCAAAAAGAGAAATAAAAACATAGGGACTAATAGGGGAAGGTCTATAAATGTGATGTCCACATTGACCGGGTATACAAACAGTATAAGTATAAGAGACTTTGCAAAAAGTTCCTGAAACATCCAAAGAAGACGACAATTTAAGTCGAAGGAGAGATATGAGCTAGGATCTTGTATCAAATGTCACGTGTAGAAGGTGGAGTAGTAGGATCCAAGCAAGCAGTAGCAACAACAGAGGGTAGAGAAAGGATCAGATAATCCATAAAGACCATCGTGCCTATGACAGGTCCCAGAATATTTCTCATATAAGAATTGCTTATGGTGCAAGTAAAAGTAATAATTGAATATAAGACAATTATGAGACTATCAGAAGATTTGTGGTCAAACGCGGGACATGATATGCATCATGAATAGTGAAGTGGAGTAAAGCACCAAGATGAGCACGACCAATTATTCGTAGTTGAATTTCATTACTTGACAATTTTCCAAATGAATTGGAGAGGACTGGATAAGGACAAGGCTAGTAAAACAAGAGGTATCACTGGTCATATGATAGGAAACCCCAGAGTCTAGAATCCAAGAGGAAGAAAATATATCTGCATGGGAAGCAAATGAAAGCTCGTATTGGTAGTCGTGGGTTCATCTGATGTCTATAAGATGGTTATGTTCTGTTGTATCTGGTAGCTGTGAAGGAGGGTTGTTGTGAAGAGCTAGGGAATGTGGGAGATGTAGCGTCAGCTATCGCGACCTGATTAAACTGATGACACACATATGGCCTTGCCTTTAGCTAAGGCTCAACATTCCTAAGTAGCGTGAGTATCATAGTCTTTGGGTCAAACATACACTTCTAACTAGGAAAAACTGTCAAGGACAAAAAATGAAGAGAAACATGACGAATTTGGCACAAAATAGTATCCACCATAACTGAGTGCTCAAAGGTGACCGAGTACTGAGTCTTAATAGCAAGGCAATGATTATCTTCAGTTGTCAGTTCGTTCACCACAGTATCCTGAGAAATGATTAGTGAACCTACAGGAGAATTCTAGCAAAACTTCAAGGCGCAAATGCATAAGAAACTGAAGTAGATTTGATGCTCATGTAGGACAAGATACCTATAGTAAAATGAGCATGTCACCTGGCTCAGGAGTAGGCGCCATGAATTGCAAGCTGGCTTCAAAGGTCTATCATGTAGACATGGAACTGTCTAATAATATAGTCTCCATGGTGGGCAAACTATATATACTACAAAAGCTGGAACTTATTGGCACTCTTAGTTTAGTGAATTACTACTTAAGATGAGTCCACATGGCAGTTGTTGTGTCATAAGATCAAGTTGGAGCATGATGCTTGGAGAGATTGACTTAAGTAAAACATGCATCACTCAGTGCTCGTCACAGATCCACGTGCCAATTTGATATTGAAAATAAAAAATGACATTCCGAGACGACACAAAGGTGGGATTCTTTTATGGTGGCAATGTCCAACATAATGTAAGAGTTTGAGGAACAACTGAAACACAACAGGAAGAAGCTTCTTAAGTGGGGAGGCAAGAAGAGGCACTCGAGAGGATCAAAGAAGGTTTCGATGTGAAGAATAGGTCAGCATCGAGCTCGATTTGTGTTTGATTGCAAAGAGCATATTGTCGAAGAGATCGACGAGGATGAAATGTCTAATATAATTTGCATGTTTTTCCACAGTAAACAGGGTTATCAATCGATCAATGTATCCTGGGGAGGAGCTTCATGGGGAAGAGTAGGAGACACACTGATCGATCTAATAACTAGCAGTGTAAGAGGTTGCATCTTCAGGCAAGCATAGAAAGCAGACGTGTCGATCCATCGTACATAGGAATCTATGCCGAAAGCATCATCTTCATCTTATTTGCAGAGATTGTAGCGTCGTCGGGCTAGCTATGAACAGCGGCTAGATTAGGGGATCTCTGATATCATGTTAGAAGAGAGGAGAAAGATAAAATCAAGTGTATCTTATTCATAGCATACAATGAGTTTATAAAGGGGAAATTCTAATGTGTAAGAAGACTATACAATGTGGGACTATTTACATTAGCCAGGGTGATGAACCAGACAATGGACGAGCAAAGGATCACTGGAAGAGTAGAAGAGGTTAAGAGATGGGAGTTCATTTGGTAGGAAGATTTGGAGTAAGCTTGTTAGTCATTGAAAAACCAACGAAAAAGGCTAAATCATTTGCTTATTCACTTGACATGATCCAACCAAATCTCTGTACTCAAAGGAATTACAATTCATTAAAGCCCACTCAACCCTTACACAAAATTGGCTCCAAGTTATTCCATCCTACTCGAGCCAACCCGTGTTTTTTGTATATTTTGGCCTTTTTCGTTTGTTCTGCCCATGCATGTCTCATTAACTTCACCTTGTTTCGTTCTAAGGGTTCATTTGGCGCGGCGTTTCCGGCCACATTTGCGGCAAACGCCGCCGCAAGGCGGGTAATCAAACGCCCCAGCGGCGGCGTTTGCCGCGGCTCCACCCGCCGCGCCTGAGGAAAGCGGCAAAAAGCCGCGGGAGGAACCGCCGCGCTCCCTCCCTCCAGTTCGACCGCCACGGTTCCTCCCGCCGGTTCCGCCCGCCACCGCCGCGCCAAATAAAGCCTAAGTACTGATCCTTATTCAATCAATTTTAATCCTAGAAAACAATTTCTTAGTCTAACATGCATTCCTACAGATATAAATTCATATATATATATATGTGTGTGTGTGTGTGTGTGCAGTATAAGTTAAATCAAAATAAATACAAAATTATGTGTTTATGCATTCATATATATGCATAGTTTGATCTGATCTTGAGCTAGTTCATTTGATCCAAGCTCTGCTTGACTTGTTAGTTAGCTCATTGACTTTTGATCCAAGCTCGATTGCAGTTAAGGCTTTGTTTGGCATGGAAAAGGAGGGGTAGTATGAAAAGGAAATGATCACTTGTGGTGGGAAATGGAGCTCCACTACTGTTTTTGGCTTTTCCCATCGGAGACGGACCGCCACGCCCCGTCCTAGAACTATTTGGGGTACCTCCCTTTCCCACCACTTTGGTGGGATAGGGAGCCCCATCACCCACCCAATCTGAGCCTAAAACTCAATCTAATTTTTCAAGCAGCCAAACTCGCATGCCCTACACACAATATGAGAACCTAATTACTGTTTGTGGAAAATCAAAGGACTGTTATATAATTACATAGGGAACTCATGCAATTATCTCCCCATGAAACTACTTCTCAGCTGGGGTCATTTATCTGCTTAAATGATAGACTCACGCTATCAAGAACTGAAATTGCATTTTTAAACATGAAAGATACAATCAAGAGGCAAGCTCTCGCCAAGCACCCGGAGGTTGGGTCCTCCGAAACACTCTCTCCAAAAAGAGCCAAACAACCAAGACTCAAAAGATACCTCATAACTCCCTAAGGGTCTCCTTATATAGTTGGAGGTCCCACTACAGGACAAGACTAGATGACCGAATACACATCGCGTGTGTATCATTAAATGGCAAAGCTTGAAGAAAAATGCACGTTATGCACACTAGTTTCTTCATACTCTATATTCTTCTAAACTGATTGTACGATTTAATTTGATACCCTACTTGAATTGTATGTGTTATAACAGTATCATTAGTGCAATCCTTTTTTATCCTTGATTTCTCTTTTACTTTTTAATGTATCATACAGTGTGATTAGTGATATACATGAATATATACCTTCACCTAGCTCTTTTTTGTAGAGCTGTTCGTGCTATGAGTGAAACACTGAAGCAAAATCGGCTGGTGAGAGATAATGGTGATGACCGCTTAGGTTCATGCTCTGGAAATGAGAATTCAAGTGACCCAACAAAACATGTATGTTACTCATTCCTCAACTATTTCTGTTATAATATATTAGTCACAACTCACAAGTTAAATAGTGGAAGATGATCTTTACTACTGACTTCTGGTCTTCTGCTCCTGAGAATCATGTAGCCTTGTGCTTACTATTGAGTTCTGGGCTTCTCATTGGCTTCTACTCCTAGCATATTTTACTTCTTAAAATATAACTGCTTCACCTTTTGTAGATTGATTACATTGTTAGGATGCATTATTGAATTTAACTTTCAAATAATTGGTCGGCTAGCCCATTAGTAGAAGTATTGCCAACTATACACACTCTTTGAATTGGACCCTTTTCTTTCAACATTTGATTAATGTCCTTATACATTGAATATAAGATTACTATTGAAATTCTCATATGCTTGGAGGGATCCGTTATCTTCTAGATCAGGACAAAGCTGTTATAGCTGAAATTCTTGTTCCTTTTGTATCCATTACATTTGATTAATGGATGAATTTGTCGTTAAATTTGCTAGAAAGTTGGAGTGGGAAACACTTCTAGTTCATTTAGTTCAAGTTTAAGGAAGCTGGCAAATTCCACCCAGAAAGCAGTATCATTACCTTCGTCACCTCATGAACTCAGAGAACAGCACTCCGAGAGAAATGATTCTTCTCATTTCCTGAGAACAGAAGATTTTGAATCAACCTGGTACAATGTCCTTCAATCTTCTCACTTTCTGAATGAACCTTTCCTACCTTTCCAAGAATGGAGTATTGATTTCTCAGAGTTGACTGTGGGCACCCGTGTTGGTATAGGTAACTTCTTCCACTCAAGTAAAGGAGTGGTACTTTTATACTTTTGCTATTCTTTATTCCATGTTTTCTTGATGTTTTTTGTATCTCGAAATGTCATTATCGCATACAGGGTTTTTTGGAGAAGTTTTCCGTGGCATATGGAATGGGACTGATGTGGCCATCAAAGTTTTTTTAGAACAAGATTTGACTGCTGAAAATATGGAAGACTTCTGCAATGAGATATCTATTCTAAGGTGCCTACCAACTTCACATGCTAATTTAATACAATTTAGATTTCAGTTGCTTAATCCCTTGAATTTTATTTTTTGCAGCCGCCTCAGGCATCCCAATGGTATAAAATTCTCCTCCAGTTTTAAATAGTTAACATTTTCATTTTTAGTTATTATTATTTTACTCCCCTATTCTGAAGTAATTACATTGGGGCGCCTAGTCTTTTTGCATTCTATGCTAAACATTTACTAAATTTTTGTTTTGTAGTTATATTATTTCTTGGCGCATGCATGAGACCTCCGCATTTGTCAATGGTTACTGAATACATGGAGATGGGCTCTTTATATTATTTAATACACATGAGTGGCCAGAAAAAGAAACTAAGCTGGCGTCGAAGATTGAAAATGCTTCGTGACATCTGCAGGTGGGTCTGAACCGTGATTAATGTCTTCTACCATGATTGCTTACATATCCAAAGCTTAGTAAGATTCTAATGAAGAATTTGTGATCTCATATTCATATTTGAAATGTGCTTGATAGAACATGAACAAGTTCAATTATGCTTAGGCCAAACCCAAGGGTCAAACTTAGGAAGAAAGTAATTTTCATAGTATTATCATGAAAGTACCTCTCTATGTATACAAACAGAGGGGGGGATGTAAGCGTTGGATAAAATCATGTGTTAGATATATTTATATAATCTAGTGCTTGGACTTATGATTTAAAAAACATTATCTATGTAACTCCTTGGTACTGCACGTGTGAGCCTATATATTGACTCACGCGTTCCTGTTTGGCAGTAAGAAAAACCCCTAAAATTTGAATTCCCGCTAGCTATTTTTTCTGCCTCATTCCATTACTATTCATCTTCTTCTTCCCTGCAATTTACTTCGTTTTTTCTGCATCATATCAACAATTGTAGTTAGATCTATCTTTAACATATGGTATCAGAGTGACTGCTCAAGCCATCGGAAGATCAAGTGCAGTATCTTGAATCACAGTTTGATTCCTCCAGAGATCCTCACCATATGGGGACCTCATCCACCAGCCAAGCTTTTCTCTACACTCAAACTGGAATCCCCATTTTCGAAGGAGAAGCTTATGATTACTGGAGTAAGCAAATGAAGATTTACTTCATCTCAGAGGGCCTATGGGATCTTATCCAAAACAGATACCCACAGCCTTCTGAGAAAACTCCATCAGACAGTGGAAACAACCAATGCCAACTCCTGCTTGAAAATCAGAAAAGGGATGCCAAAGCCATCCTTTGTATTCAACAGGGCTTTGGATGTTCAATCTTTCCCCTGATCATTGATGCTGAAATAACAAGAGGTGTGGGAGCTTTTAAAGCCAGAGTCTATAGGAAATGAGAGAGTGATATCCATCAAATTAATGTTATTATGACGAGATTTGACAACCTCACAATGCTAAGCCATAATCAGAGGCGTTGCGTATTCCTAGTTGTGAACTTTGGCTTTCCTAGCACGCCAGCATTGGTACACAACAAAGCAATATACACGAAGAGGGCCGATATCCCGCACAGAAGCCTGCGCAAAGCGCTTCAGTAAAGCTCCCACAGAGCAAGCGTAGGGTAGCCGAATACCCCAGCGAAGAAGTGCTCGGCCCACAACTTGAAGGCATGTACACTCGCTGAGCAGATGGGCGGTGGTTTTATTAGCTATTTCTCAAGAACAGTAAATGAAGGAGGGTGAGTCAGTACAGAGCTATTTCTCAGGAACATTTACCATAGTCAACCAAATCAGAACTTACGGTGCCGATCTCCGTGAGAAACATGTCTCAAAAATTTTAAGCAACTTGACGATGAGGTTTGAGCATGCGGTGGCTACCATTGAAGAACCCAAAGACATCACTAAGTTAACTACAACCGAGCTAATGGACTCTCTACAAGGCCATGAAGAGGGAATGAAGAAAAAAGAAACAGCTAGAGCACGCTTTCCAAAGCAAACTGTCGCTCGAATCTGGAAAGTCGACCAATCCCAATTGGAACTCAAACTTCAGAGAAAAAGACATAGAAGAAAGAGGTAACACCACCTCCACCCCTACTGCAAATTATGCAATAAAAACACACCACACAAAGGATTGTTTTTCAAAGTACAAAAGACAGAATCACATGCAGACTGTTGGCATCGCAATACGAAGTCAAAGGAGGAAGCCAACTTCACAAACAATCCTGAATCCCTGTTTTTTTCCTCCCTTGACACTGAAGGATCCGACACTGAAGTTTGGTTCCTCGACAGTGGTTGTTCCAACCATATGTCAAATAACAAAAGCTCTTTTGTTCAACTGGATGAAAATGATAAGTCTGAGGTGATAATGGAAGATGAAACAACAACAACACTCAAGCCTTTATCCCACTATAGTGGGGTCGGCTATATGGATCCTTTGTCGCCATTGTGCCCTATCTTTAGTCATAATCTCACTAATGCCTGAGTACATCATGTCTTTCCTTATAGTTTCATTCCAAGTTTTTATTGGTCTACCCCTCCGCCGTTTAACATGCCTAGTGACTAAAATCTCACAATGCCTAACAGGTGCCTCTAATGGCCTCCTTTGTACGTGTCTGAACCATCTTAGTCGAGTTTCTCGCATCTTCTCTACAATTGGTGTCACTCCTGTCTTATCCCTGATACATTCATTTCTAATTTTATCCAGTCTCGTGTGTTCACACAACCACCTAAGCATTCTCATCTCCGCAACTCCCATTTTTTTGCTCATGTACACAATTCACTGCCCAACACTCAGAACCGTAGAGCATCACTGGTCTAATTGCAGTACGGTAAAACTTGCCTTTAAGTTTTAATGGTACTTTACGATCACATAAGATCCATGATGCGCCTCTCCACTTCAACCAACCTGCTTGGATTCTATGTATCACATCTTTATCTACACCTTTTTTTAAACTATCGATCCCAGATATTTAAAGCGCTCGTTGCGTGAAATATCTTGATCACCCAACTTAATAACGGAGTCATCTGTCCTTCTTGCACTGCTAAATTTAAGCTTCATATATTCCGTCTTTGCCCTGCTCAACCTAAAACCCTTCTTTTCTAAAGTGTCTCGCCAAGATTTAAGTTTCGCGTTTACACCTTCGTGCGTCTCATTGACCAAAACAATATCATCTGCAAACAGTAAACATCAAGGTATTTCTTGTTGGATATGTCTGGTGAGCTCATCTAAGATAAAGGTAAAAAGATAGTGGCTTAAAGTTGGATGTAAGCCAACACTGATAGGGAATTTCTGTGTTAATCCTCCAGATGCTCTCATCCTCACACTGAATTTGTATACATATCTTTGATTATTTCAATGTATGATACATTTACACCTTTCTTTTGTAAGACTCTCCATAAGACCTCTCTTGGAATCCTATCATAAGACTTCTCAATGTCGATAAACAACATATGCAAATCTTGTTTTCTTTTCCGATAGTTGTCAACGAGTCTCCTCAAGAGATGTATAGCTTGCATGGTCGACCGCCCTGCCATGAACCAAATTGGTTTTCCGAGATACTAGTCTCTCATCTTACTCTTCTTTCTATTGCTCGTTCTCATAGTTTTATGGTATGACTCATTAATTTAATTCCTCTATAATTAACACAATTTTGTATATCTCTTTTGTTCTTATTAAAGAAATCATGTAAAAAGGCCCAGTAATGAAGGCTCAGCTAGGCCCACTCTCTTCGTAATTTTTTAGTCTCACATCTTAGAATGGGATTTCCTCTCCCCTCTCTTTTCCTATATAAGTGTACAAATACTTGTTGTAATACATGATTAATATATATAAAAGTTTTTTCTCATTTTTCCACATGGTATCAGAGCAAAATCGGTCCTAGAATTTCACGCGGTGCCTGTTTTTTTCCCTGATTCCCAGGCTCGGCATTTCCTGCGGTCACCTTTTCCTGTGACCGCAGCTCCTGCTTCCTGCAGTCACTTTTCCTGTGACCGTAGCTCCTGCTCCCTCCATCTGGAGTTTTTTCTCCTGCTCTCTTAGATGCACATCCTCCTCCTTTTATACCCTCTTCTCTGCCAGCTGGGCCCCACAACTCTCCTGACTGCAAGCTCTTCTGTTCTCCGCAAGCTCTCTCTGATCGCGTCCCTTCCTGATCGTCGGGAGCTCTCCTGCCCGCGAGCTCTCCCGATCGCGTGCCTTCCTGACCGCCGGGAGCTCTCCTGCCCGTGAGCTCTTCTGACCACCGCAAGCTCTCTTAGCAGCAACTTTCCCGTGAACTCTTCTGACCGCCGTGAGCTCTTCTGACCGCTGCACTGCTCCTGCTCGCCGGTTTCTCTGCTGACGTGCTCTCTTGACCGCTGTCGAGCTCTTCAATGGCCGAGAACAATGCTCCGTCTCTTCCGTCTCGTGCTACAGTTCCTCTTCCTGAAGTTCGCAATGAGATTCGGATCACCACTAACTCCCTTAGTGGGGAGAAGAATTTTGTTGGATGGATGCACTCAGTTTGTCGTATTCTCCGGACAAAAGGTCATCATCTGACAAAGGCCACTCCATCTGAGCCCACCGAGGAATGACAACGTGATGACGGTCGTTTCCAATCCTGGATTCTAAATTCGATGGACAGTGAACCATATCGCATGTCTATGTTTCATGAGACGGCCAAAGCTATGTGGGAGGAACTGCACTCCCTTTATTCTGGCAAAGACGGCTTGCAACATCTCTTTGACATCATCACGGACCTTCAGTCTCTTGACCCGGGGTGACTGGCGATCTCACTTCGTTTGTTGCGTGATCCAAAACTTTAGTAGAAGTCTGGCTTCAGCATCAGCCCCTACTACTGATCTCGCTGCTCAACGTACTCAGAAAGAAGAGTTGACATTGCCATGATGATGACACATGTTCCACCTTTTCTCCACAGCATCTGGGCTCAAATCCTCTCCTCCTCCACAATTCCATCTTTGTCGGATGTGTGCTCCATGTTGTTAAAGGTCACCCCCTCTCTTGATGCTCCCGGGAACCTCTCTCCGGCTCTGCTCCAGAATTCTTGGCCAGCTCACTCTACTCCTCCATCCTCTCGTGGAGGTCGGACCTCTTCTCGGGGTAAGGGTCGAAGCATTCGTACTCCCTTTAAGTGTACTTACTGTGGCTGGGATGGTCACCTCGAGCCACGTGTTGTCATAAGCATGTTCTGCCACAACCCCGCAGGCCTCTATTGCCATCAATGCTCCCACCAACAATCAAACTGACATTGATGCCTTGTGCACCCAACTTTAGCAAATTCAAGGGATGCTCAGTCGTTCCTCCAGTTCTGTGGCATCTGTCTCCGATGAAGGTATCTCCTGTCTCTCCCATAGTTCAACTTGGATTATGGATTCCGGAGCAACACACCATATTACCCCGAAGCAACCTTCTCACTAGTCGAACTCTGAACATCCTAAGTACATTACTGTGGTCAATGGGAACACCACTCCGGTTTCTGGATCAGACGACGTGTCTCTTACTCTCTCTATCTCTCTTTGCTCGGTTCTACATGTTCCGGGTTCTCCGTTTAATCTTCTCTCTATTAGTCGGCTCATTCAAGACCTTGATTGCTATGTAACCTTTTCTTCCACCTCTTTTGTTGTGCAGGATCGAAGGACGCAGACTATAATTGGTAGAGGGAAACTGACGAATGGGCTATACACTCTGGAACTTCCCCCTACGATTCTCTCTTCTGTTAGTACTATTGACTGACATCGACACCTTGGACATGCCCCTCTTCCAATACTCAAGAAAGCTCTTCCAGATCTCTCCCTCAACGACTTCACATGCGAGTCCTGCATCTACGACAAACATCATCGTTCTTCTTTTTCTCCTCATTGTACTCGGAGCGATGTTCCTTTTATGTTAGTTCTTTCGGATATTTGTGGACCTTATAAAGTAACAAGTAGCTCTTGGTGTCGTTATTTCATTACGTTTATTGATGATTACTCTCGCATGACATGGTTATATTGACTTGATGATCGTTCTGAAATAACTCGTGTATTTCGTGTCTTTATTACTGAAACCCGCAACCAATTCTCCACCACCGTTAAAACTATAAGAACCGACAATGCGCGAGACTACACCAGTAACATGTACACCTTGTTAGAAAGTCTTCTCAGCGACCTTGGTGTAAAACTTTCCTCACCAACCACTCTCTATTGTGACAGTCAAGCTGCTATGCATATTGCCAAAAATCTGGTTTTTCATGAACGCACAAAACACATCGAAGTCGACTGCCACTTCATTCGGGAGAAGGTATAACTGAGGAAACTGGAGTTAAAACATGTTCCTGTTGCCGGGCAAGTAGTTGACATTCTCACAAAGGCTCTACCGCGTCCACTATATTATCAGTTTTTGTCCAAGCTTTGTGCCTAAGATCTGTATGCTCCAACTTGCGAGGGAGTGTTAAAGAAATCATGTAAAAATGCCCAATAATGAAGACCCAGCTAGGCCCAGTCTATTTGTAGTTCTTTTAGTCCCACATCTTAAAATGAGATTTCCTCTCCCCTCTCTTTTCCTATGTAAGGGTACAAATACTTGTTGTAATACATGATTAATATATATAAGTTTTCTCTTATTTTTTCACAGTTCTTATACAAAAATACCAAGATACTTTCTCTCCATTGGTCCGACATCATCTTTGTCTTCAGTATCTTATTGAAGAAACATGTTAGCAACAAAATTTCTTCTTTCCCTAGGCATTTCCATACTTCGATTGATATATCATCTGCCCAACCACCTTTCCATTTTTCATCTTCTTTAGAGCATCTTTTACCTCTGATGCTTGAATTTTACAATAAAACGTTATGTTTTTATACTACTCTAATTTACTTAGCTCTTCCAAGCTCAGTTCATATCTTTTGCTTTATTGTAGAGTTGATAAAAATATCTTTTCCATCGCTCTTTAATAGCCACATCATCCGTCAAAACCAAATCTATTTCATTCTTTATGCATTTAACTTGGCTTAAATCCCTTGTCTTTCTCTCTCTAACTCGAGCAATTTTATATGTCACGCTCTCCATCTTTGGTATCCAGACGCTTATAAAATTCTCTATAATCTTGTCTTCTTGGTTTACTTACTACCTGTTTAGCTTCTTTCTTGACGACTTTATTCCTTGCCAAGTTTTCATCATTCTTGAAAAAACATCTCTTCTTGGAAGGATCAATAAACACGCAAGAATTTTATGAAATTTTGTGCATTAAATAAGATTCACAGAACTCCTTTTCCCATCAAGCTCGATGGAGAGCCACACATCCCTTGGAATTGATTCATGCAGACATGTGGGGGTCGACCTCAACACCAACCTGGTCAGGAAGTCATTATTTACTGCTCATAGATGATTTTAGTCACATGATGTGAATTTTTTTCCTCATTCATAAATCAGAGGCATTTTAGAAATCCACTAAATTCAAAAGTCATATTGAAAATTGTTAGAAGTTGGTTTATTATTTTGGGTTATATTTAGGTCAAGTTGTATTTTGCCCTCTCCTATATATAAAGGAGAGGCCCCATATTCTAAGTATGAATCATTTTTATTTCCCTTCCAACATGGTATCAGAGGGAGCGGCGTAACCTAGCGACTTCGTTCCGCCGTTTTGCTTCGTTCGTCGTTCGCTTCGACGTCCAGCGGCCAGCATTCGACAGCAGCGTCCTCGTCTTCTCCAGGCGTCCTCTGCTTCTCCTCGTCTTCTCCAGGCGTCCTCGTCGGCAGCGTCCGGCTTCCTCGTCGTTCTTCCACAGCAACAGCAGCGTCCTCGTCGTTCTTCCACAGCAACAGCAGTGCCTTCTTCAGCAGCGTCCAGCGACTTCTTCGGCAGCTTCGTTCCTCTTCAACAACAGCGGCCAACCGAGTTTCCAGCGGCCTATCTAGCAGCGTTTCCAGCGGCAGCCTCGGGCTGTTTTTCTCGTCCGTGACCTGGACGCCGGCTGTATGTCCCGATGAGCTTGTTTCCGGCGTCCAGCCCCTCTTCTGATGATTTTCTTGGCTCGGCGCTTCGTCGGGCTGGCGCGTCCTTGTCTCTTTCTATGAGCGGGGCTAGACGATTCTCTTTGTGAGGTGTTGTTTCTTCCTCCCGTGGTTTCTATCCTCGGGTTCTGATGTCGGGAAGTGTTGACTCCACCCCGCTGTCCTCTGGTTCCTCTCCAGCTTCTAACATGGGCTCCAACCGCCCTATTCCTGATCATGGGACTCCTCAGATCACGACCATGAAACTTGATGGCCTCAATTACTTGTCGTGGGCTCGTTCCATCACTCTTGCCCTCAAGAGTCGGCGTCTGTATGGCTATGTCACCGGGACTGCTGCTGCTCCAGCATCGACCGCTCCCGAGTGGCCTCAGTGGGAATCTGAAAACTCTCTCGTGATGTCATGGATGCTAAACTCCATGCAGGAGTCAATTGCCCGGAATTATCTCTTCCTTGACACTGCCGCCGACATCTGGAAACGTGCTGCATCCACCTATTCCAGCTGTAACAATGTTGCCCAGATCTTTCAGCTTCGTCGTAGGATCTTTATGCTGCGCCAAGACGATCGTTCCCCTTCCTCCTATTATTTGGAGTTCACCCAGTTATATCAAGAATATGATCACTTCGATGCGATCACCTTTGTCTCGCCTGAAGATGCTGCTCAGGTTCGGGCTCGTGACGATCGCAATCGGATCTTTGAGTTTCTCCATGGGTTGCATCGTGACTTTGACCAGATCAGTGTCCAAATTCTTGGGAGATCACCTCTCCCGTCCTTGCCAGAGGTTTACAGTCTTGTCCAACACGAATTTGATCGTCGTCAGACTCTTCATCCTGAGCCTTCTTCCGATGGCTCCGCTCTTGCTGCTCACTTTCGTCCCAGTGGGCGACCTCCTCGGGACTACCCTCCTAAGTCTGGTTACAAGGATCATCTGATTTGTGACTATTGCGGAAAGGCTCGCCACACCAAGGACACTTGCTTCAAGCTTCACGGTTTCCCTCCACCTAGGGGTGGACCAGCTACCCGTGGTGGTCGCGGCCATGGCCGTTCTCAGGGGCGTGCTTCCCATGGCCCATCGGCCCATCTCTCTGATGCTACTGATGATCAGTCCTCTCTTGCAGCCCCTTCGGCTCTCTCCTCCGATGAGATTCTTGCGTTTCGTCGTCTGATGCATGGTCAGTCCTCAGAGGTGCCTTCTTCCTCCTCATATGCCCATCAGGGGCCTCCAGGAGCTCACTCAGCTACCAGTCATTCCTCCACCCAGTGGATCATCGACAGCGGCGCCACTGATCATATGACCGGCACTGCTTCAGGTTTTGTCTTCTACTCCCCTCTGTCTGGACGTGACAAGGTGAGTATTGCTGATGGTTCTTTTTCCTCCATTGCTGGCAAAGGAACCATACCCTGCTCGTCCCTCACGCTCTCCTCCGTCCTTCATGTTCCTAAATTTACTCGAAACCTGCTTTCTATTAGTCAGTTGACTAACTCCATGCATTGCTCCGTGACCTTTTTCCCTTCTTCTTGTGTTTTTCAGGATCTGACGACGGGGAAGGTGATTGGAGCTGGTAGATTGCGTGATGGCTTGTACCTATTTGACCCCTCCAGTTCGGCATCTCCTCCACCGCGTGCTCTTCATGTCGCTTCTCTGTCCACCCTGGATTCCTGGCACTGTCGGCTTGGACATCCTTCTATCCCTGTTATGAAATTATTGTTACCTACTATGTCTATTTCTTCTCTTAAAACTTTTACCTGTGATGTATGTGAACTGGGTAAGCACAAACGGGCTTCTCTTCCACAAATGTCCCCCTTGTGTGTTACTCCTTTTGAGATTATTCACTCTGATGTTTGGGGCCCTAGCCCTATTGCCTCTATTTCTGGGTTCAAATGGTTCGTTACTTTTATAGACTGTTTTTCTCGTTGTACCTGGGTCTACCTTATGAAAAGTAAATCCGAGGTTTTTCCTTTATTTCAACGTTTTCATAAAATGATTACCACTCAATTCAACGCTACTGTAAAAATTTTGCGAAGTGACAATGGTCGGGAGTACATTGACTCTCAATTTCAACGGTACCTGTGTGACTTGGGTATCCTCCACCAAACTTCATGTGCCTACACCCCTGCCCAAAATGGGGTTGCAGAGTGGAAAAATCGACACCTCCTTGAGGTTGCTCGTTGCCTGTTACTCAAAATACATCTTCCCAAATACTACTGGGGTGAGGCTGTCATAACGGCTACGTATCTTATTAACCGTCTCCCCACTCGTATCCTTCACCATAAAACCCCGCTTGCCGCTCTCAGTATTACTCCTACTGAGATTCCTCCTCGTATCTTTGGTTGTGTGTGTTTTGTCCATGTGCACCACACATCCAAACTTGATCCTCGTGCGCTTCGGTGTGTCTTTATTGGCTATTCAAGCACTCAAAAAGGGTATAAGTGTTTTCATCCACAGACTCGCAAGACCTTCATCTCCATGGATGTTACCTTCCATGAGTTCGAACCCTATTACGGGAGCCCTCTTCAGGGGGATAATGCAACCGTGGAAGAGGGCTTCCCTGCTACCCCTTTACCAATCTCTCCTCCTTATCAGCCATCCACTCCTCATCAGCCATCTATCCCTGTTGTTCCGCCGTCTATTACTCCTCCCTTACAGGTATATACTCGTCGTCGACGAGGGGGACAAATGGTCAGCTTCTGCACAATATACCAGAATCCACGCCTGACCCGTTAACTGGTCCTCAAGGTAACCGTGCTTCTACTCACCACCCCTTATCTCTGTATGTGACTTATGACTCCTTGTCTTCTCGACATAGAGCCTTTGTCACCTCTCTGTCTTCCATTTCCATCCCTTCCTCGTGGCAGGAGGCTCTGAGGCATCAGGAGTGGAGAACGGCTATGGTGGAAGAGATGAGTGCCCTTGAGAAGAATTGCACCTGGGACCTTGTCTCCCTTCCTCAAGGCAAGACAGTGGTTGGATGCAAGTGGATCTTTTCTGTTAAACAAAACTCTCAAGGGTTGGTGGACCGCTACAAGGCCATACTGGTGGCCAGGGGATACACCCAAACGGCAGGGATTGATTATCAGGAGACCTTTTCTCCTGTTGCAAAGATGAATTCTATCCGTATTCTGCTCTCGTGTGCCGCCTGTAAAAATTGGACTCTAAGTCAGCTTGATGTGAAAAATGCCTTCCTCCATGGAGACCTGGAAGAGGAAGTATACATGTCTTGTCCGCCTGGCCTTACTGTTGAGGGATCTGAAGGGAAAGTCTGCAAGCTGAAGAAGGCCCTATATGGCCTGAAGCAATCCCCGAGGGCTTGGTTTGGAAGATTTCAACGGGCAATGGTGACCTTTGGATTCAAACAGAGTAACGCGGATCATACTCTATTTGTAAAGCACAGGCATGGAAAAGTGACGGCATTGATTGTGTATGTGGATGATATTGTAATAACCGGTGATGACATTGAGGAAATAAAACACTTGAAGGTTAGACTGGCTAGTGAATTTGAGGTTAAGGATCTAGGGAACCTCAAGTACTTCCTCGGCATTGAAGTTGCCAGATCCAGGCATGGTATCTTCATCTCCCAGAGAAAGTACATTCTTGACCTTCTGGAAAATACGGGGATGAGTGGGTGTCGCCCTGCTGACACACCCATAGAAACAAACCATAGATTGGGAAGAGACGAAGGAGAACCGGTGGCTGATATCAATGCCTTTCAGCGGCTAGTGGGGAGACTTATATACCTATCTCATACTCGCCCAGATATCTCGTACGCTGTCGGGGTCATTAGCCAGTTCATGTACTCTCCTAAAACTCATCACTTGGATGTTGCCAATCGGGTTCTCAGATATCTCAAGACCTCCCCTGGACGTGGAATCCTATTCTCTCCAAACAAAGATCTAACCATTGAAGTCTTCACAGATGCAGATTGGGCGGGATCTGTCGATGACCGAAGATCCACTTCTGGGTATTGCACTTTAGTTGGAGGCAATCTAGTAATGTGGAGAAGCAAAAAACAACATGTCGTGGCTAGATCCAGTACCGAAGCGGAGTTTAGGGCCATGGCCCAAGGTATATGTGAATGAATGTGGATCCGATCCCTTCTACTTGAACTTGGGATTCACGGCAAAGGACCCATCCGCCTATACTGTGATAACAAGGCGGCCATTAGCATCGCGCACAATCCCGTCCAGCATGATCGCACTAAACATGTTGAAGTCGACAGACATTTCATCAAGGAAAACATTGTAAGGGGAGTTGTTAGCACCCCTTTTGTTCCCTCCGATCAACAACTGGCAGATGTGCTGACAAATTCTTTGTCTCATAGGGTGTTTTGGAACATTATGTCCAAGTTGGGCTTGACAGATATCACAAGCACAACTTGAGGGGGAGTGTTAGAAGTTGGTTTATTATTTTGGGTTATATTTAGGTCAAGTTGTATTTTGCCCTCTCCTATATATAAAGGAGAGGCCCCATATTCTAAGTATGAATCATTTTTATTTCCCTTCCAACAAAAATGAACCAGATCATAAGATCAAATGCCTCAGGAAAGATAGGGACAGAGTGTTCCTTAATGAGTTTATCACCTTTTGTGAATCCAACAACATTAAGTGGCATCTTATAGTTCCTCAAATCCCCCAGCAGAACGGTGCGGTGGAGCGGAAGAATAGAACTGTAGTCGAAATGGGTAGAAGCTTTCTGCAACAGATGAAATTACCAAAAGAATTTTGGGGAGAAGCCATGAATACTACCATTCACATACACTACATAGCTCCTGCAAAAGCTCTTCAAAATTCTACACCTTATGAATTGTGGCACCGCCAGAAACCTTCCATTCTCACCATTTTAAAATCTTTGGATCCATTGCATATGCTCTAACTACAAAAGACCACAGAGATAAACTTGAGAAGAAGGGAGAGAAATGCCCAATGATAGGGTATAACCGAGAATCAAAAGGGTACATGCTATTCAATCCACACACCAGAAAACTCATTATCAACAGGGATATTATTTTTGATGAGGCGGGCTGCTGGGATTGGGAAGTTGCTGCAGTCAGAGTCAATTTCACACAGATTTCCTGAAGGATGCCTCCAGAACACCAATTGATGATGCTACCGGACGGTCGCCCAGTCCAAGGAATTCAGATGATCCTCCATCTGGATTCAGGTACGACTCATCATCTCCAAAAAAAACTCGAACATTAAACGACATATATGAATCCTGCAACATAGCTCTCATATGCAAAGAACCCACTTGTTATGCTGAAGCAGCTGCACAACCCGAATGGGTAGAAGCCATGAATGCAGAGATTAGTATGATACAAAAGAATAACACGTGGGAATTGGTTTTCAAACCTACTCACCATGATGTCATAGGTTTGAAATGGATCTTCAATGTAAAACTAAATGAAAAGGGAGAGATAAAGGAATACAAAGCGAGGTTAGTGGCCAAAGGGTATTCCCAAAAGTCTGGGAGGGACTTTAGAGACATTTGCGCCCGTGACCAGAATGGAGACAATCAGAACACTGCTTACATTTGGAGCTCAACATCAACTGCAGATTCACCAATTGGATGTGAAGTCCGCTTTCCTGAATGGTGAAATCAATGAGGAGGCTCTTGTACAGCAACCAGAGGGGTATCCAGTTAAAGGTGAAGAAAAAATACCGTACAAGTTTAAAAAAGGCATTGTATGGACTCAGACATGCCCTAAGAGCGTGGAATGCTCGTATTGACACCTTCCCGCATCAAAATAATTACACCAAGAACCCCTATAAAGCGCCTATGTACTTCAAGCACTATCCATATGGCTATTTTGTGATCACTTTCATATATGTGGACGACCTGTTGGTCACAGACACAACACCACAAGTGATGAGGAATTCAAGAACACAATGAAGGAGTTTGAGATGAGCGATTTGGGGCCTATAAAGTTTTTTTAGGCCTCCAGATTCACCAACTTCAAAGGGTCATATTCATTCACCAACAAAAATACTTGTTTAATTACTAGAGAAGTTTGGATGCGGGAATGTAAACCAACTTCAATTCACATGGCAATCGGTGAAAAATTGTTAAGAGAAGATGGATAAGAAAAAGTTAGTGAAGAAAAATATCGCAGCATTGTAGGTTTTGTTAACTATTTAACTAACATCAGACCTGACATCGAACACTCTGTAAGCATCGCTTCCACGTTTGTCAGCTAGCCTAGTTCTACTCACATGAAGACCGTAAAATGTATATTGCGATACTTACAAGGCACTCGAGACTATGGTCTATTATATACCAGAAGAGAAGATGAGGAAGAGAAGCTAGTGGGTTATTCCGATCGCGATTGGGCCGGCAGCGCTGACGATCGCAAGAGCACCAGTGGTTACTATTCTAGATATGAGAAAACTATCTCGTGGAACTCTAGAAAACAGAAAAACATTGCACTCTCATTCGCTGAAGCGGAGTATATAGCAATTGGAGAAGAAGCAAAAGAAGCGGTATGGTTAAGCCGCCTTCTGAAAGAATTGAGGAGAGAAGAGCAAGAGCCTACAATCCTAATAGTAGACAGCACTTCGATCATATCCATCGGCAAGAATCCAGTTTTCCACTACCGAACCAAACACATTCAGATCAATCGCCACTTTGTGAGGAATTGGTAGAGGAGGAGATCACCCTAGTCTACTGTAGCACTAATGATTAGCTCGCTGATGGAATTATGAAAGCCCTCTCCATGGAGAAGTTTCAAGCCTTCCGTAATAAGTTTGGGGTCATGACCGCCAAAGAAGCCCTAGATTAAGAGAGGGGTTGTTGGATAAAATCATGTCTTAGATATATTTATATAATCTAGTGCTTGGACTTATGATATAAAAACATTATCTATGTAAATCCTTGGGACCGCGCGTGTGAACTTATATATTGACTCACACGTTTTCATGTTCGGCAGTAAGAACAACAACAACACTCAAGCCTTTATCCCACCATAGTGGGGTCGGCTATATGGATCCTCTGTCGTCATTGCACCCTATCTTTAATCATAGTCTCACTAATGCCTAAGTACATCACGTCTTTCCTTATAGTTTCACTCCAAGTCTTTTTTGGTCTACCCCTCCCCCGTTTAACATGTCTAGTGACTAAACTCTCACAACACCTAACAGGTGCCTCTAATGGTCTCCTATGTACATGTCTGAACCATCTTAAACGATCTTCTCGCATCTTCTCTACAATTGGCGTCACTCCCGTCTTATCCCTGATACATTCATTCATAATTTTATCCAGTCTCGTGTGACCGCACATCCACCTAAGCATTCTCATCTCAGCAACTCCCATTTTTTTCTCGTGTACACCATTCACTGCCCAACACTCAGAACTGTAATGCATTGCTTGTCTAATTGCAGTACGATAAAACTTGCCTTTAAGTTTTAATGGTACTTTACGATCACATAAGATCCCAGACACGCCTCTCCACTTCAACCAACCTGCTTGGATTCTATGTATCGCATCTTTATCTACACCTCCATCTTTTTGAATTATTGATCCCAGATATTTAAAGCACTCACTGCTCGAAATATCTTGGTCACCCAATTTAATGACCGAGTCATCTGACCTTCTTGCACTACTAAATTTAAGCTCTATATACTCCGTCTTTGTCCTGCTCAACCTAAAATCTTTCTTTTCTAAAGTGTCTCGCCAAGATTCAAATTTCGCGTTTACACCCTCACGCGTCTCATCGACCAAAATAATATCATCTGCAAATAATAAACACCAAGGTATTGCTTGTTGGATATGTCCGGTGAGCTCATCTAAGATAAGGGTAAAGAGATAAGTGCTTAAAGCTGACCCTTGATGTAAGCCAACAACGATAGGGAATTCCTGTGTTAATCCTCCAGATGTCC
Source organism: Dactylorhiza incarnata (assembly GCA_033032865.1). Lineage (NCBI taxonomy): Eukaryota > Viridiplantae > Streptophyta > Magnoliopsida > Asparagales > Orchidaceae > Dactylorhiza > Dactylorhiza incarnata. The sequence goes on along the minus strand of JAWHQI010000044.1, from coordinate 4,090,791 downwards.
TCACCCTGGTTGGCAGTAAGGAAAACCCCTAAAATTTGAATTCCCGCTAGCCGTTTTTTCGGCCTTGTTCCATTACTGTTCTTCTTCCCTACATTTTACTTCATTTTTCCTACATCATATCAACAGTTGCAGTTAGATCTATCTTTAACAGTAAGTGCCCGCTTACAGTGTGGGACCAAACCTATTGAAAAACAAAAAAAGAGTACAAATATTAATATGTTTTAAAATAATCCCCTAAAGCTCAAGCATATATATCAATCATGTGCAGCTTAGTGCATATATCGATGTTGGAAGAGGCTTGTTGAAGATGTCAAGAAGTTATTTGTTAAAAGTAACATACAGAGTGCAAATTCGCCAAGTGAAGTGACAATTCACTTCTATATACTTAGTTTTGTCATGAAACATGGGGTTTTTTATATTTAAATTGTTGTTTTATTGTCACTGTGCATAAGTGGACGTATACTGTCTCACGCGGGTCTATCATAAGAGTTCTAATCCTTTTAACTCAAAAGCAACTTGTGCCATATCACGATATTCTACCTTTGCATTAGATCTAGAAACAATGATTTGTTTCTTAGTCATGTGACCAAGTTGTCTCTAAGGAAAATGCAATACTCTAAAGTCGATTTTTTATCAGCTTTGTCATTGGCAGCCACTAGCATCAAATTTACTTCGATATATAGATGATTATTTCTTCTGAACTAGAGACCCTTGTCAGGAGGACCCTTGTTATACTATATCTTCATAACGGCCCAAAGATGGCACATTCTAGGAGTATGCATAAAGTGACCTAGTCAAGTAAAAATGCAATATCAAGTCTCTTTTCAGTGAAATAAATGAGTTGGTCAACCAAGCACATGTAATGAGTTACATGCTGAAGAAGAGATGTTTTTTCCCAGAGATTATTGATCCCCATAGGCGTAGTAGTGCGAGTTGGATTTGCTCCAAGTAGGTTAGTCTCCTCAAGAAGGTCCATATCATACTTCCTTTGCAGTAGTGCAATGTCATTGTGGTGTCTGGCACTCTTAATGTCAAGAAAATATTGAGTATTCATGTCTCTCTTATCATAGTGTTTTCACGGGTACATTTTAATTTCCTTTATGCCACAAACATCATCGCTTGAAGAAGAATGTCATCCACATAGACTGCGAGAACTATAAGATTTGCATTTTTCTAATGATCAGCATGGCTTTGATGGAAGCAATTGCGTGAATGAATATGAACTTGTCAAACCAAGCTATTGGGCTCTATTTGAGGCCAAAGATTTCTTTTTTAGTTTGCAAACCTGAGACCCCAAGAGCATGTACCATGGAGGTTGCTCGATGTATATTTTCTCTTTGAGATCACTATATAAGAAGTCATTCTTGACATCAAGTTGGAACATAGGTCAATCCTTGTTGAGCGCAACAGAAAACGGAACTTGTATAGAGCTAATGCGGACGACAGTAAATAAATAATCAAAAAAATCAATTTCATGCATCTATTTAAAGCCCTTAGCAGCAAGCCTAGCTTGTGTCTATCAATCTGCCCATCTTGGAGGAATATGATGGTAAATACCCATTTGCGACCAACAATATCACCCATTGTTGATGTTGGAACAAGAGCCCTAGTGTCAGGGGAAAGGAGAGTATTCATCTCCTCATCCATAAATGCCTTCCAACATGGGATGCTCGTAGTTTCTCTGTATGATGAGGGAGCAATGGTAGCAGGCTAGGCTAGTGCAGACTAGCTGCATGAAGTACTCCCATGCTCATAAGAAATCACATTGGCAATAGGGTGTTCTGTACAAGGCTTCATTCCCTGCTGCAGAGCAATATGATCGCAATTTGAAGCTATTGGTGGTGTTGAACCTTTAGTGGAAGGAGATGATGACATAGGTGTTGAGGGATGAACTACAAGAGAAGGTATAAGAACATGTAGACAAGGGCGAGTCCAGAAAACATGAAGGACGGGAGGAGAATATGGAGGTGTCAGATGATAAAAAGTAGGATCTGGAGATGGGGAGTGGATGATAGGCATGGAGATCACTGTCTCAATGGAAGAGGAATTAGGAACAGGATCTGAGATGTGGGACTTGCCCTTCTTGAAGAAATATGGACTAAACTCAAAGAAGATGACATCGGCAATATATACTGACATCTAGGGAGAGTCAATTGAACGATAACCCTTCTGTGTCAGAGAGTAATCTGAGAAGATACTTTTGGTGGACCAAATTTGACAATTTGTCACGATCTTAAGAAAGAACATAGAGAGAGGTTTTACATCCGAAGATGCGAGGAACAAGAGGAAATGGAGGGGGGATCTGGATTAATGATGAAGAATGGTGATTTACCCTAGAGGACAGATGATGACGTACATTTGATTAAATAATAGGAGATAAGAATGGCATGACCTTAGTATGACATAAAAACATTCATTTGACACAACAAAGTATGGGCATCATTAAGGAGATTATCCTTCCTCTCTACTACATCGTTCTTTTGTGACATGAGCACAACTAATCTGATGAATAATGTCATAAAATGTACATAATAAGAAAAATAAATGAATCATCTATTCTTTTACATTATTTGTACGAAGAATTTTCAAGCAAGTGTCAAACTAAGTTCTTACTTCATAGTAGAAAGATTAAAAATTATTGAACAATTCAAATATATCGTTCGTTAAGTAGACTCTCAAGTACTTTTGGAAAAATCCTCAACAAAGGTGACAAAATACAAGCTTCCTTGACTCGTAAGACCTAGTAGGACTAGGGCCTCATATATCAGAATGAATTAAGGCAAAAACATTTGTACCACTTTTCTCAATATTAGCAAGAAAGGATGTATAATGATGTTTGTTAAATTGGCATGCTTAACATTCTAATACAGACTCGGATGTAAAAAAAAGTAATAATTGAATAAGGACATGGAGATGACCAAGACACCAATAACCCTGTAGAAATGAAACCTTAGCAACTGAACTAGAAGGAGGGGGAATGTCATCCAAGTAGTAAAGTCTTCTCAGTCTGTCTTAATAGCAATCCTCTTCCTCGAGTGAATGTCCTAAAAATAACAATGAGAATAAACAATTAAGCCACAACAATTTTATTTTATTTTTTGTAATAATACTAATTGAAAGAAGGCTATATGGAAAATTAAGAACACGAAGAGCATTTGTTACGATGATGCATCCGCCAACGCACACCAGCTCGCAGGAGTCAAAGGAGCGCATGTGGAAACCTCCTTAGTTAATGAGTGTAATTAATTGGTATTAATTAATTAATTCGTATTAATTAATTAATATTAATTAAATATTATTTTTATTGTTTATTGTCATGTGAGCCCCCTCCTCCCTATATAAGGAGGAGGTATGAGAGTGTTTTAGGGATCTTTTGATCATTAAGGTTTGGCTCTCATTTGAGAGAGGGGTCTAAGGAGGAACCAGCCTCCTAGATCTTGGCCGGAGTCCGCTCCGGATTGTATCTGTTTTCCCTTTTAATGCAAGCATGTCTCTTGATTTGTTCGATACTCCATCAATGGTCCGACCTGCCGCCCCCGTCCGCTTGCTCCAAGTCGTCGGGATCCCATCCACTTTCTCCGCCCGTCTCGCTAAGCCCGTTCCACAACCATTGGCCTCGCTCAGCCGCTCCCTCACCTCTGCCTCGACTGCTGCCCGCCTCGACGCAATCGAACGCCACCTCGAGGTCCAAGCCAGCTTCCTCGCTTCCCTCCAAGCGAGTCTCCTTCGTCTTGTAGCTCGTTGGGACAATCTCTCCCCGATGTTTCTGCCGTCCACAGCACGCGAGCCACCGTCTGACGCCTGCGAGGTCAGCCGCTCACCGCCTTCAGCGCGGCGTGATGAAGACGTCGACCTTCCTCCCCATCGCCAAGACCTTCGGGACCTTCCAGCGCCGGACTCGTCGGATCTCCTTCCCCCTCTACTGGATCTACTTCCCGAGCTCGACCCACAGGCGCCGAGGTCCTCTGCCCCATGACCAACGTGCATGGAGCCCGCCCTTTGTCGTCGGCCCTCTCGGACACCATCGCGAGGCCGCATATTCTGGCAGAAGCTGCCATCAGCTCCACCGCATCGAGCGCCGCACTACTGCAAGCCCCTCTCTCTGCTCAATCCGCCCCTTCCCTTCCAGAACTCCCTCTTGCACTGCTTCTTACGTCTCTTTCTTCTCCACCACCCACTCACAACCATCACCCATTTCAGGCCCTGTACCACCCCCCGCTTTTGACCGTTGCCCGGCTTTTTCATTTCTTTTCCTTGGAACCCGCACCACCACTCCCATCTCTCCCTACAGCAGCTGCACCATTCTTGCCCACGCCGGTCCCACAATTTTTTCTCTCTTTGTCCTGTTTACCACTACACGCCACATGCCAATCTTTTATCATTTCGCCGTTTTTATTCAAATTCTCGCTACACCACGACGACAAGTTGTATGTCGTTTCCGTTCTTAAAGACCCCGACAAAATTTTTAGCCTTGACCTTGGGGACAAGGTCAATTTTCAAGCGCGGCCTATTGTTACGATGATGCATCCGCCAACGCACACCAGCTCGCAGGAGTCAAAGGAGAGCATATGGAAACCTCCTTAGTTAATGAGTGTAATTAATTGGTATTAATTAATTAATTCGTATTAATTAATTAATATTAATTAAATATTTTTTTTATTTTTTATTGTCATGTGAGCCCCCTCCTCCCTATATAAGGAGGAGGTATGGGAGTGTTTTAGGGATCTTTTGATCATTAGGGTTTGGCTCTTATTTGAGAGAGGGGTTTTAGGAGGAACCAGCCTCCTAGATCTTGGCCGGAGTCCGCTCCGGATTGTATCTCTTTTCCCATTTAATGCAAGCATGTCTCTTGATTTGTTCAATACTCCATCAACTTTCCTCAATGTAAGGTGACAGGGTGTGATAACATTTCATGACCCACAAACTTGTGCAAGTGATCCATCAGCAGCAACAACTAGTGGAATTTGACTGTGTCTGTCAAATGAGTGTAGTTTGTCAGGCATCCAGCCATATGAATAGTAGCACCAATGTCATACACCACTTTCCCTGAGTGGCAATACAGACACTACCTGAGGTGAATAGAATTTAAGCAACAACAGCAGAATCCCTTAAGCGGTAATAAGGGTCTTGATATCAGCCTGAGAAAGTCACTTGTCAACGTCAGAAGCAGAGATTGTATAAGCTTATGGCATGCTCTTAGAATCAACAACTCTAATATGGGCATGTGGACATAAGATGGGGATGTTTATCAAAGCATCTTTTAACAGGGTGACCAAGTTTGCCACTATGAGAATAAGTAGGACGGCCTTCACCATGCCCTCCAATTTGTCCCCCTTGCTTATCGCTTCCCTCTGTTGGATCGAGAAGCATCCATAGAAGGGGGGTGAATAAGAGAACTAAAAAAAAACTTTTTAAGTACTGAAAACTTGGAGTAATTTGACTTGAAATTCCGCAGTAAAAGTATTTATAAGAGAAAAGATAAAGACGTGATTTTATTTCATTTAAAATTATTACAAAACTTGATCTTTATAACGTTAAAGATCAAAGGCGACAAGTAGAAAATGTCTTTTGATTTTCTATACCGACTCGCACCTCGAACCGGTTGGCCTTAGCCTATCTCTCCCTAGATATGCCTCAGGCCTCCCCCTAGATCTAAACCTCAGTCTAGTCGCTTAACACAAGAGGTGAATTTCCCCCTAAGCCTCACACGGACCTAGACGCCAACACAAGGGCGAATTTCTCTACGCTCAATGAAAAATAATCAAACCGCAAATAAAAAAAATTACAAGACAAATAACAATAAGAAATATTCAGAAATTTAAAACTCCCTAAAGAAGCTTTGAAGGCGTGGATGAAGGAACGCGTGAGATCGTTGTTGTTGAAGCGTTCGTTCTTCGTGTTGAATTTCATTTAATATTGATTGCCTTCAAACTCTCATATGAATGCTGGAATGGGCTCAAGCGACTCCTCTGGACGTCATGCGCGAAATGGCTCTTTAGAATATTTTCATTCTTCACCAAAAGGAGCGACGAGCTCTTTATATAGGACTCAGTCAGTTATCGCCAGTGGTAGTGTCTACCTTGCGGCGGTATTCATTTGGAAAGAATTTTCCCGCTCCAGCTAGGCTGAAATGGAATCTTTAACTCGTATCTTAGGCAACTGATATAACTGCGCGATAAGTCCAATCGCCCCGCGGTAGCATAAAATTCGATCCTGCCAGAACGTGATCTCCTTCTCCATTTGGCTCTGTTAGAGAATATAGGAAAACCCATGTAAAGGCCCATATATTAGGCTCATGTATCTTTCCCTCTTTTAGTCCCACATCTCCTGTATAGGATTTCTTCCTCCTCTCTCTTCCTATATATTTGTACTCATACTTGTATTTATCCCTCAAGTGAATATACTACAAGGTTTATACCATTTCTCTACATGGTATCAGAGGCCTCGGTCCAAAATCTGAGGTCTCCAATTTCCTGACCGCCCCCCCCCCCCCCCCCTGCTGAAATTTCGCGGTCTCCTTTTTTTGAGACCGCTCCCTTGCTGTGCGATCTCCTCTGCGTCCAGCTTTGCCCCCCCCCCCCCCCCAAGCTTCCTCTTCTCTTCCTGGCTTTTATAGCCTGCATCTGTGGGACCCACCTCCTTCTCCTTCCCGCTTCTGCTCTGCCAAGGCTCGTAAGGTCTCAAGCCCTGCGGTCTTATGCTGCGATCTCTGCTACCGCTCGCTCACTGCGATCTCCGCTCTTGCTCGCCCGATCTCTGCCCGATCTCTGCTCGCCCGATCTCTGCTAACGATCTCCGCCATTCCGCCAGCGCGCATCCTATCTCTGCTCGCTGCGATCTCTGTGGATCTCCACAGCGCCGGTCTCTGCCGATCTCTGCGAGCTCAACGCCGGTCTCTGCAAGCTCTCCTGCTCGCCAGCTGCAGTCTCTGCCGATCTCGTGCGATCTCTGCGGTCTCTGCAGCTCTCATGTTCGTCAGCTGCGGTCTTTGCCGTGCTCGCCTACCTCGAGACGTGCTCGCCAGCTGCGGTCTCTGCCCTGTTCGTCAGCAGCAATCTGCCTCCAGCCTCTCCAGACCGCTGCTCCTTCTGGCCGGCTTCTCTTCCAATGGCTCTCGACGATTCTTCCTCCACTACCCTTCCATCGCCTGCTCCGACTGCTACTCCGATCAACGATGTTCGTGATGAACTTCGAATTACCACCATCTCACTTACCGGGAAGCGTAATTTTGTGGAATGGGTGCACTCGGTACGTCGAGTCTTACAGACCAAAGGGCTCCTCCCTCACTTAACCCAGGTTACTACTGAGCCTATTGCTGACTGGCTTAAGGATGATGGTCGTGTCCAAACGTGGCTTCTCAACTCCATGGACTCGGAGCCGTATAGGATGGCTATGTATCATGACACCGCCAAAGCCATGTGGGATGAACTTCATGCCTTCTACTCTGGGCAGAACAGTCTCCAACATCTGTACGACATCATATCTGATCTTCAGAACCTTAAGCCTGGTGCGCCCGATGACATGCTCTCTCATGTCGCCAAGGCAAAGACTCTTCATGAGGCTTGGCTTCAGCATCAGCCTCCCACTCCAGATCTCGCTATTCAGCGATCACAGAAAGAGGCAGTGACCATTGCTATGCTACTCTCTAGCGTACCTCCTCATCTACATAGCGTTCGCGCTCAGATACTCTCCTCTACTACCACACCGTCTCTGTCTGCTGTCTGCTCCATGCTTATCAAGGTTACACCTCCATCTGAGGCCCCACACAGTTCTTCTCCGGCTCTTCTCCAACAGCCGCTCCTTCCAACACCTACCCTTGGTTCCTCTGCTCGAGGTGGCCGTCCCCCGTCTCGGGGACGAGGACGTGGTGGCCGACCTCCTTTAAAGTGTACTTACTGTGGCCGTGACGGTCATCGTGAAACAACCTGCTACCGAAAGCATGGTCTCCCTCCTCACCTTGCTGCTACTTTGGCACCTCCTGCTGCATCTTCACCAGCCGATCAGCTTGGTCCTACCCGACAGGAATATGATGACCTACGCTCTCAGTTCCAACAGCTTCAAGGCAGTCTTGGTCGTTCTCCTGGCTCTGTTGCTTCTTTCTCTACTGAAGGTATAACCTGCCTATCTCACTGTTCTCATTGGATCGTAGATTCTGGAGCAACGCATCACATCACCTCCCAGAAACCACCTCAGCATATACAGACGTCTCACCCTCCGTCTATTGTTTTTGCAAATGGTGCTACTACTCCGGTTGCTGGTGCTGCTGATCTGCACCTCACTCCCACTATAAAGCTCTCCTCGGTTCTTCATGTTCCGGGCTCTCCTTTCAACTTACTCTCTGTGAGTCGTTTGATACAGGATCTTGATTGCTGTGTAACCTTCTCTCACTCTTCTTTTGTTTTTCAGGATCGCCGCACACGGAGTATCATTGGTAGCGGTCGGCTGATGAATGGGCTCTATCTCTTGGATCTCCCACCTACCACTCTCCTGACTGTCTCCACAGTTGACTGGCATCGCCGACTTGGGCATGCTCCTCTTCCAGTCCTCCGCAAAGCTCTCCCTGATGTACCTCTTCACGAGTTTACCTGCGAAGCTTGCATCTATGGCAAGCAACATCGCTCTTCTTTTTCCCCTTCATGTACCCGGAGCACGACTCCATTATCTTTAGTACATTCTGATGTATGGGGCCCTTATAAGGTCCCAAGTATTTATGGCTATCGTTATTTTGTAACTTTTATTGATGATTATTCACGTGTTACCTGGTTATATTTACTTCATGTTCGCTCTGAGTTACCATCTGTATTTCGTGCCTTTGTGACTGAATCACGGACACAATTCTCCACTACACTTAAAATCATTCGAATTGACAACGCTCGCGAGTACACTGGCCACTCCTTTTCTACTATCTGCACAGAGTTTGGTATAATTCACCAAACGTCTTGTGCTTATACCCCCCAACAAAACGGCGTTGCCGAACGAAAAAATTGTCACCTTCTGGATGTTGCTCGGGCACTCATGGTTCAAATGCGGGTTCCTACGGAATACTGGAACTTTGTCGTCTCCACTGCTTGCCATCTCATTAACCGCATGCCCTCCTCCGTTCTTAACTTTGCCACTCCCATGACACTCCTCTTCCCCTCCACTCCTCTCTTTCCTATTCCACCTCGCATTTTCGGTTGCGTCTGCTACGTCCACCTTCTCGGTCCGCTTATTGATAAACTTGCCCCACGAGCTGCCAAGTATATATTTGTCGGCTATTCTCGGACTCAAAAAGGCTACGTGTGCTACTCTCCAACCACCGGCAAAACCATTGTCTCACCTGATGTAACGTTCTGTGAAGACCAATCATTCCACTCTCCCTCTGTTCCAAGCACATTACCTTCCACTACTGTTCGTCCTTTTGTTCCGACGGACGCTACTACCTCCCCATCTCCGCCCCCTACGGTACCTTCACTATCTCCATCTACTGAACAACCTCCTCCCATTATTCAAGTATATTCTCGTCGTCGTAAATCTAAGGATGGTCCCCGTCAGGCGCCCTCGGCTACCGATGCCTCTCCCTCTGCGGTTGATCCGGCCTCCGCCGCTACAGCTCATCCGATGGCAAACCACGTATCTCTCCACCGGCTATCTCCACCTCTTCATCGGTTTGCCACCTTTCTCTCTTCCATTTCCCTCCCTAACTCTGTGCAGGAAGCGCTACAGCATCCGGGGTGGCGTACTGCGATGGAAGAAGAGATGATCGCTCTCCGAGCCAATCACACATGGGAGCTGGTACCTCTTCCTCCTGGCCAACACTGCGTCAGCTGCAAATGGGTCTTCGCTGTCAAACAAAATGCTGATGGGACCCTTGACCGCTTAAAGGCCCGTCTCGTCGCACGCGGTTTCACTCAACAACAAGGCTTGGACTACGATGAAACCTTCTCCCCTGTCGCCAAGTTAAAAACTGTTCGTGTGGTGATCTCCGTCGCTGTCCACCGTCGTTGGCCTCTTCTTCAGTTAGATATCAAGAACGCCTTCTTGAACGGTGATCTACAGGAGCAAGTGTATATGTACCAACCTCCCGGGTTTGAGACCACGGGGGAGTCTCGTGCCGCCTATGTTTGTCGTCTTCTTAAAGTTCTCTATGGCCTCAAACAATCTTCGAGAGCTTGGTTTGATAAATTCTGCAAAGTCCTACTGGCACTTGGTTTTCGACGAAGCTCTGCTGATTTCTCACTATTCATCAAAGAAGGACCCACGGGAACTGTGATCCTCCTTGTGTATGTTGATGATATCCTGATCACTGGGGACGACATCTCTGGGATACAACAACTCAAGGAGCATCTGAACTCGGCGTTTCAAACGAAGGATCTTGGCAATCTTAGATACTTCCTCGGAATTGAAGTTGCTCGTCGATCCGATGGGTTAGTCCTGTCCCAACGGAAATACTGCATTGACTTACTTCAAGAGGCAGGTTTCTCTGGCTGTAAACCTGCAAATACCCCTATGGATTCAAACCAAAAGTTATGTGCTGCTGGTTCTGCGACTGATCAACTCCTTGAGAATCCAGAGTACTACCGTCGTTTGGTTGGGAAGGTGATTTATCTTACAGTTACTCGACCAGATATTTCGTTTGCCGTCAGCGTTGTAAGTCGCTTCATGCACACTCCGAGGACTTCTCATCTCCAAGCTGTTGAGCGCATTCTCCGATACTTGAAAACTGCTCCTGGACAAGGCCTTGTCTACAAACCATCCACCTCGCCATCTCTTCTTGCTTACTCAGATGCTGACTATGCTGGCTCTCCAGATGACAGGCGTTCCACGACTGGTTTTTGTACGTACTTTGGTGGACATCTTATAACATGGCGTAGCAAGAAACAGGTTGTGGTTGCTCGCTCCTCGGCTGAGGCTGAATATAGAGCTATGGCTGCTGTCACATCTGAATTAACCTGGCTTGAAGGACTTTTGGGAGATTTAGGTGTCAAACTCTCCTCTCCGGCAACTCTTCTTTGTGACAGTCAGGCTGCTATTCATATTGCCAAGAATCCTGTGTTTCATGAGCGGACAAAGCATATTGAAGTTGATTGTCATTTCATCAGGGAAAAGGTTCAGTCAAAGAAGATAGAATTGGAACATGTCCCAGCTGCAAAACAAGTTGCTGACATCATGACTAAAGCTCTTCCTCGGCCATTATACCAACAGTTCTTATCCAAGCTGGGTGCCTACGACTTGTACGCTCCAGCTTGCGGGGGAGTGTTAGAGAATATAGGAAAACCCATGTAAAGGCCCATATATTAGGCCCATGTATCTTTCCCTCTTTTAGTCCCACATCTCCTGAATAGGATTTCTTCCTCCTCTCTCTTCCTATATATTTGTACTCATACTTGTATTTATCCCTCAAGTGAATATACTACAAGGTTTATACCATTTCTCTACAGGCTCTTCAATCATGATGTGATCGTCAGGGTTGCCTTAGTGTTACCGTCGCATGATAGAGTTATCTCGGCGCGGTATCTCTTGACATAATAGGCTCCTTGCTCCCGCCAAGACCTTTTCGAAATGCTCCTTGCCAGCTGTCCTTCTGGAGGGAAAGTTATCGCCGGCGATATTGTCTATCGCGGCACGGTAATTGTCATTTCAGTTCATGTTTCCTTTTAGCCGTCACAGTCGAATTTTCTTACATTTATCTCTATTATACATGTGTTGGGTCCAGTGTACCTTCACTCGGCCCGTGGCGCGTTTGCTACTTCATTAAGGGAAAAAAGTAGCGCCTTTTCCATAAGTTCAAGCTTATGGACCAATTGGGTATGCGCTCTATCCTACACATGGTATCAAAGGAGGTCACGGGTTCGAGACCGCCAGAGGCGTTGTTTATCCTGTAATTCAATTGGCTCTCTACATGTGTGGGTCTGGCGGGTCAGGAGGCCCCGACCATGTGGTAACCTACCTCTGAGCCATGTGGTGCGCCACCTCTGAGCCATGTGGTAACCCCACCTCTGAGCCTGGTGGGTCGTGCTGGATGCTGGTGGGGATTGTTAGATCCAGCGTACCTTCACTCAGCCCGTGGCGCATTTGCTACTTCCTACAACATGTATAACATGCAAGGTAGATCAAATACAAGTTAAGATTTATTATTCTTAAACCAAGAGATGTGGAATTCATGTTCCAACAAACTTCCCCTTTTGATAATAACAAATTCCATAATGAGAAATTAATCACTAATATTAATGCTTAGTTTATAGTAGTGTGTAGTAAATAATAATCATGAAAACAGGTATACAAAATGATTATATAATGTGAGCAAGTACACTAATATGACATTCGTTCTAAGTGTGTGCTCCCCCTAAATGTGTGATCCCCCTATACTTAGTGGTTTTATGATTATACTCCCCCTAGATTTCTCAATGTATTCTCCCCATTTTGGTATTACCAAAACAGGGTAGAGGTGAAATATTTTATGCAATAAAGAACCATTTTTTATAAAGTTAATCACGATCAAGCACATAATGTATGCAGCGGAAACAAAAGTTCATGAAAAGCAATCCATTGCGAGGGAAGTGCATATGTAGATAATCATATAAGTCACAAGAGCACAACATAATGGATAAGTGTTATAAACTGTAAAGCGTAATAAAGATTTGTCCAAGCATGTAAAATACATAAAGATTTGCGTCATAAATCAATAAATTAGTTTTTTTGTAAAAGGTAAGCGTTATAGTTCAAAGTGAGTTGGCCAAGCATGTAAAATACAACTAAAAAGAGATTAAAGCAATACAATGTTATATAGTACCTTTACTCATTGATGTAGAAAATCATGTATATTTGTGTAAGTTTCAATTCTCATGAGAGGAAGATTTATGGAAGACAATAATGTGTACAGAATGTTATTTGATAAAGTATACATAAGTGATAATCAAGGCACATGCAAACATATAATGGAATGTACACATCATCATCAATACGCAAAGTAAAAATTACTTCCACAAATTCTAATGCACAAAAATAGTACAGTTACCAAGGTGCTTCGCACACAATGCTTATTAAGATTTATCGAGGAACAAAGTATTGCTTGGTGGATCACATAACATTGTTTTGATTTCTGGTTTTGATGATCCGGTGTACTAAAGATAAGTAAAATGTGTGGTGTTTTATATAGTTTGCACAAGACATTTTACAATTCTTTCTAATGTGCTCAATCTCACAATGCTTATTAAGACTTATTAGGAGGAGAAGTAGTGATTGTTGGAGTTATCCTTTTCATTTATTTTATTTTAGTGATCAAGGAATTTGAATTCACTTGTAGGCAAACATTCATTTTATTTATAAACTACATTTCTTTAATATGAGTGCATGAATATTCATGGATCGTAGGAGCGCAATTCATTGGTGTGTAGGTAATTAACCAACCATATTAACTAGTTATAACATTACACTACACATGCATGCATAATCAGGATATTTCATTACTTGAAAATTCTTCTCCTCTAGTTGATGCGAGATCATAATGCGTCATTATTCCAGGTGGTGAAACCTTTTTGGAATAACCTAGCTTTGATACCACTTATTGGATCGAGAAGCGCCCTTAGAGGGGGTGAATAAGGGATTTTAAAAATTCTTTTTAATTATAGAAAACTTAAGAGTAGTTTGACTTGGAATTCAGCAGTAAAAATATTTATAAGAGAAGAAAAAGATATGATTTTATTTCATTTAAAACTATTACAAAACTTGATATTTATAACGCTAAAGATTAAAGTCGACAAGTAGAAAATATCTTTTGATTTTCTATACCGACTCGCACCTCGAACCGGTTGGTTTAGCATATCTCTCCTTAGATAGGTCTCAGGCCGCCCCTAGACCTAAACCTCAGTCTAGTCGCCTAACACAAGAGACGAATTTCACTCTAAGCCTCACACGGATCTAGTCGCCAATATAAGGGCGAATTTCTCTACGCTCAATGAAAAATAATCAAACCATGCAACAACAACAACAGAACCCATATAGTCCCCAATCATTGGGGGCATGGGCGGGGGAAGATTGGAAACAGACCTAACCTTTGGCACTATGCACAAAGTGGCTTCTCTCAGAGGAGAAAGACCTAACCTTTGACAATAAATGTACAAAGTGGTTGCTTACAGAGTACCACTGAAATAGTGGGCCCATATACCATCGTGTTTGCTGTGGAATCATGTCCTCAAATCAAAGCCAAAGACATCAGAGAGGGCAGACCCAAGAATCCATTTTTATTTACAAACAATAAGAAATTATAAGAGAAATTAAAAGAAATAACAATAAGAAAAATCAAACCATAAATAAAAAATTTACAAGAAAAATAACAATAAGAAATATTTAGAAATTTTAAACTCCCTAGAGAAGCTTTGAAGGCGTGGACGAAGGAACGTGTGAGATCGTCGTTGTTGAAGCGTTCGTTCTTCGTGTTGAATATGATTTAATTTTGATCGCCTTCAAACTCTCATATGAATGCTGGAATGAGCTCAAGGGACTCCTCTGGACATCAAGCACGAAAGGGCTCTTCAGAATATTTCCATTCTTCACCAAAAGGAGCGACTGGCTCTTTATATAGGATTCTATCAACTATCGCTGGCGGTAGTGGCTACCGCACGGCGGTATCGTTTTGGAAAGAATTTTTCCGCCACAGCCAGGCTGAAATGGAATTTATAACTCGTATCTTAGGGAACTGATATCGCGGCGCAATAAGTCTTATCGCCTCGCGGTAGCATAAAATTCGATCTAGTCAGAACGTGATCTCCTTCTCCATTTGGCTCTTCAATCATGTTGTGATCGTCGGGGCTGCCTAAGTGTTACCGCCGCACGATAAAGTTATTTCAGCACGGTACCTCTTGACATAGTAGGCTCCTTGCTCCTACCAAGTATCTTTCAAAATGCTCCTTGCAAGCTATCCTCCTAAAGGGAATGTTACTGTCGGCGATAGTGTCTATCACGACGCGGTAGTTGTCATTTCAGTCCATGTTTCCTTTTGGTCGTCCCAGTCGAATTTCCTTGTACTTGTCTTTATTATATGTGTATAACATGCACACTATAAACACCAGCAAGGTAGATCAAATACAAGTTAGGATTTGTTATTCTCAAACCAAGAGATGTGAAACCCATGTTCCAACACCCCCTCGTCCAACTGAAAAAGCAAAGCTCTCAGTCGGAGAAGACGTAATAGGTGCGGTCCTGCTCAGAAGATGAGTCATTTTGGAGACACAAGTGGCAGTGGATTCCACCAAAATTTGATGTCGAATTATCTCATTGGAATATGGTAAGCGCTGAAGTTAACATACAATATGAAGTTCTTCAATGTGCTTCTACTGAGTTCCAATGTCAACAGAGAAAGGGAGATGTTGTCGATGTTCAGCGCCCAAGGATTGGACTGGCAGATAGGCCGCCTTCGGTGGTAGAGTAGGCCATGCAAACAAATTTTAATAAAGAGTGTAGATTCAAGAAGTTTTGGGCCCATTTAGGTAAGGTGCCGCAAGATATTCCAAGCAGCTGTCACCATCTCATCATGATGAATAATTAGTGGACATGTATCAGAAAGGTTATTTGCTAACCATGTGCAAACAGGAGCATCACTAGCATCTCAATCACCATAATTGAGAGAGTTACTTGGTGAAGGACACTTACGTGGTGACACTTTCTTGTGTCGCACTAAGAATGAGAATGAATCACTTCAATCAACATAGTTTGGGTCATTCAACTCAGACAATGTGCTAAGATCTCATGTGCTTGGTAGTTCACAAAGGCACTGTGGTAGTAAAGGTGGACTCGGTTTTTCCAGTCACAACATGAGCACTCCACACAAATGAAGGACACCGGTGAGGCTGCAAACACAATGGTAGTATGTTGTTGGGTGTTTGTGGCCAAATACCTACCAGATGGTTTGGTTGATAGATACAACGTAAGTATGTTTCTAAAGGACTTACACATACATACAACGTGGATTTCTTTGACACTTTCTCTCTCGTGATGCGTATCAATTTCATTTGTGGTTTGTTCTTCGTGGCTATTAATAGAGATTGGTTTATGTTTCAACTCAACGTTAAGATTTGTTCTTGTATGCAGATCTTAAAGAGATAATTTAGATGATGCAATCGTCGGGGTGTGTTGCTTTGGGGAATCTCATGTGTGTAAGATAAAAAAAAGTAATATATGTCCTCTAGCAGAGTCCTCGTGCTTGGTTTGATAGGTTTAGTTAGATCATTTGCACCATTGATTTTCACTGCAGTCATATAAATCACTCGGTCTTTGTAAGAGAAAGAGATAGGCATTGTTGTTGTGATAGTGTACATTGATGTCATTCTCCTCACCGGTAATGATACATCCAGTATGGAAGACACCAAAACCTATCTGCTAAGACATTTCATATCATAAGACGTAGGAATCATGTTTCTTTCTTGGGACTGAAATTGCTAAATTCATCATATATGTGTGGCGTTGAGCCAACGAAGTATGTCATGACTTTCTTTAGGAGATTAGGCTACGGAGAGCAAATCCCACTCATATTTCTATGAGCATGGACATAGACTACCCTTGGGATGAAACTTATCCCCTTCTGGAAGCCTCATTATGTACGCACAATTGGTAAACTTATTTAATTGACTGTGACTAGACCAGACGTTGTGTTTGCGGTTTGAATGGTTAGTCAATTCATGCATAAAGAGTGTGTCACTTAGATGCAACCATGAAGATCTCAGAATATCAAGGGCTCTCCAGGTAGAGGATTACTATCCAGAAAATGTGGTCACCGCCATATAAAAGCATACTCTTATGCAAATTATGCTGATAATAAAATTGATAGGAAGTCATCTTGATATTGCACCTTCCTAGGAGACATAATTGTCACATGGCGAAACAAGAAGCAAAATGTAATATCTATATTCAGTACTAAAGCAGAATACCGTGGAATGACACAGACAGCATGTGAGCTAAGTGGCTTGGAACTCTCTTAAAAGATTTTGGAGAATTCTATATCACTCCTCTAGTGATGTACTCTAACATCATGCAATTATTCACATAGCCAAAAATCCTGGTTTTCATGATAGGACTAAACACAGAGAGGTAATTTGTCATTACATCAGAAAGGAAGCTCTTAGCAGACGGATATGCGCTTATTTTGTTATTTCAAATGAAGAGCTTGTTGATATCTTCACCAAGCCACTCTCTGATGCCTTCTTTGATATATGTATCAAGCTAGACATGATTGATATGTGTTTGCAATTTTGTATTATCTTAATATTCTCATCCTTATGGGATGAATGCAAATGATTATATTTTTCTCCACAACAGTTACGCTCTATTAATATAGAAATAAAATCAAAATTAGATGATCAAAGTCACTTGAGATACTAGTTCGTTAAAGTAATGTTTAAATTTTGCTCGGTCTACCCCTTTGATTGAATTTGTAAGGAACTATACTTATTTGAGCAACTAAACTTCTTTGAGCAACTAAACTTCTTTGAGCAACTATGTTATGTTTCGTTTAATCTACCTATATGAAGCATACTTGAATAATGACTATAGCAACTATATATAATTTTGTATATTGTACCTTAATATAAACTCCCACTATAACAATTCATTATGAGTCTTACTCGTATACAAGCTTGTAGATGTCGGCCGACAGGGAAATCGCAACGTTAGGGACACAGATCAGAAAAATGGCATTTTCCAGTATGGTGGCCGACATGTCGGACATGTCGGCCCGACATGTCGGTTTATGGCGGCTTATGGCGGCGACATTCGCTAAGAACATTTATTTTTAATTATCACCCTATTAATGGCTAATAGCACCAAAAAAATGCTAAAACCCCTTTTATTTTCTCCCGGTTCACTTCATTTCTCAAACCCATAAAACCTAAAATCCGATTATATAATTAAAATAATATATAATTAGAAAAAATAATTACCATCTATTATTAAAATCAGACATCCGAGATAATTAAAAACATATAAATATATATATAATTAGAAAAAATAATTAAAAAATAATTACCATCTAATTAAAAACATATACATATAACTAAAATCCGACATTTTGAAATGTCCCTGATATATCCTCCGCAAACCGACATCTGACATAAAAAACCAAAACTGACATGAGTCCGACATCTGACATCTGCAAGCTTGCTTGTATATACCCTAGTCCCACGTTACTTAAGGAGAATTTGTCTCCTTCAAATTATAAATAAATCTATATATACTCCTAGTTTTTCTAGCTAAACAAATAAGATTATTTTGTTATTCTCTCTCATTGTATCAAAACGAATTGATTCCTGATATCTATTTAAGACTCGATTGACCTTACTCGATGAAGTCTTCCTCGATCGACGATGTCGATCTCACGATTCATTCGCACTCTTTTTGCAAACCAATATCCACTCAACTCGCAGTCTAATACAGTCACTATCTCGAACTCACACTATATCTGTGCCGAACTTGAGGCCTTGCTCTGCTTCTAAATCCGGCTCAAAATTTTTGTACCAAGGTCACCCACTTCCGTCTCGGTAGACCCTTCCTCGCAGAAATTAGGTATCGCCCAAGCTCGTAGAGCTCGTTGTCTTTGTCTCGAGCTTTCGTCACTTTATGTCGAGCTCTCATCATGCTCCCAAGCTCGACTACTTCTCAAGACCAATTTTCGGAGAAATATGGTATCGCCCAACAAGCTCGTAGAGCTTCCAGTCTTTACGTCGAGCTCTCATCGTGCTCCCAAGCTCGACTATTTCATAAGACCGTTTCTTGCAGGACCCCCTCCTAACCCACTCTCGCGAAACTCGATCTCGCTCGTCGTCTCTCTGTTCTCACAGAGCTTGAACTTGTAAAATATCAGCTTGCCCTTGCGGGCCCTCAACGCTCTCTCTAAACTCAATTCACACTGAAATTTCCCGCATAAAATAACTTATCTTCTCCACGAACTCTAGCCAAACTCTCGCATATATCTTGCCAAACTCATTGCTTTCTCTCCTTCTTGTTGAGTTTGTCAAATATGGAAAAAATGTTACATCTGCCTCATTCACCACCCTAGTTTTGTCTGTCTCCCCTCCCATGTATATGTTGAAGGATGAGTTGAAGATTACTGTTATTTCCTGGGAACTACTTTGTTGAATGAATCCATTCGGTGCTCAAAGTACTCAAAATTTAGGGTCTTCTTCATCATGTGACCCGAGACCCAGGGTTCGAGCCTACAGAGCAATGGCTACATGATGATGGTCGTGTTCAGTCCTGCATACTGAAATCTATGGATAGCGTGCCCTATTGAATAACAATGCACCACGAGAAATCCAAGGATATGTGGGATGAGCTGAAATCTCTTTGCTCTGGCAAAAATAGCCTTGACATTTGTTCGACTTATTTCAAAATCTTCAGAACGTTAAGTTGGGACCATATATCTTCAGAACGTTGAGTTGGGACCATATGACTTCCTTCGTTGCTCAATACAAGACCCTAATTGAAGCATGGATTCAGCACCAGCCTCCCATTTCTCATCCAGTTACTCAAAAATCTCAGATGGAGGTCGTAAGTATTGCGATGATGACGTCTAAAATTCTACCACATCGACACTGTTCGGGCAAGTATTTTATCATCTCTAACGACTCCTTCCTTATCAGACGTCTACTCGAAGAATAAATGTCACTCCTACTAATGTCTTCATGACTCTATCTCCTGCCCATCACCAGCAACATACTGGAGCGCTTTCCCCGACTGTTGGACGTAGGGGAAGTCATGCAGGCTCTTGAGGTGGTGGGAGAGATGGTCGTAGTCATTCTAAGAGATAGAACATCTGCATATGTACCTATTGTAGCCTTCTAAATCATACCGAGGCAACATGCTATCAGAAGCATGGGTTTCCTCCCGAGCAACAGTAGACTTCCCCTCATCAAGCTTCCTCTGCGATTGACACTCCTAGCACGTCCCGATCTAAGATTGACGTATTAAAAGAGTTACAGATTCTTCGTGGGTTGTTTACTTAATCCCCCGGGGTCTATTGCCTCGGCCTTTTATGAAGATATATCATGTCTTTCTCATTGTTCATCTTGGATAGTGGACTCATGCCACAAACCATTTTACTTCGGAGAGATACATATATATCATGTTTCCCAGTGTTGAAACCTCACTGGTTAGCGAATCTAAAGACGTGCCCCTTACCTCGACTAGCTCTCTTCAATTTATATTTCATGTTCCTTGGTCACACTTTATTCTTCTCTTTGTTAGTCGTCTTACTCATGATCACGACTGTTCTATAACATTTTTTCTTCCTCCTTTGTGATATAGGGTCATTGGATGTGGAGTATCATCAGTAGGGGATGGATGTATAATGAGCTTTATATTTTGGATATCCCTCCTTCTGCTCTATCGACCATCACTTCTCTCAATTGTCATTGGCATCGGTGTCTTGACAGGCACCTCTCCTGATCCTTCACAATTCCCTTCCCGATTATTAATTTTCTGAGTTTTCTTCTTTATATTTTGGATATCCCTCCTTTAGCTTTATCGACCATCACTTCTGTAAATTGGCATAGGCATCGGCGTCTTGACATACACCTCTCCCGATCCTTCGCAATGCACTTTCTCCTCATTTTACTAGGAGCAATTCTCTTTTCTTTTTAGTTCATTTAGATATTTGGGGTCCCTTTAAAATTACTAGTTTATCGGATTATCGGTATTTTGCTACTTGTATTGACAATCATTCTTATATGACTTGGGTGTATTTGCTTTGTGTATATTCTGTGAGTGTCTTTCGCTCCTTTATCGCAAAAACCTGCAACCAGTTTTCCACTACTATGAAAATCATGATTGATAATACTAGGGAATACCAAAGTTAAGAGTTTCAGGAAACTTGCAATTCTTTAGGCATATTCATCAAACTTCATGTTCCTACTCACCGCAACAAAATGGTTTGGCAAAGCGGAAGAATCGACTTCTCCTTAAGGTGGCCAGGTCTCTCATGTTTCAAATGCATGTTCTAAAGATCTATTGGAATAATGTGATCACTACGGCATGCTATTTAATCAATCATATGTTGTCGATTATTCTTGATTTTGTCTCATTTCTCTAACCTCTTTCTATCCACACCTCCATTTTCTCTAATTTCTAGAATTTTTGAATGTGCATATTTTGTTATCATCTTTGCCCTCCTATTGATAAGTGGCATCACGAGCCACCAAGTTTTTCTTTGTTGTCTACTCGCGAGCTCGGAAGAGGTATGTATGTTACTCTTCGACTAATCGAAAAGTTGTGACATATGCCAATGCTATATTCCCCGAGTATCAACCTTTCTTTTCCACTAAGATTCCACTAGCAATACCACCTGGTTTACTTCGTCCCAGGGTTACCTGTTGATTGTACATTTGCCTCTATTATACTACCTCTGCCTCTCCCACTGTAGGTTTACATTTGTCATCATATTCCACGGAATGCCCCTAACAGTCTCCCACTTTTAATGTCGCTCCTCATTTTGATAATCTGTCCATCGCTCTTTGTAAGGATGCACGCTCTTGTACTACTCACCCGCTCTCTCATTATGTTACCTTTCACCATTTATATCCTCCACCACACAGGTTTGTGTGTTCCTTGTTGTTTGTTTCCACCCCTTCTTTTGTACAGGAGGTTCTCCAGCATCCAAGGTGGAGGGCAGTTAGGATGAAGAGAGACAAGCCTTTGGGCCAACGGGACTTGGGAGTTATTGTCGATTTCTCATGGACAATCTCGTGTTCTCGGTTCAACACCATCTGAATGGTTCTGTTGAGCTCTTGAAGGCGTGTTTTTGGCCTGTGGATTCACTCAACAATATGGTATTGGTTATGAGGGGACTTTTTTTCGCGTGACCAAGCTCAGTACTGTTCGGGTATTGATCTATTTGGTAATTCATCGTCATTGGCAATTGCATCAACTTGATATTAAGAATGTGTTCCTTAATGGTGATTTGACTGTAACTGTATATATGCAACAACCTCTTGGATATGTGATTAGGGGGGTCTCTTGTATGCGGCCTTGAAGCAATTTCTTCGTGCATGGTTCGACAAATTCAGTCAGGTGATTTACGCTTTTGATTTTACTTGTAGCTCTGTTGATTTCTCTCTTTTCACACATCGTCTCCAAGAGGGTATCGTGATTTTTCTTATTTATATTGATGATATTATAATCACCGGCGATGATCTGACTGATATATCTATGATCAAAAAGCACTTGGCCACTCATTTACATACCAACGATTTGTGTCATCTTCGATATTTTCTCAGTATTGAGGTAGCCCGCCGTCTTGATGGACCCACATTATCCTAGCGAATGTATCGTGCTGATCTATTACAAGATGGAGGATACTTGGGGTGCAAGCTCACTGATACACTTATGAATGCTAATCTCAAATTCTCGAGTCAAGAGTTTGTATTTGATCCTCCTCTACTTAATCTCAGTATTATTGTTGATTTTTTGGCAAGCTTATCCATTTGATAGTAACTCTATCAGACATCATCTTTGCAGTTGGTATGCTCCTCAAAAATCCCACATTCAAGCGTTTGAACGGATTCTTCGATATCTAAAGAATGCTCATGGTCAAGGGTTTATGTATAGGCCCTCGTTTTCTCTCTCGCTAACTGTCTACTTCATAGATGATCGCAGGTCTACAAACGGGTTCTGCACCTATTTTGGGGGTAATCTAATCATCTAGAGGGGTAAAAAATAATTCGTTGTAGTCTGATCATCCACTTAGGCCGAGTACCATTTGATAGCCTATGCGGTTTCCGAGCTTACTGGTTGGAAAGTCTTCTTACTGAACTTGGTGTGCACCAGGCATATTGAAGTGGATTGTCATTTCATCAGTAAAAAAATCAAGCTTCGCAAAATTGATCTTTAGCATGTTCTTGTTGCCTATCAAATCTTATATATTTTCATCAATGTCTTGCCACGACTACTTTATCTTGAGTTTGTTTTCAAGCTTGAAGTCTACAACATGTATGCTCTGACTTGCAGGGAAGTATAGCAAATATGCGTGGTTTTATATATTGAAGCTCAATATAAAGGTCCGCTATAATGGCATATCAAGAATTTTACTCTTATATATACTTTAGTCCCACATTGCCCAAGGAGAATGTGTCCCGCCTTCAAGATATAACTAAGTAGCGTGCATGCACTCCTTGATTTTCTAGCTGAAGAAGATTATTTTGTTCTCTCACGCTGATTAATCTCCACATTAATTTTATATATCCTTTCAGGGGTTTGATGTACATTCACCGTATGAAAATAGTGCACCGCGATCTAAAAAGTGCAAACTGCCTTGTGAATAAGCACGCTGTAAAGATATGCGACTTCGGGCTTTCGCGGTTGATGAAAGACGTTCCCACGAAGGATAACTCGTCCGCCGGCACTCCAGAATGGATGGCGCCTGAGCTCATCCTCAACAAGTCGGTGAGCGAAAAATGCGACATCTTCAGCCTCGGAGTCATAATCTGGGAGCTATGCACACTCAGTAGGCCCTGGGAAGGCGTACCCCCGGTTCAAGTTAGTTAAAATGCTTCTATAACGTATTCAACGATTACATGTCTTCGTCGAGTTCAAAGATAAATGTATCGTAAACTTCTTCATCAGGTGGTATACGCAGTTGCCAACGAAGGAATGAGGCTGGAGATACCTGAGGGTCCCCTTGGAAAACTTATCGCCGGTACGTGTATATATACACATACATGCCCTTATAGTTATGCATGACTGGCAATTACGCCATCCACTGCATTTTCTTGGGTCATAGAAAATGTCAAAACTAAAAATGATATATTGAGTTTTTTTTCCGTGTATTTTTTGTTCCAATCTCGGTTCTCTCCATCAGCGGGTTTTTTTTTTCATATTTTGTAGATTGCTGGGCTGAACCAAACGAGCGGCCTGGCTGTCAGGAGATCCTTACGAGGCTGCTGGACTGTGAGTATACTCTCTGCTGATTTTCTTCTCATCATGCCTGCTTGTACAGCATTGTAGAGCGAGGGAACTTTGGCTGACATTTCTCTGTAAATTTTTCATATTTTGCTTTATCTTTTTTTTTTTTTTGGAGTGATAGCTAAATGCGTCGTCTCTATTTTCCGCATCCCGAAAACTGTGAGATCCCCCCCTTCGAGCTGTTGTGTATGAAATAAGACGATCTACTTGCTTTTGAGAATTTTTTTTATGATGTTTATTATATAAAAGAAGCACTTTTTGATCGTTTTGAACTATTATTTTTCCTCCCAAATTATTTATTCCATTGAAGCAATTTGTTATTATTGTTTGTTATAGAATATAGATTAGGTCATGTAGATAGCAATTCGATGGGGATCTGGGGGACTGCTTGAGCTGTAGTACTGATTCATGTTGTAGAATAGGCACTGGTGAATGGCATGGAGTCCTCAATTAATTATACGATGGTGGAGCCCACATCACTTGCATGTTCCGCTCTGAAACTCCCTCTCTCGCAATATATAATGGAGAGGGGTAAAATTAGAAAGCTGAATGTTTCACCAAATGATGTTTTTTTTTCTTTTTAATATAATATTTAGTATATAAAGAGAGAGATACTCATACATATACCTACCGATAAGTTTTATATTTTTGAAATTATATATATATAGGGCCATTTACTGGGATCTCCCCTCTAACTCTGCTAAATTACTGTGAGCACCCCTCTTATTTTCAAAATTACAAAAAAATCCCCTATAAGTTAGCATAATTACAAAACTTCCCTTGAAGTTTTAATTTCATAGCAAAAATCCTCATCCGTGATACAATTTCATTACAAAAAAACCCAGAATTTTTGTTCATGATGTTATGAAATTAAAAGTTTAGGGGAGGTTTTTGTAATTTCGAAAATAAGAGGGGTGCTCTCAGTAATTATGCTAACTTACAGGGGAGGTATGGGTAATTATTTCTATATATATATATATATATATATATATATATATATATATATATATATACTTATGTTTGCTTAACCTAGTAAACTGTCCTTGAAGGCCCTTACATCATCACTTAACTTGCATAACTTCAAATTTATCATGCCTAACTTTGAGAATAAAATAAGGGCTATAATCAAGTGTGCTAGTTAGTTATTAGTAGGTACTTAAGATAATTAAGTGGAGTTACAAAATCATGTTTGTCCTCTATGGCATGCACACTGAATAAAATGTAGGACTCTTAATATTTTTCTTAGCTATAAAGTCTTAAAATATTTATTTTTGTTGAAGTGCATCACCATCTGCATGTTCCAAACAGAAAAAGATGATTAAGACACATGTGCATGCCTAATGACATGATCATATTTTAATTGGAGGGAGTTTAGAGGAATAATTATTTATTAAGTACTTTAAGCATCAATGTACACAGGCCAAAAGTATAATACGGCTAAGGCGAAGTTTATGTAAGAAAATTGGGGTCTAAGTTGTTCGGCTAGTCTCATGTGCGGTGGAATGCCTAGTCCATACTTGAGGGAAAACCCTTGCATTTTGAATTGGCTTTTTGGGTGAGAAGGCTCAAGATCTACACCTTAGACACTAAAATCAGAGAACATTATTTAACATATCTATCATGATTCAAAAAAATGTGGTTATTGATGCTCTGACCTAAGAGTCGTGTATAAATGAGATTGTTGAGTTAATCTCATATTATTTGTGGAAGAAATTAGTGCTTTGTTTGTGGATCCGTGGGAAAAATTTATTCTTTTATTTAAATTTTGAGATAGGAGTATCAAAATTTCAAACAACTTCATCTTCTTAGAAAGGAAGATGAAGTTAATTGCATGTTTCATGCTTTTCTTTGAGAAAGGAAGTAGAGCCCCCCAAAAAGAGGGAGGGAACCCATATCATCACAAATTCATCTTCTTCCTGTGTGCATCTATTTGTCTTTTGATGGGTAATAATGTGATTCATAGATGAGGGATAGCCTCTCAGCATATTCAACTTCGTAGGGGGATGATAGGGAAAGGCTTTATATATTGAAGAGATTATCGCAAGTCCAGTCCCTTCTTGCCTAGCGAGTTCTTCCTTCTTTTCTTGCTTTGCTGTCGTTTGTGGCTTACCCCTCCCTCCTGTGAAAAGGAGAAGGATTGGTCTATTCAGCCTTCTTAGTTCCCTTCAATCCCTGGATTGGGCTCTGAGTCCTTGTTCCAATTGCGAGGCACATGCCCATGCTCTGTTTCCGAACGGATTTGTCCATCTATAATGGGAATCACATTGGTGGGGAAGTAGGATGATACGTCACCAGCTTGTGTTTCAATAACGAGCTTGTGTTTCAATAACGAGTAGCACAATTGAGCTACCTGCACATGTCTGATCCGATCGTTTAGCTGCTCTTTCTAACAAAAAATGTGACAATTACAAAAACTATTTTTGTAGGTACACTTTCTTTTTATGGTCTTCCGTCTCTTGCTTGTTTTTTTATCCAAAGATTCAATTCTACACGATAGTTGATTGTACTCACACCCATTTTCGCACTAATAGTTTTGTTCACAATAGGATTAACCGCCTTTTAGATGGACTAAATGTTTTGGATGGACGTACTGACCGTTGATGTATATTTGCGCATTTCTTTTCAAGATTCTAGTAGTTTTTGTAGCATCCAATTGGCAATCTTTTTTGCCTGACCAAAAAGCCTTAGGTCCTTCGAGCAGCACGACGTTTTAACCGAAAGCACTTCTTGTGCATTTCATGCGTTTTCGCTTTTCTTAAAATAATACTTGTCTTGATTTTCATTTCAAATTGCTCTCTGGACTTTTTATCAATAAGAGATGATCGTAATACAGTATATAAGACTCGTGATCTAGGCAATCCAATCTGACCAGCATTACAACTTTCTTAACAAAGTTTCTGTTTATAATATCAATATGAGGTGATCGAATAAATTTTCTGTTTATAAGAAGAAAAAAATTGTTTTATATTCGCACTTATAATACAGTATTTAATATAAAAAACTGAAAAATAACAAAAATTAATATTTTGGGAATTGATAAAATAAAAAGTAACTACTAAGATGGAAGACAAATATCTTACATCCATCGTGCCTACGCATATATTTAAGAAGCTCTGTTTTTTATAGTGAGAACAATGGGTTTGTCGTGAGGAAGAAATCTCTCAGTTATGTTTGAGAAATCAATGTGTTTTTAAGGAAATTGTTATACGTAGAGTGAAATCATATATTCGTAAATTTTTACTATTCGCAACTAAGTGAAAAATAATTGTTATCCTCAAATATTTTTGTTATCCGCAAATATTTTTGTTATCTGTAAATCTGCATAAAATAAAAACAGAAGATATATATTCCTACAATTACATTGTATTCTAAGTAAAAATAATATTGAATTTTCTTAATCTAATTAGTTAGTGTATATATTTACTTAGAAATCTCTAGCACAAAAGGCTACATATTATACGGACACGCGAAATCTTAAAATAAATAAAATAATTTCATGTAAAATACTTTGCAAATTCACGAGGTGCTACAATAAGGCAAATTGCAAGACGAAAAGAAATTGAAAAACTCACATGGTTTCTTTTTTCTTGAATTATTAATTAGATATTTTGATTTGCGGATAGAAGATCTTTAATTCAAATAAATGATTAGATATTTGATTTCCGTTAGAGGATTTTGTTCTACATAAAAAAAATACTCTTTTTAGGGCATTGATATTCGCAGATCTGATTTGGCTATTCATACCCCCAAAATTTAAAACCTAAAACCTTTTTTTGTCCTTTTTTTATCACTCAAAATCGGGGAAAATAAGTAAACTGCGACGATGTGAAGCCCGCACCGGAAGAAATGAGCGTGATGATTAAAACAACCGGACCAGACCACTAGCTTGACTTCTAGGCATGAAAGTGAGAACTTGAGCAGCAGAAGAAGGCCAACAACATATTTCTAATTTCTAACTTCCAACAAATTCTTCATAAATAACCAACAACACTAACCTGAAGAACTTCATCACTATCCATGAAGTCTGAAATCTGAAAGATAACCCTAAAACAAAAATAGGGAAGCAAAAATCCAAGATTTCTTTGGTTAAATGAGTGAACCTTTTCTCCGAATACACAGAAACTTTATCCTCTCACCGTCATTCCAGTGAGTTGGGAACGAAGTTGAAAATAGATAAACAGGAAAGAAGACATTTGTTCAATAACTTGAATTTTTATTTTTATTTTTTGTCTATGAATATCATTTTGAGGTAAAACTATAATTTCGGGGTCTACGAATAATGAAGAGCTACAAATAGTCAAAATGGATCTGCGAATATCAATGCCTTTTTCTTAATAGATGTATCATACTTCTCTACCTTAAAGTTAGAAAAACTAGATCTCTTATGCAAAAAAAATTGGCTTGTTGGCAACCCAACCCTAAAACCCATTTTCCACTATTTCGGCTCTTCTGCTCCGCTCAATCCTGCTCCGTGCAGCAGGAATTTGTAGTTCTTGCTGATTTTCTGCTCATTCTCCATGCCTACGAGAATATTGCTTGAACAATGTTGCGATCCAAATGATCAATTTTTATGTACGTCCAACATATATGGAGGACCATGCAGCAAATTCAAATTTCTTCTATATTTTTTAATTTTTCACAAAATAATTCACAAAATTTACATTTAGGAATATTGATTCATGTATTTTTACGGACTTTTAAAGTACTCATATGTATATAATTTGGGGTGAAATACAATTGTAAGAAAGTAAATTTTTTGAACTATTTTTGTGAAATACAGCTGAAAATACAATATGATATAGTTAAATTTTTGCGCTAAAAAACGTCCCGTAAGATCCTATATATGCGTTGCACTTACAGAAAAAATCTCTCCATCCAAGGAGCACAACAGGAGTGGGAAAAGTGTGATGTTATGTTTTCTTTGAATTGTTTTATGTTTTGAGTAAGGGCATTTTGGTAAAACTGCCTATAGCTATAAAGGGGAGTTGTAGTTTCGTTTGGGGGGGGCCCTAAAGAAAATAAACTAGTTTTGATGATAAAATGCATTAACTTTTTTATGTGAGGTCGGACGTTCACGGACGACGGTTCATGACCACGGCGTTCACGACCGCCACCACCGCGCCAAACGGAGGTCTTGAGAAGTTGCAGGCGGTGCGAGGGAGGTAATGCTCATCTTCCTGGTTGGATTACCCCTTAAGCTAGATCTCCTACTCTGTAATTGCTATTATCTTCTATTACTGTTGTCGTTTGGGATTGTTGTTATGAACTGATTGTTGGAAATTTTGAAAATAAAACATTTACTTTATAATGTTTTATTGGAGCCTAGAATGGTGTTTGGTGCTTGTCTCATCATATTTGATGAAAAGCTCCAAAACAAAATTGGAGGGAATCCAAATGTTTGGATGGAATCTTTCATGATGGAAAGGATGAACTCATTAGTCTCACCATGCCTATTTTCATTCTTGTTGGTGAGTATATATATTAGTTCACACCTTATTTGTTCAAAAGAATATAAGGAGAAACTATGAACCACACACGCGCGTGCGCGCGCACGCACCGCACCGGACCGGATCCGGATTTCGGATTTCGGATTTGGGAAATAATTGAATTGTATTTTTTGTACAAAATGGTTTTAGTATTTTTTTATTCGAAGTTGCGTCGAATAGAAGTCGGAGCTGCGTCGAGTAGAACTCGAAGTCACGTCGACTAGCTCGCTTGTAATTGGAGTTGCATCGAATGAAACTCGACGCACCCAACCTGAGTCGATAAGAACTCGACGTAGCGCGGACTCGCGTTGACAAGTTCTCCGTTGGCTTGGCCTGCGTCGATAAGAACTCGGCGTAGCGTCGAGTTGCTTCGAATAGAACTCCGTCGTTTTGATTTGCGTCGATAAGAACTCGACGTAGTGTCGATTTGCGTCGATATGATTTCGACGCAGCGTCGAATTGAACTCGACGCGACCTTCGTCGTTTTGCGTTCTCTCTGCGCAATTATTACGCGTAATTTCTAACCGTTTGTTTACGCGCTTTTCTCCCCATTACTTTTTACGTTGGAAATCTTCCACGTTTATCTGCACGATTGTCGTCTTCCAATTATAACCGTTGGAATTAATTACATGTTATTTTCCGAGACTCCTATATAGGAGATTTTATGTACCGTTTCTTGACTCATGTTTTGTGCTTTCGGAAACTGCTCTCGTGCTCTCCGTTCTTCCGACGAACTTCTTCGTGCTTTCTTTTCTTTACATTTGCTTCATCAAGTGGGAGTTCGGGTGCTCGGTGCTTCTTCGGTGTCCGCGCACATCCGAGTTTTCGGTATCTAGCCGGGTATTGTACCTTGGAGGAGTGAGCATCGGTTGAAAGCCCTGTCGGAGGGTGATGCAACTTCTTTAGGGCAGTGATCACACGCCTTACCCAGGCTCGATTCTAAACCTTATATTGATCTCTTATTTGTTTCTCACCTTCTTCATGCAAATTTATTAATATTGTTGATATATATTTATATATGCTACCCTGTAAAAGTTTTAAAACCGAAAAATATAGTATTTTCTATATTAATATAGGAATACATGAAAAGTATTCCAACAATATAAAGAAGTTGTAGATCACATCACATAATCTCTGGCTAAAGAGTCGTGTTGGGCTAGTCATCCCACAAACCTCCTAGTACCTACAGAGCCCGTCATTGGGTATTCGTTGGAAGTCCAAGAATAACAAGATAAATAAAATCAAATAATCAAAATGATTATCTTTGTTTTATTGTTTACATGACTGTTATTTACCGTATGTTTCTTAAATTCCAGAAATCTGTAATGGCTTCTAGATCTGATGATTCTGCTGGGAACCCGAGAAATTTAACAAAAATGGTTTTTGTCGTTGGCAAGCACAAGTAGAATATTGGCTTAACACTTTAGGTCTTTTGTCTACCATCTTCGATACTCATACTGTAGAAACAGAAAACCGCAGCGCTGCAACTGCAGTCGCTTCCTCTTTTCCATCGTTTTCATTTTCCACTGCAAATACCACTAGGACTTATGTTAGACGTATTCCCTATAGAGATTTGGTAGATATAGAATATCATTGTCGCAACCAAATTCTTAGTGTCTTGTCCGACAGCCTCTACAATGTTTTCCTTCAATATCGTACAGCTAAGCATTTGTGGTATGCTCTTGAAGCACGTTATAACCTTGATAATGCGGGTATAGAACGTTACAATGTTTCTAACCTCCACAAATTCAAGATTGATGTCTCTAAGCCTATCAATCCTCAACTCCATCAACTTGATGAGATGTTGTCCAAAATCCGAGCCGATGGCTCAATTCTTTCCGAAAATTATCTAGTAACATGTCTTATAGATGCTCTTCCTGATTCTTTGTCTGACTTTAGCACTAGACTTCGTCATGACTAATCCAACCTCACTTATGTTCAAATCCAAAATGTTATCCGCATAGAGGAGGAACATAAGTCCAAGAGTTCCGAGACCCCAAAAGACCATGCTCCTAAAGTGAATCTCACTGATGCTCATGACAACCAATCCTCTCACCATCACTTCAAAGGTAAGGGAAAATCCATAAGAAACCTTTCCGTCCAGGTTCCCGCCATCAGAAATCCAATCATCCCAAGCCTGGTCCTTCAAACCAAAACTAATGTAAAGGGAAGTTGTGCTTCATCTGCGGCCGCACAAATCATTTGTCTACCAATTGCTTCTACAAGAAGACAAAACCCGTGATTGACAAGTCTCGTGGTGACAAGCCTCGTGGTGACAAGCCTCAGGCCGATATGATCCAAGCACCAGATCAACCTATCTTCAGGTTAGATTATTCTCACAGTCTTCTTCTCACTTGTTCATCAGATTGGTGGCTTGATTCCGGAACAAATGTTCATACTTATTTTGATCGTTCTTGCTTTGCCACCTTTCAGGACATCAGTGGAGGAAGCGTGATCTTAGGAGATGCTTCTTTGGCACAAATACTTGGATGCGGGCGAGTGGATCTTAGGTTGACATCTGGGAAGACACTAGTCTTGCAAGATGTGCTTTATGTGCCGAGAGTTAGGAAGAATCTTGTGAGCGGATCCTTGCTAGTGAAGAAGGGTTATAAAATTGTCTTAGAGTCCAATAAAGTTGTAATAACATTTAATGATAATTTTATTGGCAAATGATATATTTGTCATGGTTTATTTAAATTAAATGTTGCTGATTTAGAAATAAATCAGATTTCATCTTCTATTGTCTCAAGTTCAATCTCTAATTTTTGGCATGCTAGACTTGAATGCGTAAATTCAGATTTTATGAAAAGGTTGATGTCTTTAAATTTAATTCCTAAATTTAATATTGCACCAAGTGCTAAATGTGAAATTTGTGTGTAATCTAAATTTTCTAGAAAAACCTTTTAAATCAGCTGAAAGAACTTTAAAACCTTTAGAGTTAATTCACTCGGATGTGTATGACTCGAACCGCCAACCTACTCGAGGTGGAAATAAATATTTTGTAACTTGTATTGATGATTACACTAAATTTTGTTATATTTATTTATTAAAACTAAAGATGAAGTATTTTCTTACTTTAAGATTTTCAAAGCGGAAGTAAAAAATCAATTAGGATTTTCAATCAAAATTCTTAGATCCAACCGAGGTGGAGAATACACTTCGAATGAACTAACCCATTTTTGCCAAGAACATGAGATTATTCATCAAGTGACTGCTCCATATTCTCCTCAATCTAATGATGTAGCTGAACGGAAAAATTGGACCTTGATGAACATGGTCAATGCCATGTTAGCCGAGTCCGGTGCCCCAGAAAATCTCGGGGAGAAGCGTTGCTCACTTCCCCTTTCATCCTAAATTGGATTCCTTCAAAACATAATGATAAAACTCCATTTGAGTTATTTAAATTAAGGAAACCTAATATCCAAATCCTTCGAGTGTGGGGGTGTTTGGCTAAGGTAGCAATTCCTGAACCTAAAGGAAAGAAAATAAGACCTAAAACCTTAGACTCCATTTTCATAGGTTATGCTTCCGATAGTAGTGCTAATTGGTTTCTAATTACTCAATTCTCTAATTAGTGAAATTTCAAATAACTCTATTATAGAAGCTAGAGATCCCATTTATTTTGAAGATAAATTCTCATATAAATTAGACAACTCATCTCAACCATCTTCTAGCTCAATCCAACCTTCCTCTAATATAGATCCATTAGAGATTGATGAACTTAGAAGAAGCAAAATGGTTAGAACCGAAAGAACATTTGGAGAGGACTACTTCACTTATCTAGTTGAAGGAGATCCAAATTCATCTGAGGAAGCTATGACCTTATCTGATTCTCCATTTTGGAAAGAAGTCATAAATGCCGAAATTAATTCCATTCTAGAAAACAAAACTTGGATTCCAACTGATCTTCCATCTGGTACCAAAGCCATAGGTTGTAGATGGATTTTTAGAAAGATTTGGGAGAAGCTAATGTCATTTTGGGAATGAAATTAGCTAAATCTTATATTAGTGTTTCATTATCTCTTTCTCACTCGATTGAGAAAATATTACATAAATTCAATTTATTTGATTCAGCACCTGCTTCCACTCCTTATGATGCTAGCATGAAACTTTGTAAAAATTTAGGTGAACTTATTGACCAACATAGGTATGCACAATTGATAGGGTCACTACTTTATATTGCTAACTGCACTAGACCCGACATCTCATATGTTGTAGGCATGCTTAGTAGATATACTAGCAACCCAAGTGATGATCATTGGATAACGTTAACTAGAATCTCTAAATATCTTCGCGGAACTATCGATTATAGTTTAGTATATACAGGTTTTCCCAAAGTACTAGAAGGTTATTCAGATGTCAATTGGGTAACTGATTCGTTAGATGTTAAATCAACAACCGGTTATATTTTCCTCCTTAGAGGAGCCACCATTTCATGGGATTCAACCAAACAAATCGTGATTTTAAGAAGCACCATGGAATCTGAACTTATAGCTTTAGACACTACATGTGCCGAAGCCGAATGGCTTAAAAATTTACTTTCTGAAATTCCTTTAGTAAAAACCACTACCTGCTATTT
The DNA here is from genome assembly GCA_033032865.1 of Dactylorhiza incarnata. Taxonomy (NCBI): domain Eukaryota; kingdom Viridiplantae; phylum Streptophyta; class Magnoliopsida; order Asparagales; family Orchidaceae; genus Dactylorhiza; species Dactylorhiza incarnata. The sequence goes on along the minus strand of JAWHQI010000044.1, from coordinate 4,056,801 downwards.
CTTTGCATTGTGATAACAAATCTGTAATTGATTTAACTGCTTCAAATAGTACTAATGCTAAAATGAACAAGTTCATGAGAATCAGGTGCAAGTCTGTGAAGCAAAGAAGGAAAGAAGTGATATCACTAAATTATGTAAATTCATAATTGAATCTGGCTGATAATTTTATCAAGGGATTGTCCCGAAGGGAGATATTATTGTCATCGAGGGGAATGAGGCTTAAGCCCACATAATTTGCTGCCAACGGTGGATGCCCAACCCATGTGATTGGAGATCCCATGAAGTGGGTTCAATGTGCTATAAATGAAGTCATTGATGTAGCGTAGTTGGGAGCACAAATTTAAAAGATTGAGAAAACCTTCTCCCCATTCCTATGATGTTGTGCTCTACGTAACAGTTTAGGATGAACATTTAAGTTCTTAATGGTTGCCAAAGGCATATCTTTGTGAGATATTAGTTATGAAATATCTCTTGAGGCACCACCTATGTGGGGGTTGTTGTGAGACCGCAACTTTGGGATCCGGGCTGAACCCAAAATAACTCTCATGAAAAATCAAGGAATGTGCATGGACATTAACGCGCCCACCGCCATAACACAAGAACAACTCATCTTTTGTGTGCTTATCTAATTTACCGGTCAAAATTTTATAATTCATAGCCTCTGGCACATTATACTCTTCGGTAGAGAAAATAAGGACTAAGTATTGGTTCAAGGTAACCATTTCACCTATACCCATTGGAATTGATACAACTTGATGAAGCAAATTTGTATTTGATTTTATTTATCATTAGTAATATCATAACTTATGAAGTTCGTTTTTGGTTTTTCGCTTTTGTGGGGGGACTGTTGGAAATTTTGTAAATAAAACATTTATTTATATTATTTTATTGGAGCCTAGAATAGTGTTTAGTGTTTGGCTCATCATATTTGATGAAAAGCTCCAAAACCAAATTGGAGGGAATCCAAATATTTGGAGCAAACCTTTCATGATGGAAAGGATGAACTCATTAGTCCCACCATGCTTATTTTCATTCTTGTTGGTGAGTATATATATTAGTTCACACCTTCTTATTTATTCAAAAGAACATAAAGAGAAACTATGAACCACACATGCGCGCACGCGCACGCACCGCACGGGACTAGATCCAGATTTGGGATTTGGGAAATAATTGAATTGAATTATATTTTTTGTACAAAATGGTTTTAGTATTTTTTATTCAGAGTTGCGTCGAATAGAAGTCGGAGCTGCGTCAAGTAGAACTCGAAGTCACGTCGACTAGCTCGCTTGTAATAGGAGTTGCGTCGAATGAAACTCGACGCACCCAACCTGCGTCGATAAGAACTTGACGTAGCGTCGGATTGCGTTGACAAGTTCTCCGTCGGCTTGGCCTGTGTCGATAAGAACTCGACGTAGCATCGAGTTGCTTTGAATAGAACCCCATCGTTTTGATTTGCGTTGATAAGAACTCGACGTAGTGTCGAGTTGCGTCGATATGATTTCGAAACAGCGTCGAATTGAACTCGACGCGACCTCTGTCATTTTGCATTCTCTCTGCGCAATTATTACGCGTAATTTCTAACTGTTCTTTTACGCGCATTTCTCGCCATTACTCTTTACGTTGGAAATCTTTCACGTTTATCTGCACAATTATCGTCTTCCAATTATAACCGTTGGAATTAATTACATGTTATTTTCCGAGACTCATATATAGGAGATTTTTTGAATCATTTCTTGACTCACGTCTTGTGTTTTCAAAAATCTGCTCTCGTGCTCTCTGTTCTTCTGACGAACTTCTTCGTGCTTCCTTTTCTTTACATTTACTTCATCAAGTGGGAGTTCGGATGCTCTGTGCTTCTTCGGTGTCCGCGCACATCAGAGTTTTCAGGATCTAGCCGGGTGTTGTACCTTGGAGGAGTGAGCATCGGTTGATAGCCCTGCCGGAGGGTGGTGCAACTTCTTTAGGGCAGTGATCACACGCCTTACCCAAGCTCGATTCTAAACCTTATATTGATCTCTTATTTGTTTCTCACCTCCTTCACGCAATTTTATTAATATTGCTGATATATATATATATATATATATATATATATATATATATATATGCTACCCTGTAAAAGTTTTAAAACCGAAAAATATAGTATTTTCTATATTAATATAGGAATATATGAAAATTATTTCAACACTGATTTGATATCGTTTGAAAAAGTATCGTGTCTTGTATATTTGGATCCATATATAGGAAAATATGCAACAAAGGTATCAGTAGTTTTTGAGCTGGACGGAACTCCTGAAGATGTCAAGGTGAAAGTCACATTGGTTCAGTTGGAGGGGAAGGCTCTCTATTGCATCAAGCATATATGAAGTCCCGAATCAGTCTGTCAATGGTCCACTTGGATGGTTCGGTTCCAGTCTCTTTGATAAACTGATGACTGATCTCAAGAACTTGCGACAATGAACTTTCATACAAAATTATATAGATGACTTTGATTTACTACTCCATCGGGTCCAGATTTCGAAAGATCACACGATAAGCTTCTATTTAGCCAGTCTCAAAGATGAAAGACAATATGTAGTTCGTATGTTCCAACCGAAAACCGTCTTGGAAGTGTTTTCCTAAGCTCGATTGCAGGAGCATAAAAATGCCATTATTTCGAAAAACAAATCCCACATCACCTTGTCGGGGTCGAGCAGAAGGACAGATCGACACCCTCCACCTTTGTTCAAAGTGCCAGTCAAACCATTTCTTCATCATTTGTCGGTAACCCAAACAATAGTAGAGGGGTTCAACAGGAGAGAAACAACACAAGAACTCCATCAAAAGCAGGTCACTAGCTTACATCACTTGAGATGGATGACAAACTGAGCAAGGGCCTTTGTTTATGGTGCAATAGCAAATACACCCCAGGACATCGATGCTTGGAATGCCGTCAATCGTATTCCTTGGAGCTGATCACAGCTGAAGACGACAACTCGCCAACATTTGATGATGCGGGGGAAGAACCATTGTTGTAAGAGGATGGCGATGAGGAAGAACATCAAATCCCACAGGTCGTTTTGTGCACTTACGGGTATACCTCATTTCCACACCATGTGTGTCACATCGTATCAAGGGATTCCCATTAATGTTCTCTTCGACTGGGAGTACCCATAACTTTCTAGAGACAAGTGCGTCTAATTTATTGCAATGTCCCATGGTTTCAATTTTTAGCTTTCAGGTGGTTGTTGAAAATGGCAAGCAAATCTCAATCTCCCATCAGGTGAATGACTTCAGGTAGCACATGCATGCAAGGGTTCATCTTTAAGTCCAATATGTTAACTCTACCTCTGGCAGGGTGTGAAGTGATGTTGGGGATACAGTGGCTTGTTAAGATTGGCGTGGTTCATTGCGATTTCCAGAACTTGAAGATGTAGTTCACCAATTAAAGGAAGAAAATCTCATTACGTGGCTCCAAAAATATAGTCGGTATGTAGGTAAAACAAAGGCGGATGTAGAAGCTCATAGAGAAACAAGGGCAACTAAATATGATGGTCATTTTCCATGTTTGGGAGAATGCACAACCGGCCAATCCTAATGCTCCTGGGTAGTCAATATCGTGGCAACTCACTTGGAGTATCTTATCCAAGGAAGAGGGGACTCAACTAGAAGAGTTATTGGAGGATTTCCAAGATATATTCAAGGAGCCGAAGGGTCTACCAGCCATGCGTGCCCATGAACACCGTATTACACTTAAGGGAGGCGAGGCCATCTGAGACCCTACTGTTATCTGTTGGGATATAACTCACTGGTGAAATTTGGGTACACTAGAAGATAATTAAACGCAGCAAACACACAAAAATAAGCACAACTAGAGAACAACAAAAATTTACGTGGAAAACCCTCTCTAAAATAATGAGGGAAAAACCACGAGGCGGAGCACACGAAAAATCCACTATCAAATCAATAAGGATTACAACAAAATAATCTAGGTTTGTCCAACCAAGATCCCCTTGGATTCACAGATTGAATCCCCTCTCAACACACGGTGAAAAACTTCTCTTCAAGAACAAGGGACAAAACTCAACTCTCTCTTCAAACGTCTAAAACAACGAAGACAAGATTGAGATAAAAAAAACTCCCTTACAGGGAAGATGAAGGCACCGATCTGAGAAAATTGTTCTTCCTCCTTGAAGAACTCCCTCCGGCAACAATGGCAGAAGACTCATATTGCTCTCCAACTTGAAAGACAAAGACGACTCTAATCTGGAATAATAACTTCTGCCAAAGGTCCCTACCGATTTAGGGCAAATATGCGAACTCATCTTGGCCATCCAAAAAAGTTTCAAAGCGATATGACGCCTCCCAATCGCAGATTGATGAATTTGTTTCCGTCCGTTACCACCCGACGATAGTTGTTACTGCTCCACGGTAGCCATCAAGACAACATTGTCCTGACGATATTGGCGACACATCTCATCGATATAGACCTCATCAAGATGACAAATACTACCGCCTGCGATACCACAACCATTGGGTGTTATCCCTCAGTTGCCAGTCATCTCGACGACACTGCCAGTCCATTCGACAACACCTCCAGTCGACAAGATGATATTCTACCGCCGACGATAGATTTACCGCCCGACAATAGCAACAGACCAAGAATATGTTGCTATACACAACCTCCTTCTTCTCCTGCGGCAGCACAACTCCAACCATGATCTGATTTTCTTTTCTTTAGGGGATGGACCCCAACAAACTCCCCTTCCAGACCATAAAGAGGAGTTCCCTCACCTGACATCTTCATATGGACTTCATGACAATCAGCAACCGGCACGACTCGTGCTTCTCCCTTGGCCCAACCTTCATCGTCATGTCCGAAGGATTTTCATCCGTGTGGACTTTCTCCACCTACGACAGCTTCTCCTCGACAACATCATGTATCCAATGATACCTCACATCAATATGTTTCGTCTTGGAGTGGTAGGAGGGGTTCTTGGATAGAAAAAGGTCACTGTAGACAATGAACACTTCTTGTTGGAGTCCAAGTTCAAGCATGAACTTCTTCATCCACAAGATATCCTCTAACGCTTTCGTCGGCGCAATGTATTATGCATCCATCGTCGACAATGCCACGCACTTCTGTAACCTTGACTGCCATGACACAAATCCCCCTGCATAAATAATAGCATATCCAGATGTGGACCTCCGGGAATCAACATCTCTCCTGACATATCTCAGTTAGAGTACCCAACCAACACTGGTGAGTCTCCACCGAACTGCTAGCATAAACATGTGGTACCTCTGAGATATCAGAGTATCCACTTCACAGCATCCTAATGGATCGTCACTGGATTTGCTAGATATTTGCTCACTACCCCCACTACATAAGCTATGTCTGACCTCGTATAGACCATATCATACATCAAAACCCCCACTGCAGATGCATAAGGGATATGGCTCACCTCCTCCACTTCCTTCTCAGATGAAGGACACTGAGAGCTTGATAGCTTGAAGTGTCCACCCAATGGAGTAACAACCACATTTGCCTTCTCCATCATGAACCTCTTCAGCACCTTCTCCACGTACTCAGCCTGAGATAGCTACAACAAACCTGTATCCATATCCCTGGTGATTTTTATCCCAAGGATCTTCTTTGTCGGTCCCAAGTCCTTCATCTCAAAGGACTCATTAAGCTCTTTCTTCAGCTCAACAATGTTGGCCTTGTCATCGCCGACAATCAGCATGTCATCTACGTACAGCAATAGAATAGTAAGAGTCTTCTCAGTTTTCTTCACATAAACACATTGATCAGCCCTGGTTCATTGGAACTTGCTCTTCAGCATAAAGGAGTCAAATTTCTTATACCACTGCCCGGGTGTCTGCTTCAACCCATACAGACTCTTCTTGAGTTAGTCGACCAAATGCTCCTTCCCCTTAGCTTCAAAGCCTTCGGGTGGCTCCATGTACAGCTCCTCCAAATCTCCTTGCAAAAATGTCTTCTTGACATCCATCTGCTCAACTTCAAGATTCCTAGAGGCAGCTAACCCTAATAATAGTCTGATAGAAGACATTTTCACCACTAGTGAAAATATCTCATCAAAATCTACACGATGTCTTTGAATGAACCCTTTGACTACCAACCTTGCCTTGTACCTAGGCCGGGAGAGGCTTTCATCAGTATTCAGCTTGAAGACCCATTTGTTCTTCAAGGCTCCCCCCTTTGGTGATCTGACCAAATTATAGGTCTAATTCTTCTGTAGAGAGTCTAACTCCTCCTCCATAGCTTCTACCCAAGACTTTCTGTCTTCAGCCCTTTGAGCCTCCTAAAAAAACTCAGGCTCACCACCATCGGCTAGAAAAATATAGTCTTGAGTTGGGTACCTGGTGGTGGGCCTCCGTGCTCTGTCAGATCTCCTGAGGGGCACCTCCACCATCAGTGGAACATCAATAGGCAACGCTTCCCTTCCATCCAGAATCTCCTCCTGATCTGTAATCTGCAGAGCTTCTTTTTCAGCACTCCCTTCATCAGCTCCAACATTCTCTGGCTCAAGATCAACATCAAAACTTTCCACAGCATGTGGATCCTGTGGCTCAGTAACACTCTGCTCACCAACAATCTGGTCTTCCACAAAGACCGCATCCCTGCTTCTGATGATCTTCTTCTTCACTGGATCCCATAGTCTATAGCCAAACTCTTCATGCGGGAATCCCAGCAAGATACACTCTCGAAACTTCTCATCAAGCTTCGATCTCTCCTCCTTGGGGATATGAACATATGGTCTGTAACCGAACACCAGCATGTGTCCATATGACACCTCCTTCCCGGACCAAACATGATCTGGATATCTCCATCCAAAGGTGCAGAGGGGGACAGATTGATCAAATGCACTACAGTCTATATGGCCTCTGCCCAGAACTGCTTGCCAATACCTGCTTAAGAGATCATGCACCTGATCTTCTCCACAATCGTCCTATTCATCCTCTCTGCCAACCCATTCTGTTGCGGTGTCCTCGGAACTGCCTTCTCATGCACGATGCCATGGGTACCCTACAGTAGGCATCAAAACACCAATGTATTCACCCCCATCATCAGATCTTACCTGCTTGATTTGCTTCCCGGTCATCTTCTCTACCTTTGCCCTGAACTTCATGAACTTTTCCAAGACATCACTCTTTTGTTTCAGAGTAAAAGTCCATACCTTCCTCGAGTGATAATCTATGAATGTGGCAAAGTAAGTTGTTCTGCCCATAGACTTGGGCTCTATAGGACCACACACATCCGTGTGTATCATATTTAGCAGCTCCGCCTTCCTCTTCGATTCAGCCTTCGTAAATGATACTCGTCTCTGCTTGCCAGCCAAGCAGTGAGCACAAGTGTCAGGAAGCTCTCCTAACAACTCTAGAAGAACCTTGTTCTTCACCAAGATCTTTAGGTTCTTCTCACTGATATGGACAAGTCTACGATGACACAACTCCATAGAGTTGTCCTCAGCTGCATTCACACTCGGACTGCAGATCTTGGCCTTTGCTCGATACAAACTGCAACACTTCTTGCCCCTGTCCACCACCAAGGAGCCCTTCACCAGCCTCTAGGAATCTCCGTCTTCAATGTTGGTACAACCTCCATCGTCTAGCCTTCCAACAGAAATGAGTTTCATCCTTAAATTAGGAATATGCCTGACATCCTTGAGGATAACCCTCCTAAAATCAGTCTCCAGGTGGACATCTCCACTGCCAATGATCTTTGACACACCGGCATTTGACATCAGAATAGTGTCAAGATCTCCTGCAGTATACGAGTAAAAGTAATCTCTGTGAGGAGTGCAGTGGTAGGATGCACCACCATCCACTACCCAGATTGTGTCAACACACTCCTGGCACGCCGACCCACTGCAATGTAAGCACGATGACTCAGCTTTAGCAATCGAGTCTGTTCCACCACGCTCATTGGATTCTCCCATCTCCTTCGACTTTCCTTTCTGATCTCTCTGCATTTTGGAGCAGTCCTTTTTGTAATGGCCCTTCTTCTTGCAGTAGAAGCACTCTCCTTCTTGGACTTACTCCTGGACTTGCTCCTGGAGTTGCCTCTTTGATTACCCTCTTTCTTCACCGGCCTGCCCCTTCCCTCCATGAGAAAAGCATATGATGTATAGGTTCCAGAGTCCTTCCTTCTCAGCTCTTCGTTCAACATACAACTCGTCACCATCTTCATTGACACGACATCTTCAGGTGCTGAATTGCTCAGCGACACCACAAGAGTCTCCAAACTCCCCGATAAAGAACTAAGGATCATCAAATCTTGCAGCTCGTCTCTCAAGGTGATCTTCATGGACTCCAACTAATTGATGATTCTCTGAGCAAGGTTCAGATGCTCTGTCATCTGAGAACCTTCCTTATACTTTAAGTTCACAAGCTTTCTGATCAGGAAAGACTTGTTGCATATTATCTTCCTCTCATACAACGCATCAAGCTTTCTCCTTAAAGCCTGAGCCAATGTGTTAGTTTAGGATGTTGTCTAATCACCTAGAGGGGGGGGGGTGAATATGTGTTTCAAATATTTTAGTATTCTTTTCTTGAATGACTGTTCTTGCTTAGGGATATATATACTTAGAGCACACCACAGAAAACACACAGTGATTTATAGTGGTTCTCCTTGATAATATATCTAGAGTACTCTACTGTCCCTCTGTGTCTATCTAGCAGTGTGCTAGAATCAACAATCTCCACCAAAACTCAGATCTTACAACTCAGGTACACAGGCGCTACAACTCAGGCACTCAGGCCCAATAACTCAGATCTATCTCAGATCCTACCTCAGGTTCCAAGAACCCTACAACTCAGACACACTAGGCCTTACAACTCAGATCCTACCTCGGGTTCTCACAGAACCCTACAGCTCAGACTTATAAAAGTCCTACATAGAATATATAAAATACATGAATGAAGAATACTTTACACAGTAAAGAAAATACGGTGGAGTTCTTCTGAAACCAGATGTTGATGGCCTCTAGACTTGAAGAGAAAACTAGAAAGATCTTATCTTGTAGAACACAGGCTTCTCTTCAATAGTTTCTTCAATCTGGAACACAGTTTGACAATCGATGTTGTTTGACTGAGACTTGGAGAACAGAGAGCAAGAGCATTTTGTTCTCGAGAGATTGTTCCTTCTTCACACAGCCGTCATTACTGTTCGATTGATCCATGTATTCTCTATGTTGTAATTAGTGCAGACATTATTCCTATTTATATGATTGGGGGCCTTCTAACGGTCTACTCAGAGGTCCTTTGAGTGTCAGAAGCCCATTCCTTAATGGCATGTGCTGATTGGACCGTCAGGCGGAGACATTAAATGGAGACAACATAATTCAAACTATCTCGATCTGTCTCGATGATATGAGCAACATCTCAACGACAGACCTTACCGTCTCGACGATCCATCTTAGACTTAGACAATTCTTCAAGTCTTCTTAAATCTTCTTCTGAGAAGGATATCTCGACGATATGAGATATCCCAGATACACTTGCAATCATGACGACATGAAGTCATCTTAAAGATGTCGTCGTGAACATCTTGCCGACACAAGGTCTTCTCGTCGATAACGTCGAGAGCATCCTGACTTCTGACTTCTCGTCGATATTGTCGGATTGTCGGGATCATCCTAACGATAAGGAACACTTCAGCTGCAAGCTATCTCCATGAATTCTTACTTGGTCTTCTCGACGACAAAGCTCCCTTATGACAATGTCGTCGACTTAGCTGGACATTTTACTTTAAGATTTTGAAGAGCTTCATCACACCAGACTTCTCAATGATATCGTCGTGTGATACTTGTTGACATGATGATACTGTGACTTGGTTGATTCTTCTTGTTCTCACAATGATATCGATGACAATGTTATCCATATTGTCATGACGATTAATTACTTATTCTTTCAACGATGAAACTAAACTTTCAATAATACTAGTAAAATTTCAACGATATGTCTAGTCCTTCTCAACGATTTTGGACTTAGAGGGATTAGAGAGGTACTGGACATGCATTTTATTCTCTGCAATAGGCTTTGATCCTTCACGAGTCTTCTCAATGATATTTCCATGTGATACTCGTTGTTACAATGATATTGTCATGTGTATCTTGTTGACATGACGATATTTGCCTTAGAAATCTTTGCTTGATCCTTATACATTATGCTTAGTGTGTTTGATATTCTAACCTACTTAGGTCACATCAAGTGCACTTCAAATACAAATTGTACTTATCATTAACCTGAGCACTTCTTCAAATCAAGAACATTGTCGGGCACTGTTCCCAACAATCTCTCCTTATTTAAAGAAGTCATAACTTATTCAATGATAAAGTACATCTAATGAAAATCAACATATAGTAAGATCATTTTAGTTTAGTTTATATGATATGAGGTGATCACAGTATAATAGACAGAGTCAGAAACATCATTTCATTGAGAATTTATAAATAGTGAAACATATTTTGAAATTTTCAGCAGTTCTACATTTGCCCATCTATGTTTCTAGTTCCTTTAAAACTACTTCACCCCTTGCTTTCTTTACAGCAGCCTCCTTTTTATTTTTAGATTGCCTAGTAAAGTATCCTTTTAGCTTAGGATGATATTTGAGTGGCTCTTGTGCATCTGCTGGGATTCTTCCTGCTTGCCTATCTTTTTGTGGCTTCTTCTTAGTTCTTCTTAATTTTCATACTTGGCCCATTCTTGGGAGCTATACAATTTATTTATTTCAGCTTTATTTCTTTTAATGTGCTCCCATGCATTTAATATTATTTCTCTGAATTTGGGGCTCCATTGCCCATAATCTTCTTTCTTCTCCATTTCTTCTCTGTATCTTTTCTTTCTTAGCTTTACCTCATCTTTCTCTGTTATCTCCTATCCTTTCCTTTGTTCAGCAGTTATAACAGATGTATCAGCAGGTGGATCAATTGGCTCATCATAGAAGATAGGATGGAGATTCATTGATTCCCTGATTGTATTAGAGGTCTAGATGGCATGCTCACCACTGACCTTTATCATAGATCTCTAGATCCCCCTTTACGACTTCTTCTGAAATGTCCCTTTGTAGGCTCCCCTGAAGATTCAGAAACTTGTCTTTTAGCATGTGGATTTCTTTTTTCAGATGATTTTTGGTTTCAAGTAAATGAATGTCCAACTCCTGAGTGCAGAGATCTAGCTTTTCCTGAATGATTACTTTGTGCTCAGCCATTTTCCTGGTGGTAGCTATGTAGGCCTTTTCCAGATTGTCAGAGGTTACAACCTGATTTTCAATGATATCTGCTCGACCCATGTGAGTGAGTTCTAGTGGTTTGGCAGTGTTCTTTTGCAGACTTTTCATATCAATTCTTAGACTAGCAGTCTCACTTGACTGATCTTTTCTTATGTCATTGACAGCAGTGTCAACATGGCTTTCAAGTTTGATTCTCTACTCTTCCAAGAGCATCTTTATTTGGAGCAGCAACGAGGAGTCCTCTAGCCTTTGTTCTGGAGAAGAGCTGGGCTTTTTAGGTTCTCCCTCAGCCTTCTTCTTCATTATAATAGAGAGATAGTCATCCATTCCTTCAGCCTCATCAAACATAGGAGAAGGAGATCTTCTGAAGGAAGATTGTCTCACTTCACCCTCAGGGATAGTTGATTTTTCAACATTTAACAGATCTTTGCTTGTGTTATCAGCAAGATCTTCTTGATTTACCTCCTGTTGAGCTCCACTTGGGTCCTCTTGGACTGCTAAACCAGGATGGACAGCATTCTCAGCCACAGTGATCTTGTTGATCACATCTTCCACATAAGCAGGGAGCTCAGTGTCATGCTCCCCATCAGTTTCAGCATTCACTTGATCTGTTCCTGCAGTGGTCCTGGACCCCAAGCTCAGTGCTGAAGTCTAGAGAGAGACATTCCTCTGCTCCACATGCTCCTCGAAGCTTGATAGATCTGGATTATGAATAAGCTCACTCTCTGCATAAGAGCTTTCTTCTTCACTTTCCACATCCTTTGCAGACTTTATCCCCTTGGGAGACTTTGTCAAAACCTTCTCTTATCTTTCAAGTATCTTTATATCCATCTTTCTTATGTGATGAATTTTTACTCCTAGTTTCTTGTTGAAGTTTTCAGGATATGATATTTGTAGGTAAAGGGATAGTATTCTGCCAAGATTGGGCACTTGAAAGCTTTCTTGTATTCTCTTGAAAATGATTTGAGCCTAATCTATTTTCTTGCTTAGGATAATCTTTTTCCCACTATGTCAGCCAGCAGCTTTCCCTGCTGATTAAAACTCTTCCTTTCCAGAGATCCATAGGTCTTCCTGGAGTGCCCACACCATGCTAGGGCATCATCTGGGTCCTTTTTGGTGACCTCTTTATTCTCTTCTTCATTGGCAAAGGCAGGCAGCTGAAGAATCTTAGCCAATCTCTTTGGAGTCATTTTTACTTTTGTCCCATTTATCTTACTTTTGATTGACGTCACTTTTGATCCAACCTTGGCATTTGAATAGAATTCGAGGAATTATCTTTTCATTATCACAGTAGATTCTGATAACATGAACTCCAAATTGGCGGAGTCGAACAGTCTGACAGTGCCTTGAATTTCTTTTGGTGCCTTCAGGAATCCATTTCTCACTATCTCACTTCCTTCATATAGATACCCTTCCTTCTTTGGGGCCATTTCTCAGATATTTGAAGGAGGCATGAGCAGCATCGACTTATTTACTTGCGCAAGACGGAGAGTACACGACTGCTTTTTAGGGCAAATGTAGTATGTGCTTTTAATTTCAAGACATTTGACCCTGTTTATAATTTCTGGTGTCGGAGGTGACTGGTCGCGTGTTAAATGTTTGATTATATCAGATTGAATGGTTGTAATCTATTTATTTTAGATTTCTGAATTTTCGAATAGATAGGTATCATCATGTCTTTATGATAAAGTCGTAGAGTCATTTCGACGATACATTTTGTTATTACGACGATATCGTTTTGTAGACAAAATGATATTGTCTTGGATTACTCTTTTGCATAATCAACGTGTTGTGAGTCAGCCGCAACATCATTCTTGTATGCTTTCTTAAGGATGCTTTGTTAATTTAGTGACATAAGATTATATATTTGTTATGGTGCTTAGTGTCTTTTTATCTGAATTGTATTAACTTATATTTAGCTGACTATTCTCACAAATAAGTTAATTATCAATTCTATGTTAACACAAGTTCAACATGTATACTGATGTAATTACATGAACAAGTATATCACAAACTTCATCAAGATTTTATAGATAAGCCAAATGTTTTTAAAATAAAGTTGCAATAACATTAGCTTCTAGCTATCACATATGTCAGTTCTACTTTAACAGTTCCTTTTTTTCTCTGCATCTTTCTCCTTCCTTTGAAGCTTCTGCTCTTGTTTTTCAAAATAGGAGAATGACTTAGGGATGTATCTATCAGGAATAGATGGGGCATTCTCTGGCATTGTTTTTTCTTGTTGATGATGTATGTACAATGTTCTCATGGCTTCTGTCTTCCTGTGCTTGTCCCACTCACTTGAGGGGTAGTGCTGGATATGCCCTTGCCACTTTCCCCAAAGTTTCTTCATGTAGTCCATACTATATCTCTTGACATTGGGCTTACAAAGTTAAGGCTTGGATCACAGGGACCTTGTTCATCTCTTTTTCGCTTAAGAGGCATTTCTTCATCCATCTTTATGGTCTTCCTTTTATGACATGACTCACCAATCCACTGTATAATTTGCTTCGTACTTTGCTCCAATTTAGTGTTTAAAGCATCATGAGTGAATTCATTTGAGTCAATGCACCTAGTTATGATTAAATTTTGACTATCAGCAATTTTTATGGTTAGCCATCTAACTCCTTTTTCCAGATTTCACCTGCATATTGACTTTGTTGTAGTGAGGTGTCCACTCTTTCACCAAGGGATTGCATTGCATTCATATTGTTGTCAATAGTTGTTCCTGCCCTTATGAACCAGCTGGTGATCTGAGTATTGATGTGATCAATGTCTGCTCTTATCTCATTCATCTAAGCTGACATGTCATCTCTGATTCCCCTAACTGCCTTGTCCACATAATCTTGATAGCTTTTTCTTTCATCAGTTAGCAAATCCGTTATTTGTTCAATCAAGGAGCTTGAAGCTTGCTCATGAGATGGTCGTGTAGATGTTCGTGCAAGATCTTGCTTTATCTCAGTTGCTTTCCCTTCCAAGTCTTCACCCATACTTGCCATGATCTCATCATCAAGAGGATTATTATTAGGGGAATCACGTCTTTGATAAGCATTTTCAGTTTCCTTTGCAGTCACTTTGTCTGGAATCAGGATGAAATCAGTACATACATTCTCCAGTTCAAGTCTTCCTTTCTCAAGAGAAGTATTTTCAGCATCTATCATGCAGCCCCCTAGGTTTTCTTGGACAGCAGCCTCATTATGAGTAGCTTCCTCAACCTCAGGAGCAGGAAATTCATTTTGAGACTTCTCTCTCAGCAACAACCACATTCTTGACAAGCAACACTGTCTCTTGGGCCGAGAGCCCAGTATGAGTCTCCCCCTCAACTATTGCATTATTCTTTCTACCAGACAAGTCTTCAGGTGTTGGCATGGCAGCAACCCGAGTCTCTGCATGTGATTTTAGATCTGGTATGCAATTTCTTTCTGCAGATGAGATGTCCTCACTTTCAGTGACCTTTTTCCCTTTCTTTGTACTTTTAGGGATAACTTTCTCTCATCTCTCCAGAATTTTCAAGCCAATCTTCTTCATGTGATGGATGAGTGATCTCATCTTTATATTTAGCTGAAGAGAGTTGATGAGGTACAGAGAAAGGATTCTTCCAAAGTTTGGTGCCTGAAGGCTTCCCTGGATCTATTTGAAGAGTAACTGAGCCAGTCAGTTTTCTTGCATAGAATTATTCTTGTCATTATTTCAAACATGTCCTTGGATATTATGTAGTGAGATCCAGATTTGCATATTAATGTTTTGCCAATAATATCTGACAAAAGTTTTCCTCTTGAATTGAAGTCAGCCTTTTTCAGGGTACCATGTAGTTGTCTTGTATGGTTGCACCACTTCCTTGCAGTCATGAGATCTTCCTCCAAAATTTCTTCCTCTATCTCGTCTTCTGAGAATTTAGGCAGACGAAGCACCTTGGAAAGTCCTTTTGCCGTCACTCTTAATGGGGTATTTCCAACCCTAGTCTTGATGGCATTTCTTGAAGTGCTCATCTTGGCTTCGACATAGAGCTCCAAAAGTTCTCTATGCATGATAGTAGTTGGCTCTGAGAGCACGTATTCCAGTCCCACAGCCTCAATTTGCTCGATTGCTGATTTTATCTCTTCATTGGCGTTGATGAACCCGCGCACACCAGCTCGCATCCAGTATTGCAGGTGTCGTCATTCTTGATGGGTGCCATTTCCTTTAATCGTCGAGTTTGAAGGGGTTCGACGTCGCGTGAGCTTGAGAACTCGTCGTGATAGCTTAGAGCAAATGTAGGTTGTACTCTATTTCTAAATATGTGACCTATTTATATATGTCTTACTTTAGAATGTAAAGGGGAGCGTACCTGGATTGATGGACTAATTGTATTGATTTAGAATCAACGGCTGTGATTGTAAGATCCAATATATTTTTTGAAGGTAATATATCTATGTTTTTGATGAGTTTCTTCTTAATCCAGACTTATGCCTGAATCCTCTATTGTCCAATAACCATATTTACTTTGATTGGCCACTGGATAGACCTGCAAGATAGGGATTAATATTCCTTAGGAACCCAAATGAATTTGGGTCCTAGGCTCTTATTAACCCTAACGACTAGAACTCTAGCAACTACTCCACTGACTGGCTTCTCATACCTTACTCTAGTTATTGTTGGGTTGAACCAATAGTCTATAGCAAAGTGCCCAACCTTGCCACAACACCAACACTCAAATCTATTATACCTTCTTTTCCGAGTCACCTTTTAAATGGAGTGCAGGTGACTGGAAGAGCAGGCTGCTTTACAGCAAGCATTTCTACTAATCATGTGACTGTGCATTGATCTTGGAGTTGGTTGCAAAGTCAATGATTTTACTTTAGGAATAGGCTTTTGAGGTAAAGATTTTTCCTTCTTTTTGACTAATGGTGCCTGTGGAGAGACATCCTTTTGGAAGATAGTTCTAGCTTGGGAAGTCTCTCCAACTTCCTTATTATATCCTAGTCCTCCTCCGTATTGAGTGGAGAAGCTATCAATAATAGAGAGAACAGTTTGGGCTTAGAGAAGCTAGCCATAAGCCTTCTTTCTGAGATAAGCTTGTTCTCTAGAGACTTAATTGTCATATCATGAGCTTCAGACCTCTTCTGAAGTAGGATAAGCTCATTGGACAGTTTAGTCACCTCCTTGGTCTTCTCATCTATTTGAGATCTGAATGGCTTGAGGATCCTTATTTCCTCAGCCTGAGATTTGACCAATTTCTTGCTCTTTGTAAGAGCTTCCAATAGAATTCCATATTATTCCATTAGATCAGTATGGTCCTCATTGTTGCATGATGAGCAGTCTTCTGCATCATCATCAGATGATGAGCCATCATCTGATGCATGCTTGGTCTTTTTAAATAAAGCAGATAATGAAGATGTGTGAGGGGTGCATACCTGAGGAGGATGTGAACCATCCTGATCTTCTTCATTAGATAGGGCAACAAGCCCAAAGGACTCCTCATCCTCAGATTCACTGTCTGAGAGAGTGAGAGATGCTCTTATCCTTCTTCTAGCCACAGAGCAGTCTTCATCCTAAGATTCACTGTCTGAGAGAGTAATGAGTGCTCTGATTTCTTATACACTTAGCTCCATAAATGTTTCTTTTTCAGAGTAGGAGGAGCAGCAACTGCTTTCACTTAGATATCTAAACTTCTTGATGTTAGATCTTCTTACTTTCTTCATGGAGCTTTAACTTTTTATGGTGATAACTTGACACACCTAAGGGCATATCTATTCAAGCTATTAAGCTTTTTATGAACAACCTACCTCTGATACCACTTGTTAGTTTATGATGTTGTCTAATCACCTAGAGGGGGTGAATAGGTGTTTCAAATATTTTAGTATTTTTTTCTTGAATGACTGTTCTTGGTTAGAGATATATGTATACTTGGAGCACACCATAGAAAACACACAATGATTTATAGTGGTTCCCCTAAACAATATATCTAGAGTACTCCATTATCCATCTGTGCCTATCTAGCAGTGTGCTAGAATCAACAATCTCCACCAAAACTCAGATCTACTCCACAGATCTTACAACTCAGGCACACAGGCCCCACAGCTCAGACATTCATGCCCTACAACTCTGATCTATCTCAGATTCTACCTCAGGTTCCAGGAACCCTACAACGCAGGCACACCATGCCTTACAACTCAGATCTATCTCAGATCCTACCTCAAGTTCTCACAGAACTCTACAACTCAGACTTATAAAAGTCCTACAGAGAATATATAAAATACATGAATGAAGAACACTTTACACAGTAAATAAAATACTTTAGAGATCTTCTGAAGCCAGATGTTGACGGCCTCTGGACTTGAAGAGATAAATAGAAAGATCTTATCTTGTAGAACACAAGCTTCTCTTCAATCCTTTCTTCAATATGGAACACAGCTTGACAGACGGTGTTGCTTGACTAAGACTTGGAGAACAGAGAGCAAGAGCGTTTTGTTCTCGA
Organism: Dactylorhiza incarnata; assembly: GCA_033032865.1. Classification (NCBI taxonomy): domain Eukaryota; kingdom Viridiplantae; phylum Streptophyta; class Magnoliopsida; order Asparagales; family Orchidaceae; genus Dactylorhiza; species Dactylorhiza incarnata. The sequence goes on along the minus strand of JAWHQI010000044.1, from coordinate 4,039,114 downwards.
GAGATTATTCCTTCTTCACACAGCCATATTTACTGTTCGGTTGATCTGTGTATTCTTTGTGTTGAAATCAGGGTAGACACTATTCCTATTTTTTTTTTACTAGGGGACCTTCTAACGGTCTACTCAGAGGTCCATTATGTAAGAACCTTTTTTTGCTTCACAACCGGGTCTTATGCCCAGAACCACCGTTTTGCGGTAACACCAACACACGGGAAGATCGCCACTATAAAACGTTGATCCCACCGGCAATATCGATCACGGAAAAAGAAAAGTACAAAAGAACAAATATTAGTCCAAGTCCACATCACATGTTATATAAAATCATAATGGTATGTGTCCACATGATAATAACTGAATTAAAAGAGTAATAATAAAAGGGCTCCTGCCCAGTGCATCAAATCCTCACTACAAGTCACTCACGGAAGCATATACTAATAATCACTCACAGTCCCGGCAGCTGCTACTCCTCTGCTAGACTGGCCCACCTCCAACTGCATCGGCCTCTGGTGGTGCTGCGCCTCCTGGTGTTGCTCCTCGATCCCCTAAAATGATATTGTTCACCGACCGTTAGTCAAAAGACTACGCCTTGTTTCCCCCACCCCTCCCCCAGTGGCTCCTAGGCACCGTGCGAGAGGAATGAAGCGGAAGGATAGCAAGGGGTATAAATCAAGCAGATGACATGACCTAGCTACATGAAAATCTACCACTACACAACACGTATATATAGAACAGTAAGTAAAGTAGGGTAAAGAACAAGTAAAGAATAGTAAATGAGTAGAGTACAAACTACAGCTAGCTACCACAGATAAAGTAAAGTGAATTAAGTAAGAAAGGTAACCTTGATTTATAGGAAAGCTCATACAGACCTATTCTAACACCCCAAAAATTTAGTAGTTCAGCGAAGTAGGCGGAGTGGTAGTGCTGCGCTGGAAGCAGGCTAAATTTTCCCTGTCTGCTCTTAGCGCACGATCAGTGGCCTCTTCGCGCACGACCAGTGATCGTGCGCCAGCAATCGTGCGCTTATTCGCAAGAAATCGGAGTTCTGTCTCCTCTTATCGCACGACCATTTCTCCTCTTAGCACACGACCAGCGATCGTGCGCCTGTGATCGTGCGCCCTGTTTGTTCTGCTCTGCGATTTTGAGCGGAGAAGCCGATCCGACCGATCAAATTTCTTGGAAATTGATCCAACGGCTGGGATTAGTTGCTGGGGGGGTCTTAGGGCTTTGGAGAGGGATTAAACCCTCATAATTCCATAGCCTTTCTCTCTCCAACCCTAGAGAAAGAAGAAGGAGCCAAGGAAGAAGAAGGAAGATCCCGCCATTGACGGAGCTCCGGAGCTCCGTTTCGCGAGCCGTTTCCAGATTTGGAGAGTGCAGCCCGGTGCGGTCGTTTCTCTCCGTGTAGAATCTCGGATCCATGGCGAAAAAGAACGCGTCTAGGGTAACGATTCTTCCTCCCGAACTTTGGACTTGTATTTTTCCTTTCATTCCTCTTTCTATGCTTGCATGAGGTGTCTCTTTCACCAAATGGGTGAAGTGTAGGATTCCCTCAAGTTCTTCGGAACTCCGGGTAGATTGTGTCCGTCCCCGGCATTATTGTATGTAGAAAATCCGGTAGTCGTGCGGATTTAGGCATTTTGTGTGAAGCCTATTCGTGGCCGTGATCCCGAATCGGTGATGCTTGATTTGCGACGTTGCATTTAGGTTAGGCCTAGAATGCGTGCCGGAGAATGACTCCATGAAATCATCTATAGTATTGCGGGAATTAAGTGTAGGCGTCTCGTGAAGATCCTAACGATAGCCCCATGCTTTGAGATTTGGATGAAGGCAAACCTTCACCACGAAATTGATGCAGAGCGTATGTACCTCCCTTGTTGAGTATTCGTGAAGCCTAGATCCTTGTGAAGGGGGTTAGGTGCGTAGCGTATATTTAGTGTAGCACTTGAAAGTGCTAAACCCTTACGGGCCGAGGTGAAGTCGTACCCGCGTCGTGCGATAGATCGCGACGATTAGAGCACGGGCAAAGCTAAACCGAACCCGTTTCCATGCAGATCGGTATGAGGTCCCTACCTCATGAGAGCCGTGTGATCATGGGAGAGGTCGTGGAAGGTGTCTTACCTAGTCCGACCAAAAGCTCTATTCCCCACCTAAGGCGATGGCCCTTACAGTGGAGTGTTTTGTGAAATGGATGTTATGTTAGCCTCATGCGAATGCTTAGGCGGTTGTGGGGAACCTTCGGGTGAACCCAACCAACATCATGTGCATAACTAGGTTCCCTTCTCTTGATGCTCAACCTAGAAGATTGATTGTGCTTGAAACCTCACCTTGTGTAGTTGCACTTTCTTTATATTAGTACTTGTGCTAGTATGGCTTGCTTGCAGGGTAGAAGCTCCGCCACCCCGGGAAAGGGATGGGGTTGTTATAATTTGGTCAGCTGTGCTGACCGTTACTTTGTTTGCCACGGCTTGTTGGAATGTTCTTATGCAGGTGCAGGTGAGCCTAGCGGGAAATAGCGGGCGATGGCCCTTTTGCTGCGTTGGCCCCCCAAGGCCAGCCTTTTTCCTGTTTTTCATGTATTGCCGGCCTGCGTGCCGATGTATGCTTTATGGAGCTTTGTTCTTTGGGTAAATGTACGGCCTTAAGGCCGTAACTCTTTATTCTGGTTTCATTCCTATGATAGTGGACAGTTCTAAATGAAATGGTTTAATTAATGCTTCCGCTTACGTTTTGTACTCTCGTGTAGTTGTTACTTTCTGGTTATCACCTTTTAACTCCTAGCTAGTGTGGTTTGTATGCCGTGGGGTCCCGGCCGGACCTACTGTTATACAATTTGTACTGGCAGGGTGTTACAATTTGGTATCGGACTTAAGGCGTCGATCCGTAGTTTAGCGAATTCGGGACGAATTCCTTTTAAGGGGTGGTGCGCACGGGTTGTGCATTCACCTAAAACGATAAAAACTAATAAGAATGTCCACTTAGGAATGAAAAAAAAACATACTTGTTTGCGGAACCTGAGCGTTCCATGATTGATGTTTGATATGTAGTGGGTCACTAAATTGTGCCTTGCATGATTATAGGTGACTAGAAGTGCTGCAGGGCAGTCTCGACCCCGTAACACCGCTGAAAGTAGTGGGTTGGCTGAAGTGCCAGCGACCACTCCTTCTGCTGAGATGATCAGAATGGTCGCAGAAGCAGTCTTCGCGATGATCAATGCTCAACCGCAAAGGCTTGCGCAGCCTGCTACGCCTATTACAGATGCGGCCCCGGTGATCGAACCTGCAGTGGAACCTGCGGTGGAACCGAGGGTTGAGGCCCCTGTGCCAGTAGCTGCAGTGGAACCTGCGGTAGCGCCGAGGGTGGAACGTCAAGTTGCGCAAGTAGCTGTGGGGCGAGCGCGTGACCAACAATTAAAGCACTTCCTGAGCTTTAATCCTCCTACCTTCTCAGGATCTGAGTCCCCAACGGAGGCAGAAGACTGGTTGTCAAGAGTTAGAAGAACTCTGAGGGCGACAGCGACGGACGAAGCCATGATGGTCACCTTAGCCACTTTCCTTCTTGATGGAGAGGCTGTGCTGTGGTGGGAAGAGCAGGAGCTGCATAAGTTCTGCGGTAGAGATATTACCGAAATCACAATGGCTGAGTTTTCAAAGTCGTTCCTCCAGAGGTTTATCCCCTCTGCCCAGCGCATTGCGTTACAAAACCAGTTCTTGAGGTTGACACAAGGTGATCGCTCCGTTGACGATTACTTGCATGAGTTTACCAGACTGAGTCGCTATGCGGGGTCCTTGGTGGAGGATGAGGAGACAAAGACAAATAAGTTCTATGAAGGGCTTCGGGACGAGTTGAGGCTGCTCCTCGCAGGCCCTATGACGTTTGGCTTCCAAGTGATGGTGCAAACTGCCAGATCTTTGGAGTTGGACATGAAGAGGTTACAAGCAAGGGGTGTTGTAAATAAACCTGAGTTTCATGCGCCGGCCTCTCAGTCCAAGTCGGAGTTCAGAAGGAACAAAAGGAGATCACTCTGGGAAGGAACACCGAAGGTGAAACCACGTTCGTCGGTATGCGAGGAGCGAGCAAGACGCTGATGTCTGCTCTCCAGGTGGTTAAGGCGGTGAGATAAGGCGCCGAGTTGTTCTTCACCTTGTTGGAGGCTTCGGAGCCAAAGCCCTGGTTATGTGATGTCCCAGTTGTAGCGGAGTACGCCGACGTGTTTCCTAACGAACTCCCTGGGGCTCCGCCTCAGCGAGAGATCGATTTCTGTATCGAGTTGGTGCCAGGTGCCAAACCTGTGGCCCGCTCACCGTACCGAATAGCGCCAAAGGAATTGGCAGAGTTGAAGGTCCAATTGCAAGAGCTGCTAGAGCAAGGCTACGTACGTCCAAGCTCATCGCCTTGGAGTGTACCGGTCCTCTTTGTGAAAAAGAAGGACGGGAGCTTGCGTCTATGTATCGATTATCGAGAGCTAAACAAGTTGACCGAGAAGAACCGATATCCGATTCCAAGAATCGATGATTTATTCGACCAACTGGTTGGGTCGACGGTTTACTCCAAGCTGGACCTAAGGTCCGGCTATTATCAACTGCGAATAAGGGAATGTGACATTCCAAAAACAGCGTTCAGTACCCGTTTTGGGCACTACGAGTTCACGATGATGCCGTTCGGTCTGTCTAATGCACCGTCGGTATTCATGGACTTAATGAACAGGACGTTCCGAGAGTATTTGGATCAATTTATGATCGTCTTCCTCGACGACATTTTGGTATACTCTCAGTCGGAAGAGGAGCATGTAGGGCATCTGCACGCAGTTCTGAGCACCTTGAGGAGGAGTCAGCTATATGCCAAATTCTCCAAGTGCGAGTTTTGGTTACCGTCAGTAGCATTCCTTGGTCATGTCGTTAGTGGAGCAGGAATTGCTGTTGATCCGTCGAAGATAGAAGCGATCCGAGCGTGGCCTTTGTTGAAAAACGTAGCGGAAGTCCGAAGTTTCTTAGGACTTGCCGGCTATTATAGGCGCTTTGTGGAAAACTTCTCGAGGATCGCACTTCCTCTCACAAAACTGACTAGGAAGGATCATAAGTTCGTTTGGTCGCCCGAGTGCGCACGAGCTTTTGAAGAGCTGAAGAGCCGACTGACCACGACGCCCATTCTATGCTCGCCACAAGGTACGGAAGGCTACGAAATTTATAGCGACGCCTCAGGAAGTGGTTTGGGTTGTGTCCTAGTGCAGTTCAGGAAGGTAATTGCCTACGGCTCCCGGCAACTGAAGGTTCATGAGAGGAATTACCCGGTCCATGATTTGGAGCTAGCGGCCGTGGTTTTCGCCCTCAAACTTTGGAGGCACTATCTATATGGCGTGAAGATCGATATCTTTACCGACCACAAGAGCCTCAAGTACTTGCTAGATCAAAGGGAGTTGAATATGCATCAAAGGAGGTGGATGGAGTTCCTTGGGGATTACACCTTCGACATCAAATATACTCCCGGTAAAGGAAATGTAGTTGCGGACGCGTTGAGTCGTCGGGCTCCCGCACAAGCAAATTGGATTTTGATGCATGATGAGCGTCTAATCCGTAAGCTGGAAGAAATGGAGATCATTTGCATTGATAGGAGAACGTCTACTTCAGCATGCTTGAACTGGACGGAGGTTCAGTACGACCTTGCCGACCGAGTTCGACAAACATTGGAGCTGGACGAGAGCATGAAACGCTATAAAGCAGAAACCGTTTAAGGGTTAAACGCTGATTTCTCCTTCGAAGACGACCTTATGTGGAAACAGGAAAGGTTGTGCATCCCAAACGTTGGCACTCTACGAGCGGAATTGATGTACGAGGCTCATCTTACCAAGTACTCGATCCACCCGGGGAGCACTAAAATGTTTATGGATATGAAGAAACTTTTCTGGTGGCCGGGTATGAAGAAAGACATTGCCCTTTACGTGGCCAAGTGTCATACTTGCGCGTTGGTGAAAGCGGAATGTCAACGTCCCGGTGGGTTTCTGAAGTCCTTGCCGATTCCGGAATGGAAGTTTGATGATATTTCGATGGATTTCGTGCACGGATTGCCGAGATCGCAACATGGAAACGACGCCATCTGGGTGATCGTGGACCGTTTGACAAAGGTATCACACTTCATTCCGAACCGAAGGATGATTCTGTAGAAAAGCTAGCGAAGCTCTATGTTGATAGTATTGTGAGACTGCACGGTGTCCCTCGTAGCATCGTCAGCGATCGTGACGGGCGTTTCACATCGAAAGATTGGAGGCGTATACATGAACTGTTGGGCACGAAATTGAAGTTCAGCATGGCCTTCCACCCGCAAACGGATGGACAGACCGAGAAAACCAACAGGACTATGGAGGATATGCTCCAAATGTGCGCTCTAGACTTTGGGAAGAGGTGGGAAGATCATCTCTATATGATCGAGTTCGCCTACAATAATAGCTACCAAGCCAGTATAAAGATGGCTCCCTTCGAGGCCCTCTATGGTAAGAAGTGTCGTACGCCGTTGTCTTGGGCGGAAACGGGCGATACTAAGCTATTGAAGCGAAAGGATGTTGAAGAAGCAGCTTCGACGATCCGAATTATACGTGAAAGGCTATTGATTGCCCAGGATAGGCAAGCAAAATATTTCAACGCCAAGCATAGGAACCTAGAGTTCGCCGTCGGTGACCGGGTTTACTTGAAGATCAAACCGTTCAAAGGGGTATCAAGTATCCGACGCTTGAAAAAGCTCAGTCCAAGGTACTTAGGACCATTTGAGATCGTGGAACGTGTTGGTGATGCGGCTTATCGGCTTGCACTATCTGCAGAGCTGAGCGGTCTGCACGACGTGTTTCACATTTCAGTGTTGAGGAAGGCAGTGCAAGAGCCTACTCATATCGTTGTGGTCGGCAAAGTGCCGGTTGATAGTGGGTTATCGACGAAAGTCAAGCCCTTACGCATCGAAGATACCGAAGTAAAGCAACTGCGAAACAAGTGCATTCGGATGGTAAAAGTCCGGTGGGATAATTGCGGCCGAGAGGAGCTCTCTTGGGAGAGAGAGCAAACAATGCTTGTGGAGTACCCCGAGCTATTTCTCTCAGGTAAATTAACTGTAATTCATGCTATTACTGTTTTCTGAATTTCGGGACGAAATTCTTTTAAGGGGGGTGGAGTTGTAACACCCCAAAAATTTAGTAGTTCAGCGAAGTAGGCGGAGTGGTAGTGCTGCACTTGAAGCAGGCTAAATTTTCCCTGTCTGCTCTTAGCGCACGATCAGTGGCCTCTTCGCGCACGACCAGTGATCGTGCGCCAGCAATCGTGCGCTTATTCGCAAGAAATCGGAGTTCTGTCTCCTCTTATCGCACGACCATTTCTCCTCTTAGCGCACGACCAGTGATCGTGCGCCTGTGATCGTGCGCCCTGTTTGTTTTGCTCCGCGATTTTGAGCGGAGAAGCCGATCCGACCCATCAAATTTCTTGGAAATTGATCCAACGGCTGGGATTGGTTGCTGGGGGGGTCTTAGGGCTTTGGAGAGGGATTAAACCCTCATAATTCCATAGCCTTTCTCTCTCCAACCCTAGAGAAAGAAGAAGGAGCCAAGGAAGAAGAAGGAAGATCCCGCCATTGACGGAGCTCCGGAGCTCCGTTTCGCGAGCCGTTTCCAGATTTGGAGAGTGCAGCCCGGTGCGGTCGTTTCTCTCCGTGTAGAATCTCGGATCCATGACGAAAAAGAACGCGTCTAGGGTAACGATTCTTCCTCCCGAACTTTGGACTTGTATTTTTCCTTTCATTCCTCTTTCTATGCTTGCATGAGGTGTCTCTTTCACCAAATGGGTGAAGTGTAGGATTCCCTCAAGTTCTTCGGAACTCCGGGTAGATTGTGTCCGTCCCCGACATTATTGCATGTAGAAAATCCGGTAGTCGTGCGGATTTAGGCATTTTGTGTGAAGCCTATTCGTGTCCGTGAGCCCGAATCGGTGATGCTTGATTTGCGACGTTGCATTTAGGTTAGGCCTAGAATGCGTGCCGGAGAATGACTCCGTGAAATCATCTATAGTATTGCGGGAATTAAGTGTAGGCGTCTCGTGAAGATCCTAAGGAAAGCCCCATGCTTTGAGATTTGGATGAAGGCAAACCTTCACCACGAAATTGATGCGGAGCGTATGTACCTCCCTTGTTGAGTATTCGTGAAGCCTAGATCCTTGTGAAGGGGGTTAGGTGCGTAGCGTATATTTAGTGTAGCACTTGAAAGTGCTAAACCCTTACGGGCCGAGGTGAAGTCGTACCCGCGTCGTGCGATAGATCGCGATGATTAGAGCACGGGCAAAGCTAAACCGAACCCATTTCCATGCAGATCGGTATGAGGTCCCTACCTCATGAGAGCTGTGTGATCATGGGAGAGGTCGTGGAAGGTGTCTTACCTAGTCCGACCAAAAGCTCTATTCCCCACCTAAGGCGATGTCCCTTACGGTGGAGTGTTTTGTGAAATGGATGTTATGTTAGCCTCATGCGAATGCTTAGGCGGTTGTGGGGAACCTTCGGGTGAACCCAACCAACATCATGTGCATACCTAGGTTCCCTTCTCTTGATGCTCAACCTAGAAGATTGATTGTGCTTGAAACCTCACCTTGTGTAGTTGCACTTTCTTTATATTAGTACTTGTGCTAGTATGGCTTGCTTGCAGGGTAGAAGCTCCGCCACCCCGGGAAAGGGGTGGGGTCGTTATAATTTGGTCAGCTGTGTTGACCGTTACTTTGTTTGCCACCGCTTGGTGGAATGTTCTTATGCAGGTGCAAGTGAGCCTAGCGGGAAATAGTGGGCGATGGCCCTTTTGCTGCGTTGGCCCCCGAAGGCCAGCCTTTTTCTTGTTTTTCATGTATTGCCGGCCTGCGTGCCGATGTATGCTTTATGGAGCTTTGTGCTTTGGGTAAATGTAAGGCCTTAAGGCCGTAACTCTTTATTCTGGTTTCATTCCTATGATAGTGGACAGTTCTAAATGAAATGGTTTAATTAATGCTTCCGCTTACGTTTTGTACTCTCGTGTAGTTGTTACTTTCTAGTTATCACCTTTTAACTCCTAGCTAGTGTGGTTTGTATGGCGTGGGGTCCCGGCCGGACCTACTGTTATACAATTCGTACTGGCAGGGTGTTACACCTATAGACCAAGGGGTCGTTTAGCAAGGCCTATTGTATAAAAAGTCTGATACCAATTTATACGACAGTGGTAGAGGTTTTGAATACAATGCTTGTTATGACATGCAGTGTTATGCAGATTAATGTTATGTTCACGCAAGTGCAACACACGCGCCCGACTCTATGCGCACGGACCTTTAGTTCCCTCTTTTGTAGTTAGCTAAACTCTCAGGTACCTCCCGTAGTGGAAAATGGAGGCAGTGAGTTGGGCCTCGCCCACCTCTAGGTTGGCATTCACACTACCTAACATAAACCTTTCGTACGCCTCAATGTGAAGAATGCAACCGCGGAGCGCCTGCGTACTCTTACTGGCTGGTCCAACAGACTTTTCCTTGACTAAGTGATAACCACATTTGCCGATTCATCACATCGACATCGATTCAAATGACCATCCAATACCGAAGACCCACCACATTTATGCACATGCAATTATGATTACCATATGTATCCGAGTCATAGGCTCCCCGGACTAACCCGTCTGTCACAACAACCTTCCGAGCCACCGGCTAGCCAAACTAAACCAACTAAACACCCGTAGCAACGGGATGTGGGTGAGTGTATTATTAAATTAAGCTTGCAAACCAGTTTACACCTACAGTTTAGGGTTAATCTTGGACTTCTCGGGGACTGCCATGTGAGGGGCTCACAATGATACTAGAAACTATGCTGGGCTGAATCCCAAAGTTCCCTTCCCAAGACACTTACTATTGTCGGTAACTACCCATGCCCAAACTCCTCTTATCATTACACTTTAGCTAACCCTAAGTGTATTTTACTTCGCTCCAAGGGGATGACGACCTCTCGTCGATCCCGAACACATCCTTGCCCCTTTACCAATCGGGCACACTCAACACCTAGACTCATGTTGGTGACCTCAAACCTCCTCAACCAGACTAAGACACAAACTACCTCTCATTCCAACCTAGTGGTCTACAAGTTGCCCTAACTCTGTAGTTTTACTATGTGCAGATCTAATGAGTTGTATGAGGTGCATGAAAGGAGGTACTCCAAATAGTCATTCAAATGCCCCAAGATTATTATTGGGTGTGTGTTATGACATTTTTAGACTAACTCCAGAAATTCATAATTTTCCCAATTTATTTGACATTTATTATAATTTCTCCAAAATTAGAAAACATATGACTTTGAACACCAAGTATGGTTTTCTGATAAGCTAAGGCCTTAATAAAACTTGCACAACTATATATCATCAAAATAATAGCCATGTGTGAGATTCATTAATTTTCAGAAAGGTTTTGACCTCCAAATAAAATATTTATTAATTTATCAAAATCAGGGATTAACATAGGAAGTACCAAAATACTCTTTCCAAAAATTACAAGAAAATTAACAGATGTTTAAGGTGATCAGAAAATCTCACTGCTTGAGTTCCATAATTTTCCTAGATCATTTAGCCACTAAAATAAATATTTCAAATAAATCCAAACTTGGGCAATTTGTGAAGTAATCTACTTGTAAATTCTTTCAAACCTTATACCAAAATTTACAGAGCTTTGTAATGCCCTAAGATGTCCTCTGACCAAGTTTCATAGCATTTCAATGAACATAAACCCATGAATAATTTTTCTTTTAATTAGGGCAAACTATTGACTTGTGAATGAAGTACTATATAGATCAATCTAAAATCCTCATCAAAATTATCAAGGAACAATATCACTAATACAAGCTCACTGCCAAAATTTCATGAACATCCAAGGTTATACAAACATGTAAATTCTTCTTATAAGAAAGTGACATAATAAGTTCTTAATTAATTCAAAGAGGATAAATGTTCCTAAAAGTTCCAAGTAAATTATCTAGGGCTTATTACCATCCTATGAACCTCTCTACCAAGTTCCAAGTCAATCCAAGGGCATATGACCATATGTCCTTCAATAGGTTCAATATACATCCCTAGGGTTTGAACTAGGGTTCTAGGGCACATCCACCTCAAACCACCCAAAATCACTTGTGGGGGTGTTTTATGTGATGTTAAATCAGTGGCCAAAGTTTCACAACATTTGGATGAGGGTTGACCCCTCAAATCCATCAAGTACACTTTTGACCTAATATCCCATACTTTGACCAAATTTAGGTTACTTAATTACCCAAACAAATCAATCCCAAATAAGATGAAATTTTTACCAGATTCATGTAATGACCCTAAGAACCACCCACCAAAATTTGGAAGGGTTTGGATGTCTCTAGACCCTAAAATTAAATCATAAATAATTTATTAAATTTATGCAAAAACTATAGAAACAAGTCCTCCAAAAATTCTCATTTTTGGATATGTTGAGAGTATGGGTAAGACTAGCCTATGCTCCAAATTTTAGAGCCTTTGGATGTCTGGATTGATGGGGGAACTCAAATCAATCTCTGGTCAACCCCATATATAGGTTGCACTATTTTGAGTGATGTGGTCAGACCACTGACCCAATGGAGGTGAAATTAATTTTAAAATAAACTAGGCTTCAAGGGCTACAACTTTGGTGTTGACCACTTTTCTAGGTGAGGGCTCTAAGTATTTTTAATAAATTAAAACATACACAGAATAATATGTGACAGAATTTGTATAACAAATAATGTATATCATAAGGGCCTGCGAATATCAGATCGCGCAGATCGGACGGGCCCTGCTCATCATCCCAAATGAGCCAACGGCTCTGGTGAAAGAACTATATAGTTAAGCGTGCTCGGGCTGGAGTAGTACTGGGATGGGTGACCTCCTGGGAAGTCCATGCGCTGCCGCTTAACTGGATCAATTCACATCAAAGGGGGACTACGGTCTCCAACAACCCACTGTGCCCTGTGGTGGGACAGAGAGGGGTTGGGGTGCATGGTCTGCAGACCATCTGGTTAGGCTGAACCCTTCCGGTGCCAGCTGGGTCCCGTGTTGGCGGGCTTGGGCTGGGAGGGTGCTGGCGGTCCAGCTGGGTCCCGTGTTGGCGGGCCTGGATCGTTACACCGGCGATAGGCGGTGATAGGGCGGGCGGAGGTGGCCGGAATAGGGTTTTAGATGTGGGGAAGAAGCTTGAAAAACCAAGCTCTCAGCCTACCCAATCCAGGGCCAATTGGCCCCAAACCTTGCGGACCTGTTGGGAGGGGGTAGCCTTGTCGATCTTCGGGTAGCTTATGCCTTTGGGTGCCATTGCAACTTCTACGCCAAGGTGGTCGATCTCTTCAGGTAAGCAGGGGAAAACACTCCTCTCAGTCCTCTGAAGCTTTTAAAAGGATCAATTTGGGGGAGAGGAAGGGGCAAAGCTTGGATTGTCATTAATGGCCATGAAAGCTCATTTTCGACCATGGTGAAAACCACTAAATCCATCCACTGAGGGGTCGGCCATGACTATTAAACTCCTCCAAATTGATTAGGGGAGGTGTACCAAGCCATGGGAGGTGAAGAGAGGAGGCCTTTGGTCTCATTTGCCATGAATGACCATTATTCCTTTCTTTCTCTCTCCTCAAAATTGGGGAAAATGGGGATTCTCTCTCCTAGTCACCATTTACAGAAATTGAATAGTATTCTTGGTGATTATCAACCTCCTAAAGTTAATGGGCTACTCCAATTTGGCCTAGCCTAAGTGGATTGGGCTTGATTAGGTCAAAATAGGGCATTTTGACCTAAAATAAAGATAGAGTTGACTTTGGTCAATTTGATCATTTAGGTTGACCCCAATGGGTGGTTAATGACCCATTGGCCTCCCCTAAGGGATAGTAAGGTCTGGGTAGGGTCAATTGGGCACATTGGAGGCCAATTGGCCCTAATTATGGCACTTTGACCAATTTAGGGTTATGTTGACTTTGATCATCTTGACCACTTTGGTCGACCTCAATGGGTCCTAAGTGCTCTAAGGGACCCCTTTAAGGGTTAGAGGTGTTATGGTGGGGTCAAGGGTCAAGGTTAAGCCCTAAATTCAAACCCTGGACTAGGTATTTGGAAAGTGATATATGCAGACCATGGTGATCTTCGCCTTCATGCCTAAGTTCACATGGTCTCTTGAGCTTCCTAGGGTTTTGTGATGACAAAACCATCATAAGGGTCTAGTTGCTTGAGGGATGTTACACTTTAAGTGTCAGAGGCTCATTCCTTAATGGCATGTGTTGGGGAAATGATTTATCTTAACCCCTAAAAGTGAGTAGAATATAAATTCTAAGAATGAAAAATTAGTCTAAGTAAATATACGTCGAATAGTATTCGACGCAACGTCGAAGTGTAGTCGACGTTCCTCTCAGAATGAGTCGAAGTAGTTCTAAACAGAATTCGACGTAACCTATGTCAACATAACTCTGACTTCAAGTCGATGCATCTAGTGAAGTCAACGTACCTTAGTCGACGCACCTTCCATATTCTCCTCTAGACGTCCAGCCAGTCTGAAATCGACGCTTCCGTCGAATAGTAATCGACGTACGTCGATTTCTATATCAAATTCAAAACACGCCAGATCTCTTTCCTTCTTTCTGTAGATCTGACTCTTATGGAATTATATTATTCTTTTATAGCCGTTCTGAATCAGTCTTTCCTTCTAATTGATTCTTGGCTAAATTGATTAAGTTTATTATGGATATTATTTGAAATCAGAATGATCTATTTCCTTCTACAGAAGTATTGATTATGTAATCTTTTCTCTCTTACTATTTCTCTGACTGCTAATTGATTATTCTCCTATAGTATTCTTTGAATAAACAGAGCTATAAATAAGAGGGAAATCGGCAGAGAAGATAATGTGATCCACTCCATCCATTTGAAAAAGAGGAAAAGCTCCCAAGTGAAAAGTGAGAAAGCTGAGAAAAGTGAAAGAGTGTTGAATCAAAGAAAAAGCTTTCTTCTCCTCCTTCTGAAGACATACTGCTGCAATTTCTGAAAGCTCTCATTGAAAAAAGAGAAAGGCTTACAATCTCCTTCTCACTATAGAAGAGAGATTTCAAATTCATTATACTTGTGCTTCTAATCTTCTTGCTAGGAAGAAGATTCTTTCTTGTTTCAATTATTTCTTTTCTACTTCTTCTTATTCTTATTTCATTTTCAAATTGTGTAAAAGAGTTTTTAGAATCTCTCTTCAAAAAATTTAGTTGTAGTGGTTCTAAGAGTCTCCTTATCAAAAGACTCAGGCTGGTTCTAAGAGTCTCCTTATCAAAAGACTCAGTGCAAGATAGTGAATTCCTACCAAGGGGGTAGAAGAGTGGACTACCCAAAGTTTGGGGAACCATATTCTTTGTGTTGTGCTGTGATTTTCTTTTTGCTGTTACTTTCTTTATTTGCTTAATTCTTGTTGGTGTGTGTGGGAAGCTTAAATCTGTGATTATTACACACATATATATATATATATATATATTTGTTAACTTTGCACAAAGTATTTTAAATCTCTATTCACCCCCCCCCCCCTCTAGAGAATTCTAGTGAGGTTAACTGGGCACTTTCAATTGGTATCAAAGCGAGGTTGATCAAAAAGGGGTAACTCCTTGATCAAAAAGATCCTACCTCATATATATATATATATATTTCTAAAAACATTTTATGGCACAAATCAAAGATTATGCTTCCACCAGACCACCAATTTGCAACCTTGAAAAGTTTGCACTTTGGAAAACAAGAATTAGGATCTATATGAATTCTATTGATGAAGATTTGTTTAATGTTATTTTGACAGGTCCTCCCAAGCCCTATAGAAAGGACTCAAGTGGTAAAGTGACTCAAAACACTTGTCCCGAGGGCTGAGTGGACAGTTGAAGAGAAGAAGGCAGGAACAAGTGATGCAAAAGCTGTGAACATTCTTGTCTCAACCCTCTCAGATGAAATTTTTCAAAAGGTTGTTGATTGTGAATCACCCAAAGAAATCTGGGAGGCTCTTACAAAGATAGTAGAAGGAAGTGCTGATGAAAGAAAAGATAGAAAGGCTCTATTGATCTCCCAATATGAGAACTTTCAAAAGAAGCATGAAGAAAGCATATCTAAGATGTATGACAGATTCAGTCTGATCATCAATCAATTAAGGTGCTTGGATAGAGAGATCTCTCTCACAGAGATCAATGACAAAATATTAATGAGTCTCCCAAGTTCATGGGACTCAAGAATATGGGCAATAAGAGATACAAGAGGACAAAAGGAAATCTCAACAGATGCTCTCTTAGGAAAACTCAAATCCTATGAGCAACTACTGAAAACCAGAGAAGAGAAGGAAAGAAGGGAAAACACTCCAACCTCCTCAAAAGATAGAAACATTGCATTAAAAGCAACAGAAGAGGAAACCCCTGTTACTGAAGAAGAATTATTCAGCCTCCTGGCCAGAAGATTCAAGAAATGGGTCGGGAAAGATGGGTCTAGAAGGAGACAGTCAAAACCAAGGTATGATAAGACTCCTACTAAAGAAATTATTTGTTATTCCTGCAGGAAAACTGGACATATTACTCCAGAATGTCCAGAAAATGCTGAGAAAAAGAAAGATCTGAAAAAGAAAGACCTCAAGAGGAAGGAGAAGAAGAAAGAAAGAGGCTTCATTACAGAAGCTTGGAGTGAAACAGACTCTGAAGACAGCACCTCATCTAAAAGTGACAGTGAAGAATCTAAGCAAGAAGATCTATGCTTAATGGCTCTTGGAAGCTCAGAAAAAGAATGTGTTGCTGAATTATGGAGTGAAACAGGTTCAGAAGGAAGCATCTTTTCTGAAGATGAAAAAGAAGATAGCCTTATTCTCATAGAGGAATCTGAGGATAAGGATGAGGTAAGCATTTTTGATGAAATATATTTTCTATGTGATGATTTCAAAAGTGATTTTAAAAGTGATTTCAAAAGTGATTTCAAAAGTGATTTCAAAAGTGATTTCAAAAGTGATTTCAAAAGTGATAAGGATATATATGTTTTTTCATGTATTGAGTTTATTAAAGAAAATTAAGTGATCTATGTATTGATTGTATTGAAGGGTTTGGGCTATCTCCCACCTTCTTTTTACTATTAATAAAAAAAATTTATTTGAATTCTTTTATAAAATATATTATCTCCATTATTGTCTCATATGTTTATTTTTATTTAATTTAATAGGAAATAAATAAATTTATTAAAATGCATTTTGTGCATTATTAAAAGTAAAATCGATACCATAGAAAATCATAAATGTTGCCAAATACAAGAATAAACGTCTTGCGATGGAGTATCGTAGTAGTTGCTGTAGAATGGTAGCGCTCAATAACCGTTGTCATTGAAAACCATAAATGCTACAATAGATGTACCTATGGTAGAGGTTTCAAGGACGCCACAATACATTGTGTAACTGCTACCATACCCTAAGATCACGGCGGCAGATGCAACACACGCACAACCGCTACCGTATCCCTACAGTAGCATTTTTTTTAATATACGATAGCGGTTTTTAAGCGCTACCATATGCATGATATGGTGTAGTGCTAGTTGAATCTTCACCCAATTAGTATAGGGTGTACCCCCACACTTAATACTTTGCTAGTCCCTAGCAAAGATATCACTTAAAGTATGCATACAATATATCATATTTGAGTAAAGAAATATTTAATCAAGCAAAAGAAAATGTGAATGTAAATACTCCCATGGAATTAATAATCCAAAGCTTCTTCACATCTCTTCACTTTACGTACTCAGGAAGCGAAATAAGATCAAAGATTCAGGTGCTAAGTCCAAATGAAGTGTACCTGCAATGGTGAGCTCAAACAAACAAGGAAAATAGACAAATAAAAAAATTAAACTAATTAAACTAGACTTGGAAAAATAAAAATGGAGGAAAAATAAGATAACTACTGGGTTTATTGTCTCCCTAGCATGACTTATTCAGGTCTTAAAATAGGTTATTGGCCTATGAAAGATAAAATGAACAGGTAACTGCTTTAATATCCATTGCGGTAACGGGTATCGATACGGAGATAGCATAGTTACTCACTCTCCTGAATAATAATACCTGAACTTCACAGGTAAGGGAAATAGAAAATAAGAGGAGGAGGAGGTCTGCTCCTCACTCATGTCATCAAAATATATATCCTTGTCTAGCAAGATGTCATCGTCCTCAGGGACAATACAAGGGGAGAAAGCAACAAGTAGATTTGCCTCGATGAAGGAGGGAAAGCAATAAGTAGAGTTGCCTCGATGAAGGAGGGATCAACCTCCTCACAAAAGAGGATGCTCACCACATCAATTTAAGTGTGTTGCTCCCCATCCTCCTGATGCACCTGCAACTCATCAACTTGCATAGGATTATATAGAGAAGGGGGTTTAGGAAATAAATTAGAATTATGACTTAAGTAATTGGAAATCGGGGGAGTGGTCCCGGTCTCACTCCCAACAGGCTCCAAAACCCATACACTGTTGTCGACATCCAATGCAGGGCACGAGATATCAGAAGGTATAGGAGTCACGCAAGCAACATGGACATCGTCAACAAGTAAGGAAGTGGATACTTCCTCAACCGGTGAGATGACATCGTCGAACTTTTGCAACTCAACTACAATCTCTGTAACATCGCACTATTGGATGGCTAAAGCAGGATCAACGGAAATGAGTGTATAAAGTTTATGCAAAGGAGGAACTACGCCAATCGCAATATCAGAGAACATGTGGATTGGTTCCTCGTGGGGTGAATCCAAAAGAGATGATGAATGTGTGTGTAAAGGAGGTGTTGGTTCTTGCGGCGCCCTTAGGGGGGGTGAATAAGGGAATAAAATTCTTTGTAAATTTCTTACTAAATTGTTTAGAGAAACTTAGAACAAAAATAACAATTTATCTTAATGAAGGAAAACAATTGTAATTTGCAATTTTATGAATTACGCCAAATGATAGAAATCAAGTAAACACAAAAAGACATGATTATATTATATGAAAAAAAAGTGTTTACAAAAATTGATTTCAATAGCGCTTGAAATCGGAGGCGAATAAAGTAATACAATTTTTCCTTTTCTATACCGACTTGTATCCCCACAAACCGGTTGGCTTTAGCCTATCCTTCCCGGGATAAGGCCTCAAGCCGCTCTAGCCAATCCTTCCCCGAATATGGCCTCGAGCCCCCTAGATCTAATCACCTAGAACTAGTCGCCAACACAAGGCGAATTTCCCCCTAAGTCCTACCTAGACCTAGTCGCCAACACAAGGCGAATTAACTAAACGATTACAATAGAATATGGAATGAAAATAAAATAAACAATAATGAAACTCCCTATATGTGATCTCTGGAGATGAGGATGAAGGATCGATGTAGCATAAGCGAGGTTGAAGAGATCGTTCTTCGAATGCAGCGTGGTGGCTTCCTTCTCCAGAAATCTTTTTTGAATTTGAGTGGGAGATGAACTTTCGGCAGAGTAGAAGCTCTGGAAATATGGCACAGGTAATCTCTCTGGAAGAACTGGCTGAAACGAGAGAGAGCCCATCATTTTATACAACTTGTAGATAGCGCCGACAGTAGCTTCTAGCGCTTGCGGTAGTGTTCGTGTGGAGCGGTTGCGAAACTGTCGGCGGTGTGGCGCAATGCACGAATTTGAGATAGCGTCAAGCGGTAGCGCTAGCGCTCGTGGTAGCGAAAACTGTCAGTGTCGTGGCAGAACGAACTTTCGTCGATCGGAGCTTCAAGTTCGTCGAACGGACCCAAATTCGTCGAACGAAATTTCATCAAACGGAATTTTTGTCAACCTAAATTTTCGTCGAACGCAGCTTCACTTTCGTCGGACGGCTAGCGCCTGGCGGTAGCGTTAGCGCCGACGGTAGTGCATTCTTCAAGATTTTTTAATTCTGCTGCCTTCTACCTGTGGAGTATTGCACCTATAGTTCCTGCACACTATATACACACAAAATACAAGATCGAATACAATTTGGGATTTGTTATTCTCAAACAAAGGGATGTGACACACATGTTCAACAATCTCCCCCTTTTGATAATAACAAATCCTCTTAGCAAGAAATCAACAATAGCGTTTATAGTATATGATAAGCAAGATGATAGTGCAACTATAGTATATGATAAGCATGATGATATGCATACTCCCCCTATCTTAATGCTCCCCTACATAAATGCAATTTATGTTTTACTCCCCCTAAATGATAGATTACATGAATTATTCTCCCCTTAATCTTCTATATTTCTCCTATATAGATTTCTTCAATTAATCTCTCCCTTTCTTTATTATCAAAAGAAGGTGGGGCGAGGGTAGTAAGGAGGCATTTCTTATAAATGATAAAGCATGATCGAGCATTTGTAATATATTAAATGATAAAGAGTTTAAGCATAGTATATAAGAGATTTAAAAAAAATAAGAGTTGTAAGCAAGCGGATGATTATAAGAAACATCTTTTTGTAAGCATGAAAAGCATACGTAAAAATATGAGTTATAGTTCAAAATTGAAAGATGTTTTAACCTTTTTGAAATCTCAAAGTTTTTCATAAAGATACCAAGCATGAAATGAACATATCAAAGAGAGATTATACTACAATGTTACTTAATTTTAAGTTCAAGAGATACCAAAACATTGTAGAGATCATGCTAGGTTATCTAGTGCATTTTTATATAAAGAGTAGTATAGATAAAGCATTAGAGTCCAATACTCATAAGAAGAAGTGTTATGAAAGATAATGATGTGCACATAAGTGTATTTTGGGCAATGTTAACAATTGATTTAAATCAACAAAATACAAGACATATGTAAAGTAAAGTGAACAATAAAACACAAGTAAATTACTTTCACACACTTTTAATGCACATAATTTTTAACAAAGTGGTGTAATAACAAAGGTTTGCACAAGACACTTTACTATTCTTTCCAAGGTGCTCAACCTCACAATGCTTATGAAGACTTATCAGGAGGTTCAAGTAGTGTTTGGTGGAGTTATATTTGTCTACATATATAATTTTTTGTTCATATTTGTGAGACAACATTCTCCGAATACACTTGTTTTGCAAACCCAATTTTTTAAAACTTAACCACTTTTTTAAATTTCATAAGTGCAATTCAAATGTAGTGTAGGCAATAAACTTATGCAAGTTTTAATTCATTGTACAAATACAATACACAAGCAAGCATTTTTTAGATTTAAACACACATGTTGATTACCAAAATAAGTGAGTGAAATGTATCATTATCAATCATAAAATATTTACTCATACTTAGAGGCATGCTAAGCTTGGTTCTACACATTTTTCAATACAATTGATGCACCTGAAATAGATATATCAAAGCATGATAAGCAAAACAATGTTCGTAGTAATTTGAAAGAATATGTTTTAACATTGTAAATAATTCTAAATAATAGAATTCATACATGCTTGATATTGGCAATAAAGATCATACAGTTTTTTTTGTTTTAAAAAAAAATTTAATGAAATAAAAACAGAAAAATCACACAAACATATTTTTGTATTTTTAAATTTGTATTTTTGTAGTTGATTTTCAAAATATGAATAAAACAAAAATAAAAAAGTCAGAAACACAACAAATAAGTAGTACATATGAACTAACATATTTTTATAGATTTTTAAAAAATTTAAAAACAGAAAAATCAAACACTCACGCTAGCGTCGACGCTAGTGATAGCGCGGCAAACAGTACACAATTTTTTAAGAATTTTAAATTTTTTATTTTTGATATTGATTAGGGGTCTTAAGAGTAGTCTTATGCAGAAATTGTGTAATATTCAGAGATGTCTTGATTGCTCAAATTGCATAAAACATTAGCGTTTTACATGTTATTTATCCTAGGATGTCTAAGACTCCTAATTCCAATCTTAACATTTGAAACCTTGCATCGGGAAGAGGTTTAGTAAATATATCAGCAAGTTGAGAGTCCGTGCCAATGAAACTAATCCTTACATTTTCCTTTTTAATGTGATCCCTTATGAAATGATGACGCACATCTATATGTTTGGATCTAGAGTGGTGTACCGGATTATTTGTGAGATCAATGGAACTTTTGTTGTCACATTTTAATTCAATAAGTTTTAGATGAAGACCAAAGTCCTCTAAAGTTTGGCTCATCCATAGTGCTTGTGCACAACAACTCCCTAATGCAATGTATTCAGCCTTCGTGGTGGAGAGTGCAACCGAATTTTGTTTCCTACTAGACCATGCAACTAATGAAGGTCCTAGAAAATGACAAGTACAACTAGTGCTTTTTCTATCAAGTGAACAACCGGCATAGTCCGAATCGGAGTAGCCGTGAAGTGTAAATTAATTATTGTGCGGGTACCATAGTCCTAATCTAGATGACCAATGAGATATCTAAAAATTCATTTTACCGCTTTTAAATGAGATTCGTTTGGATTGGCTTGAAATCGAGCACATAAGCATACGGCAAACATAATATCGGGTCTAGTTGCAGTTAGATAAAGTAGAGATCCTATCATACCTCTATATAAAGTTTGATCTATAGAAATTCCTGATTCATCTTTTCCTAATTTTAGTGATGCACTCATTGGTGTAGAAGCATGTTTAAGGTTTTCAAATCCAAAACGTTTAAGCATATCATGGACATATTTAGTTTGACATACAAAGATATCATCAATTCTTTGTGATACTTGAAAACCAATGAAATAAGAAAGTTCTCCTACAAGACTCATTTCAAATTCATTTTTCATCACTAAAATAACTTCTTTACACATCTCTTCATTAGTAGATCCAAAAATAATATCATCAACATATATTTGTAAAATAATTATATCATTATTGTTGTGCTTAATGAAGAGAGTATTATCCGCACTTCCCATAATATAACCGTGCTTTAATAAAAATGATGTAAGTCTTTCATACCATGCACGGGGCGCTTGTTTTAAACCATAAAGCGCTTTCTCTAGTTTATAAACATGATTTGGAAATTTTTCCCTAATAAAACCGGGGAGTTGTTCAACATAAACTTCTTCTTTTACAAACCCGTTTAGAAAAGCACTGTTCACATCCATTTGAAATAGTTTTATTCTTTTAAAGCTTGCAAATGCTAGAAAAATTCTTATAGACTCTAATCTAGCAACGGGTGCAAAAGATTCATCAAAATCTATCCCCTCGATTTGAGAATATCCTTATGCTACTAATCGTGCTTTATTTCTAGAGATTCTTGACTCACCATCTAATTTATTTTTAAAAATCCATTTTACACCTACAACCGGGTGATTAGACGGTCTTTCAACTAATTTCCAAACGTTATGTCGCTCAAATTGTTCTAACTCTTCATTCATAGCCAAAAACCAAAATTCATCATTTAAAGCAGTAGAAACGTTTTTTGATTCTGTTTCGGAAACAAAACAAATATTTGAAAATGATTCATGAAGAGAAGAGCGAGTTCTTACCCCGATGGATGGTTCACCAATTATAAGTTCCCGTGGATGATCCTTTGTGAATTTTAAGACGCTTGGAAGTACATATTCATCTTTCTTGGCCTCCTTTTCTTCTTCTTTGGAAGGTTCTTCATCACCATGCTCCAAAGGAGGTAATAGATCATCCTCTTTGCCTGCGGAAAGTCTTTCTATACAAGGAACAAGCTCATCAAATTTCACATTAATTGACTCTTCAACTTTTCTAGTTCTTTTATTAAAAACTCTATAAGCTTTACTAGTTGAAGAGTATCCAAGAAATGTTCCTTCATCACATTTTTTATCAAACTTTCCCAAGCTATATCTTTTGTATTTAAAATAAAGCATTTACAACCGAAAACTTTGAAGTAAGATACATTAGGCTTCTTTTGAAAATAAAGTTCATATGGTGTGAGATTTAAAGATGGGCGAAGCATGATTCTATTTATAACATAACATGATGTGTTTACGGCTTCGGCCCAAAAGGACTTAGGTAATTTATATTCACATAACATAGTGCGTGCTAGCTCTTGAAGTGTCCTATTCTTTCTTTCTACAACACCATTTTGTTGTGGTGTGCGTGGTGCGAAGAACTCATGTTTTATGCCTAACATATCACAATAAGATGTAAATTTTTCATTTTCATATTCTCCTCCATGATCCGAGCGGATGCATTTAATTTTTAAATCACTTTCATTTTGAATATGAGTACATAATTTTGAAAATTCACAAAACGCTTCGGATTGTCCAACAATATCTAGAAAAATCATCTATTAAAACATATGTATATAATCTACCACCAAGACTTGCGGTGCTAACGGGACCAAAAAGATCCATATGAATTAATTACAAAGGTCTTATAGTAGAAATAACATTTTTACTTTTGAAAGAGGATCTAGTAATTTTACCTTTTTGACATGGTGAACAAAGTGAAGGTAAATTTTGATTTAATCTAGGCAATCCTCTAATCAAATCTCTTTTGGCAAGTTTTACAATAAGCTTTGCGCTAGCATGTCCTAGTCTTCTATGCCAAAGTTCAAGTTCATCATTTTTGGTAATAAAACATTTTAAAGATGATTTTGAAAGATCATGAAATGAAACTATATAAACATTGTGTAATCAAGGTGCAGTTGGTAAAATACTGTTTGTAATATGATTAGATATTTTGTATAGATTAGTGGAAGATTCAAATAACACATCTAATCCTTTATCACATAATTGGCCAATAGAAATTAAATTGTGTTTTAATCCTTTTACATAAAGAATATTAGATATAGTAAATGATTTTTTACCAACTGTACCAATTCCCATGATCCTTCCTTTTCCGTTATCACCAAACGTCGTGATCCCTCCCTTCTTCTTTTCTAGGCTAAGGAACTTTGCTTTATTGCCCGTCATGTGCTTGGAGCATCCTAAATCCAAGTACCACACGTCTTCATTATCCTTAGCCTGCCTGCACATCTAGAAAGAAGATGAGAGTAAAGATCTGGATACACAAGTGGTACCACCCATAGAATAAGTGGAAGCCTTAGGTACCCAGATTTGTTTTAAAGCATTTTGTTTTATTCTCCTGCAAGAACCAGATGTGTAACCTAACCTATAACAGTTTGCACACGAAATAAAGGGGGTTGAGACCCTTTTCTGGAATATTTTCTTGCTGGAATAAGTTGGATTTACAGAAGAAAAACATTTTGAAGAGGAAAAATCAGGTTTCTGGTATGAGGTGCTAGCGCCGGCGTTAGTGGCTAGCACTGGGCGGTAGCCCTCACCTCGATATCCGAGCCCAAATTTTCCAGAACCATGGCACTGGTTCCCTAAGATCATTTCCAAAGATTTTTGTCCTATTCCAAATTTTTTAATGGTCATGGTGAGATCATGAACTTGTGCTTTAAGTGAAGAGTTTTCTTTCACAAGCATGACACACCTATTTCAAAACCCTTTTTATTATTTTTGATTTGCAAAAGAGAGGCTTCTAATTTCTTTTCTAATTCCCCCTTCTCTTTTGTAAGAGTTTTGGCATGAGAGAGGGCCTTAGAAAGTGACTCTTCAATATCTTTTGCCAATTTTGTGGAGTGATCACATTCTTGGCAAGAAACCTTTCTCTTTTCTAAAACAATTACCTTTTTGGAAAGCTTTTGATTTTCTTTAATAAGAGATTCATTTTCACGATTTAATAAAATACTATCTTTCATTTTTTTATCAAAAGCTTTGCAAGTTTCAAGAAATTCATTAAACAATTCATCATAAGTGGGAGGAGTTACCTCAGTGTCACTAGGAGCACTGGTGTCGTCGCCGTCGTTTCCATGTCCCATGAGGCACATATTTGCTTCCTCATCTTCGCTTGATGAAGACCTGCTTAATTCTTCGGAGGAGGAGGAAGAGGAGTCATCACATGTCTTTGCCTTTAGCACCTTCCTCTTTTCTTTCCCTTTGTGTTGTTTCTCCTTTTTCTCCTTCAAGAATTTTGGGCATTGGCTCCTTATGTGCCCCGTCTTCCTACAATGATAGCATTCCGGTGGAGGTCTCTCTTCTTCATTGTCGCTCTCTTTTTCCTTCTTTGAAGATGACCCTATCCATCTTTCACCCTTTTGGAAATATTTTCGAAAGGTGTTTCTTCTTTCCGGATTGCGCATGAATTTTCGGAAGTTCTTCACCAAAAGTCTTTCTTCATCTTCATCCTCATCCTCTTGGCACTCTTTCTTTGATTTTAGTGCCAATGCCTTCTTCTTTGACTCCTTGTTGTATTCATCAAATTGGATTTTGAGTTCTACCTCATGGGTTTTGTGATTCCCAATGAGGCTCTCAACTTTGAGCGTTCTTAAGTTGTGCGACTCCGAAATAGCCGTCACCTTCGGGTTGAATTTTGTAGGAAGAGAATGAAGGATCTTACGGACCAAGTCGCCATTTGAAAAGGTCTTTCCAAGAGCTTTTGAGGCATTGACGATCTTGGTGAAGCGTGTGTACATACCATCAACATCTTCGCTTTCATCCATTCGGAATTTTTCATATTCCGACTCCAGTTGGAAAAGCTTAGAATCTTTAACCTGCGATGTACCTTCATGAGTAACTTCCAAATGATTCCAAATTTCATATGCAGTAGTACATGCATAAATTCTATTAAATTCGTTTCTATCTAACGCACAAAATAGAGCATTCATGGCTTTTGCGTTATTTTTACATTTGAGTTTATCCCGATCATCCCATTTATCTTTGGGTTTTTCTAACATAACCTCTCCAACTACAAATGTAGGAGGAGTGTATTCTTCTTCTACCATGTTCCAAACCTCAATATCTAGGGTCATTAGAAAACAACGCATCCTATTTTTCCAATAATTATAATCTGACCCAGTAAAGAGTGGAGGTCTACTAATTCCCTGACCCTCGGAAAAAGCGAGATCATAAGACGTCATTATTCCTGGTTTTTAAACCGTTTGGAATAACCTGCCTATGATACCACTTGTTGGATCTTGAGGCGCCCTTAGAGGGGGGTGAATAAGGGAATAAAATTCTTTGTAAATTTTTTACTAAATTGTTTAGAGAAACTTAGAACAAAAATAACATTTTATCTTAATGAAGGAAAACAATTGTAATTTGCAATTTTATGAATTACGCCAAATGATAGAAATCAAGTAAACACAAAAAGACATGATTATATTATATGGAAAAAAAAGTGTTTACAAAAATTGATTTCAATAGCGCTTGAAATCGGAGGCGAATAAAGTAATACAATTTTTCCTTTTCTATACCGACTTGTATCCCCACAAACCGGTTGGTTTTAGCCTATCCTTCCACGGATAAGGCCTCAAGCCACTCTAGCCAATCCTTCCCCAGATATGGCCTCGAGCCCCTAGATCTAATCACCTAGAACTAGTCGCCAACACAAGGCGAATTTCCCCCTAAGTCCTACCCAGACCTAGTCGCCAACACAAGGCTAATTAACTAAACGATTACAATAGAATATGGAATGAAAATAAAATAAACAATAATGAAACTCCATATATATGATCTCTGGAGGTGAGGATGAAGGATCGTTGTAGCATAAGCGAGGTTGAAGCGATCGTTCTTCGGATGCAGCGTGGTGGCTTCCTTCTCCAGAAATCTTCTTTGAATTTGAGTGGGAGATGAACTTTTGGCAGAGTAGCAGCTTTGGAAATATGGCACAGGTAATCTCTCTGGAAGCACTGGCTGGAATGAGAGAGAGCCCATCATTTTATACAACTTGGAGATAGCGTCGGCGGTAGCTCCTAGCGCCTGCGGTAGCGTTCGCATGGAGCGTTTGCGAAACTGTCGGCGGCGTGGTGCTGTGCACGAATTGGAGATAGCGCCAGGCGGTAGCGCTAGCGCTGGCGGTAGCGAAAACTGTCGGTGTTGTGTCAGAACGAACTTTCGTCGATCGGAGCTTCAAGTTCGTCGAACGAAAATTTCGTCGAACATGCCTAAATTCGTCGAACGAAATTTCGTTGAACGAAATTTTCGTCGACCTAAATTTTCGTCGAACGCAGATTCACTTTCGTCGGACGGCTAGCGCCTGGCGGTAGCGTTAGCGCCGACGGTAGTGCATTCTTCAAGATTTTTTAATTCTGATGCCTTCTACCTGTGGAGTATTGCACATATAGTTCTTGCACACTATAAACACACAAAATACAAGATCAAATACAATTTGGGATTTGTTATTCTCAAACAAAGGGATGTGACACACATGTCCAACAGGAGGCACAACCATGTCATTGCACAAATCATCAAAAAATATAATAGGACAATCCGCAATACTCCATCGTAGACAAGGTGGTACTGCGTATGGATCATCAAAGGTAGAAGGAATGTCATGCGTACAGAGAGAATCCGCAATAGCCCCCCGTAGATAAGGTGGATAAGCAGATAGACTAATTTCAATATACAACTCATTCTCCTCCTCCCTTTTACGTTGAAATACAGTGCACTCTTTTAATATGTGGTCGATGCTATGATAGAACATGCATTGCTCCCCACTTCTTTGCGGCCTTGAGGGGTCGTGCTGAAATAAGCAAACGATACTTGTTGTGGAGGTGCATAATTATAAAAATTAGGCTCCACATATGATGTATCATAGGATATTGGTGTCACATAAAGTGAGTCATACGTCGTATAACTATGGTCTCCTATATAACATTCATTACTATTATGAGTATAAGACCTGCATCAAACATCGAGAGTAAGAAAATATGATGCTGCAGGGGTGGATTCACAAATTGAAATTATGCATAAACTAGTTGTACAAATATAAAACCACTATTGAGGCACACTTAGAAAATTTAAAATAACAATGAAAAAAGAATTAAAAAAACAACAACTTCACAATTAATTTCTCCAATAGAACAACAAAAACTTGAGCTCTAAGTACTCAGAGTTTACTAATAATGCTAGAAAACATAAAATTATTTTACACTTCCCCGACAACGGCGCCAAAAACTTGATACATCGAAAATCAGATATATACGCAAGTGCACGTGGCAGTTCAAGTAATAAAGTGTAAGTAAAGTTCGTTCCCTCGGAGAAGTGATGAATCTAATGCTCACAAATACTAGCTTAACCTTTTCTTTAAATTCAAGTCGATTAATTAATGAAATGATTGATTTTGAAAACAATTTATAATGACTTCAGAAGATTATAACTATGATTATCTAAAAATACTTTTGATAACAATTTAGAGAAAAAATCTTGTACATTGATTTCCTTTGCTTATAGTAATGAATTCTCAATATGGCTCTTCATGAAAAGTTTGATCAACTATCTTGCAATAATTTGAAAGTGGAAAACATGATCTCTCGATCTACGAAATCCGTTTACCTCTTATCCTCCTAGTTATCTCTAACTTAGGTAACAATAATAATGAATAACATCAAGAACACAAATCAGCGTCGCTACCAAAAAGACGAAATCTCTTTCTCCCTTCTAATGATATATTAATTTTATGATACATTTACGTCACTCCTCTCTCAAATCTTGCGACGCAGTATAAAAGCAGAAACCTTGGGGAAATAATTACGCAACTCCTCTCTCGAATATTGTCGCCCAACATAAAATATTCATCGTTAAATCAACGCAACTCCTCTCTCGAATCTCGTCACGCGATTTAGAAGATGAAAACTTAACTCAAAATTTCTAAGAACAACATCATAAAATTAATAAAGATAGAGTCACAAACACTCATTGTGCTTCACCAATGCTCTGGATGCTGAATGAAGGAAGCATGGTTATGTGCACATAAATCAAAATGGATTCTTGGGTCTGCCCTCTCTGATGTCTTTGGCTTTGATTTGAGGGCATGATTCCACAGCAAACGCGACGGTATAGGGGGCCACTATTTCAGTGGTACTCTGTGAGCAGCCACTTTGTGCATTTATTGTCAAAGGTTAGGTCTTTCTCCTCTGAGAGAAGCCACTTTGTGCATAGTGCCAAAGGTTAGGTCTGTTTCCAATCTTCCCCCGCCCATACCCCCAATGATTGGGGACTATATGGGTTATGTTGTTGTTGTTGTTGTTGTAGTAGAGTCACAAACACTCATAAAGGAAATTAAAGTTCAAATCATCACACAAGTCAAAGTACTCTCAACATACAAGACATTGCATTTTAGTTCATGAGAGAAGACGAAGAACACATAATTTGGTAGATCTTACTAGGCATGATGAAAGAGAAGAAGAAGTGCAGGAATTTTCTTCTCAAAATGATGCAAGAATCTGTCTTCTTCCTTGCCGTCGTCGGTGTGCCCTAACTCCTTCTCCAAAATCCTCTCTATCTCTCTCCCTTTTTTGAATTCTTTCTTATTATGATTGATATTCTCCTCTTTATTTCGGAATTCGCACTGAATAGTGGCATCTTTTCATGTAAAATAACTGCCGCCATCTTTTAAATTCGGAATTAAAAATACAATTTTCGGACCCAGACTTGTTGCAACAACCAGAAAAAGTTATTGTAACAACTTTACTAAGGCAGAAAATCTGGTTTTTCTTCGCTTCTTCAAATTGGATTTTTCTTCGACATTTCTACAAAGAAAACCACATACACAATAATAATAGCCCAAATTTATATAAATGATATGTTTAGTCATATTTTGAACATTTAATACAAATTTATGCACTTTAGGGTGTGTAATGAAAAATTAATTAGGTAAAAATAACTTCTTTTTAAGAAGTAATCACTTACCGTCTCGACAATCCATCTTGGACTTAGAGAATTCTTTAAGTCTTCTAAAATCTTCTTTTGAGAAGGATATCTCGACAATATGAGATATCTCGGGTACACTTGCAATCACGGCGACATGAAGTCATCTTAAAGATGTCGTCGTGAACATCGTGCCGACATGAGGTCTTCTCGTCGATAACGTCGAAAGCATCCTGACTTCTGACTTCTCATCGATATCGTCGGGATCATCCTAACAATAAGGAACACTTCAGCTGCAATCTATCTCCTTGAATTCTGACATGGTCTTCTCGACGACAAAGCTCCTTTATGACGATTTCGTCGACTTAGCCGACATTTTACTTTAGGATTCTGAAGGGCTTCATCACGCCAAACTTCTCAATGATATCGTTATGTGATACTTGTTGACACGAAGATACTGGGACTTGGTTGATTCTTCTTGTTCTCACAATGATATCGTCGTGTGTACTTTGTTGACACAATGATATCGTCGTGTTGTCCGTATTGTCACGATGATTAATGACGTATTCTTTCAACGATAAAACTAAACTTTCTTCATAAAGAGTTTTATACTGATTCAAAGATACGAGTAACATTTCAACGATATGTCCAGTCCTTCTCAACGATTTTGGACTTACAGGGATTAGAGAGGTACTAGACATGCAGTCTATTCTCTGCAATAAGCCTTGATCCTTCACGATTCTTCTTAACGATATTGCCATGTGATACTCGTTGTTACAACGATATCGTCGTGTGTATCTTGTTGACACGATGATATTTGTCTTAGATATCTTTGCTTGATCCTTATACATTATGCTTAGTGTGTATAATATTCTAACATGCTCATGTCACATCAAATGCACATCAAATACAAATTGTACTAATCATTAACCTGAGTACTTCTTCAAATCAGGAACATTGTTGGGCACTATTCCCAACACAATGACTCAGTGGATACATGGTGGAAGACAGAATTATCTAGCCACTACCGAATGAATCTCACTGCCTTCCTATTTGTATTCTTCCACTCTGCATCATCTAACATGGTAGCCGGTCTCCCTGACAACGGAGCATGGAGATCCTTGCAATACAAGAGGTCCACCATCTGAGGCTTCAAAATATTCCAGTTCTTATCATTCATGCTAACCATTCTTGTGTTCTGCTCCATCTTCTACAATAGCCCAATGGTCTGAGACAAAACCTTGATCAGATTTAGGAAGATAGGGAGCGGACCAATGTCATCACCTACCATTGACCCAAATTTAAATAAGAATGTTCAATCAGACACTTAGGAATTAACCTCCCTCTGATACCACTTGTTGGGATATAACACACTAGTGAAATCTGGGCACACTAGAAGATTACTAAACGTAGCAAACACACAAAAATAAGCACAACCAGAGAACAACAAAAAATTACGTGGAAAACTCTCTCTAAAACAATGAGTGAAAAACGACGGAGCGGGGCACACGAAAAATCCACTATCAAATCAATAAGGATTACAATAAAACAATCTAGGTTTTCCCAACCTAGATCCCCCTTGGATTCACAGATTGAATCCCCTCTCAACTCATGGTGAAAAACTTCTCTTCAAGAACAAGGGACAAAATTCAACACTCTCTTCAAACGCCCAAAGCAACGAAGACAAGATTGAGATAAAAAAACTCCCTTACAGCGAAAAACGAATGCACCGATCTGAGAAAATTGTTCTTCCTCCTTGAAGAACTCCCTCCGACAACAATGACTGAAGACTCATCTTGCTCTCCAACTTGAAATACAAAGACGACTCTAATCTGGAATAATAACTTATGCCAAAGGTCCCTTCATATTTAGGGCAAATAGCGAACCCATCTTGGCCATCCAAAGAAGTTTCAAAGCGATCTGACGGCTCTCGATCACAGATTGACGAATCTTTTCCGTCCGCTACCGCCCGGCGGTAGCTGCTACTGCTCCACGGTAGCCATCGAGACAACATTATCTCGATGATATCGGCGACACATCTCGTCGATATAGATCTCATCAAGACGATAAATACTACCGCTCACGGTACCACTACAATCGGGCGTTAGCCCTCAGCTGTCAGTCATCTCGACGACACAGCCAATCCATTCGACGACACTGACAGTCGACAAGACGATATGCTACCATCGGCGGTAGAGTTACCGCCCGGCGATAGCAACAGACCAAGAATCTGTTGTTATACACAACCTCCTTCTTCTCCTGCAGCAGCACAACTCCAACCATGATCCAATTTTCTTCTCTTTAGGGGATGGACCCCAACATTATTCATCGCTGCAGAAAAACGTGATCGAAAATTTGATAAAAGAGATATTGGGAACGGGAATCATTCGGCATAGCGGTATCCGAGAATCGACCCGGAATCGAATTTTCAAAATTATATTGTTTGATTTGTTTCTTGTTAATTCTCTAGAGGTTCTCTAGTACCCTGTTCGCCTTCTTTTTTTGGCAAGAAAGTAGGGTCTGCATCATTCTTTACCACACATTTAATTAACAACTTTATTTATCTATTAAAATCAAACTTCACCATTCCTTAATTATTTATAAAAAAAATCCATGCCAATATCAAATTTATTTATTGTTTAAGATATAATCAAGTTAACTATTTATTAATATGCAATGGATGTCTATTGGTTATCACTAAATCCTACTCTAAATGCTTAACATTTTTTTTTTGTATTTTCAGTGATCCTCAGTTGTCAAATATGGGTGTCACTAAGGAGTGGAACTTTGTAAGTTTGGTCTCTTGCTTCTTCACAGGACCACTCGACGAAAGGGAACCTGCCCGCTTTGAAGATGTTGCATGCACTAAGGAGTGGGACGTGGCCATGGATGAGGAGATCGAGGCCTTGAAGAAGAATGAGAAATGGGACCTTGTTCCCATGGTGGAGGGCATCAAACCTGTCACCTGCAAGTGGGTGTACAAGGTGAAGAAGAGAGCTGACGGAGATGTAGAGTGGTACAAGGCTAGGCCTGTCGCTCGAGATTTCTCACAAACCTATGGAGAGGACTATGAGGAGACGTTCAGTCCTGTGGCAAAGATGACGTCGGTGAGGACGGTCATTGCCCTAGCAGCGTGCAGAGGGTGGAAGTTGTGGCAGGTGGATGTGAAGAACGCGTTCCTATACGGAGAGATAGACAAGGACATATTCATAGTGCAACCACCTGGGTATGTGTCCAAGTCTCAGCCACATCACGTCTGCAAGCTGAAGAAGGCCCTCTATGGGTTGAAACAGGCGCCGAGAGCCTGGTATGGGAAGATTGCAGAGTATTTGTAGTTCTGTGGTTACGATGCCTCAGACTCAGACTCTAGCATGTTCGTGAAGAAGAGTGGAGATCTTCACGTACTGGTGCTACTGTACGTCGACGACATGATCGTGACAGGGAACAACAGTGAAGAGGTCGCGGCGCTGAGACAGCAGCTAGCCATACGGTTTGAGATGAAGGATCTTGGTGAACTGCACCATTTCCTTGGACTTCAAGTGGAGAAGAAAAGTGGCGGGCTGCTCGTGACCCAGAAGGCGTATGCCGAGAAGATCGTCGAGAGATTCGGCATGAAGGAGGGGAAGAGCTGCTTCGTTCCACTGGAGGTTGGGCTGAAGCTTCGGAAGGAAGAAGGGAGGATTCTTCCTGATCCGAAGATCTTCCGGGCACAGGTGGGGAGCCTTATCTATGTGACCATCACAAGGCCGGACATCGCCTTTGATGTCGGCCAAGTGAGTCGGTACATACAGGAGCCGCGGAAGCCTCATCTGGAGGCAGCCAAGGGGATACTGAAGTATGTGAAGGGAACCCTTGAGATGGGGTTGTTCTATGGAGGGAGGACCGACTTCAAGCTGCATGGCTATACAGATGCAGATTACGCAGGTGACGTTGATGATCGCAAGTCGATATCAGGTTACGTGTTCATGTGTGGAGCCACTGCCATCTCATGGTGTAGCAATAAGAACGACTCCATTTCCCTTTCCACCACTGAGGCTGAGTACAAGGCGTCGTCTTTAGCAGCTCAGGAGTGTGTCTGGATGAGGAGGCTGGTGGAAGATGTGGATAAGAAGGTCAGCGGACCTACTGTGTTGTGTGGAGATAACGAGAGTGCTCTGAAGCTGGCAACCAACCCAGTGTGTCACGCAAGGACAAAGCACATAAAGATCGAGCACCACTTCATCCGAGAGAAGGTGTTGGGTGGCTCGCTTGTGGTGGAGCACGTGCGAAGTGAAGAGAACCTGGCGGACATCTTCACAAAGCCCCTATCTGCGGGGTCGTTCAAGAAGCTTCGCGCCTGCCTTGGATTTGTCCCTGAAGCTCACTTCAAGGGGGAGTGTTGAAGGTTGAAGTGAGGAAGTGCATGGGGGGAAAGTGGAATAGTGGAGTGGGCGAATGGAGGTGTGTAGGGGCGAGTGGAGAAAGGTGGAGCCGGGCAAGTCCATCTGGGGGGTTGGCGAGTGCACCCCTCTCCCTACCCCCAAGTTGTCGAGTGCACCCTTCTTCCTCCCCCTAGTTGGCGAGTGGACTACATGGGAGTGTTAGCGAGTGGAAGAAGAGGGGGTGGCGTGTGGAAGAAGTTGGGGTGGCGAGTCCAAGCAAGGTGGCTGGCGAGTGGAGCATGGGGAGTAGTGGATGTGTGTGTTGGATCTTACGTATGGCGCCCTTATAGGGGGGGTGAATAAGGATTTTATGGAATTTAAATCTTAATTAAAAATATTAGTGTTTGCAACTGAAGTTTCAGAATATTTTATAAGAAAATATATTTAAATATTCCAGATAAGATTATATTGAAGATTCCTTTTTAAATAATTGAAACAAACTTTTTGTTTACTGTTGTTAACGCCTGACGTTAAGTCTTAACGCTGGGCGTTAGCTCTCCAGAGAATATTCTTCAGAACAAAAAGATTACCACAATGATTTTACTTATGAAATCTTAAATGAAATACAATTCCAGAACATCAGAGATAATGAAAATTATTATTGTATTTCAAAGATAATTATACAAATGTTAAATTTAATACTTTGATGGAAATAGAAATTAAAACATTCTCAAAGAAGAAATAAAATCAATTGAATAGAACATTAAGAGACATGATTTATTTCATAATAAATTGAATACACAAATGTTTAATTTCTATAACGCTAGAAATCAAGGCGAAAATATGTAAACTCTTTTTGTTGTTTCACCGGTCCTTCTCCCAAGGACCGGTTGGCTATAGCCTATCTATCCCCAGATGAGGCCTCTAGCCACCCCTAGATCTACCCTCAACCTAGTCGCCACGCACAAGGCGGCGAATTACCCCCTAAGCCTCACAAGGACCTAGTCGCCAACACAAGACGAATTTACCCACGGAATCCTTCCCGGAATCCGACGT
Organism: Dactylorhiza incarnata; assembly: GCA_033032865.1. Lineage (NCBI taxonomy): Eukaryota > Viridiplantae > Streptophyta > Magnoliopsida > Asparagales > Orchidaceae > Dactylorhiza > Dactylorhiza incarnata. The sequence goes on along the minus strand of JAWHQI010000044.1, from coordinate 4,004,097 downwards.
TCTCACCGAACGATTTCTCCATACAAAATACAAAAGGAAAAATAAAAGATTACAGGATAAGTAAAGAGAAACTCCCCAAGAAATTCTGAAGGTGAAGACGAAGTCGATGTAGATGTTGGCGTTCTTGAAACGATCGTCCTTCGTATGGAATATGCGTTGTAGACCTTCTTCTTCAAAATCTTCTTTAGATCTTCATGTTACCCAAGGGAGATCATTTAATTGATGTACACTAATCTCTCTCCAAAGTATCAGAATTCTGGAATCATCTCTCTCTTTTTTGAATGAGAGGAGCTGTACTTCTAAATAGCCTCGGAAGCTAACGCATGCGTTAAGGCTAACACGCGGCGTTAGTGAGCTAGTTGCTGAGATCGTGCATAAACTCGGGAGCGTTGCAGAACAAATTTTCATCGAACGGAACTGATTTCATCGAACTCGCCTTCGTCGAACGCACCCTTCGTCGAACGGAAAAACCGCAACCGTCAGGATCGTGGCAGTTTGTGCATTCAACGCGGGCGTTAAGAGTCAACGCTGGCGTTGAGTTGTTCTCCTTCAAATTCATCGAGCGCCCTTCTCATTTCGTCGAACGCAGGTCCAGTTTGTCGAACGCAGGTCCAGTTCGTCGAACGCAGGTCCAGTTCGTCGAACGCAGGTCCTGTTCGTCGAACGCAGGTCATGTTCGTCGAACGCAGGTCCAGTTCGTCGAACGCAGGTTCATCGACCTCAACTCGATGACATTCCTCCTCTTGTTAACGCGGGGCGTTAACAATTACCGCGAGCGTTAGCTCTCTTTCGTCGACCGCAGCTCGACGACATTCCTTCTCAGCGGTTTTCTTCTCAACGGAAGTTAACGCGGGGCGTTAAAAACTAACGCGGGGCGTTAACTCTCTTTCCAGAGAGTCATCTCCATTCAGTATACTATTCAATGAATGTGTAGCTATAGTTCCTGTATAACCTGCACACTATAAACACACAAAATACTGAATCAAATACAACACGGTATTTGTTATTCTCAAACCAAGAGATGCGGAACATAGGCTCCAACAATCTCCCCATTTTGATAATAACAAATACCTGTATGAGAAATTAGTGAACTTAAAACTATTTGTGTTTATAGATAAGTGCGGTAATAAGATATGCATGAATAACAGGTTAAAAGCATGATAGATTTGATAGCGATAATGCATACTCTTTCTATATGAAGTCCTCCCCTACATAAGTGTTCTCTTATAATTTACTCCCCCCAAATATCTATTTTACTAGATTTCTCAATTTCTTCTCCCCCTTTGTTATTAACAAAAGTGGGTAAGGATGAGTGTATATCTTTTTAAGATAGATAAGGAACCACTTATTGAAGTATTTTCATGATCGAGCATATGATAGTGTATGCACCTCCTATATGATTACTCCCCCTACAAATATACTTTTTTTTGAGTTTAATATTATTATAATGCACTCCCCCTAAATATTAGATTTATGCAATTTAATCTCCCCTTTTGGTAGTGTCAAAAGAGGGTTTAGGTGATAGTATGCAATAAAGAGTAATATGTTCTATGTCGAGAAGAAAAATAGGATGCAATCAAAAGTTTGTTAAATACTACTTGTTGAGAAAAATAAGCATGATGTAACATAAAGTAGTAAGCAACATAACTGACATGATAAAGTAAGCATTCTATATTAAGATACCACTTGCTGAAAGGAAAACACGGTGTTAAAAATAATAAGCACTCTTAAAATAAACATCATTTTAGAAGATAAAACCATATAAAGGATAATGAGTTTTAAATTTGAAAAGTTGATGTTTGAGTTAAAGATTGAAGAGATGCTATTCCGTTAAGATAAAATTGCAAGCATGATTTCATAATATCAAGAAAGATACACAAACTACAATGTAATAAAATTTGCATTTCAAGTAAACAAAAACATTGTAGCGATCATGCTTTGTTATCTAGTGCATTTAATTAAGTTTATAGAGATTTGAGTAGATGAGCATTAGAATCCAATTCTTATGAGTAGAAGTTTTATGAAAGATAATGATGTGTACAAAGTAGTGTTTTGATAAAGTGTACAAGTGAATCAATCAAAAACACATGACATATATAATGAAATAACACAACATTAAAATATACAAATAATATTACTTCCACACTATTTCAATGCACATGAATAAATAGTACAACTACCAAGGTGTTATGCACACACAATGCTTATTAAGACTTATCAGGGTGCAAAGTAGTGCTTGGAGGATCACTTTTATACTTTTTAGCTTTATTTTCAATTTTTTATGATCCGGTGTACTAAGAGAAGTGGTGAATAAATTGTTTGCTACAAGACACTTTACAATTCTTAGCCAAGGTGCTCAACCTCACAATGCTCATTAAGACTTATCAGGAGGGTGAGTAGTGCTTGGTGGAGTTTTCCTTGTTAATGATTATTTTCTTTTTAGTTTAGTGACTAAGGACTCCGAATTCACTTGTTTTGCAAACATAGCATTTTTTTAAACCATATTTCACTAAAGAATAAGTGCATGAAAGACAAAGAATTGTAATAACCAATTCAATGTTGTGTAGGTAATCTATTTATGCATTTTAATCATTTATGTTATTACACTACACAATCATGTAAGAATGAGATTGTAATCACATGTAGGTTATCAAAAATAAGTGAGTGAATGAATCATTATCAAAACATAATGCATTACTCATACTTAGAGGCGTGCTAAGCATTTCTACACATGTTTATCTACAATCAATTTCATTGCACATAACAAGATAATATTCAAGGCATGATAAATACAAAACAATGTCTTTTAAGAAACTTGAAAGTTAAATTAAACATTGTATTAAATCTTTAATTGATATAATTAATCATCCTTGACAATGGCAATGAATAACAATCAGTTTTTATAAATTTTTTGAATTTTTTTTATATATGCACAAAGCAATAAACACACATAAAAAACATATTTTTGTTCTTTGAAATTGTTTTGTAATTTTGTATTTGTTTTTTTTATATATTCTCTGGAAAACATAGAAGTCTTTAATAGCCCTTTCAGTAAATGATATTCTATGCCAGAGAAATAATGCATAAGAAAATACATATAATAATTTTTTTAATAAATTTTTGTTTTAAAGGAAATAAAATGATAGAAAACTTTTTACAAACAGAGAAATAAAACACACACAAAATATTAAAATAATGTCATAAATAATTCCAAACAAAAAAAATATGTTTTGGAGCAAAGGAGCTAACGCCAGGCGTTAACTTCTTAACGCCAAAATAGAACACTAAAATTTGATGTTTTGAAAAATCTTTTTATGATTCATTTGTATTATAAAGAGACCTTCCTTCAGTTAAAATTTCAGAGTATATTAATTAGATTTAAAGGCTCTTTTAGCATGTTTTTGGTGATTTTTCAAATACTTATGTTTTGTAAAATCATTAAAGCTCAAAATAATAAATTATGCAAACACAAGATGCAATGTTAGAACAAAAACAAATTTGCATGATTTTAGAATAAGGAGTGAGATAATATTCATGCAATGAATATAATATAAGTATATCTAAGATCAAGATACCTTAGCTACATGACTACACTCTAGCCCCGTACTAAGTGATGGATGGGCATGAGGAGCTGCACGCATGCTGTAGGTTGGGGCGTTAATCCCATATGCATACAAAAGAAGACGCTCAACCTAGCACTCTTTCCCCCCCAGTTCCTCGCAAGGCCCCACCAGAACCCTCCCCGGTTAAGGACAAGACATGACTTAGAGGTTAGGTCTCTAATTCACACAATCCTACGCCCTCGCTATTGTGAGACACAAGTCATAGGTTTAATGATTATGGACATACTAAGTGTGTAAGCCTTAAATATATAAACTATGTTATAATTGCATGATTAGTTTTGGATTTACAATTTTATCGAAGATTGTTGATTTTAAATCCATTTAGAAAAGTTTTATTCATGCAAATAACTACAAAGAAATTATAATTTTCATATTTTAGTAATATAATTTACTTTAGCATTGCAAGATATAACTAGCATGGACATTGATTTCTACCAATGGTAAGTGATGATGCTAGTATGATGAATTACAAGCTACAAAGCTAAGTAAAATTAGACAAATATATAATTAAATTGAATGTATTCAAACATAGAGTTTTGAATTTTCATAAACCTAGAGCGAAGTGACAATTCTATTTGATTTCATCTTGTTTATTTCAAGTTAATTCTTAGGTCTAAAGATAATGAGATACATGCAAACAATAGAGATGCACATCACACACACAAAACAAGATGTGATACTATAATATCAATAGCAATCATATATTTCATAATTCTTAAGGTTGATAGAATTAGTTGATTTAAGATAGGTCTTGATGGATCATGAATTATGATATATGATTATAGTGAATTTTAGCATAGGATATTAATAGATCAAGATGGAGTGTGTGAAATCATATTTATCATTTTTGTAATTATTTTTATTTTTATTTTTATTATGATTTTTCATTATATGGGCTATTATATGCAGCAACGAAAATTAGACAAATATGCAATAAGTTGTGCATTTAATATTTTAGTCTAAGACCCCTAAAAATCCATTTAAATCCTATTTTGAAAGTAATTTCATTAGTCTTGATAATATCATTTAGCAAATTTAGCATTCAATTTATAATGATAATATAAGACATTTATAGGCAAAGGATTTAAAAAGGATAAAACATTTAAAAAGAAAAGATAGATCACTTAAAAAAATATATGACTTTATGTTCAATTTAATTCAATTTGATTTGTTAAACATTAGGCTTAAAATGAAAGTCATATCTCATGATACATAAAATGATCATAGCGTGTTGGCTCAAAAATAAAAATAAACAAAAGAAAAAAACAATTAAGCATATCATGAAGTAGAGTAATGATATTTTATTTTTAATTTATTTCTACTTCATGCAATACAATGATTCCTACTGAATGAGAGATTTAGGTATCCAAAGGGGACCAAGTGTGATGGTTCTTTTGGGTACCCAAATACATCGTGTTGGCTTTTAGAGAGATAGTGATGAATGGGCCTTTACAAGTGGAGTTAGTGTTTCATTTTTAATTTTGGGCCTTCATTTATACTTTGGTTGTTTATCTTTTAAATTCATATTATGATTATTTGACATCTTTTTGGAATGATAGTTGTTTGAAAAATAATTCATTTGGGATTTATGTTTATTCAAATTACTTTTCAAAATACATTGATGCTGATAATCATAATGAATTTTATTAAATGGATTCTTTGAGAGTTTATAAGAGTGGTGGTCTTTCTTAAGAATTGAATGTTGAAAGAGTGGGTTACAATATGTTTTAAATGATTGGTTCTTATTTTGATGATTTTCATTTCCACTCTTTCTTATAGACATACTCTTATAATATGAAGTTAAGCTTTTAGACTTTTGATAATTTGATAAACTAGAAATAAAAGATGTTTAATTATATGAAAAGTTTTGAATAAACATTTTTAATGATTCTAGTTTATCCTTTAAATTATCATTTTCTTTTAACAATTTTTTATTATGCTCTTTTGAAGTTAAAAGACCTTTTTCCAAAACCTTGAGTTCTTCTTTAAAAGTATTATAATCAAAACAAGGTTTAGCATTTTCAATTAAAGAGCATGAACAAGAATTTGAAACATCAATATAAGATTATACTTTAGCGTTTGCTTTTAAAGTTTTATTTTCTAAACGTAATTTGGAATTAGCATGTTTCAACTTTGAAATTTTACGTTTAGCAAATTTAAGCACACGAAATATAGAAATAGAATTAGTTACTAAAAGAGAAGATTTAGATTTTCTTACCTTGTTATAGTTTCCGTCATCTCTTTTGCTTGATGTTTTGCCAACAAATGAGTCCAATATTGTGACGTTGAATTCTTCTTCCTCCAAGCATAAGTCCTCATCAGTTTCTCCTCTTGGATAATAAGGAATTGCTCTTGTTCATCATCTGTGGAAGGAAAACAATAAGTAGTCTCAAGAAATTTCCAAACTTCAAAAGCAGTAGGAAGCGTATAAATAAGTTTGAAAATATTTTGATCTAGAGCACAATAAAGACTATTCATAGATTTGGCATTTAAAAACATTTCATTTTTATTAAGAATAATTGGGGGCATTTTAATTGTAATATTCCAAACTTCAATATCCAAAGTTTTAAGAAATTTTTCCATAAGGGCCCGTTCGTTTGGACCGGAATTGGAATTAGATATTGAAATTCGATATTGGGATTCGATATTCAGAATTGGAATTGATCTAATTCCAATTCCAGCGTTCGCCTAATAAACAATATTGATGAATATTGTGGAATTGATCAATTCTTTTGTTCGTTTGTTAAATAAAATTCAATCTATGAATTGAAAAATATTATGAAGAAACTAACATTATATCACATATATTATAAAAACCTAGCATTCATCATGTACCAAGGATATTCGTTCTAAAAAGCATCGAACGAGAAGTATCTGCGATGCGATAATAGAGCAAAAATTCTGGCCAAAATGGGTCGATCAAGGTCCAATGATACATAATATAGAACCAATTAAAACAACATGTAGCAACAGAACATAACAAGGCCAGAATCAACATGCAATATTCAAATAAAATTTATTTATACAAGCGGTAAGAACAATTGTCAGCAAATTCTCTCAAGCGGTAAGTCCAATGATACATATAAATACTCCCATGGAAATAAGAATTCATTATGTATACAAGCGGTAAGAACAATTCTGATCAATAGGAGCAGAATAAATTGTCTATCTATGTTCAGCCGAATTCCTTCCTATACAGAATGCACAGGTGTGTTCAATCCTTCCTAACAACTCCCATCAATTGTCAGCAAATTCTCAGTGGCCACACCGGAAGGATGGTCGCCGTCAGACCATTTGCATGGGGAAGTCGTGCACGTACTCGACCCCGCGGTCTCTCCCCTCAGTCTGGACGGCCTTCGAACCTGCCGCCGCCACTGTTTTCGCTGCATTATCTGCCGCAAAAACAGCCTTGTTCACCCTGTCATCCACCCTCGGCACATTGTACGCGCTTTCCGCGGCGGTTCTCGCATCCTGGCTAATGAAAAAACACGGAGCTGAGTAGTCTATTAGACATTGATATTTAGAATGCTGGAAGGGATTCTAGCTATGGCATCAAGTACTATTTTTCTTACAACAGCAAAACAGTATGCAGTTTGCCTAAGTCAAAACTATATAATTTATCATTTGTTTGATGGAAAAAGAAGACAGCAAAATGAATATCATTTGTTTGATGAAAAAAATGGACTTTTCCCCCCCATAATTTACTTCAGTAAAGCAATATGGTGGCGAATGCCTGCTTAAGAAACAAGGTAAAGAATCGAACCCTTGTGCAAAAATAAAGGTATAGTATCCGCGACTTCCTAGCCTACGGACACATAAGATCATCTCCTACAAAGAAAAGGTATGAAATTTTCATATTTATCATTATGAGTCATCAACACTTGTGCTTTTCAAAACCTGCAAGAAAAATTATATTATCCGCATCCGGTAATTTCTAATCGCCACAACAATATTCTGCATAAATCATCACAAGGAATGAAAAGCATAGGATCAAACACATGTAATCGCATCAACTCAGCAAGAGATCATAAACAAATCAAACATTCATAAAAATGTTCACACAAACATAGTCCACATCCACCCAAATTATGTCCGCACATACTAAATAATTATTTTCCTTGACACAAAGATGAATAAACTGACCTCATTAACGAAAAAGGCATGAAAGTCATATGGCACTCGACAAGAAAGATCGACAACAGCCACAGGTTCAGGAGACATCGTCTTTGCATCAATCACATTAACTTTAGATTCCCTGAATCATTTAATAATAGAAAACATATAATTTTGTGATCAGATTTGAATTGCAATGTAGTCAATGCAGTTACAAAAAGCGATAATAAGATACAAAAAAAAATTATTGGCTAAGTTCTAAACAGTCCTTTTGGATCAAATTCAACCTTATTTACTGCATCATGTTTCCAACTGCAGTGGAAGTGTTCTAGTAATATACTAATAAAATGTGATTTATGCTGAAATGTGAGTAAATTAAGCATCCACAACCACCTGTAGCTGAAATGTGCTCCATTAATTCCTAATTGCCAAACCCAGAGCCTGGATGAGCAGTCTTTTTGCCAGAATGAACAACTTTACTCAAAAATATATGAGTTGTAATTACAGAATTACTTGAATTGAAAATTAAAACAAAAGTATTGCAAAACAAGATACCAGGGAAGCATTTACCTGGAACATTCATCATAGATACCAATCCAATCCAATGCACCAAATGGACAACAGATCATTGCATAAGAATGAACCACCTCTTTTTATTCGGCATACCCCCCTGATGTAGATTCACCAATGCAGCCCTTTATAATTAGATTTGATGTGGATATCCAATTGGGATTTTGGCAATACATTCACAACTGTTGCCTGTCCTTGTTGGATACAAATTATGATCTTCTTTTAATTAGTTGCATTCACAAATGCAGCCCTTCCTTAATGAGAAAGAACTGGAATGATTCATTTAACATCATAGCAAATTAATAGACTAATTAATTAATCAGTCATTTCACTCACACAAGAGCCATCGTCAACAGCTGCTAAGAATATAATCTTCACAAGGACAACAGATCCTTGGACAAACACAAGTCCATATCGACCAGAGCACTAAAATTGTAAAAAAAAAAACAGCAGCAGAAAACAAAGAATCCATCACTGCCAGAGCTATGGAAGCACCATAGTTCATGACTTTTTCAGGCTGGTGGCAACAGTGATAACAACTAGCATGATTAGCACGAGGAGGAGAATGATGGCGATGATAAATCATTTCAAATTGCTAAATATTAATCATGTTTGAAGGTAAAGAACACAACATTTAAAAGTTAATACAAGACTAAATAATGAAAAACATACATAGTACTTAATAGTTGAAATAACAAAGTTTACTATGCGAGTGAAGTAGCAAAATTAGAAGATGTGTTTACAAACACATGCATATCAATCCTTGAATTGCATAAGTAACCATATTTTCCGCACGTCACTAGGAATTGTCATAAAAACAGCATATTTTAGCGGATCGTTGAATAAAAGATCCATAGCTTTAAGCTTCTCAGTAATTGAAAGCTCTGACATCATCACCAGTTCATCCCATATTTTTGTAGTGGTCTCCATGGTAGTTGAAGTTGGAGTTGTAATTGGAGTTGTAGTTGGAGTTGGGGTTGGTGCAGTTGATGTGTGTGTTGAGATTGAGTTAGTTGAGTTGGATTCATATGCTTTACTAAGACTTCTAGCTATTGAAGAAACAGCATCTGCAAGTATATCAGCTGAAGTTGGATTTTTTTTCCTTGAAGGCTCACTATCAGTGGAATATTTAACACGTTTCCCGCATGAATAGCTTTCCTCACCACCAGAGTCATCTAAATCAACCGCATTAGTTGCTTCGTTCCCAGTTGATGCATTAGATCCAATTGCCTTATCACAACCACATATGGTACCCAAGTCAGCCCAGTTTACTATCGCCTTGTCTCGATAATGTTTTATTGTTGGATGAGCCTGCATATTCACAAATTATGATGTTCATAATGATAAATAAATAAATAATTATCTACAACTATGAAAATATTTAATTACCTTAACGTAATTTGCCCAAACATCTTCGCTATCAACTTTAACAATATTACGATCCCAATCCCATCCGAACCCACTAGTGTTTAGCATTGCAGAAACCTCCTGATAATATTTATTCCATGTTTTTAACCGAGATAACACCTTTTCTTTATCAACAGTTACATTGCAATCATCCTTCAACGCATTGATAGCAGCTGTGAATGCAATTCCTTTCCATCCATTCACAGCTTTATTTCCCAAGCATTGTTGCTCTAATAGAGCACCTGTCAGACAACGATCCATATCCATTGTCCAATGAACATAAGTTTTCTCTTTTTCTTTCTCCCTTTCCGCTTCTCTTTCTTTCTCTCTATTTCTTTCTATTTCTCTTTCTTTCTCTTTCGCTTTAGCAGTAAATTTGGAATATCTGTCCATGCTTATCGCTCTGTATTTAAAGAAATAATAACATTGAACATACTTATGGATTATCTTCATTGTTTAGAAAAAAGAAATAACACATATTTCATATATATTAATTGTTGATTATGTAAAATTGAACATACTAATAAAGATGCAGAATAAATTGAGAATAATCATTGAACATACTACTTGCAATACAAAATAAGCAATAAAGTCTCATAATTGAATATAAAAAATAAAGTCTCATAATTGCAATCGACTAATTTCGTCGAGCTTGATAATCATTGAACATATTAATTGCCAAAGTATCCCTAAAATTTGACCATTCAGTTGTTGCCTGCATTGGTCCACGAATATTATCATATTCATAGCTATCCCCACCAACAACTTGAGTTGATAGTTCTGCATCAACCTCTTCCAACAATCCAAAATCATTCTCCAATCTCTTTTCAACTAAAAAATTATGTAAAATACAACAAACATTTATGATTTGAACCTGCAATTTAACAACACTCAAATATTAGATATTTCAAAATCATTATCAACCTTAAAATGGATGTACAAGAATACATTTTAATTTAATACCTGAATTTTGATATTAAAAAAAGAAGGTTGACGCAAAATTGCCCACCGCTTCTTCAACAAGCCAAAAGTTCTTTCAATCACATTTCTTTCCTTAGAATGACGAAGATTGAATAATTCCTTGTAATTTGTGGGATTATTTCCTTGTGCGGACCATTCCTTAAGATGATAGCGTGTAGATCGATATGGAGCAAGATATCCCGGACCATTAGTGTACCCCTCATCGACAAGATAATACTTCCCTATACAAAATATATCTATTATTTACATATTTATAAAGATGCATCTATATGTATTGGTTATGTTGTACTAAATAAATTATACATGTTGGTACTTCAAAGCGATCTGATCTTTCCAGTGCACTACACAACACCCTAGAATCTGACGATGAACCCTCCCATCCAGGTAAAACATACACAAACTTCATATTACGATCACAAACTCCCAATACATTAGTTGTGATAGCTTGTTTTCGATTCCTATATCGACCTTGATCTTTTACTGGGACGATGACTTCAATATGTGTGCCATCTAATGCTCCAATACAATTCTATTAGCAAAGAAAAGATTCAATTTAAATGTTTAGGTAAATGAATATCATAATGTATTAAGCTTTTCTAAATAGTTTTCTCACCTCGAACCATCTCCACCTTTGCTCTTGCCTAGCTTTTGGTAGTTTGATGTAATCTTTAGTCAATTTTAGAATTGCCGTCAACACTAAACTGAAGTGTCTACATATAGTATCATTGGACCTCAAATATGTCCCTCCCACATCACGAAATTTCTTGTTATGACCCAATATATATAAAAACAACGCAAGTGACTCGCTAACTGAAATATGTCGAGTATCATGTAGCAAAATTTTCTCAATCAATATATTATGTAGCTCGAGAAATGACTGCTTACTCATGCGCAATTGATTAAAACAATTTATTTCTGTACCACCATATAAATTTCTTAAAAGTGTTCTTCTTAACGAATCATTAAATTTGACCTCCATAGGTTGTCGGGGAATATTTTCTTGCATATGCATCATAGCTACAGCAACCACTGTTACAATAACTGTCTCTTCAATAATCCTCTTTCGTTTTTTTCTTAAAGCATCAACACTTGACAAGTTTTCCACTAACATCTCATCCATTAATATTAATCCAAATCTACATTGATGATATATAACAAATATTGTATCAATTATATTGTATCAACTAATCAAAATAAAACTATGCAACATGAAGCTTAGCAAGCCCTCAAACTTCAAAAAAACTAAACATGAAGCTTCAGCAAGAATAAGTCCTACAATTAAATTCAACCGGAACTAACATCCCAGCTAACTTTTAAGAGTAAATATGAAGTAAGGCGACCTACCAATCAGTTTGAATCCAGTCACTTACAAGCAATTTTCATCCAAAAACAGGAAAAAGGAACGACCAACTATCAAAATACGAAAAAGAAAAAACTGCATACTAGTACTTTGCATATAATCACCATAAATTTTCACTTACAACCAAGAAAACAGGGCAAAAATAGCTAGGAACTCACTGCTAGAAATAATTCTACAAACCGAGGGAACCGTAACAGGATTGGATGACGATAAGGTCCCCATGGTTATAGCCAAAACCCCGAGTAAATAGAAGAGGATGAGGCATTGGGAGGCGGAGGAGAGGAGGGGTGAAATAGAAGAGGATGAGGGAGGTGAAGAAGATGGGCCAATGAAGAAGATGGTACAAATGGCCAAGTTCCCGTGAGAGAAGCACAAAAACAATGTTACTATACTCAGATCTGGGCGAAATAGAGGGCGACGAAATACCTTTCCACTGATGATGAGCCAGCAATCCTCGCGGGAGACCTTCGCTTCGTCTTCGCCGCCTGCCCTAGCGAGTCGCTGGAATGTCGAGAAGAGGAGAGCGTCGTTGAGTCGCTGCCCTAGCGAGTCGATGCTGGAACGTCGAGGAAGAGCAGAGCGCGGTTAGGCCGAGCGAGCGCTGTCTTTTTATTTTTATCGGGAGCGAGCGAGACGCGAGCGAGACGCCAATTCCGATATCATTAGGTGGATTTTAAGCCAAGGCTAAAACCCAATCTCCAGATATTCAACCCAAACTCCATTTCTTAAATTATTTAGGAAACGAACAGCATAATTGATATTCGTCATCGAATTTCAATATCTAATTCCAATTCCGGTCCAAACGAACGGGCCCTAAGTGTTTTCCACCCATTATAATTTTCACCCATAAATAATGGTGGACATAAAGATTTTTCATTTTCATAGAAATTATCCCCTCTAGAAGATGCGAGATCATGAAGCGTCATTATTCCCGGTTGTAAAGCCGTATTGGAATAACCTACCCTCTGATACCACGTGTTGGATCTTATGGCGGCCTTAGAGGGGGGTGAATAAGAGTTGTATGGAATTTAAATCTTAATTAAAAATATTATAGTTTGCAACTGAAGTTTCAGAATATTTTATAAGAAAATATATTTAAATATTCCAGATAAGATTATATTGAAGATTCCTTTTTAAATAATTGAAACAAATTTTGTGTTTACTGTTGCTAACGCCTGGCGTTAAGTCTTAACGCTGGGCATTAGCTCTCCAGAGAATATTCGTCTGAACAAAAAAATTACCACAGTGATTTTACTTATGAAATCTTAAATGAAATATAATTCCAGAACATCAGAGATAATGAAAATTATTATTGTATTTCAAAGATAATTATACAAATGTTAAATTTAATACTTTGATGAAAATAGAAATTAAAACATTCTCAAAGAGGAAATAAAATCAATTTACTAGAACATTAAGAGACATGATTTTATTTCATAATAAATTGAATACACAAATGTTTAATTTCTATAACGCTAGAAATCAAGGCGAAAATATGTAAAAACTCTTTTTGTTGTTTCACCGGTCCTTCTCCCAAGGACCGGTTGGCTATAGCCTATCTATCCTCAGATGAGGCCTCTAGCCACCCCTAGATCTACCCTCGACCTAGTCGTCACGCACAAGGCGGCGAATTACCCCATAAGCCTCACAAGGACCTAGTCGCCAACACAAGGCAAATTTACCCACGGAATCCATCCCGGAATCCGACGTTCTCACCGAATGATTTCTCCACACAAAATACAAAAGGAAAAATAAAAGATTACAGGATAAGTAAAGAGAAACTCCCCAAGAAATTCTGAAGGTGAAGACGAGGTCGATGTAGATGTTGGCGTTCTTGAAACGATCGTCCTTCGTATGGAATATGCGTTGTATACCTTCTTCAAAATCTTCTTTAGATCTTCATGTTAGCCCAAGGGAGATCTCTTAATTGCTGTACACCAATCTCTCTCCAAAGTATCAGAATTCTGGAATCATCTCTCTTTTTTTTGAATGAGAGGAGCTGTACTTTTAAATAGCCTCGGAAGCTAACGCGTGCGTTAAGGCTAACGCGCGGCGTTAGTGAGGCAGTTGCTGAGATCGTGCATAAACTCGGGAGCGTAGCAGAACAAATTTTCGTCGAACGGAACTGATTTCGTCGAACTCGCCTTCGTCGAACGCACCCTTCGTCGAACGGAAAAACCGCAACCGTCAGGATCGTGGCAGTTTGTGCATTCAACGCGGGCGTTAAGAGTCAACGCTGGCGTTGAGTCGTTCTCCTTCAAATTCGTCGAGCGCCCTTCTCATTTCGTCGAACGCAGGTCCAGTTCGTCGAACGCAGGTCCAGTTCGTCGAACGCAGGTCCTGTTCGTCGAACGCAAGTTCGTCGACCTCAACTCGACGGCATTCCTCCTCTTGTTAACGCGGGGCGTTAACAATTACCGCGAGCGTTAGCTCTCTTTCGTCGACCGCAGCTCGACGGCTTTGTTCTCGACGGCATTCCTTCGCAGTGGTTTTCTTCTCAACGGAAGTTAACGCAGGGCGTTAGCTCTCTTTCCAGAGAGTCATCTCCATTTAGTATAATATTCAAGGAATGTGTAGTTATAGTTCCTGTACAACCTGCACACTATAAACACACAAAATACTAGATCAAATACAACGCGGTATTTGTTATTCTCAAACCAAGAGATGCGGAACATAGGCTCCAACAGTGTGCACCCCTCCCCCCCCCCCCCCCCCCCCCCCCCCCCCCCCCCTGGTGAATGATGATGTGAGTGAAGAGAAGAGAAGAGAGAGAGAGAACTAGTGAGTGAGAGTTGGAGTGTGCCTACACCCCAGGAGAGTCCAACCTCAACCCGCACCTCAGCGAGAGGTGGAGAGTGCAGGGTTGCATGCGTTGTGAAGTGGAGAGTGCGTTGACAAGCTCAACGACAGTACTGAGTGGAGAAGCGGACTTTGTCCGCGACAAGTTTATTTTTTATATATCTCAGCTGACGTGATTCAAGATGTATGCACCTTGTAGTCAGCTTGTCTCTGTAATTCATTGTCTTGTTATAAAGATTACTTCGTCTTTATTCATCGTTGGTTCCCTTGCATGGTGGTAGCATAAAATCTAACAATCATATGATGTACTCTATTATACTTGTTACAAAGCAACATATTCACGAGATGGACACACGGCCAGATGATGCATCGTCTCCTTGCACATTCGTGCCCGAGCGCACAATAGGCTGAATGAATGGTTGGATAACACGGCTAAAAGAAATTTCCCAAAAATGGCGTTCTAGGGTTCCAGCGCTGGCTTCAGTTTTCACACAAAATTGGAGCAGGCGCCAGTGAAAATGTTGAAATAGAGAAAGTAGTGCCCCTATTTAGTAATCGACCCGTTGTCGACGCATCTGTCGTTCATCCCTGTTGTTCACGTCGACAACTTCTGATCCCGACGATGACCACTCCTTCGACGTCCCTTTCGGACTGTTGATGCTCCCGCCTGTTGCTGTCATTCCAGGACGACGACATGGAAAGAGCCTGCCGGTCTACAATCTCTGCCTCTTGTTTCTTTCAACTTAGATCTAGATATCCGTCTGATTACTCTCTTTTTATGCTTTTAGAAGGACATTCAGAAAACTTGATTGCCGAAGAAAACTCCTGAAAGTAAAGATGGTGGGATAAATTCTTCAGTTTCCCGGAGAAAGAGAGAAAAGAAGAACATGAGGCTGGTGTTCCTTCGATATCTTTTAAGTCTTATTAAGAATGACATAATTATGCTTGCGAATAGCAAAACTTGCAATTATCGGGTAATGCGGATAATTGCAAAAGACTGTTTCAACTTTCAACTAATTCTTATAAACTTATAAACCCCCCAAAGGCAAAAAGTATATCATGATGATCACGAAATAACATGAGAAATTCTTTGGCGTTTACTTCAGCCGGCAGTCTGCTTCATCTTCCACTCCATTTTTAATAATGAAGTAGCCGTTGGGCCCCAATTTTATGGCTCTTATACAGTCTTCTTCTGCCCCCTTTCTCTCTCCCTCTGTCTCCCTCTCCCTCTCTCCCTCACCAGCGACCATGGCAGATTTCAGCCAAGATTCGTCCAGCTTCAAGCTCTTCGGAACTGTGATTGTCGCAGACGAAAACCGCATCACGAAAAGCTTAACGCCGCCGTCGCCGCCGCGCCAGCAGCCGGCTTGCCCGCGGTGTAACAGTCATCAGACAAAGTTCTGCTACTTCAACAACTACAACGTGAACCAGCCCCGACACTTCTGCAAGGCCTGCCACCGCTACTGGACCGCCGGCGGCGCCCTCCGCAACGTCCCTGTTGGCGCCGGGCGCCGCCGAAGCCGCCTCTATTCCCGCCCGGAGGACGGAGGCAGCGACTCATCGGCGGAAGGCAGAGACTGCGGCGCAGAATGCGGGACCGAGATCGGACGGTGGCGATAGCAGCTTCCGGCGACCGGGAGGAAGTCATCAAACGCTGCCGGCGACTCCTCTTGACTTGCGCTTAAAGAGAGAAATTAGTACTAGAACCGGTGGGTGGGCCGATGACTTGATTTTTGATGTTTGGTTGATCTTTTGATAAGATGGAATTAACCGAATAATTCAGTTTTTTTTTTTCAAATTAACTTTTTATTAAATAACATAATAGACTTTTATATAAGCAGGGAATAATTAAGTCAGTTATTTTATTTTTGTTTTTGGGATTCATTTCTTAAATATAAGGTATATAATTAGATTAACTGATGAAATAGTCCTAATGATCTTATATTTTTACAAAATGACCAGCTTTAACTTGCACGGCGGCTTGGTTTTTTCTGTGTAGTATTCTTCGGCAACGAATCGGCAATGTATAATGTCTTATAATGTATATTATTTAAAAACTAAACTGTTGGGGTTGATTAATCCAATTAAAATTAGAAGTGCATGTTAATTGAATTGGACCAAATGTCTTAATCTTCTCCTATAAAAATAAATAAAATTTGGTATAAAAATTATTCTTGATTTTTTCATGCCAAGAAATACATTAATAATTAAAGTTAAACAAGATAATTTTTTTAAAAAAAGATACATAAAGTTCAATAGTTTAATGATGGATGCTAGATTCTATCCATGCAAGAGTGACTCATAATTTACATTAAGGGCAATTTATATCTGATGAGAACCCCATAATGGGTACCCCCACTATAAGAATCCACATAGTGGAGGAGGATTCAAAGGGCTAAAGTCACCCGCATGCAACCCCGCACACGATCACTACCATCGCGCGGTACCGCGTGTGGTAGCGCAGGCGGTAGCGCACGCCTCACTGCGCGCGGCACTGCGCGCGGCACTGCGCGCACGCACCCCCACGCGCCTACTACCGCCACGAGGTAGCGCAAGCGGTAGCACGTGCGCACCACAGCATGCGGCGACGCGCGCTCAGTGGCACACCCGCTACCGCGCCCACTACCGTCCCGCAGTAGCAAGCATGTGTCAGTGCGCGCACCGCTGCGCGCGGCAACCCGCGCGCCAACTATCGCTCGTAATGCTCTGAGCACCTTCACGCTCAGAACGCGTCCCAACGCACACAATATTTTTCTCTCTTTACCTCTTGCATTCACAAAGATTACAGGAGCGTTCGCGGGACAGTTCGCAGATCGCAACTTGCAGTTCATAGTTCGCAGCTTGCAGTTCGCAGTTCGTTACAATTACTACACGGGGGCAAAATCGTCATATATGCAAAAACGACGATATGTGTGCTCCAGATCGAGGAACGTGATTGGTCCATTCGGAAGTTATGGCGATTATAGAGGCACAATTACCGGACCGCCCCTACCAAAAACTATAAAAGAATCTCAGAGCAATATTTAAAGGAACTTTGCTTTCAGCTCCTGAGAGAGCTCCTTCAAAAATCCTTCAAATTTCTCCTTCGGCATTCGAAGAATCCTTCAAAGTTCTCCTTCGGCATTCGAAGAATCCTTCGAAGATCTCCTTCGGCCTTCGAAGACCTTCTTTGGCCTTCGAAGACCTCCTTCAAAGGTGACTTGAAGATCACCTTAGGCTCTTGGAGATCTCCTTCATCTTTAGATATTTATGTCTCTCTCACTTTCTTCTCTGCACCACCTGCAACGAGCGGTGGCATGTTATCCCCTTGCATTCTACAACTTGTAATACCAAAAGAGATAGTGGAATTTGGTCGGCACCGAACCAGCCACGTGGTTTTTCACCCTTTCCGAGTTTTCCACATTTAAAAAAGTCTTCTTATCAACTATTTGAATTTCTGTGACAGCTTGCTCGCCCAACCCGCTCCCGAGCTAAGACGGTTCAATTCGACCGGTTTATAAGAGCGTCAAACGACACAATAGTTTGGCGCCATCTGTGGGAACCGTGTTCCCAAACTCTGCAAAGATACTCTGAAGACAATATATACTAGCCTAACGGTCGTACTCGTGATTAGCAGCAATGGAGAAGGCAAGTACTCACGCACCCAGCGAGAGCTTCTCCGGAGAATACGCCAGTCATGCCTCCAATTGTACACCTGTCAACACACTCCACTTCCCGAAGAAGTCATCATTGTGCAGTTCGCATCCCTAGAAGAACGCATCCGCCGGATAGAGGAGTACCAGGATCAGGCGCTCTCCATACTAAGGAATATATATTTATGGGCCTCTCACACCCCTTACTTAGCTTCCGCGCCAGGCCGTCAACTTTCGTATCTTCGGATTACGCCGAGCCCGAATGGATCGCGAGAACCAAAGGCTACACCGAAGATGAATCGCCTAACACTGTGATAGTTGACGGGAGGATCACTTATGAAGAACTATATCAACATCAAAGCCTAAAAAGAAAGCAAGAGCAGGGACTACCGCCGACACCCAAAAGAAGCAGCATGCATTGCATCCACGCCCGTCAGCCTGGGGGCGCCGCCGGCATCAGAACTTCACCCCCCGCAATGTCGCTCGGGGAGAAGTTTTGCGCGCCATTCGCGATCACCCCGCTCTTCAAAAGCCTAGAGCACTTGCCCCAAATTGAGGGGATCAAACCAAGTATTGCAGTTACCATCAAGGTCGCGGACATGGCACTGGAAATTGTACGTGCTTGAAGGAAGAAATCGAACGGTTCGTTCATCTAGGTTTCGTAAAAGAATTTCTGCATACTCAAACTCATGGACAACAGACCACGAATATGCCCTCACGGAGATAGGAAGGGGAGGAAGGCACGCGTTGCAACAAATGAGCCAGGACACTTTGAAACGAATGCTTCTCGCCCCGTAGACGCTTCTCGCAGTCTCATGAACAAGCCAAACTCCTCCAAATAATGCAATCCTCACCACGGCATGCTAAACATCAGCGTCGCTATCGAAGAACCTCCCACCAAGATTAGTCGGATTCTAGTCGACGATGACGTAGCCGTCAGTGTGCTGTTCATGTCAACTTTACTACAAATCAGGCTGGCAAGCGGAAGCCTCAAGCTGGAAGCAGCCAGGCCACGTGTCCCAGGCAGTCCCCCCATTCCAGCCCTGGGAACCATCGTCATTCCCATAACTCTGGGGGAGCCTCCCATACAAGTGACGTATGATGTGCAATTCATCGTCATACAAGCTGACTCTGACTATAGCGTCGTACTCCAACACTCACTTCTAGATGCATTCTTGGCCAGTGCCCGCTGCTACCATTCCCTCCAAAGGCAGCCCTGAACCCGAGAATGAAGTTACACCCGCAAGCTCTCTATCCAGCATCCTCACAACCACGACAACATGTACTCGTTTTACTGTTTATAATTGCTACTAAAACTTGGGTAAGGCCGCTGCGCTATTGGTTTGAATGACAGACTCCTTCACCAGAACAGCAAGTTTACACCCAGACACCGTCAGGGTCTGCCCTCTCACGGTCGCCAACGGTCCGAACGCATCCACTTTCCACCGTCATTCTGAAGCCAATCCCCCTAACCGCGCACTACCGGCTCGAATACATCCGCCCTTCGCCATCGTAATAGGTCTCGCCACCGTTAATGTCTACCCCCTCGCAGTCACCAATGATTCTAACGCATCCGCTCTTCGTCGTCATTCCGGGGCCAATCTGTTGAAGTTGAAGTGTGCAAAGGGGTGGGGCGAGTGGTGGCTGTGTAAGGGGCGAGTGGAGGAAGGTGTTTGGGCGAGTGCATGTATGGAGCTTGGTGAGTGCATGGGTTGGTGAGGTGCGAGTGGAAGGGATGCTGTGTTGGCGAGTGCACAAGTGGCGAGTGCTTGGCTTCCGAGTGGAGCAAGATGGAGGGGGGAGCTGCTGTGTTGGCGAGTGCACAAGTGGCGAGTGTTTGGCTGCCGAGTGGAGCAAGATGGAGGGGGGAGCTGCTGTGTTTGGCGAGTGCACAAGTGGCGAGTGCTTGGCTGCCGAGTGGAGCAAGATGGAGGGGGCTGCTGTGTTTGGCGAGTGTAAGTGAGAGGAGGGGGGTTGCTGTGTTGGCGAGTGCACAATTGGCGAGTGCACGGGTTGCCGAGTGGAGCTTGGAGCTTGGAGCTTGGAGGAGGGATGAGTGCACCTCCTCATCCCCCCCCCTCCCTTAATTGTGTTTCCTATAAATACCCCCCCCCCCCCCACTCAACTAAGAGAACGTGCAGAGAGAGATACACAAGAGAGTGTGAGAGAGAAGAGAAGAGTTGAGAGAGAGTGGGAGTGTGCCTACACCCCAAGAGAGTCCAACCCCAACCCGTACCTCAGCGAGAGGTGGAGAGTGCAGGGTTGAGTGTGTTGTGAAGTGGAGAGTGCGTTGACAAGCTCAACGACACTAAGTGGAGAAGCGGACCTTGTCCGCGACAAGTTATTTTATTTTCATCTCAGCTGTTGTGAATCAAGGTGTATGCACATTGTATTCAGCTTGTTAATTTGTAATCAACTGTTTGCCTAGTTATAAAGAATATTCTTCGTCTTTGCTTCATTGTTGGTTCACTTGATTGGTAGCAGCACGAAAGTTAATGTGGTATCATAGGGAGGTTGGTGAAGCGACGTGTGTTATCTAGGTTCAAGGTTGTCATCCAAGATGGACGGTAGAGGAGGTTATGCGAGAGGACTAGGCATTGAGTTGCTCACCCAGACCAACTACAAAAAGTGAAAATCATGCATGGAGAGTTACCTACTTGGAGAGGACCTATGGGAGGTCGTTGGAGGAGAATAGCAGCCAGAAGTTTTTCCAATCGATGACAATGGTCTAACTGTGAGAGCTTGGAGGAAGACCAACGCGAAGGTGGAGTTCACCTTGAAGAGAGCTATCTCTCCTGACTTGTTCGATCACATCATGGGGTGCAAGTCAGCTTCAGAGATCTGGAGTGCCCTTGATGGGCTATTCAACAAGAAGAACGTAGCGCGGCTATAGTTCCTGGAGAATAAGTTGGCGCGGTCCACTCAAGGAGAGTTGTCGATATCCACCTTCTTCCTGAAGGTGAAGAACCTGTGTGCTGAGATCTCGGCCTTGAATCCTGACGAGCCGATCTCAGAGGCGAAGCTGAAGAGGAACATACTCTGAGGTCTGCGGAAGGAGTATGTTCCGTTTATCACGTCCGTGCAAGGATGGGCTACTCAGCCCACCTTACTGGAGCTAGAGAACCTGTTGTCGTCACAGGAGAGCTTGGCGAAGCAGATGGCAGGAGTGTCTAACTCAGGGGGAGATAGAGAGGCATTGTTCTCAGGCAAGAGGAAGCCTTGGGACAAGAAGAAGAAGAACTCTGGAGATGTACCTTCAACGTCCTCTCAGGGAGTTAGGGAGAACTTCCACCCCCCATATGACCAGAGGGGGAGACTCCTCTGCTTTGCCTGCAAGAAGTACGGGCGCATGGCAAAGGAGTGCCGGTCTAATCTCAAGGCTGGTCATGTTGCTGAGAGAGAGGAAGACCACCGGAGAGGTGGAGACCATCGAAGAGGTGGAGGAAGTGGTGGAGGTCACCAGGGTGGTGAAGGCGGAGACAACTGCTTCTTAGCTGAGATGACGGCAACGTCAGTCGATGCCTTAGCCTCCGTCAGCTTTGAGAACGACTGGATAGTGGACTCCGGTTGTGGGCACCATCTCATTGGAGATGTGTTTAAGTTTTCCTCCTTGAAGGCATATGGTGGAACTGATGCTATCATCACGGCGGATGATACGGTGCATCCAGTTGAGAAGGAAGGGATGGTATCCCTGGGAAGTGAAGAGAAACCCGTGACACTGAAGAGTGTGTATCACGTGTCGGGCATGAAGAAGAACCTCTTCTCATTTGCGAATGCAGTGGATGCAGGATACCACGTGATGTTCGGACCGAAGGAGGTGAAGTTCCTGAAGAACCTGTCTTCAGTCGATGCTGATGTCACGCTCACCGGGAGAAGGGTGAAGGACTTGTATGTTTTGTCTGCAAGTGCCTACGTGGACAAGCTGAAGACCAACGACGGCGCAGCGATCTGACATGAGACGCTAGGTCATGTGGGGATGGATAAGTTAAAGATGATAGTGGCGAAGGGTCTAGTGTCTGGCCTGCCCAATCTCTCTTCTTACGGCGACGGTCATGTGTGCGAGGGCTGCCAATTTGGAAAGTCACATCGACTTCCATTTGACAAGTCGGAGACCAGGTGTAGGGCACCTCTTAAGTGCGTACACGCTGATGTGATGGGGTCGTGCTCCACCCTGATGTATGGAGGAAACAAGTATGCATTGGTCTTGGTGGATGACTACACCCGCTACACGTGGGTTTACTTCATGAGGGAGAAGGCGGAAGTGTTTGAGAAGTTCCAGGAGTGGAAGGAACTGGTGGAGGGGAGGGTGAACCTGAGGGTGAAGAAGTTAAGAAGTGATAATGGGGGAGAGTTTACCTCTAACGCTTTTAACTCTTTCTGCAGGAAGTTCGACATCCGACGAGAGCTCTCCTGCGCCCACACCCCTCAACAAAATGGGGTGGCAGAGAGAAAGATCCGCCATCTGGTGGAGACTACCAGGAGTTGGCTACATGCCAAGAGCATTCCCAAGGCCTTATGGGCGGAGGGAATGGCATGTGCCACCCATGTGATCAACCAGCTACCTCTGAGTCCCAACAGGATGGTGTCTCCACACCAACTCATGTTCGGGGAGAAGCCAGATGTGAGTCACGTGAGGGTGTTTGGCTCTACCTGCTTCGTGCACGTTCCAGAGGCTGAGAGAACCAAGTTGGAGCCGAAAGAGAGGAAGTGTGTCTTCATCGGCTATGATGAGAGGAAGAAGGGATGGAAGTGCATGAACCCGCAGACCCACAAGTTCGTCGTCTCGCGCGACGTTGTGTTTGACGAACTGATCTCGTATCAGGGAGTCTCTTCTGTGGTGCTGCCAGAGAGTGGAGAATCAAGCAGGGGAGAAGAGAGAGTCATTGAGGACTCTATGTTGGAGTTGGAGGTATCTCCAAGCGCCCCATCGCCATCTGGCTCAAGGGGAGCATCTGGCTCAGGGGGAGCTTCTGGCTCAGGGGGGGCTTCTGGCTCAGGTGGAGATTCTAGCTCTAGAAGTAGGGGGAGCGCTGCTTGAAGAGAAGTTGAAGGAGGAGCTGGAGAGGAGTCTACCGGAGCGGTAGAAAGTGGCCAAGCCTTGAGGAGGTCGAAGCGGACCATCGTCCCGCGTGCTCGCTATAAGGAGGGGAACTTCGTGAGTTTGGTCTCTGGCTTCTTCGCAGGACCACTCGACGAGAGGGAACCTTCCCTCTTTGAAGATGCTGTTGGCACTAAGGAGTGGGACGTGGTCATGGATGAGGAGATGGAGGCCCTGAAGAAGAACGAGACATGGGACCTTGTTCCCATGGTGGAGGGCATCAAGCCTGTCACCTTCAAGTGGGTGTACAAGGTGAAGAAGAGAGCTGATGGAGAAGTGCAGCGGTACAAGGCTAGGCCTGTCGCTCGAGATTTCTCACAAACCTATGGAGAGGACTATGAGGAGACCTTCAGCCCTGTAGCGAAGATGACGTCAGTGAGGACGGTCATTTCCCTAGCAGTGTGCAGAGGGTGGAAGCTGTGACAGCTGGATGTGAAGAACGCATTCCTATACGGAGAGATTGACAAGGACATATTCATGGTACAACCACCTGGATACGTGTCCAAGTCTCAGCCACGTCATGTCTGCAAGCTGAAGAAGGCCCTCTATGGGTTGAAACAGGCGCCGAGAGCCTGGTATGGGAAGATTGCAGAGTATCTGTAGTTCTGTGGTTACGATGCCTCAGACTCAGACTCTAGCATGTTCGTGAAGAAGAGTGGAGATCTTCACATGCTGGTGCTGCTGTACGTCGACGACATGATCGTGACCGGGAACAATGGTGAAGAAGTCGCGGTGCTGAGACAGCAGCTAGCCATCCGGTTTGAGATGAAGGATCTTGGTGAACTGCACCATTTCCTTGGACTTCAAGTGGAGAAGAGAAGTGGCGGACTGCTCGTGACCCAGAAGGCGTATGCCGAGAAGATCGTCGAGAGATTCGGCATGAAGGAAGGGAAGAGCAGCTCCGTTCCACTGGAGGTTGGGCTGAAGCTTCGGAAGGAAGAAGGGAGGATTCTTCCTGATCCGAAGATCTTCCGGGCACTGGTGGGGAGCCTTATCTATCTGACCATCACAAGGCCGGACATCGCCTTTGCTGTCGGCCGAGTGAGTCGGTACATGCAGGAGCCGCGGAAGCCTCATCTGGAGGCAGCCAAGGGGATACTGAAGTATGTGAAGGGGACCCTGTAGATGGGGTTGTTCTATGGAGGGAGGACCGACTTCAAGCTGTATGGCTACACAGATGCAGATTACGCAGGTGACGCTGATGACCGCAATTCGGCATCAGGTTACGTGTTCATGTGTGGAGCCACTGCCATCTCATGGTGCAACAAGAAGCAGGACTCCATTTCCCTTTCCACCA
The DNA here is from genome assembly GCA_033032865.1 of Dactylorhiza incarnata. NCBI lineage: Eukaryota > Viridiplantae > Streptophyta > Magnoliopsida > Asparagales > Orchidaceae > Dactylorhiza > Dactylorhiza incarnata. Next base: position 3,979,217 of record JAWHQI010000044.1, on the reverse strand, counting down.
CTGAGGCTGAGTACAAGGCGTCGTCCTTAGCAGCTCAGGAGTGTGTCTGGCTGAGGAGGCTGGTGGAAGATGTGGATAAGAAGGTCAGGGGACCTACTGTGCTGCGTGGAGACAACGAGAGTACTCTGAAGCTGTCAACCAACGCAGTCTGTCACGCAAGGACAAAGCACATAGAGATCGAGCACCACTTCATCCGAGAGAAGGTGTTGGGTGGCTCGCTTGCGGTGGAGCACGTGCGGAGTGAAGAGAACCTAGCGGACATCTTCACAAAGCCCCTATCTGCGGGGCCGTTCAAGAAGCTTCGTGCTTGCCTTGGAGTTGTCCCTGATGCTCACTTCAAGGGGGAGTGTTGAAGTTGAAGTGTGCAAAGGAGTGGGGCGAGTGGTGGCTGTGCAAGGGGCGAGTGGAGGAAGGTGTTTGGGCGAGTGCATGTATGGAGCTTGGTGAGTGCATGGGTTGGTGAGGTGCGAGTGGAAGGGCTGTTGTGTTGGCGAGTGCACAAGTGGCGAGTGATTGGCTGTCGAGTGGAGCAAGATGGAGGGGGGAGCTGCTGTGTTTGGCGAGTGCACAAGTGGCGAGTGCTTGGCTGCCGAGTGGAGCAAGATGGAGGGGGGGGGGGGGGGGGGGGGGGGGGGGGGGGCTGCTGTGTTTGGCGAGTGGAAGTGAGAGGAGGGGGGCTGCTGTGTTGGCGAGTGCACAGGTTGCCGAGTGGAGCTTGGAGGAGGGATGAGTGCACCCCCTCTTCCTCCCCCCCCCCCCCCCCCCCCCCCCCCCCCCCCTTAATTGTGTTTCCTATAAATACCCCCCCCCCCCCCCCCCCCCCCACTCAACTAAGAGAACGTGAAGAGAGAGATACACAAGAGAGTGTGAGAGAGAAGAGAAGAGTTGAGAGAGAGTGGGAGAGTGCCTACACCCCAAGAGAGACCAACCCCAACTCGTACCTCAGCGAGAGGTGGAGAGTGCACTGTGAGGTGGAGAGTGTAGGGTTGAGTGTGTTGTGAAGTGGAGAGTGCGTTGACAAGCTCAACGGCACTAAGTGGAGAAGCGGACCTTGTCCGCGACAAGTTATTTTATTTTCATCTCAGTTGTTGTGAATCAAGGTGTATGCACCTTGTATTTATCTTGTTAATTTGTAATCAACTGTTTGTCTAGTTATAAAGAGTATTCTTCGTCTTTGCTTCATTGTTGGTTCACTTGATTGGTAGCAGCACGAAAGTTAACACAATCCCCGTGACCACTAATACAATATTTTATCAAGAGTCGTGCAACTGCTTCACCGACATAATTGCTTTCAAAAATTGTAAATATGGCACACTAATGAGTTTTTTTTTTTTGACCTAAAGTATGAAACTTTTTCCACGAACAGAGAATTTTTTTCCTAGAACTGAAGTTTCTCTATTATTTTTTTGTTCAGAAATATGAAAGTGTCCAACTAACGGTACTCTTTTACTCAAATCTGTGAAACTACCAGCAAACATAAATTTTCCATAGATTTATTGTTAACTATGTCTCGAGTTATACACCAAGGATGACATTATCAGAGGTATTTTGGATATTCTGTAAATACACGAAGTGTTATATAAACTCCTTTTTCGTTCTAGCCCATCTTGAAGTGAACCACATAAATATTTGTCTTCTGTGTTTTTTATTTTTTTATAGTTTTACGCTCATTTCCACAACATTTATGATGTTATGAGCCGCCTCTTGTGCCTATCCAGCACTAGATCTTTAATGCCATAAAAATTGCATCATATCATGTCCCGCAAAGAAAAAAAAAAGACTCTTCTTAATCTCTAAAAAGTATTTTTTTTAATCACAACTCATCACACTTAGGCCATCGAACATCTACGTTTTGATGTTCTGTACACCGATAATTGTGCATGTCTTGTTAATTATATGCCTCGAATCCTAACTCAAAGACGACGTTGGCGCTTTCTGTAACCTCCTATATCAACTTCTTCTTTCTAGGGTTTGGATTAAAATTATGAAATCCGAAATCCGCCCACTTTATGTCACCGTCTTTGTTCTTGATCTAGTGAAAAAACAAACTACTACTACCCGTGAACGTAGCTCATCTTGGAATGAATCGCATAAATATGTGTCTTCTTTGTTTTCACTTCTCATTTTATATTTGATTGATCGCTCTACTCTTATTCCCATGACATGTTTGTATGCTTTCTATGTGAACAATATCACTACTGATCTCTTATGTGTCAAAACAATCCGTGTTTATATACATATGATATGAGCACTCTGACACGAGCATCAAAACTTCAGAGAAGTTATATTTCGCTATGCATTCATATACATGCTTCATAGCTCGATTTACGCCTTAGCTTTCAAATTAACACCGAGTTGTAGGCTGAACTCAGTGTAACCAATGTTGAACTATAATTTTTATTCTTTTGTAACCATTGTTGGAACTTTAGACAATGCTCCTTAATTTATGTGGTATGACTCATGGTAAAGAAAGCACTCACTAAGTATCACTCCTTGATTATTTCTTGCTGCCCTTATCATCTTTAACTGTATTACTCTCATCCAGAGTTCTGAAGAGTATTCACAAGTACCATTAACCTAGATAAAAATAATTCTTAAATCCCAATCGGCTTTACATTGGCTCTAATATAATGTTGATTATTGTGCACAAATATTGTTGTAAACAAAACTTACAATCTTAACCGTATGAAAAAAATTCATGAAGGGCTTTGAACAAAGACAATAGAATCACACTATATACACATACATGGAGCATGTGTAATTCAAAACCAACAATTTTTCATTTAGGCTCCGTTTGACGCGGCGTTTTTGCTCAGGTGAGATTGGACAAAAACACGATCATCATAGAATGTATGTTTGACATGATAGCGGTTATGACCCCCCAACCAGAAAAGAAAACTAGTTTTGAACATAAAAGTGGATGATGTACGTTCTTAGGTGAGGTCAAGAATTTACGAATGACGGTTCATAACGACCGCGTTCATGACCGCCACCGCCATGTCAAACGGAGCTAGCCATAAAGTTGCCTTTTGTTTTGAGCGTTGATATTCACATATCACGAATGGATATTCACATATCACGAATGGATATTCGTACCCCACTAGTAAATACCTTTTATTCATTTTTAACCCTCCTAAATCTAATAACTTTAGACCCCATCCTCGGTTTCACGTGTTCTGGATTCACCCTTAGCCGAATTTGATGACGCCCCGAGAAGCCGTTAGACCAGCGATTTGCTCCATCCACCCCACTTCACAAGACATCCACGTCCCCTAGGCCGTTGTTGGGTGTGGTTCCCATCCGAGCTGGTAAAAACCACCGGGCGCGGCTCGTGATTTCATCCACCATTCTATTTGATAAATGGGGAGTTGATTTAAAAGAGGAGGGCTTGATTATATCTGAACCATTGATTTGGATGCCTAATATTAACCCATCCTATATATATATACATATTCCCATTAGTTTTAAAAGAACACACACAAAAAAATATATATACACAGTACCGGGATTTAGAAAAAGGAGAGCCCGATTCCTCTTTCCCTTTTTCTAGTAACCGCCGGCTAGGTTATCCTTGCCCGTTTTTCTTGGATCTGGAAGAGGCCGCCGCTGCTTGGGAGTAGTAGGGTGCCGCCGCCTGGAGTTGAGGAGTGGCCGCCGCGTGGAGTTGAGGAGTGGCCACCGCCTGGAGTAGTAGGGTGCCGCCGCCTGCAGTTGAGGAGGGCTGCCGCCTGGAGTTGAGGAGGGCCGCCGCCAGGAGTTGGGGAGAGGCCGCCGCATGCTGGAATAGAAGGGTGCCGCTGTCGCTTGGATCAGCGCCGATTGCTACAGTTTTTTTGGGAGGTGTTGCCGGTCTATGTTCGTGTCTTGGAATTGCTGAACGGAATTGGAAGGGGCTGTTAACAGCCGTCCTTCTTCGTGGTTTGGAGAACGTCATCTTTGACGTTGGGACGGATTGTTCAATCCGTCCGGGTAACGATTCCTCAACCCCTCTTTGTATCTCTTTCAAATACTTGTGATTGTGTGTGGTTTGAAAGGAGGCGGTGTAAATCCTTGTGGATTGTAGTTGTGCTGGAGGAGTGGAGATCCTTTGTGGATCGGTAGAGGGAAAGCCTGTTTTCCGTGCATGTGATTTTCACACATTTTTAGTGGAGGCTTTCCGGGTTGGACTCCGATCGTCCCGTGGTTTTTCACCCAATTGGGTTTTCCACGTTAAAATTCTTTGTGTTGTTATTATTTTTGCATCGTATTTTCTTTTGCGTATTTGCATACCGCTCAACGCGGTCGCACAGGTGCTCGCTCAAATTTGCAACAAGTGCTCTAGTCGGGATTGTTTGCTCACTTTCCCAACAAGTGGTATCAAAACCAGGTTCAGTGACAGAGCCGTTTCAGTGACAGAACAGATACCAGGCTAACCTTTTTGGGTTTTCAGGACAAGTTGATTGTGATCTCGGGTGTGCAATTGGGAGCGGTAGTTTACGACCATTGGCCCGCTGGCTATCCTCTCCAGTTGCATATTTTAAGATAGTCAACTCAAAGATCAGTGGTCGGTCCGGCCAGTTGGCAGAGCAGAATGGAGTCCACATCAGGTTTGGAGCATATGGTAATGTTGAATGGTGCCAATTATCACCAGTGGCATCTACAGATGGAGGATTTGATATATGTGAAGGGTTGGCATGCTCCTGTCTTTGAGGAGATGCCAAAGGACACGGATCCGGCGAAATGGAAGGTGGAGCATCGGAATCTGTGTGGGTTTATCAGACGGTTCGTGGAGTCGAATGTCTACAACCATGTGGCTAGCATCACTGATGCAAAGGTACTGTGGAAGACTCTCGAGACACTGTATGCCAAGAGCACGGGCATCAACAAGCTTTATCTGCTGAAGAATCTTGGAGAGTTCAGATACCGAGAGGGCTCACCTATTTTGGATCATGTCAACGAGTTCCAGGGGATTATAGATCGTCTGACTGCCATGAAGGTGACTTTTAAAGATGAGGTGAATGCATTGTGGCTAATCAAGTCACTTCTAGACTCGTGGGAGATAGTCAGAGTTTCTCTGATCAATTCTTCCCCCCAAGGGATTGTTACCATGGAGATCGTCAAGAGTGGGATCTTGAATGAGGAGGTGAGACGAAAGTCTCAAGGGACTTCAGGCTCTTCTTCACGAGCTGACGTTATCTTTACTGAGCCCAAGGGGAGAGGAAGGAGTAAGAGCCGAGGAAGGAAGGAGGATAGGAGTCAGAGTAGGGGCAAGTCGAAGTCACGTTATCAGAACGTGGAATGCCACTACTGCCATAAGAAGAGTCACATCAAGAAATTTTGCTACTCGTTGAAGAACGATCAGAAGAAGAAGGGGATTGCCACTGAGGGCAAGGATGAGGGTCACACGGCAGCCACTGTTTTGACTGAGGAGGATGACGTCATTATTGTTGGCGATGACATCACTGCTATACTTGCGTGTGGCAACCGATGCTGGATCGTTGATTCTGGAGCCTCTGCGCATGTCTCCTACAACAGGGAGTTATTTGCCACTTACACCACTCATGATTGTGGGGTGTTGAGGATGGGCAATGGGGATACGTCCAAGGTTCTTGGGCGTGGAGACATGCATTTGAAGACGAGTACTGGAGCCTTACTGGTTCTGAGGGATGTGCGGTATGTGCCAGATATTCGCTTCAATCTGATATCTGTTGGCAAACTTGGAGACGAAGGACACCTGAGTGTCTTTGGAGGAGACTTCTGGAAGCTGATCAGGGGATCGCTTGTGATGGCCAGAGGCTATAGAGATTCTGGACTGTACTACATGGAGGGGAGGCCTGAAGCTGCTCAAGCCAACTCTGTCAGGGATGAGGCATCCACTTCCTTATGGCACAGGAGGCTAGCACACATTATCCAGAAGGGTTTGGGATTCTTGGCGAAGAAGAAGCTGATTAGTGATATTTCTGGGGATCACTTAGAGAGGTGCGACCACTGCATGGCTGGGAAACAGAACAGGATTTAATTTCACAGCCACAAATCCACCAGGAGGTCTGAGCCATTGGAGCTAGTTCACACTGATGTCTGCGGACCTCTGAAGGTCCAGACTAGAGGAGGAGCTTCATATTTTGTTACTTTCATTGACGACCATTCGAGGAAGTTTTGGGTCTATGTTATCAAGACCAAAGATCAGGTCCTCGATACCTTCAGGAGATTCCATGTTGAGGTGGAGAGACAGTCTGGGAAGAGGCTGAGGTGCATCAGGTCAGACAACAGGGGAGAGTACATTAGTCCCTTTGATGAGTACTGCAGGGACCATGGCATCAGACATGAGAAGACCCCGCCGAAGATGACGCAGCTGAATGGCGTAGCTGAGAGGATGAATCGGACATTGATGGAGAGGATTCGATGCATGTTATCTGAGTCGAAGCTGCCAGGAATATTTTGGTGCGAGGCTCTTCTTACTGCAGCGCATGTCATCAACCTCTCGTCGAGTTCAGCATTGCAGGAGGATGTCCCCGATAGGGTCTGGTATGGGAAAGACTCCTCTTACAGTCACTTGCGGGTATTTGGCTGCAAAGCCTTTGTGCACATCCCCAGGGACGAGAGATCGAAGTTGGATTCGAAGACCCGGCAGTATATTTTCTTGGGGTACGGCTATAGTGGAAAGTTTGGGTACAGGTTCTTTGATCCAGTTGAGAAGAAGCTTGTACGTAGTCGTGATGCTATTTTCTGTGAGGATCAGACTGTTGGTGATCCTGAGGAGACTGGTGAGTTTGAGGTTGACTCTCGCACTGCTGCAGAGTCACCTATGGTTGGAGATGAAGACACTGAGGAGGTGATGAGTCCCAATTATATACACATTTTTGGACTCATCTGGGCTAATTTTCTTTTCACTTGCACTTCACTTATTGCTCATTTATGCTTCTATTGATCACATTTTGTATTTCCACTCTTAGTGCACATTTATGCCCATTTTGGTGTGATTCCTTGTATTCCAGTGGTCCTGGATGTTTTCATGCAGGTTCAAGGGTCGTGTGATGCTCGGAGTTTGATTGGGGGCAATTTCTGCCTAAAAAGCCACTGATCGTGCGTTTTCCTTCGCGCACGATCAGGCGCACGACCACTGGTCGTGCGTTAATTGCCCTTACCAAACAGAGAAGTTTGCACGTTCATTGGCCTTCTTCTCGCACGACCACTGGTCGTGCGCCACTGATCGTGCGCTATTTTTTTGTCATTCTGGATTTTGCTACAGGTTGTTCCCGCACGCTCACAGGCATTTCTTCGCGCACGACCACTGGTTGTGCGTCACTGACCGTGCGCATTCAAAATTCTGCTTTCTATAAATACGCGTTTTCACGAATCCTTTCGGCAGAATCCATATTTTAGATCATTTCCAGCGCCGTTTTCTCGCTCCAGAGCGCCATTTTCGCCGCTCCATCACCGCCCACCTTCGGGAGGAGCTCCGGTCGCCATTCTCTTGCAAATATCAAGCCGGAGCATGCTCTAGGCCTCCTCCATTGATCGTGCACCTCCAAATCTCCATTTTGAGGGATTTCCTGCTGCATATATGAAGTTCTCCGGTGAGATCGTGGCTAAAGAAGATTGACGGAGAAGACTGGTACAATAGAAGAAGGTGACAGCTCTTCCGGACCCCGGACGGCAGTTGGAGCCCGAGCCCGGATGAGGATTGACAACCCTAGGTTTCGGCCGTGAACCTCCGATGAGTCTCCGTGCTTTGGTTGTAATCTCAACCCCCTTTATACTGTAGTATTGTTTTCCTTTATCATTTGGGTGTATGAATAATGTTTGCTAAACTTTGTTATAATATTTAGTATTTCATGTCTATGTGAAATTGATATGTGTGTTTTATGCAAGTGAGGAGCGCCTCATTCCATCCTCCATCCCGCCGTCACGTTCGTGTGCCGCATTAGCAATTGCTAGTGGCGTGCTTGTCGACGAGGTGCTTGCGACCCTCATTCCATAAGACTACTCGTCCATCCGCCAAGCTAAGCGGTGTTAACGGCCCGTGTAATCCACCTCGACTCCGCCGGTGCGAACCATTCCATCCGCTTGCCTTCTCGCCCATCCGCCTAGTGAAGCGTGGCATAGCGGTCTGTGTAATCCATTCGCCTAACGAAGCAGTGCGCTCAAGGCCTGCACAGTTCGATTCCGCTTGCCTACTCGTCCATCCGCCCTCTCGAAGTAGTGCGTTCAAGGCCTACCTAGTCTCCATCCCGCCAAGCGAAGCATTGCATAGCGACATTGCATAGGAGTAGTTGTAGTATTTTACTTTATTTTCCACAAATCAAAACCCCCCGTTTTCCGCAATCCATCCGCTCGAAAGGACTTCAATCTCAAGTCCTTCCTCGATAGTTAACTCCACCTTACTGTGTTCCTTCGAGATCGATACTTGGGGATTCACTCCCACATTTTATATTACTTGAACGATCGGTACACTGCCGTTTCGTGCCGCAGTCTAGCTACCGCCTATAGCGGTGTGCGAGATTTGCGCATCAAGTTTTTGGCGCCGTTGCTGGGGAACACATACGTGTGAGTTTTCTTGAGAGGGAGAGCCGAGAGATTGTAGTTCTTCCAGTGTGTGTAGCCGCTTTGTTATTTTTGTTTGCTTTTTAATTATATAATGTTTGTTATTATTTCTTCCTCTTCTGTTTTTAAGTTTTAGGCAAGTTTTTCAAGTTTGTTATAATTGATTGTGTAGCTTTTCTGTGCAAAGAACTTTGAGTTCTGTTTTATCCGTAATTCTTGCGTTATGGATTCTGTGCCTAAGCTTAGCTGCTATGACACTTTCTGTCATGCTATTGACGCCTTAAATATTATGAATGATGAGCTACGTAGGACTTTGTGTTGTTTGCTTTGTCAAAATACGAATCATGTTTTGAAGGACTGCCCCAGGCTTTTACCTACTCCAATTCCTGACCGCTGCTCCTTCACTCATGACAACATTGTCCCTACTGCTCATTTCTTTACCCATGGAGGCAATCGTTCCCTCTACCCCTGAGCTTATCTCGTGCATGGACTCTTCACTCCCTGTATATGGCTTTACTCCTAGTGATGACGATGATTCATTTGATGGCCAACAAGGTGAGATTTGGGAGCTCCATGATGAACTAGAGTGGGATGAGGAAAGTATTCTTTCCATTGGGGAGGCGTTAGCAGATCTTTTTGCGGAGGAACCAAATCTTTATGTTCCTCCAGTTTCTTTGCAAGATTTTTCTACACATTTTTTATGATCTTGTTGAAGTAAAAGAGCGGGGTGATGCTTCTGACTCAGAGGGTGCTCCAAAGTGGGATGAGGAGTTCGTTTTCCCCGATGGGGGAGAATGAATACTTTGATCACGATGATGCACCTTGGTGGGATGAGGAGGATACTCTCTCTGATGAGGAGGTTTGCACTTCCTCATGGGACGAGGAGGTCCAACTCACCACCGAGGCCCTTGAGTTCTTGGGTTCCCCTCGCTATGATACTTACGATGATGATAGTGATCTATCCTTGGATCCTGCCAGGAGTGAAGCCAGGACCACTCCTCCTTTGTTTCATTCTTTTAGTTCTTCATCCAGTTTATTTCCTAATCCTCTTTCTTTTAATGATGATATTGGTAAGTTCATCCTTCCTGCTTCCTCACTTGCTTTAATGTCTGATATTTCATATATCCCCCTGCAGGTGAATGAATATGTGGACCCATTCTTGGGTGATTATGAGTGGCAGTCTTGGAAGGACAATCAAATGGCAATGATGAAATCAATCACCAATTCCACCTCCTCATCATTGCTTGCGTTTTTCTTGAAAGACTGGGTGCAGGGTGGAAAGCGTTACTTCATCCATGACCGCAGATTGGAGGAGAGGAAGAGGATGAAGAAAGATGAAATATGGAGATGGAAAGCTCCTGATCCTCTTGACTGCTGTTGTTGGGTCTTCGGGTCCATCTCTTTTATTTTCAGTTACCACTTTAAATCAACGTACAGTTGATCTTTTTGGCATGCTTGTAATAATTAGGATATTTTAGTTTTCTCTTTTATGTTTAGACAATATTATTAACTGCTTAATACAGGTATTAATTCCAGCTTAAGGACGGTAAACAAAAGCGCTGCTGGGAGACAACTCAAGTCTCTTTTGTTTTTATTTCTCTAATACGCTAATAGTTTAGTTTTATATATATATATTTGCATGGAGTCTTTTGTCTGCAGGTGTGCGGGAATTTCTTTGGTGGCGGACTCTTGGAGTGAAGTTTTCAGAATTTAACGTTGTTGCGGAACGCTTAGGGCTCTTGGTAGACCGATCCAATCGAACCACTTTAGCTCGTGAGCGAACTAAGCGCGCAAACAGTCAATTCGAGATTCGCTGAGTACACTGAGACTTTTTAACGTGGAAAACCCGGAAAGGGTAAAAAACCACGTGGCCGGAGCTGTGCCGACCAAACTTCACTATCTTCGGGTGGTTACAACTTGATAGTTGGAACTCGAGCGCGACAGGCCGCTACTCGTTACAACAAGAGAGAGAGAGAGCTCCGAGGGGGACAAGTCACCTCTCGGAAAAACTAAGTATTTTTCCCTTCTGAGAATTCTGGAGAATAAAAGTGAGAAGCTGCGTCGCCTTTCGAGAACGAAAGTGAGAAGCTGAATCGCCTTTTGGGAACGAAAGTGGGAAGCTGAGTCGCCTTTCCTGGACGGAAGTGAGAGGCTGAGTCGCCTTTCCGGAACGGAAGTGAGAAGCTGAGTCGCCTTTCGTGACGAAGGAAATCTTCAAGTCCACGAAGGAGATCTTCAAGCACTGAAGGAGAATTCCGCAAAAGTCTGCAAGGAGCTCTCCTGGGTCCAGAAGTCAAGGTCCTTTCAAATGAAGCCCTGGGGCTCCTTTTATAGCTTTGGCCTGGGGCAGTCCGGTAATTTCGTCGTTTGCAGTTTCCATAAATGCTCGGCGGACAAATCATATTTTCTGGTTCGGGGCACACGGATCGTCATTTTTCATAAATGACCACCTTACCCTTCGGGCAGTTCGGGTTGTTCGGGCAGTTCTGCTGGAGGCGAAAAAGGCGATAGGCTGTTCCTGAAATCTGAGAAACTGGAAAGACAAAAAGTGAGAAGGTCGGAAAGGCAAAAAGTGAGAAGGTCGGAAAGACAAAAAGTGAGAAGGTCGGAAAGACAAAAAGTGAGACGACAAGAAAGACAAAAAGTGAGAAGGTCGGAAAGACAAAAAGTGAGAAGGCTTCCGAGCGCGCTCAGAAGTGATCTGAGCACGTGCGAGCGCTAAAGGGTCCTGAGCATGCAACGAATCACGGAGACGTCCCGGTCGTGTTGCGAAGCGCTCTGGGTGAATGGCGGAACGGAAGTTTACGCCCTAAGGAGAAAGCAGGACCCAACGGTCCAGACGAAGAGTACGCCTAGAAGGGCTCCTCGCAAGCCCCCCGATCGAGAGAGAAAGAGGGGGGGGGGGGGGGGGGGGCGGCCACACCCCGCACGGGGTGAGAAGGGCGATGCGACTGTAGCCCGAAGGGGCGCGACGCGACCGGACCCTGTGTGGGGTGTGGCACGGCCGTACCCCGGGGGGGTGCGGCTTGGACGCATCCCTTCGCGGGGTGCGGCTTGGCCGCACCCCACGTGGGGTGCGGCTTGGCCGCACCCCATATGGGGTGCGGTTTGGCCACACCCCTCGGGGATGCGGCCATGGCCGCACCCCGCTTGGGGAGCAGCGTGGGTGCGCCCCTTGCGGGGCGCGGTTGCGAGGATTGCTCCCGCGAGGGGAGGTGGCGTCGCCTTTGCGCTCGTCGCGGCTTCGTGCGCCAAACTTTCCCGCCGAATCGGTGGGGGAGTGTTTTTGGAAATAAACTCCGCATATGGAAACATTCATTGCCTTTGGAAATATTCTCTGCAAAATTATCTTATAAATACGAGCCTCTGCTATGAGCCCCTATCATAAGCCCCCCAAACCTTCGTAATCCACGCCTTGTTAGGGAGTGCGAAGGTTTTTTGAACAGTTGGTAGCAGACCTGGTCGTCATCTCCGTGTGGCGCGCTGAACGATGACTGGGGTAAGCCATTTATTTTTGAAAAAACAAAGCGGAGGGAAAGCGGTTGGAGGCGGATGGGAGAGCGAGCGGGCGGCGCCTGCGCGCCCTAGCGGGCGGCGCCTGCGCGCCCTAGCGGGCGGCGCCTGCGCGCCCTAGCGGGCGGCGCCTGCGCGCCCTCGCGCGCGGCCGGAATCGGCAGAGGAGCGCGCGGGTCGCCCCGCGCGGCTGGTGCGCGCGGGTCGCCACGCGCGGCCGGTGCGCGCGGGTCACCATGCGCGGCCGAGGGCGGCGGAGGGTGCGGGCGTCTGGCGCTTGCATGCCTCTGCGCGCGGAGGTCGCTCGCGCGCCCCCGCGCGCAGTGGCCGCTCGCGCGCCCCCGCGCGCGGTCCGGCGACCGCGCGCGGTCCGGCAACTGCGCGCCCCGCGTACGGCCGGTGCGCGCGGGGGCGGCGTCCGCGCGCCCCGCGCGCGGCCGATGCGCGTGGGACCTTGCGCGCGGCGGACGCGCGTGGGGCCTTGCGCGCGGCCGTGAGCAGGTGGGGGCGCGGGCGGCCGATGCCCGCGCGCCCCCGTGCGCGGCCGGCGCCTGCGCGCTCGCGCGCGGGCTCGTGCTTGAGCGTCCTGCGCGTGGGCGCCATCCACGCACGGCCAGGCGCCCTGCGCCCTTGCGCGCTCGCGCGCGGATGGGGCCGGTGGTGCGGGCATCCGGTGCCCGCGCGCCGTTACTTGCGGAAAATGGCGCCCGCCCTCGCGCATTTTTGGTCGAAAGCGCGGCTTATATTTGATTCGCGCCACTTTGGACTTTTGATATTATTTTTAACGCCCGTGCACATGTGTGTTTTCTTTCCTTTCAGGCTTCGAAGAAAGGCGGCCAGTCGAGGCCGATGCGCCTGCGTTCTTCACTTGATGGTGCTCGAATCGAGATGTGGCGCAAAAGATTCGGGTTGCCTTCGAATGTCGAGGTGAAAATCCCGGGGGTGGAGGAGCGCGTTCAGAATCCGCCCACGGGCTTCGTGACGCTTTCTGAGAGCTGCATGAAGTCTGGGTTTCGCCTTTCTCCATCTGAGGAGGCTATCGAGATATTCCGGTTCTGTGGCGTCCCGATTACCCAGTTCACTCCTGACGGGATGTCAAACATTATGGGGCTGGTGGTATTCTTTCGGGAGCATAGAGCACGCTTTTCTCTCCAGCTCTTCAAGGACTGGTGTGAGGTCTCCACTGACTCGGGTGGTCGGATTGAGGTTCGGAGCAACAAGAGCTGGTTTCGTTTTGGCGAGAAAACAGACTATCGCCATGGGAACACCCTCTACGGGTACGTCTGGAATCGCTGGGAGCTTCCGGAGCTTTGGAGAGCGCTCCCTGGACGTTGCCGCCGGCTGACCGGACGGGAAGACGAGTTCATTCCTATTCCCGGTTTTCCTGGACGGGAAGGGCTGTCGAAGGCTTTGTTCAGCGTTTTCAACTGTGTGGAGGAGAGTCGTCTGCTCTCCGTGGGGCTTTCCTGGGATGCCGAGCGAGAGGCCGCCGTTCCCATAGAGCGCGGAAAAAAGAGGAAGGTTATTTTTAACAACGGAGATTCTGGCTCGGGCCCCGCTCCGCCAAGGTCCAGGAGCCACGATCATGAGGCTGGCACGAGCCGCCGCCGGGGGGAGCCGACTTCGCCCGATCCGGAGGTCGAGATTCTGGCATCTCCTACTGCCGATCGGGTTACACAGGTAGATTTGCCGCCGCCTCCCCCATACCCACCGCCGAGGCGAGTTTCTTCTTCTCTTCAGGCGATGACTTCTGCGGTAAGTGGGGTTTTTCTTTCCGGGTGTTGGCTCGTATTTGCTATCATTGCTTATGCTCCTCCTCCTTGGTGTTTGCAGGCGAATGTTCTGACTAATGTTGCTCTTACGTGGAATGATTACTACGTGGGCCTCAAAGATAGCTATATCTCTCTTCAGGAGGAGCTGCGCGTGGCGAGGTGCGATATGTCCGTTCTGCAGAGGAAGAGGGATCACGATTTATCCCGTATCAAGCAGCTGGAGGCCGATATTTCTTCTTCCCGATCTGAGGTCGAGAAGTTGTGGGAGGAGTATGGAGGGGACAAGGAGCTTGCCCAGGACGCGCTTCGTCAGCTGTCGGAGGCTCAGGGGGAGATGTTCTGCATGGAGGGGGAGCTGGGCTTTCTGAGGAGAGAGGCGGACCGGTTGTCATCGATAGAGCGCAGCCTTGAGGAGGCCAAGGCGGCTGGTGTGACGGAGTATAAATACTCCCTTGCCATCGTTGAGGAGCAGTTTCAGATGGCGGAGGAGATTCGTGCCGAGATCATGACGAAGGAGGTTGAGCCTCTGATAGAGGATGAGCGCGAAGTCGCCTTCCAGCGCGGTATTCAGAAGACTCTTCGCATGATGGGGAAGAAGTTTGGATGTGACACCGCTGGTCTCGGAGCCGGGGATCTTTCAGAGGATGAATGCTCGGACTCGGCCGAAGACTGATGTTGACTATCTTTCGTTTTCCCGCTTTCCGCACTATCGTTTGCTTGGGCGTCGTACTGGGCTGGTTTGATTGTATTCTGTCTTTCTGTTTTTCGCATTATCGTTTGACTTGCATGCAGCGTTTAGCCGAAGTGGTTGTATTCCCTTATTGAGTTTATCGTGTTTATTTCTCTGCGCGACCCTGTTAATTTGGTTTTTGGTACCTGCATGGTTTGATTGTTTTCAAGATGAGTTTTGCGTGGGACTGAGCCCGCGGCTTTCAAATTATATATATACAAAATTAGCTTGCGCAAGTCTGTGCTTGCGGCTTTTTGCACGAGTCTGCGCTCGCGGCTTTGGTGCACGAGTCTGTGCTCGCGGCTTTGGTGCACGAGTCTGTGCTCGCGGCTTTAGTGCACGAGTCTGTGCTCGCGGCTTTGGTGCACGAGTCTGTGCTCGCGGCTTGGCCGGTGAATAGCGGGTGTATTCAAACCGGGGGTGATCGTAGGGGGGCAGGCCCCCACGACACCGGGACTTGACGGCGGAGGAGAAGGGCAAACCTTCAATCGACGGTGATGCAAAATCCCTGGGGCAGGGCCCCAAAGCGGTTCCTGCAGTAGAATAGTTTAGAACAGGTAGAATTCAATTTAGAAAATGAATGCTGATACATGCGCAAGTGCAGTCTTGCGGTTCCTGAGTTGGTGAGTTTCTGATACAAGTTTTGTCTATAGAGAAGATAATCTTTGAGATCCCTTTGCGCTATGCTTGCTCGAGCCTCTTCGCTCGTTCAGCTTGGTGGGCGGCGGTGGCCCGGTGACCGATCTTTGGTGGCATCCTTCTGTGCCTCTTCGCGGAAAGCCTCCAGGTGCCCTAACTGGACGAGGCGTTCGATTTCTTCTTTCAGCCTTGTGCAGTGCTCCGTTCGGTGCCCTCGGCCTTTGTGGAAGTGGCAAAACTGGGCTTGGTCTCCCTTGTGCAGGGAGAGCCGTTTGGGCCAGTTGATGATCTTGTTATTGCTGATTATAGACAATATGTGCTCGCGGGGGGTATTCAGCGGGGTGAAGCTCCGGGAGCCTTGATTTGCTAGCCCTTGGGAATGGCCTGCTCGGCTCTGAGTGAGCAGTTCAGCCTTCTCGAACTGCTATTGCTGTCCCTTTCTCTTGCGGCATGTATCGAACTGCAGCGGACTTGCTGACGCCTGAAATTTGGCTTTTTCAGCCAACGTGGGGGTTGCGCGGTCCTCCCGCGCGCCTTGCTTCTCAGACTTTGGTTTCGGCGATGGGTCGTTGTTGATCCAAGGGAGCTTGGAGCCGGGCGCGTCGAAACCGTGAATCGCATTCCTGAGGATACTCCCTTTATTGGTCATGCGCCCGGACATGGAAACGTCGTGGTCCAGAGCGTCTAGTAAGAGGCTCCCAAATATTGCGTCGTAGGGGGAGTCTGCCTCGGCGACGACGAACTGAACGTCGTATTGAACTGGTTCTGCGTGCGTCCCCACTTGGACGGGGAGGATGATGGTTCCTACGGTGGGTACCGTAGTTCCGTCTGGGAACTCTGCGTCGATGGCCCTGAGCTTGAGGTTCCCGCTTAGGAGTTTGAGCCGTACTACGGCGGTCAGGAATAAGATGTTGAAGGAGATGCGGTGAGTCACCAACGCTCTCTTTAGCTCACAGGGTGGACTTCCTATGCTTGCGTCTAGGGCGAAGTCCATCCCTGCGTAGGGACGCCCCTGGTGGAAACTTGCACGGATCTTCTGCTGCTGCATGCTCCGCTCCGCCTCCCTTAGGCGGGGTGGCTCATCCGCGCCGGGCTTTTCCTGCCCTTGCTCTTGGATCCTCGGTGTGCGCGCTTCGTGCCATTCAACGAACAGCTGAGAAAACTCGGTGAAGTTGTGAATTGCTCCATTTGGCAGGGATTGATACCAGCGGAGGGCGCTCCCACGCAGTGTCTTGGTGAAGATTTTGCAGCTGATTTGGTCGGGAAGTCCGAACGTCCGCACCGTCATCAAGAAATGATTAACGTGCGTGTACGGGTCTTCTGCTCCGCGGAACTCCTTGATGTGCGGGAGCTTCAGCCATGACGGGACTGGGTGTGCCAGAATTGACTCTGACTGGGGGGATCGCCCTTGCGGGTGCGCGATATCGTTCGGATCCTGTCCCGCCGTGAGAGGGGCCGGCTTGCTAGTCGGTCCATCCCACTGGGTCTGGATTGGTGCGGCTATAGGCGCTCTTTTCACCGGGCCTTCAGGAATTGAGGAACTGCATGCGTCGAACAGTTCGGGGGAGGTGTTCACCCTTGCTGGTTCCGTGAACTCAGGTGAAGCGGGCACTGCGTTCGGGGATCTTTTGACTCTTTCATTGAGGAGATCGGCTTCAGGAGGACCACCCTTGACCACTGTGTATTCATCAAGGAGTATGCTCCAGGAGATTTCATCATACTGCTGTTGTATGTGGACGATATGTTGATCGTCGGGAGGAGCACTGCTCGCATTGCTGAGTTGAAGCGGCAATTGATCGAGCTCCGCTTTTGAGATGAAGGATCTGGGTGCTGCAAAAACCATTCTAGGGATGCACATCAACAGAGACAGGGGAGCCAGATTACTTTGGGTATCACAGGAGCGGTATATCCGCAAGGTGCTGTAGATATTTGATATGGATCAGGCGAAGAAGGTGAGCGTGCCTCTTGCAGCTCACTTCAGGCTCACCGCTGATTAGTGCTCCAACACACCCGAGGAGATCGAGGCTATGCAGAAGGTTCTGTATGCATCTGCAGTTGGGAGCCTCATGTACGCGATGGTGTGTACTCGCCCAGACATTGTGCATGCCGTTGGGACAGTCAGTAGATTTCTCTCCAATCCTGGGAGAGAGCATTAGAGCGCAGTGAAGTGGATACTGAGATACCTACAGGGGACGTTAGACTTGACGCTGAGATTTGGAGACAGTGAGCCAGAGCTGTTGGGCTACACTGATGCTGACATGGCTGGAGATGTAGACTCCAGGAGGTCGACGTCCGGGTACTTGATTCTGTTTGCAGGGGGAGCTGTCTCGTGGGCGTCGAGATTGCAGAAGTGTGTTGCACTGTCCACTACGGAGGCTGAGTTCATTGCGGTTACTGAGGCTGGGAAGGAGTTGCTTTGGATGAAGAGGTTCATCAAAGAACTTGGATTCACTCAGGACAGATACACACTCTTGTGTGATAGTCAGAGCGTCATTCATCTAGGGAAGAACCCCACATTTCACTCGAGGTCGAAGCACATCGACACTCGGTATCATTGGATACGAGATGTCTTAGAGCAGAAGGAGCTCACTTTTCAGAAGGTGCACACTGATGACAATGGGGCTGATATGCTGACCAAGGCTGTGCCAAGGGGAAAGTTCGAGCACTGCGTTAGAATCGTCAGGATGGCGGTTTCTTCCGCCTCGATGTGAAGAAGGAGATTTGTTAGGTGTGGTTCTCATCCGAGCCGGTAAAAACCATCGGGCGCGCGCCGGGCGCGGCTCGTGATTTCATCCACCATTCTATTTGATAAATGGGGAGTTGATTTAAAAGAGGGGGGACTTGATTATATCTGAACCATTGATTTGGAAGCCTAATATTAACCCATCCTATATATATACATATTCCCATTAGTTTTAAAAGAACACACACAAAAAAAAATACACAGTACCGGGATTTAGAAAAAGGAGAGCCCGATTCCTCTTTCCCTTCTGCTGGTAACCGCCGGCTAGGTTATCCTTGCCCGTTTTTCTTGGATCTGGAAGAGGCCGCCGCTGCTTGGGAGTAGTAGGGTGCCGCCGCCTGGAGTTGAGGAGAGGCCGCCGCTGCTTGGGAGTAGTAGGGTGCCGCCGCCTGGAGTTGAGGAGAGGTTGCCGCTGCTTGGGAGTAGTAGGGTGCCGCCGCCTGGAGTTGAGGAGTGGCCGCCGCCTGGAGTAGTAGGGTGCCGCCGCCTGGAGTTGAGGAGGGCTGCCGCCTGGAGTTGAGGAGGGCCGCCACCCGGAGTTGGGGAGAGGTCGTTGCATGCTGGAATAGAAGGGTGCCGCTGCCGCTTGGATCAGAGCCGCCGATTGCTGCAGTTTTTTTGGGAGGTGTTGCCGGTTTGTGTTCGTGTCTTGGAATTGCTGAACGAAGTTGGAAGGGGCTGTTAAGAGTTGTCCTTCTTCGTGGTTTGGAGAACGTCATCTTTGACGTTGGGACGGATTGTTCAATCCGTTCGGGTAACGATTCCTCAACCCCTCTTTGTATCTCTTTCAAATACTTGTGATTGTGTGTGGTTTGAAAGGAGGCGGTGTAAATCCTTGTGGATTGTAGTTGTGGTGGAGGAGTGGAGATCCTTTGTGGATCGGTGGAGGGAAAGTCTGTATTCCGTGCGTGTGATTTTCACACATTTTTAGTGGAGGCTTTTCGGGTTGTACTCCGATCGTCCCGTGGTTTTTCACCCAATTGGGTTTTCCACGTTAAAATTCTTTGTGTGTTGTTATTATTTTTGCATCGTATTTTCTTTTGCGTATTTGCATACCGCTCAACGCGGTCGCAGAGGTGCTCGCTCAAATTTGCAACAGGTGCTCTGATCGGAATTGTTTGCTCACTTTCCCAACAGCCGCCGGTGAGCTTACGCCCGAAACCTTTCGAAGAAGCCCGATCCCACCATCTCTCTGTATCCTTTTCCCAACACTCAGATCGAGTTGTGAAGCTCTCTATCTCTCTCTCCCCTCCAAATCATGCGGGAAACTGGCGAGAAATTCATCCAAGCCTTTGGATCCACTACCAATTGAACTCCCCAGCACCACCATCGCCAGCGGAACAATTCCTTTTGGATCTGCGATGACGAGGCAGATTGTCCTTACGAGACCATTATACTCAAGTCTCAGACTGCGAATAATAATAATGAATCCCATCCTCATTTCCATGATATGTGACTGTTTTAAACTTTTGTAAAGAATTGACTCACTGTTATGTTTTGCTATGATAATTTGGTTACATAAATACTCATGGAAAAAATGGGCTTTTGGACATAAATGTTTTCATAGAATGCGTGCAGACGTGTACGTACGCGAAATGTAGAGCATAGGAGAAGCTCTCGTGCTATTCTACACTATGAGAAATCGATAGAACTTGGCACTTGAGATGATGCGCTGAACCCCAAATTAAATATTTTCTTGTTTAAGTTTTTAATACATTGGCCTGCGAATAGCATGTTTGGTACAAATATAATTCCAGGGTTTACATATATCAGAAGATTACATATAGCCAAGAAGAATCTTCGAATATCAACGCCCTTTGTTTTTCCTCTCTTTTTAATCTACCGGCCTACAAGGATCAGTTCATATCATCATCGGTTTAATCCTATTTTCTTGTTTGGTCGCACTCTATGCTTGCTAAGCGGAGGGAGCTAATCTAGAAATGTACTTTCATCTTCTTCAACATCCTCCGATACGAAGGACGGTGTATCTTCTCTTCTTCTCGTCGTCATTCTTGTTACAGTCGTCCCAAGATATTGATGCTTGTGGCTTTAATCGGCAAACACGAACTATAAGTCTTTGAGAATCATACTCACGACTACTTGCATGTATAAGTCATTATACGATCCCGCATCATTTCTATGGAATTTTTTTATTCTTCGCTCTTTGCCCTCCCTCTCCCACAACTAGAATGGTGAAAGTCATAATCAAAGGAAACTTTCTAGAACAATCGTGAATGTTTGTAAATTTAGGTTGACTTTGTCACATTAAATCCTTCCAATCTTTATCTCTCGGTCAAAGAACCAAATGCTAGAAGTTGAAACAAAAGACTGCATTTACGTTTATTAGTATTTTATATTTGAAGATAGGAAGAAATTTATTTCTAACCTTTAGAGAGCTTATCCTGGTCAAGCGGACAACGGTGAAGACACGGAGTAATGATTTCCACCCTTTTCACCTCAATTAGTTGTTTGTGCATACAAAGTTTATTTAAATGTTTATATTAGAGAGTGATATTAGCAGTCCAATTCTTGCTATTCGCACCCCAAAAAATTATGCAAATCCTAATTATATTCGCAGTCCAATTCTCGCTAATCGCACCACATCGAATAATCTCCACTTCATCGCTCTCCGCCTATTGCTAAAATCCTAGCCGTAGTTCTATTGGTCGCGTCGTCTTTCCCCCTCTTAGATTCACCTTCTTCAACAAAGAAGGAAATTATCCAGCGAAATCCCAAAAAGGAGTCAGTTTTTTGGCTAGAGGAATGTTTGCATGTCATTTAACTTATTTTAGAGTTGATTCCTCTAAGCATATCATTTAACTTATTTTTCTGCTAGATTTTTAAATTGTTTTAGAGACTTTAAGATGTTTCTGTAAGCTTCCAGTGCTTAATAAATCAGCAAAGTGTTTCGCTTATTTGAGATGAGAGTGGGGTGCAAATATAATTTTGGACTACAAATAAAATTTATGAACTACGAATAGCAATGGACTGTGAATAGCCAGTACCGGACTACTAATATCAACTCCCTTATATTATCAGTTGCTCATTTATTTGAGACTTTACTATTATAATCCAGAGAAATTATGAGCTTTAGACAAGTTTGGCACGACGGGGGCGGTTGGAAAAAACCTTGCTAAATGGAACCTTAATTTAACCTTGATACGTCCCCATATTTTGGACCGGACCGGCAGTTAGTGGACGGTTTCCCAAAACTCCACTAACCCCACTCCCTCCATGACCGGTCAAATCTTTGACCGGACAAACTTCTCTTTCCTACGTGGCAGGCAAACGGCGTAACCACCACTCGGCGTAACCGCCACTCGGCGTAACCGCCACTCGGCGTAACCGCCACTCGGCGTAACCGCCCGCTCCACATAACCGCCACTCGGCGTAACCGTCCACGACGGACAAACCGCCAAGCCCAATCCGGGCTAACCGCCGCCCCCTCTCTCTCGAGAGGGAGGCCGGCCGCCGCCCCTCCCTCAAGGGGATCGGCCGGCCTTGGCCGGCCCCTCCTTGGAGGGGATCGGCCATGGCCGCCCCTCCTTCGAGGGGGCCGGCCGCCCCCTCCCCCGAGGGGACCAGCCGCCCCCTCCTTGGAGGGGGTCGTCCCGGCCGCCCTCAACTTGAGGGGGCCGGCCTTGGCCGCCCCCTCCCTTGGGGGGGGGGGGGGGGGGGGGGGGGGGGGGGGGGGGGGGGGCTGCTCTGCCTCCGGAAAATCCTCCAACGGACTCCGACCGTTCCGCCGAAGTGAGCGACGTCCGTTCCGCTAAAGCGAGCGTTGTCCGTTCGCCTCCGACGAACGCACTTGACTCCAGCATACACGCTCTCCCAACGGGCAGCGAGACCCCTGAACAAGGCAAAGCTCGGAGCATCAGCGAAGCGATCATCATCCCAAAGCACAATTCTACAACCGAAGGGTCCAACACTTAGAATATTTTCCCGAGTCACTCAGCATCGTGAGAGGTGGCCTGTCACCCTCCGAGCATCTCTCTCACTCAAAATTGTAGAGAGGCGCGGCCTGTCGCCCTCTCCTTCTCCGAAAGCTGTAACCTCCCGGGAAGATAGTGAAGTTCGGTCGGCACCGTCCCTACAACGTGGTTTTTCACCCCGCCTTGGGGTTTTCCACGGTAAAAAGTCTCCTTGTCCATTGCCGTCTACATTGACTGTTTGCGCGCACCGACTCGACTCCCGAGCTAAGGCAGTCGATTTAGACCGGACCGCGGAAGAGCCGTGTGCGACCCGCAACAGTTTGGCGTCGTCTGTGGGAAATCATTCCCAAAAGCTCTAGAATTCAGAAGACAGTATCCTAGCACAGTGATACTCGTGACTGACGGCAATGACAAGAGCGAACACCAGACTCGCGCAAGGAGAATTAAGGCGCGAGATGGGGGGAGAGCAGAGACTCGGGGGGCATCATGATGAAGACGTGCACCGCCCTATTCACGGCACATCCCCGCTAGCGGAAGCGGTCCTTGAAAATCCAGTTCCGCCCGAGTTCAGTCTTCAAAGCCTCGACACATACAATGGGTCGGGGGCGGTTGGGGAAAAAGTCGAAACAATCACAGGATCTCCCATCCTGGCAGATCATGTTCTTACCATAGTAAAATCAAGCAGGGAACGCAAGGATAAGAAACCGCGACAGGACACTAGTATCACCTTCGGGAGCGAGGACTTCGAAGGACTAACGCTCCCCCATCAAGATCCCTTGGTCATCACCGCAATAATGGGAACCCCATGCTACAGCATCAAGAGAATTCTGGTAGATATCGGAAGTTCGGTCGATGTACTGTACATAAAGACCCTGCAAAGCATGAAGCTCACTAGAGAGCACCTCAGCCCCGCGGCAGGACCCGTTTATGGCTTCGACAACCGCCCGGTAGAAGTACAAGGGACAATAACGCTTCAGGTGACAATGGGGAGTTTCCCCAAGCAAGCCAGTCACAACATCCTGTTCGTGGTCGTGGATGCTGACTCCTCCTACAATGCCATCTTCAGGAGGCCCCTTCAAATCATCTTCGGGGCAATCCCCTCCATACCACATCTCTCTATGAAGTTCCCTACTGCTCATGGGACCGGAATAGTCCGCGGGAACCAAGGAGCAGCACGCAGTTGCAACTTCAACCAAACTCGAAGGACTACAGGAGTTGCCTTGAACATCGATGACTTCGACTTACGCGACGAGGCGGCACTGCAACGTGCCTCCCCGGTCGAAGGACTTGTCAGTGTCACGCTATCCCACCAGGATCCATCCCGGGTGGTACAAATTGGATCCCTCCTAACGCAGGAGGAGCAGAAGGAGTACATAACCTTCCTGCGTGCCAACGTCGACATTTTCGCATGGGGCCCGGAGGACATGCCAGGAGTAGATCCAAGCATCATCGCTCATTCTTTAAATATTAACCCTGCGTGCAGGCCCGTCATTCAGAAGAAACGGAGCTTCGCCCCGGAACGCCTTCAGGCCATTGAAGAGGAGGTGAAAAAGCTTTTAGGAGCCGGATTCATCCGGGAAGTAGAGTACCCCACGTGGTTGGCAAACGTAGTCCTAGTCAAAAAGGCCTCCAGAAAGTGGAGAATGTGCGTGGACTACACCAACCTTAACCAGGCATGTCCAAAAGACAGCTTCCCCCTCCCTCGAATCGATCAACTCGTCGATGCCACTGCCGGGCATTAGCTTCTCAGCTTCATGGACGCATACTCTGGCTACAACCAAATCCGTATGAATCCGAAAGATGAAGAACACACGGCGTTCAGGACAGATAGGGGGACATACTGCTATAAGGTGATGCCATTTGGACTAAAGAACGCGGGAGCCACTTATCAAAAACTGATGAACAACGTCTTCAAAGATTTGATCGGGCAAACGATGGAAGTATATGTATATGACATGTTAGTCAAAAGCACTCTCCACAGTAATCACCTTCAGGATTTGGACAAATGTTTCCAACTCCTCCGCCGTTTCCAAATGCGGCTCAACCCTAGCAAATGTGCGTTCGGAGTAACGGCAGGAAAATTCCTGGGTTTCATGGTCACACAAAGAGGGATCGAAGCCAACCCGGAGAAAATTAAAGCATTGGAGGAGATGACTCCGCCACGATCCATTAAAGAGGTCCAGAGGTTGAACGGCAGGATCGCCGCCTTATCCCGTTTCCTGGCACGGACCGGGGACAAGTACCTACCCTTCTTCAAGATCCTTCGAGGAGCCCGCAACTCCGGTTTCCAATGGACTGACGAGTGTCAGAGTGCCTTCGAAAACTTGAAGAAATACTTGGCATCTCCGCCACTTCTGTCGAAACCAATTCATGGGGATATCCTTTTCATGTACTTGGCAGTGTCTCCCACCGCTCTCAGCTCCGTCATCGTCAAGGAAGAAGGAGGAGTCCAAAGACCTGTATACTACCTCAGCAAGATTCTCACTGACACCGAGACAAGATACTCCACGGCGGACAAAACGGCGTTGGCCCTCGTCTTCTCAGCCAGAAAGCTCCGGCCCTATTTCCAGGCTCATGTCATCAAAGTCTTCACACAACTGCCACTCAAGGCAATCCTCCAACGGCCCGAAGCCTCGGGAAGGTTGGTAAAGTGGGCTGTGGAGCTAGGGGAATTCGACATACAGTTCCTCCCAAGGTCGGAAATAAAGTCGCAAGTCCTTGCTGACTTCGTCGTGGAAAGTACAATTCCACCAGAGATGACTGATAACTTCTCGAAAAGAAGTTATTAACTCCCTTATTTTAATAAATATTGAGAAAATATACGAAATATAACGATGAATTCACTAATATATTTCATATCTGTAATTGTGGACAGTTTATCAGCAAACGAGCAGCATATTTGTGCAGGAGTGCGAAAAATCCATGAAAGAACGGATAAATTTAAGCTGGAGTTATATTGCTGGAAAGAATGGAGCAGTTTGGTCATAACCGGGTCGTAACATAGCGGTTTAAATTGAATTTGCTGAACCAAAAGTACAACATTTTCGAAATACTAAAAAGTAGGTCTGTGGTTTACTTGTTGAAAGGACACATCTTTTCAGAATTTGGACTGTAGCGTGGCAAATAAAGGAGGCGTTGGCTGATTCGAAGGAGGAAGAGAGAGATACGAGAGTATTTTTAGAGAGAGAGAAAGTGAAGAAGGTTTGGAGAAGAAGAAAGAGACGACATATTGAGCGGATTTGGCAACGAAAAGGACAAATTTCTGCGCTTAAATTTAAACTCCGAACAATGTCTTGTAAGATCTTTTCAATTTTGTTTGTCATTTCAAGGATCATGAACTAATTCTTCGTATCTTGTATGTCGTGAGTACTAGTTTTTGTTGTGATGTTTAATTTATAATTTTTTCCGTATGATTTCTTGGTTTGCTATCTTTATCAATGTTATGATTTATTGCGAGAGATTTGAATCATGTTTATCTTCAACATTTCGTGGTGAGATTCGAGAGAGGAATCACGATTGATTTAAGATAAATACTTAATGTTATGCGGCGAGATTCGAGAGATGAGTCGCATGAATATCTAATTTAAATCTTTACTTTTATACTACGCCGTGAGATTCGAGAGAGGAGCGGTGTGTTTACATCATAATTTTGATATAATAAAAGAGAGAGGAAGAGATTCCATCACCTTAATTATTAGCAAAAGCGATTTGAGCAATTTAATTTACCTAGCATTTTTCTAAGCTAGAGATAACTAGCGAAATCTAGGTTATGGGAATTCATAGATCGAGAGATTATGATTCCTAGTTTTTAATCGAGCAAGATAGTGAAACAAATATAATGCATCGGTATATTTAGCAAATATCACAACAAATCTAGGAAAGCGATATACAAGATTCCTTTCTCTAAAAGTTGATAAAATAAAAATAATAATTTAAGTACTTTTAGCATTTTAAAAATTAGTTTTAAATATTCTGCAAATTAGTTTCGTCCAACCAATCGAATTATTTAACTTGAATTTAAGGAAAAGAGTAAACTAATATTCATAAGCGTTAGAGTGTTCACTTCTCCGAGGGAACGATCTTAACTCACTATTATATTACTTGAGCCGGCACGTATACTTGCGTATATACGTTTAAAGGCGTATCAAGTTTTTGGCGCCGTTGCCGGGGAAGCGGCTATCTGACGGTTTATTTCTTACGATATTAGTGAGCTCTTAGTAATTAGAGACCAAGTCGTTATTTTATTTCACTTTGACTTTTTGTCTAGTGTATGTCCCGATTCCGTAACATTGAAATATTACCTTTGAATCTAGAAATCGAACGTACTTGTAGACGGAATAGACAAACTGTTAGAGCAAGCACTATTATTCATCAAGAGATGGATGATAATCAGCAAGGAAATGAAAATGATCATGGGGGTCAGGTGGACCCTAATGGTCAAGTCGAACACAATGGTCATAATATTCAAAATGATGCACCACGAATGACTTGTCGAGACTATAACGCACCGTTAAGAGGAGGTTTGCAATTTAGTATAGCGCGACCCACAATCGCTGCTAATAATTTTAAAATAGACTCTACCACAATGCAACTCGTCCAACATAACAAGTTTGGAGGTCTAAACATTAAAATGCAAACGCTCAGTTAAGAACATTTTTAGAAATCTGTGATATGTACAAAGTAAATGGGGCTTCGGATGAAGCTATTCAATTGAGGTTATTCTCATTTTCTTTGGAGGGAAGAGCTAAAGACTGGCTTGATTCTCTACCACCTGGTTCCATCACTACGTGGGATCAATTGGAAGAGAAATTTCTGAATAAATACTTCCCACCTTCTAAAACTGCTAAGTTAATTAGGGACATCACCACTTTCGTCCAAAATCATGGCGAAACACTTTATGAAGCGTGGGAAAGGTTTAAGGAGATGCTTAGGAAGTGTCTGCATCACGGGTTGGCCCAACACCAACAAGTAACCACTTTTTATATCGGTTTACAAACCACTACGATGATCCTAGTTGACGGAGCTGCGGGAGGGTCTTTATTAAAGAAATATCCAGAAGATGCTATGGAAATTTTAGAAGATCTTACTTCTAATAATTACCAAGCATTCGAAAGGCAAGGTAATAACCAACCAGCCGGTATTCATCAAGTAGATCAATTCACTTCGTTAGCAGCCCAAATGACCACTCAGTTTAATTTAATAAATAAAAGGTTAAATTCTCTATCTACCCCTTCAACAAGTGTGTCAATGACAGTGGAACAATTAAACCAAGTAACTGAAGAAGTACACTATCTATGAGGCCAACAAAGGCAAGGACCTTCAAATTTCGGAAATCATTATAATCCAGAATGGCGAAATCATCCCAATTTTTCTTGGAAAAATTCACAAAATGCAACTCAACCACCAGGTTTTAATCAAAACATTAATCTTATACCAACCCAAATGCTTAATCAACAAACCAATAATAGGAAATTAACTGATGAGTACATTATAGGTTTGTTTCAAAAGAATGACTCTAGGATGAGTGGTATTGAGTCTTCACTCCGATCTTTAGAATCCACAATTGGCCAATTGGCCAATGCTTTAAGTCAAAGAACAATAGGATCGCTACCATGGACACCACACTTAATCCAACAAGAGAAGAACCAAACAATCATTGTAAAGCTATTGCATTAAGGAGTGGGGTAGAGATCTCAAGTGGGGATGGATTACTAGAGAAGTTAAAGGAAGAAGAGGCAAGAGAAAATTCAACTAGGAGAGAAGAGTCCATTGAAATTAAGAAGCCGGAGGAAGTGGAAGTAAATCCACAAAATAATAAACAGAAAGAAATCATTTACCCTCCTCCACCTTTTCCATCTAGATTAAGTAAAACAAAACTTGACAAACAATTTCAAAAATTTATGGAAATTTTTAAGAAACTTACAATTAATATTCCATTTGCCGAGGCATTAGAGCAAATGCCTAGTTATGTCAAGTTTATGAAAGATATTTTATCGAAGAAAAGAAAATTTCTAGATAAAGAAATAGTTGCATTAACGGAAGAATGTAGTGCAATTTTGCAAAAGAAATTTTCTCAAAAACTTAAGGATCCCGGTAGTTTTACCATACCTTGTTCTATAGGAGTAAAATTTGTCGGGAAAGCATTATGTGATTTAGGTGCAAGCATTAATTTAATGCCCTTATCTATATATACAAAGTTAGGTCTAGGAGAGATAACTCCAACAACTCTTACTCTCCAATTAGCCGATAGGACTTTAGCATTCCCTAAGGGAATAGTTGAGGATGTATTGGTTAAGGTGGAGAAATTCATCTTTCCGGCCGATTTTGTAGTGTTGGACATGGAAGAGGATAAGGATGTGCTCATAATCTTAGGGAGGCCATTTTTAGCAACCGGAAGGACTTTAATTGACGTACAAAAAGGAGAGTTAACAATGCGAGTTAATGAAGAGGAAGTAACATTCAATATCCTAAAAGCTATGACATTTCCAAATGAAAAAGAAGATTGTTACTCTATTGAAGAAGTGGAGATAAAAAATCAATTAATTAGGGGTAATGAAGATGACCTAGAACAAAGACTTCTCACAATTTTGACAAATGAAGAGTGGGATGATGATTTAGAATTGGATGAATGCGTTAAAGTTCTAGAATCCATTATAAATTGCCTATCTTTAGGAATTTTGAATATATAACTAGGTCAAGTGAACCAAAAATTATGAAACCCTCAATTATTGAACCTCCACCTTTAGATTTGAAACCTCTTCCGGAACATCTTAAATATGCTTTCCTTGGAGAAGAAAATACTCTTCCGGTAATAATTGATGCATCATTAAAATTTGAAGATGAAGAAAAACTACTTCTTGTTTTGAAAGAATTTAAAAAGGTCATGGGATGGACTATAGCAGACATTATTGGCATTAGCCCCTCGATTTGTATGCATAAAATCATATTAGAAGATGAAGCTAAAGGGTCCATTGAACATCAACGTAGGCTTAGTCCACCTATGAAAGAAGTAGTTATGAAAGAGATAATAAAATGGTTAGATGCAGGCATTATTACCCTATTTCGGATAGCAAGTGGGTAAGTCCGGTACAATGTGTACCGAAGAAGGGAGGAATTACGGTGGTAAAAAATGATAACAACGAGTTGATACCAACTAGAACGGTTACCGGTTGGAGAATATGTATGGATTATAGGAAACTAAATAAATCAACTCGGAAGGATCACTTCCCATTACCTTTTATTGATCAAGTACTTGACAAGTTGGCAGGCAATGATTATTTTTGTTTCTTGGACGGGTATTCCGGCTATAATCAGATTATGGTTGCTCCGGAAGACCAAGAAAAGACCACATTTACCTGTCCTTATGGTACGTTTGCGTTTCGCAAAATGCCATTTGGACTATGTAACGCACCTGCCACTTTTCAAAGGTGCATGATATCTATTTTTACCGATTTAATGGATGACGGTATAGAGGTGTTTATGGATGATTTCTCAGTGTTTGGGAAGTCCTTCGACTGCTGTTTAGAAGTCCTTAGGAAAGAATTAACAAGATGTATTGAGACAAATTTAGTGCTAAATTGGGAAAAGTGTCATTTCATGGTGAGAGGGGGAATTATCTTAGGCCATAAAGTATCAAGCAAGGGTTTGGAGGTAGATCGGGCTAAAATAGAAGTTATTGAAAAGCTTCCTCCCCCTAAGAATGTCAAGGGCATTCGTAGCTTTTTGGGCCATGCTGGGTTCTATAGAAGGTTTATTAAAGATTTCTCTAAAATATCAAAACATTTATGTAACTTGTTAGAAAAAGACACTCCCTTCTTATTTGATGATCATTGTTTGCATGCTTTTGACACATTAAAGCACAAGTTAGTTTCTTCACCTATTATCACAACACCGGATTGGTCGTCACCTTTTGTTCTTATGTGTGATGCTAGTGATTATGCCGTAGGAGTTGTTTTAGGACAAATCCATGACAGAATTTTTCATACTATATATTATGCTAGCAAAACACTTATTGATGCACAAATAAACTACACCACAACCGAGAAGGAACTCTTAGCCGTAATGTTTGCATTTGATAAGTTCCGTTCGTATTTAATAAATTCTAAAGTGATAGTTTATACGGATCACTCGGCGATCCGATACCTTTTGGAGAAGAAGGACGCCAAACCTAGACTAATTAGATGGGTGCTCTTACTTCAGGAATTTGATATTGAAATCAAAGATCGAAAAGGAGCGGAAAATCAAATAGCAGATCATTTATCGAGATTAGAACAAAGCGATGAGAGGAATCAACAAGTAGGGATAAGAGAAAATTTCCCGAATGAACATATATTAGCTGTCTCTGTGGGCAGTATACCATGGTATGCTGATTATGTGAATTACATAGTTAGTAATATAGTACACCCGGATATGGACTATCAACAAAGGAAAAGGTTCCTCCAGCAGGTGAAATATTACCTCTGGGATGAGCCATACTTATATAAAATCTGTTCGGATCAAATTATCCGGAGATGTGTTGCTGAAGTAGAGGTTCTTAGTATCATAGAAAAGTGTCATTCATCACCTTATGGAGGACATTTTAAGGGAGATCGGACTGCGGCAAAAGTTCTGGAGTCGGGTTTTTATTGGCCCACCTTATTTAAGGATGTGCACTTATTTGTGAAGAGTTGTGATAAATATCAAAGAACAGGAAACCTGAGTCGTAAAGCGAGCATGCCAATGAATACCATTTTAGAGGTTGAAATTTTCGATGTTTGGGGGATAGATTTTATGGGACCATTTGTTAATTTGAATGGCAACCTATATATTCTATTAGCAGTCGACTACGTATCAAAGTGGGTCGAAGCCATCGCTACGCATAAGAATGACGCCAAGGTTGTATTAAAATTTTTAAAAACTAATATCTTTTCAAGATTTGGTACACATAGAGCGATTATTAGTGATGGCGGAAGCCACTTTTGTAATTCACAATTTAAAACACTACTAAGAAAGTACGGAGTGACGCATAAGATCGCTTTAGCATATCATCCCCAAACTAATGGTTTGGCTGAGGTTTCTAACAGGGAAATTAAATCCATTTTAGAGAAAACGGTAAGTGCCACTAGGAAAGATTGGTCACAGAAATTGAATGATGCGTTGTGGGCTTACAGAACTGCATTTAAGACGCCCATAGGACTGACCCCGTACAAGATGATCTATGGAAAAGCTTGCCACCTTCCTGTTGAGTTAGAACACAAAGCTTATTGGGCTACTAGAAAATTAAATTTCGATTATAAGGAAGCCGGTAAGAATATGTTGTTTTATCTCAACGAACTTGATGAGATGCGATTTCATGCATATGATAATGCAAAATTATATAAGGAAAGAACGAAAAAATGGCATGACGCTCGAATAGAGAAGAGGGAATTTATTCCGAATCAATTAGTACTACTTTATAATTCTCGCCTTAAACTATTTCCGGGTAAATTGAAATCTAAGTGGTCCGGTCCGTTTCGAGTTAAAGAAGTCCATCCATTTGGGGTAGTTTCCATTTGCAATGACAAAGACGGTTCATTTTTAAAGTAAATGGACAAAGACTTAAAGCGTACTACCATAACAATGAGCCGCGGGAGGCGATAGTAATAAATTTATCTGTCTAAAGAATGGCTGGGTCTAGCCGAGACGTTAAATCAAGCCATAATTGGGAGGCAACCCAACTAAAATAAATTAATTAAGTAGTAACTATAAAGGTTAAAGGTTGAAAAGCGTAGGAAAGTCCATAAAAAAATTCTGCATTAAGTTGTCACGACATGGTTGTAACCAAGGTTCTAACTTTTTATTCTCTGTCCTTTTGACTAAGAAAACAAGCAAAAAAAATATATTAAAAAAGAGAACAGGAAACGCCGGTCCAAGATGGAGTCGACCGGCCAGCTTGCGCAACTAATCCGAACCGTTGGATAAACCCGTCCAACCACTTGGCGTAAACCGCCGGTCCAACGAAAGGATATTTAAAGCAAAGATACCCGATTTAGGTTTTATTCTTCTCTCCCTGGTTCGACGGCTTCAGTGAAGAAACCCTATCCTCTTTTTCGCCGGAGAGTTGTGCGGGATTGCTCTTCACGACGAGGCGGAGAGCAGCGTATGTGTTCTCTTCAAAAGAGGCGGCGATTCCTTCTAGCCAGGCAGCGACATTGAAGACTCGATTTCACCCTTGATTCGGTAACACTTCGCAACTACTCTCCTTCCTTACGACAAGATAATAAAATTTTACAAATTTTAGGGGTTCTTACTCGTATCCATATAATTTTTTTTTAATATCAGAAAATGTCTTCTAAGCGTAAAGTAAAGAGCAACCCCACACCAAGTCCTCGTAAGGATTTTCGATTTATTAACGATGACGCGAAACTGAGATATGAAGGTTTACAAGATAAGCCTTTCATTTTCGAACGAGGATTTGAGATCGAACAACGGGCGTGGAGTATGGAATATGTCACAAAAATGAAAGATCTTGGATGTGAATCATTTTGCCACCCCCGAAAGGAAGCAGTGTTGCCTTGGATCTATGAATTTTATGCTAATGCGCTTACCGTTGATGAGAGAAAAGTTTATGTGCGAGGTCATTCTGTGGATTTTTCCGGTAAGGCGATTAATAGCTATTTTGGCATGACGGTTCCGAATGAGGAAGAGTATATGCGTGTACAAGCCACAACACTGTCATCCGTCATTGCGGAAGAAATCTGTAATAACGTCGAGACAGCCTGGATTTCAACGGAATGTTCTAATTTGAAGGCGAATAGTTTAAAACGGGAGGCCAAGGTGTGACTTTTATTCATAAACACAAGCATAATCCCTACCAAAAACACTACACGCGTCGCTATGGACCGTGCCATTTTAATTTACTGTATTTTAAAGGGCATTCGTTTTGATGTTGGGAAAATAATATCAGATCAACTTCAGAAGAGACTCCTTGCTATGGATAGGTTGCAATTATGGTTCCCCACTCTAATTACTGAACTTTGCCGTGTTAGCGGAATGTGGGGAGACAAGGAAACTTTGATTACCAAAGTTGGACACCATATTACTAAGGTAGTAATTACAAGCAATATTCGGGATAGTTCAGATAATCTTGAGAGCACACTGCCTCCTGCTGGTAATACATATCCTGTCCCCAAGCCCGCGGCGAGTACTCCTTCTTCCACCGCACCAGCACAGGTTGATTTATCAGAGATCATTGATAATATGGTAAGCGCAACAGAAGAAAGGGAATATATGAAATGTTATCAGCGATTCAGTCATCTACTCATTAATGAAAAATGTGATGATCTTCTGCGGAATCAAGCACGACTCATGGAGGATGCTGGTTTGGATACCGTGAAGACCGTCTACAAATACAAATCGAGATTTGATCAGCAAGGTTATTTGCTTTATCCAGATGGCGAGCGGATTGATATTAGTGAAGCCCACGGCATGGATGACGAGATGCCCGATGCTTAGCTCTTCTTATTTATTATTTTAATCAGACAATGGTGGATTATTATTCTGTTATTTTGTTATTATCAAGACTTATATGCTACTCCTAATATGCTACTATGCTACTTCTAATTTGCTGCTACTTTTCGGTTACTTCTACGTTGCTGCTACTCTATTACTGCTATTGCTACTTCTATGTGGTTATGCTACTTCTATTGCTACTATGATTTTCTTCCTTTTAAGAGGAGTTTATGATATTCTTACAATCCTGTTTTAATTTTGCTCCTCTTATTTGATGATAAACTGATATTACTTTCCTACCACTTTTCTTTAATGTTTTGTTGTTATAATGTTATTCACCTAAAGGCGAAATATATTCTACCGTTATGCTTTATTTGCATTCCTTACATCCTGATTAAATGATTTATGTGCAATGCCAAGAAACAATCGAAACTGTCCCAATCATAAAATTGCTTATATGGCTAATTGACTACTGTGAATGTCTAATAAGTGTTTTGCTTTTATTTGCATGAGTTTAATTTGTACTGTTTTATTTATATCAACATTTCATTTGGAATGCTCTGCTTATATCTGCATAAGCTTTATCTTCATGTTATGCTAAATAATTGATGTATGGAGTGTGCTATAAGAGTGTCCTGCTCCTTAATATTAGCATTATCACACTTCTTGCTTTACTATTTTTGTGCTCTTTAAATTGCAGTTCATATTATGCCCTAATGATTAGCTCTCCGAATTTTGCCACACAAGTAATGAAGCATCTTTCCGGCCAAAATTACAGGGGAGTGTTGTATTTTCAATTAATATTTTCTTTGGATTCTTATTTTAATTTATTTAATTCACTACGTTCTCAATGAGGTCTCTGTTAGGGTCTAGAAGCTAATTAAGTGTGGGGGTGACGTCAGTTGTCCTAAGTTTATTTTCACTTAGAAAATTTCTATTCAGGGCACTTTACAATAATTTCTTCATTTTTGTTACCAATAGAAGGCTTACTAAAGTTACTTCGTATTACACTAATTGGCAGATTAATTAATATGGTGATTTCAAGTAATGAATTTAAAGTTAGTAAGATGTGGTTATAGCTCTCTTAAGTATTTCAATTATGCACTAGATTCTTTAAAGAGTTTACTCTCGACAAAATAATTTATTAACCGGTTAACATAATTATGGAAGGATGAGCAAGAATTAAGTCAATGTTGTAAGCTAAAACATAGAGTGTGTAGTTAATTGATAACATTGAGTAGGGTCACCTTTGGATCAGATCACACCACAAAACTATTTTTGATTATCCATCAGTCTTTGAGTTTGAACTTATCATTTTGATACCATTTGTCCAAGCACATTTTTCCTATAATTTCACGAGTTACTTCTTAGTTAACTTTCCGACTTTGGGGGTTTAATTAAAAAAATGTGTGTGAGGCATAGTAATATGTGGCCTAAGTGTGTGTACACCTACTTAGAATGATCCCAACTATGATCATAAAGTAAAAGAAAACTTATAAAAAAAAGTGAGAAAAATGTATAATGACATAGTGATATGTGGCCTAAGTGTGTGTACACCTACTTGGAATGATCCCTACTATGTTCCTAAAAAAATTGATTAAGAAATAAACCTCAAAGTATGGCGAGTCATTAAGAATGTTAACTAGGGAAATCCGCTCTCTATCAAAATTCATTCATCAAATCTTCACCAAGCCAAAGTCATTCATATTGTAAGCCCTTTATGATTTCTTATCAAATTGAACTACTAAACTCTTGTGGAGGTATAAAACAAAGACTCGGCAATTTCTTACCCTTTCCAACTATGAGCATGTTTAATGAGTTAAATTGTTGAGAGTGAACAATTTTAAAGAAGCACACACACACCATAGAAATATTGAGGGAGCTGCACTTGTTATCTAACTAACGGAATTATAAAAGGTTGAAACATCTTTTAAGAGATTTGTCTTATTTAATTTGAAATGCTTAAGTAAGCCTAAACTGGTGTACGCTAAGAAGATGATTCGTGCCTTGTTTCAATAGAAGTTTTCATATTTATTTATTAGACTTGATTTAATTCTTGCTAGGGACTAGCAAGGACTTAAGTGTGGGGGTGTGATAACTTCTCGAAAAGAAGTTATTAACTCCCTTATTTTAATAAATATTGAGAAAATATACGAAATATAACGATGAATTCACTAATATATTTCATATCTGTAATTGTGGATAGTTTATCGGCAAACGAGCAGCATATTTGTGCAGGAGTGCGAAAAATCCATGAAAGAACGGATAAATTTAAGCTGGAGTTATATTGCTGGAAAGAATGGAGCAGTTTGGTCATAACCGGGTCGTAACATAGCGGTTTAAATTGAATTTGCTGAACCAAAAGTACAACATTTTCGAAATACTAAAAAGTAGGCCTGCGGTTTACTTGTTGAAAGGACACATCTTTTCAGAATTTGGACTGTAGCGTGGCAAATAAAGGAGGCGTTGGCTGATTCAAAGGAGGAAGAGAGAGATACCAGAGTATTTTTAGAGAGAGAAAAAGTGAAGAAGGTTTGGAGAAGAAGAAAGAGACGACATATTGAGCGGATTTGGCAACGAAAAGGACAAATTCCTGCGCTTAAATTTAAACTCCGAACAATGTCTTGTAAGATCTTTTCAATTTTGTTTGTCATTTCAAGGATCATGAACTAATTCTTCGTATCTTGTATGTCGTGAGTACTAGTTTTTGTTGTGATGTTTAATTTATAATTTTTTCCGTATGATTTCTTGGTTTGCTATCTTTATCAATGTTATGATTTATTGCGAGAGATTTGAATCATGTTTATCTTCAACATTTCGTGGTGAGATTCGAGAGAGGAATCACGATTGATTTAAGATAAATACTTAATGTTATGCAGCGAGATTCGAGAGATGAGTCGCATGAATATCTAATTTAAATCTTTACTTTTATACTACGTCGTGAGATTCGAGAGAGGAGCGGTGTGTTTACATCATAATTTTGATATAATAAAAGAGAGAGGAAGAGATTCCATCACCCTAATTATTAGCAAAAGCGATTTGAGCAATTTAATTTACCTAGCATTTTTCTAAGTTAGAGATAACTAGCGAAATCTAGGTTATGGGAATTCATAGATCGAGAGATTATGATTCCTAGTTTTTAATCGAGCAAGATAGTGAAACAAATATAATGCATCGGTATATTTAGCAAATATCACAACAAATCTAGGAAAGCGATATACAAGATTCCTTTCTCTAAAAGTTGATAAAATAAAAATAATAATTTAAGTACTTTTCGCATTTTAAAAATTAGTTTTAAATATTCTGCAAATTAGTTTTGTCCAACCAATCGAATTATTTAACTTGGATTTAAGGAAAAGAGTAAACTAATATTCATAAGCGTTAGAGTGTTCACTTCTCCGAGGGAACGATTTTAACTCACTATTATATTACTTGAGCCGACACGTATACTTGCGTATATACGTTTAAAGGCGTATCAAGGACACAACCAGATTTCGCAACCAAAGACCGTTGGGTCCTATTTGTAGACGGAGCTTCAAGCGCGGACAGCGCAGGGGCAGGAATCCTGTTAATCAGCCCCGAAGAAATAACCCTAGAGTACGGCCTACGATTAAAGTTCTTAGCCACAAACAATGTGGCCGAGTACGAAGCGCTGATTGCCGGGCTACGACTCGCCATAGACCTCAATGCCGAAAACCTCACCATCTACACAGACTCACAATTGGTGGTGTCGCAAGTAGAAGGGGACTTTGAGGCCAAAAGCGAGCAGCTGGTATTGTACCTGCGTTTGGCAAAGTCGCTCCTCCAGAAGGTCCCGACCTACCAAATATTGCATATCCCCAGGGAGCAAAATGCACGGGCAGACACACTGTCAAAATTAGGGAATTCAACCACCAGGTACCAGTCCCGTCGGAGGAGGATCGAAGAAATCGCTGTCCCAAGCATTCAGGGGCCGTGGGAAGTCACAGCCATAGGATAGGCAGGCCCATGATGGATGACCCCCATCAAGGCTTACATCGAGCAGGGAACCCTACCTGAGGAACCTATGGAGGCCAGAAAGCTAAGGGTGAGAGCGGCACCTTCGCAATCATGGTGGAGAAATGTTTAAACGTGCATACTCCGGACCATACCTAAAATGCCTGGCAGACGCGGACGCCGAGTACGCATTAAAAGAAGTACACGAAGGAGTATGTGGGGAGCATCTAGGAGGCAGGGCCCTAGCGCGAAAAATCTTGCGCCAAGGATTCTACTGGCCCACAATGAAAAAAGATGTGATCAGTTTTGTCCAGAAATGCCGAAGCTGCCAATTCCACGCCAGTATCCCTCATCAACCACCTGTGAATCTCACCGCGCTACAAGGGGCATGGCCTTTCACGCAATGGGGGATCGACCTGCTTGGTCCCCTCCCGGTGGCGTCTAGGCAGAGAAAGTTCATCATCCTAGCAATTGATTATTTCACTAAGTGGGTTGAAGCTGAGCCACTTGCCAAAATCACAGAAGAAAATGCAAAACGATTCGTCTGGAAGAACATCATTTGCAGGTTCGGGATACCAGCGATAATCGTGGTCTTTAACGGAACGCAGTTCACAGGGCGATTCTTCACTCAGATGTGTGAGGACCTGAAAATCAGTCTGCGTCATACAGCCGTAGAACACCCCCAGACCAACGGCCAGGTTGAGGTCACGAATCGTACAATACTAAAGGGGTTGAAAACACGCCTACAAAACATGGGAGGGCAATGGGCGGAAGAGCTCCTTAATGTACTATGGGCGTACCGAACAACAGAAAGGACCCCAACCGTAGAAACGCCTTTCAACCTATGCTATGGGACGGAAGCCATAATCCCGGTAGACATCGGAGTACCCGGTGCCAGAGTACAAGCCTTCAATCCAGCGGAAAATGATCAACTGCTACGAGAAAACCTGGACTTAGTTCAGGAGTGTCGGGACGAAGCCGCACAGCGCGCGGCTGTCTACCAAAGACGCATAGCCCGACTCTACGACAGAAGGGTAAAACCCCGGCCCATCAATGTCGGAGACCTGGTCCTCCGAACAGTAGAGTCAGCCGGGAAAGGACCTCAAAAGGACAAACTCTCACCTACTTGGGAAGGCCCTTACGTCGTCTCCGCAACGGTAAAACCTGGGACGTACAAGCTACGATCACCAGAGGGCAAGACACTTCCTCGGACGTGGAACGCAAGCAACTTGCGTCGTTTCTATCAGTAGGCAAAACTCGAGCCAGCTATCTCTCGAATTTACATTGATAGTGCGGAACAATGTAATCTCCAGCTAAACAATTATTGCATATAATGCGATTCTCCTTCCCTCCCACTTCCTCCAAAGTAAAGTAGGCGAGTCGGAACACAGGAAAGGTCGGTCAAAGGATCGCACCTACACCCATCGAAGACGGACGACCGGACCCTCGGTCCTCGTCTAAGACAAGCGACATGACCCTCGGTCCTTCCTTGGGGGCAAGGTCGGTCAAAGGATCGCACCTACACCTATCCAAGACGGACGACCGGACCCTCAGTCCTCGTCTAAGACAAGCGACAGGACCCTCGGTCCTTCCTTGGGGGCAAGGTCGATCAAAGGATCGCACCTACACCTATCCAAGACGGACGACTGGACCCTCGGTCCTCGTCTAAGACAAGCGACAGGACCCTCAGTCCTTCCTTGGGGGCAAGGTCGGTCAAAGGATCGCACCTACACCTATCCAAGACGGACGACCGGACCCTCAGTCCTCGTCTAAGACAAGCGACAGGACCCTCGGTCCTTCCTTGGGGGCAAGGTCGATCAAAGGATCGCACCTACACCTATCCAAGATGGACGACCGGACCCTCGGTCCTCGTCTGAGACAAGCGACAGGACCCTCGGTCCTTCCTTGGGGGCAAGGTCGGTCAAAGGATCGCACCTACACCTATCCAAGACGGACGACTGGACCCTCAGTCCTCATCTAAGACAAGCGACAGGACCCTCGGTCCTTCCTTGGGGGCAAGGTCGATCAAAGGATCGCACCTACACCTATCCAAGATGGACGACCGGACCCTCGGTCCTCGTCTAAGACAAGCGACAGGACCCTCGGTCCTTCCTTGGGGGCAAGGTCGGTCAAAGGATCGCACCTACGCCTATCAAAAACGGATGACCGGACCCGCGGTCCTCGCCCGAATCACGTGACAAGACCTCGCTCCTTCCTTGAAGGCAAGGTCGGTCAAAGGACCGTACCTACACCTATCGTAACGGATGAATGGACCCGCAGTCCTCGTCTAAGACAAGCGACAGGACTCTCGGTCCTTCCTTGGGGGTCGGTCAAAGGATCGTACCTACGTCTATCATAACGGGCGACCGGACCCGCGGTCCTCGTCTAAGACAAACGACAGGACACTCGTTCCTTCCGTAAAGGTAAGATCGGTCAAAGGACCGCTACTACACCAAACGCAAATATACGAACAAGGGTCTTTGACAGCAAGCCCGCATCCGCGAAGCTTAGCACTGGGGTAAACTCATGCATTCTTCCGGAAATTTGGCGACTGCATCCGGGAAGCCACTAGCGCAGTTTTTCAAAACACGAAAACACGCGCACACCTCGGACACCCGCTCCAGACTAGCCGACATAAATCCCGCACACGCCCCGCAAGGGGTCACACACGATGAACAGCGCGCACGCGACCACCAAAGGAATCCACCCCAAGCACGGGCTTGGGGCGCGCCTGCCCAGCGCGCACGGGCGCACGAGCATGCGCTCGGGCCCGCCTGCCCAGTGAGCACGCCTGTGCGCGCACAGGCACGCGAGCGTGCGCTCGGGCGCGCGAGCGTGCGCTCGGGCGCACCTGCCCAGCGCGCACGTCCATGCGCGCACGGGCGCGCGAGCGTGCGCTCTGGCGCGCCTGTCCAGCGCGCCCGCCCATGCGCGCTCGGGCGCGCCTGTCCAGCGCGAACGCTCGCGCGCGGGTGCGCGCCCAAGCGTGCTCACCCAACGCGCACGCCCATGCGTGGGCGCGCACCCAGGCGCGCACGCTCACAGGCACGCGCCCGTGCGCGCGCGGACACACGAGTATGCGCCCGTGCGCTCGCACCTGGCGCACGCGTGCGCATCTGGGGGCAGCCCTCCAGGACATGCGCGCATCCGACCTCTCGCACAAGCTGTCCCGTACGCGCCCCATTTTCCTTACACTTCGTTCGGGGCAATCTCCACGCTCCCACCATGAGGAAACCAAGTGGCCGTAGATGGAAGACCTTCTCCTCCTTAGCCGAGCGACCTTCCCGTCAAAGGTCTTGGGGGGGAAATTGATACGTTCGCATATTTTGGACCGGACCGGCAGTTAGTGGACGGTTTCCCAAAACTCCACTAACCCCACTCCCTCCATGACCGGTCAAATCTTTGACCGGACAAACTTCTCTTTCCTACGTGGCAGGCAAACGGCGTAACCACCACTCGGCGTAACCGCCACTCGGCGTAACCGCCACTCTGCGTAACCGCCCGCTCCGCATAACCGCCACTCGGCGTAACCGTCCACGACGGACAAACCGCCAAGCCCAATCCGGGCTAACCGCCGCCCCCTCTCTCGAGAGAGGGAGGCCGGCCGCCGCCCCTCCCTCAAGGGGACCGGCCGGCCTTGGCCGGCCCCTCCTTGGAGGGGGTCGGCCATGGCCGCCCCTCCTTCGAGGGGGCCGACCGCCCCCTCTTTGAGGGGGCCGGCCTCGGCCGTCCCCTTGGAGGGGGCCGGCCGCCCCCTCCCTCGAGGGGACCAGCCGCCCCCTCCTTGGGAAGGGTCGGCCGCCCCTCCCTCTTCGAGGGAGGAGTCCGGCCGCCCCTCCCTCCTTGAGGGAGGGCGGCGGCCGGCCCTTCTTCCCCGCGAGGAAGAAGGCCGCCGCCACCGCCGCCCATTTTTGGGATTCCGGCGGTGGCCGGCGTCGCCGCTCCAGCGAGATCGCCGCCCGGCAGTTACCAAACCGCCCGATCATGGAAGGATCGCGTATGGGCCGTCCGATCATCCTCTTTTTCTATTTATTTAATTACTTATTTATTTAAAAACACTAACCGCACACCATAACTACCATAACCACCTCCGAATCCTATAAATAGGACCCCATGGGTCTTCATTGGGGGATCAGATCTCTCTCTCTCTCTCTCTGAAGGAACTCTGCCTCCGGAAAATCCTCCAACGGACTCCGACCGTTCCGCCGAAGTGAGCGACGTCCGTTCCGCTAAAGCGAGCGTTGTCCGTTCGCCTCCGACGAACGCACTTGACTCCAGCATACACGCTCTCCCAACGGGCAGCGAGACCCCTGAACAAGGCAAAGCTCGGAGCATCAGCGAAGCGATCACCATCCCAAAGCACAATTCTACAACCGAAGGGTCCAACACTTAGAATATTTTCCCGAGTCACTCAGCATTGTGAGAGGTGGCCTGTCACCCTCCGAGCATCTCTCTCACTCAAAATTGTAGAGAGGCGCGGTCTGTCGCCCTCTCCTTCTCCGAAAGTTGTAACCTCCCGTGAAGATAGTGAAGTTCGGTCGGCACCGTCCCGACAACGTGGTTTTTCACCCCGCCTTGGAGTTTTCCACGGTAAAAAGTCTCCTTGTCCATTGCCGTCTACATTGACTGTTTGCGCGCACCGGCTCGACTCCCGAGCTAAGGCGGTCGATTTAGACCGGACCGCTGAAGAGCCGTGTGCGACCCGCAACAAACCTAATTTTAGATAGACTCTATTTCTTTTTAACATATTTTTAAATTAATTTTCCTATAAAAATAATTATTTTTATATCAATATTTAAAAAAAAATAATAGCAAGGCACAGAGACCGCATATTGTGACATTTGAAAATTGAGAGAACAGTTGTAAAGCAAAATGATTTTGGACCAGTAATAGAAGTAGAGGATGGGATGGAAGCCTCATGAGAGCGAATGGAGGACTGAAGAGCGAGTATATGGCGGATGGAGTTGGAG
The DNA here is from genome assembly GCA_033032865.1 of Dactylorhiza incarnata. NCBI lineage: Eukaryota > Viridiplantae > Streptophyta > Magnoliopsida > Asparagales > Orchidaceae > Dactylorhiza > Dactylorhiza incarnata. The sequence goes on along the minus strand of JAWHQI010000044.1, from coordinate 3,936,951 downwards.
GAGATAGCGAGTCGAGACTAGAGATCCATATTTGAAGCATTGACGGCCACACTGATAGAAAGCGAAAATATCTTGGTCCGTCGAAAAAAGAACAAATCCTCTATGCAATCGCCAGCTAAGGGAGACTGGGCGAGAGTTGGAGAAGGATATTCTTGATCCCGCCAAGGATTCGTCATCCATTTAGGATTTAAGGTATTATTTGGAGGTACATTGGAGGATTAATCAACTCTATTTTAATTTTGATCGGACGGATGAGAAAATTTTAAACGAACGATAGGCAAAACAAATGCACATTAGTGATATTTATATTTGAAGAGTTCAACTAACAACCTAAGAAAAGTGTCATTCCAAATAATCATTGTTCCCCAAAGCCAAAATTAGAAACGTTTCAATACAAAATAAAAGAATGATGTTTACATTTACCACATTTGGGAGCATATCCTCCAAATTATGCACAATTTATACAGCAATTGGCGCATATGATCAAAATTATGCGCTACGTACTTCTACAGCAATTGAGCACATATCACCCAAATTATACTTACATTTACTGCATTCAAAATAGAAAACATGCGCAAAAAACATAGAATTAATTAGCTTCTATGATCTTCAACCGTGGTGATGTAACCTTGAATGACTTGAACAAAAGTTGCCACTTTATAGGTGAAGAACCCAAAAAGCATTGGTACCAATTCGAGATGTGTGAAACCATGCTCTGGAACTAGTATTCTGCATTAAAACAAAGAAGCGCACTTGAAAACAATTATGTTTTTGAAGAACAAAAGCTTACAAAGATCAGCATAAGACATGAGAAAATAGACAAAACAACACAACCTATAATTTGTATTTGTTAGAACTTACGCATCCAAACTAAAACCTATAATTTGTATTTGTCTGACCATATTCTCAGCATGTCATCTTATGCGTAGGGTTTAGGCCTACAACACCTAAGCATTTTCTTTAACTGCTATTTCCAAATTGGGCAGCGTGGGGTTATGAAAGTGGGGCTGAGATCTATATTAATTGCAGGAGAATGCTCAAATTTCTCGATGTCAGACTATATTCTCAGCATGTTATCTTTTGCGTTGGGTTTTGGTCTATAACACGTACAATCATTTTCTTTTTAACTATTTTTTTAGTTGTGCAACGTGGGGCCGTGAGAATGAGACACCGTGTTAGAACCTATGCATCCAATCAAAAAGCAATTGACTATAGATGGTGGGGCCGGGATCTTATGTGAAGGGTCTTTGGTCTCTATTACATGAATTGTATTTAATTGGCTCGCATGGGAATGGGTCATTAAGCCTAATATGCTATAGTACTACTTAAAATCTATGAATACAAGCTAAAATCAATTGCATATGTGGAAGGGCCCAACATTAATACTGTTGCGGGTCGTTTAGGGCTCTTGGTAGACCAGTTTCGTTGAACCACCTTAGCTCGGGAGCGAACCAAGCGCGCAAACAGTCAATTTGAGATTCGTTGATTACACTGGGACTTTTTAGCGTGGAAAACCCGGAAAGGGTAAAAAACCACGTGGCCGGAGCTGTGCCGACCAAACTTCCACTATCTTCTGAGGGGTTACAATTATAGACTTAAAAGTCGAGCGCGACAGGCCGCTGCTCGTTACAATAATAGAGAGAAAGAGAGAGAGAGAGAGAGAGAGAGAGAGAGAGAGGGAATTTCGAAGGTGACAGACCGCCTCCAGAAAAACTAAGTCCTTTCTCCTTCTGAGAAAGGCGGAAAACAAAAGTGTGAATGTCTTGTCCGCTTTTGTGAAGACGAAAGTGAGAGCGTTGTGTCCGCTTTCGTGAGAACGAAAGTGAGACTGCCGAGTTGCCTTTCGAGACGAAAGAAAACTTCAAGTCCACGAAGGAGATCTTCAAGCGCCGAAGGAGAAATCCGTGGAAATCTTCAAGGAGCTCTCCCGGGTCCAGAAGGCAAGGTCCTTTGAAATGAAGCCCTGAGGCTCCTTTTATATCTTCGGTCGGGGGTAGCCCGGTAATTTTGCCGTCGTAACCACCATAACCACCTGGGAGGACGAATCATATTTTCCGGTTCAGAGCCCACGGATCACCATTTTTCGTAAATGACCATCCTGCCCTTCGAGGAAAGGCGACAAGCTGTTCCTGAAAAGTGAGAAACTGAAAAGACAAAAAGTGCGCGAGCCGAGTCGAAAAAGTGAGCGAGTCGGAAATGTGAGCAAGTCGGAAATGTGAGAATGCTCTGAGCGGAGCCCGGAGCCCGAAAAGCGGGCGGAGAGCCAGAAGAGGGGGGACTCACCCCAACCTTGCTTCGGGGGAGGGCGGTTCGGCCGCCCCTAAAGGCGGGCGTGGCGCGGCAGCGCCCGAGGGAGGGGGTCGACTCCTCTTGGCCGCACCTCTTATGAAGTGCGGCTTGGCCGCACCCCTCATGGGGTGTGGCTTGGTCGCACCCCACATGGGGTGCGGCTTGGCCGCACCCCAAAAGGGGGGGTACGGCTTGGCCGCACCCCACATGGGGTGCGGCTTGGCCGCACCCCAATGGGGTGCGGCTTGGACGCACCCCTCATGGGTTGTGGTTTGGCCGCTCCCCCCACTATGGGGGGTACGGCTATTCGCACCCCACTAGTGGGGTGCTAACCGCACCCCAGTAGCGGGGTTCGGTCATGGTGGGGCGCGACGCGCGTGCGTGCTCACGTGTTGGCGGTGAAAATGGCGGGCCCGACCTCCTCAGCCCGGGCGATCATGCGTTGACCGTTGACCCCACCTCCTTTTAGTGGAGTTTTTCCTAGACGCACCCCAAGGCCTCTACGGATATATAACATAAGCCCCCAAACCTTCGGAGTCCGAATTTCGCCGTGGAGGAGTTCGGAGGTTTTGATATTTCTGTGACAGTTTTGATCATTGCTCTCCTCGTGGTGCCTTGGGTAGGAATCGTTGTCGAGGGATGAGTGTGTGGTTGCTTTTGCTTTCTCGTTCTCTTCAGGCGTTTCTCGCTCTGCGCTGCGTTGCAATAGCACTCTTGTGGCCCTGCCGCCCCTGTTGTTGACGGAGTGTCGATTGAGGAAAGGTGCTTCAAGATGGTTGGCGAAGGATGTTCGTAATTTGGGATTGTTGCTTGCTTGTTGTTTAGCGTTGATGCCCGAACTGCTTGATAGCCTTTTACGAGACAACGGAGGAGTCTGCGCGGGTTCGAGCCTGCGAGTTTTTCATAATAATAACAAGAAATCAGTTTGCGCGAGTCTGAGCTCGCGGCTTTTACATAATATAGGCTTGGCCGGTGAATAGCTGATGTATTCAAACCGGGGGCGAACGTAAGGGGGGCAGGCCCCTACGGCGCCGGGACTCTACGGCGGAGGAGAAGGGCGAACCTTCAATCGACGGCGGTGCGAAGTCCCCAGGGCAGGGCCCCGAAGTGGCCGGTGAATAGCTGGTGTATTCAAACCGGGGGCGAACGTAAGGGTGGCAGGCCCCTACGACGCCGGGACTCTACGGCGGAGGAGAAGGGAGAACCTTCAATCGACGGCGGTGCGAAGTCCCTAGGGCAGGGCCCCGAAGTTGCCGGTGAATAGCTGGTGTATTCAAACCGGGGGCGAACGTAAGGGGGGCAGACCCCTACGACGTCGGGACTCTACGGCGGAGGAGAAGGGCGAACCTTCAATCGACGGTGGTGCGAAGTCCTCAGGGCAGGGCCCTGAAATAAAGATCTTCCTTAATTGAATATAGATGTTGAAGCATACATTTTTTTATAGTAAAAATCGTTTTGCGCATAGTTTTTGCAATACAAGATAAGTTTGCACGAGTCTGAGCTCGTCGCTTTGCATACAATACATGATATAAGATAAGTTTGCACGAGTTTGAGCTCGCGGCTTTCTACTTGATAAAAGACTGGATGTTACTGATAGAAGCGGCGCAGGTTCTGGGCGTTCTAGGTGCGTGGTAGAGTCTTTCCTTCCGCTGTTATGAGCCAGTATGTTCCGGGTTTTACGATTGCAGTGACAACGTACGGACCTTCCCAGGTGGGTGAGAGTTTATCTCCTTGGGGGGCCCTTTCCAGCCGCCTCGATGCTGCGTAGGACGAGATCTCCTATGTTGATTGGTCTGGGCTTCACCCTTCTGTCATAGAGCCGGGCTATGCGCCTTTGGTAAGAGGCGGCATGCTGGGCGGCGGCATCCCGGACTTCAGGGATTAGGTCAAGGTTTTCCCGAAGAAGTCCGTCATTCTTGCTGGGATCGAAGGTTAGCACTTGAGTGCTTGGAATGTCGATGTCGATGGGGATGACCGCTTCAGTACCGTAACAGAGGTTATATGGCATCTCTCCTGTGGGAGTCCTCTCTGTTGTTCGATATGCCCATAGTACGTTTGGGAGTGCGTCTACCCAATGTCCCCCAGCTTCTTCCAGGCACGTCTTCAACCCTTTGAGGATGGTGCGGTTCGTAACTTATACTTGTCCGTTGGTTTGCGGATGTGCTACGGCGGTATGACGAAGGTTGATCTTCAGGTCCTCGCACATCTTAGTGAAGGACTTCCCGGTGAACTGAGTGTCGTTGTCGGCAATGATTGTTGCTGGGATACCGAAGCGACAGACGATGTTTTTCCAGACAAATTGTTTAGCGTTCGCTTCTGTGATTTTGGCTAGGGGTTCCGCTTCTATCCACTTGGTGAAGTAATCGATGGCTAGGATGATGAACTTCCTCTATCCGGAAGCCAGAGGTAGGGGGCCGAGGAGGTTGATTCCCCATTGCGCGAATGGCCACGCACTTTGGAGTGTGGAGAGCGCGATCGGGGGATGATGAGGTACGTTGGCATGCAGCTGACAGCTCCTGCACTTTTGGACCAGCTCGGCTGCGTCCCTCTTCATTGTTGTCCAATAGAAGCCTTGGCGTAGTATCTTTTGTGCCAATGCCTTTCTGCCTAGGTGCTCTCCGCAGACTCCCCCGTGCACTTCTCTAAGGGCGTAGTCTGACTCGCCCGCCGGTAGGCATTTTAGATATGGTCCTGAGAACGCCCTCTTGTAGAGCTCCCCGTCCACGATAGTGAATGATGCCACCCGCATCCATAATCTTCGTGCCTCTAGGCGGTCCTCGGGGAGGTGTCCGTGCTCGAGGTAAGCTCGTAAGGGGGTCATCCAGGATAACTCTTCCTGGTGGATGGTTGCGACCTCCCACGACCCTTGGATACTCGGAATCACGATCTCTTATATTCGGCGTCTTCGAGACTGGTAGCTGGAGGGTGAAGTGGCTAGCTTGGATAGAGCATCAGCCCTGGAATTCCGCTCCCGGGGAATGTGTAGAATTTGATACGACGGGATCTTCTGGAGGAGTAATTTTGCGAATGCGAGGTATTTCGCCATCTGGTCGCTCTTGGCCTCATAGTCTCCTTCGACTTGTGAGACTACGAGTTGAGAGTCTGCGTAGATAGTTAGGTTCTCTACTTTGCAATTGATGGCGAGTCGAAGACCGGCGATCAGCGCCTCATACTCTGCAATGTTGTTTGTCGCGGGGAACTTCAACCGGAGGCCGTAATCCAAGGTGATCCCATCGGGACTTATGAGGAGCAGTCCCGCTCCGGCCCCTTCAGCTCCAGAGGCACCGTCGACATAGAGAGTCCAACGGGGGCTAGTGGTGTCTTCGACGGGAGCTGCTTCTGGTGGGATGGTGTACTCTACAACAAAGTCAGCAAGTACTTGTGACTTGATGTCTGGTCGGGGCAGGAATTGGATGTCAAACTCGCCGAGTTCTACGGCCCACTTCACTAGTCTTCCTGAGACTTCTGGTTTCTGGAGGATTGCTCGCAGTGGGAGTTGTGTCAACACTTTTACTGTATGAGCCTGGAAGTAGGGCCGAAGCTTCCTCGCCGAAAAGACAAGGGCCAAGGCTGTCTTGTACGCTGCTGGATATCTGGTTTCGGTGTCGGAGAGGACTTTGCTGAGGTAGTAGATTGGTCGTTGCACCCCTCCTTCATCTTTCACGAGCACTGAGCTAAGAGCCGTAGGCGTCACTGCCAGGTATAAAAATAGAGTTTCTCCAGGGGTGGGCTTTGACAGAAGCGGTGGCGAAGCCAGGTATTGTTTGAGAAGTTCGAACGTCACCTGGCACTCGTCAGTCCACTGGAAGCCAGAGTGGCGCGCTCCCCGGAGGATTTTGAAGAAGGGGAGGTACTTGTCTCCCGTTCTTGATAAGAAACGGGATAGCGCAGCGATCCTCCCGTTCAGGCGTTGTACTTCCTTAATTGAGCGAGGTGGCGACATATCCTCCAACGTCTTAACCTTCTCGGGGTTGGCCTCAATCCCCTGATGGGTTACCATGAAACCTAAGAACTTTCCCGCCGTCACACCAAACGCGCACTTGCTGGGATTGAGCCGCATCTGGAAGCGACGGAGAAGTTGAAAGCACTTTCCCAAGTCTTTCAAGTGGTCGCAACGGTGGACGCTTTTCATTAGCATGACGTCCACGTAAACCTCCATCGTTTCCCCGATGAGATTCTTGAAGACCTTATTCATTAGCCTTTGATAGGTGGCTCCGGCATTTTTGAGACCGAAGGGCATCACCTTGTAGCAGTAGACCCCTCTGTCGGTGCGGAAGGCGGTATGCTCCTCGTCCGCGGGGTTCATCCTTATCTGCTTGTAACCTGAATAGGCATCCATGAAGCTGAGTAGCTCGTGGCCGGCCGGCGCGTCGACGAGCTGGTCGATCCTCGGGAGGGGGAAGCTGTCCTTTGGACATGCCTGGTTCAGATTGCTGTAGTCGACGCACATTCGCCATTTCCCGGAGGCCTTTTTCACCATGACCACGATGGCAAGCCACGTGGGGTATTCTGCTTCGCGTATGAACCGTGCCTCGAGGAGTTTAGCTACTTTCTCCTCGATCGCTTTCAGTCGCTCGGGGGCAAAGTTCCTCTTCTTTTGAATTACAGGCCTACAGGCGGGGTTGATGTTTAAAGAGTGATAGATGACTTCAGGATCCACCACGGGCATGTCTTCCGGGCTCCAAGCGAAGATGTCCTCGTTCTCTTGCAGGAAGGTTGTGAATTCTTCTCGTTCTTCTCGTGACAGGAGTGACCCGACCTGAACAGTCCGAGTCGAGTATTGCTGGGAGAGTGGTACTTCCACATGTCCTTCAACGGGCGCTCCTCGCTGCAGAGTGGCTTCGTCTCGCAGGTCTCCTTTTATATCTTCGGTCGGGGGTAGCCCGGTAATTTTGCCGTCGTAACCACCATAACCACCTGGGAGGACGAATCATATTTTCCGGTTCAGAGCCCACGGATCACCACTTTTCGTAAATGACCATCCTGCCCTTCGAGGAAAGGCGACAAGCTGTTCCTGAAAAGTGAGAAACTGAAAAGAATAAAAGTGTGCGAGCCGAGTCGAAAAAGTGAGCGAGTCAGAAATGTGAGCAAGTCGGAAATGTGAGAATGCTCTGAGCGGAGCCCGGAGCCCGAAAAGCGGGCGGCGAGCCAAAAGAGGGGGGACTCACCCCAACCTTGCTTCGGGGGAGGGCGGTTCGGCCGCCCCTAAAGGCGGGCGTGGCGCGGCAGCGCCCAAGGGAGGGGGGCGACTCCTCTTGGTCGCACCTCTTATGAAGTGCGGCTTGGCCGCACCCCTCATGGGGTGTGGCTTGGCCGCACCCCACATGGGGTGCGGCTTGGCCGCACCCCAAAAGGGGGGGTACGGCTTGGCCGCACCCCACATGGGGTGCGGCTTGGCCGCACCCCACATGGGGTGCGGCTTGGCCGCACCCCAAAGGGGGTGCGGCTTGGACGCACCCCTCATGGGTTGTGGTTTGGCCGCTCCCCCCACTATGGGGGGTACGGCTATTCGCACCCCACTAGTGGGGTGCTAACCGCACCCCAGTAGCGGGGTTAGGTCATGGTGGGGCGCGACGCGCGTGCGTGCTCACGTGTTGGCGGTGAAAATGGCGGGCCCGACCTCCTCAGCCCGGGCGATCATGCGTTGACCGTTGACCCCACCTCCTTTTAGTGGAGTTTTTCCTAGACGCACCCCAAGGCCTCTACGGATATATAACATAAGCCCCCAAACCTTCGGAGTCCGAATTTCGCCGTGGAGGAGTTCGGAGGTTTTGATTTTTCTGTGACAGTTTTGATCATTGCTCTCCTCGTGGTGCCTTGGGTAGGAATCGTTGTCGAGGGATGAGTGTGTGGTTGCTTTTGCTTTCTCGTTCTCTTCGGGCGTTTCTCGCTCTGCGCTGCGTTGCAATAGCACTCTCGTGGCCCTTCCACCCCTGTTGTTGTCGGAGTGTCGATTGAGGAAAGGTGCTTCAAGATGGTTGGCGAAGGATGTTCGTAATTTGGGATTGTTGCTTGCTTGTTGTTTAGCGTTGATGCCCGAACTGCTTGATAGCCTTTTACGAGACAACGGAGGAGTCTGCGCGGGTTCGAGCCTGCGAGTTTTTCATAATAATAACAAGAAATCAGTTTGCGCGAGTCTGAGCTCGCGGCTTTTACATAATATAGGCTTGGCCGGTGAATAGCTGATGTATTCAAACCGGGGGCGAACGTAAGGGGGGCAGGCCCCTACGGCGCCGGGACTCTACGGCGGAGGAGAAGGGCGAACCTTCAATCGACGGCGGTGCGAAGTCCCCAGGGCAGGGCCCCGAAGTGGCCGGTGAATAGCTGGTGTATTCAAACCGGGGGCGAACGTAAGGGTGGCAGGCCCCTACGACGTCGGGACTCTACGGCGGAGGAGAAGGGAGAACCTTCAATCGACGGCGGTGCGAAGTCCCTAGGGCAGGGCCCCGAAGTTGCCGGTGAATAGCTGGTGTATTCAAACCGGGGGCGAACGTAAGGGGGGCAGACCCCTACGACGTCGGGACTCTACGGCGGAGGAGAAGGGCGAACCTTCAATCGACGGCGGTGCGAAGTCCTCAGGGCAGGGCCCTGAAATAAAGATCTTCCTTAATTGAATATAGATGTTGAAGCATACATTTTTTTATAGTAAAAATCGTTTTGCGCATAGTTTTTGCAATACAAGATAAGTTTGCACGAGTCTGAGCTCGTCGCTTTGCATACAATACATGATATAAGATAAGTTTGCACGAGTTTGAGCTCGCGGCTTTCTACTTGATAGAAGACTGGATGTTACTGATAGAAGCGGCGCAGGTTCTGGGCGTTCTAGGTGCGTGGTAGAGTCTTTCCTTCCGCTGTTATGAGCCAGTATGTTCCGGGTTTTACGATTGCAGTGACAACGTACGGACCTTCCCAGGTGGGTGTGAGTTTATCTCCTTGGGGGGCCCTTTCCAGCCGCCTCGATGCTGCGTAGGACGAGATCTCCTATGTTGATTGGTCTGGGCTTCACCCTTCTGTCATAGAGCCGGGCTATGCGCCTTTGGTAAGAGGCGGCATGCTGGGCGGCGGCATCCCGGACTTCAGGGATTAGGTCAAGGTTTTCCCGAAGAAGTCTGTCATTCTTGCTGGGATCGAAGGTTAGCACTTGAGTGCTCGGAATGTCGATGTCGATGGGGATGACCGCTTCAGTACCGTAACAGAGGTTATATGGCGTCTCTCCTGTGGGACTCCTCTCTGTTGTTCGATATGCCCATAGTACGTTTGGGAGTGCGTCTACCCACTGTCCCCCAGCTTCTTCCAGGCACGTCTTCAACCCTTTGAGGATGGTGCGGTTCGTAACTTATACTTGTCCGTTGGTTTGCGGATGTGCTACGGCGGTATGACGAAGGTTGATCTTCAGGTCCTCGCACATCTTAGTGAAGGACTTCCCGGTGAACTGAGTGCCGTTGTCGGCAATGATTGTTGCTGGGATACCGAAGCGACAGACGATGTTTTTCCAGACAAATTGTTTAGCGTTCGCTTCTGTGATTTTGGCTAGGGGTTCCGCTTCTATCCACTTGGTGAAGTAATCGATGGCTAGGATGATGAACTTCCTCTATCCGGAAGCCAGAGGTAGGGGGCCGAGGAGGTTGATTCCCCATTGCGCGAATGGCCACGCACTTTGGAGTGTGGAGAGCGCGATCGGGGGATGATGAGGTACGTTGGCATGCAGCTGACAGCTCCTGCACTTTTGGACCAGCTCGGCTGCGTCCCTCTTCATTGTTGTCCAATAGAAGCCTTGGCGTAGTATCTTTTGTGCCAATGCCTTTCTGCCTAGGTGCTCTCCGCAGACTCCCCCGTGCACTTCTCTAAGGGCGTAGTCTGACTCGCCCGCCGGTAGGCATTTTAGATATGGTCCTGAGAACGCCCTCTTGTAGAGCTCCCCGTCCACGATAGTGAATGATGTCACCCGCATCCATAATCTTCGTGCCTCTAGGCGGTCCTCGGGGAGGTGTCCGTGCTCGAGGTAAGCTCGTAAGGGGGTCATCCAGGATAACTCTTCCTGGTGGATGGTTGCGACCTCCCACGGCCCTTGGATACTCGGAATCACGATCTCTTCTATTCGGCGTCTTCGAGACTGGTAGCTGGAGGGTGAAGTGGCTAGCTTGGATAGAGCATCAGCCCTGGAATTCTGCTCCCGGGGAATGTGTAGAATTTGATACGACGGGATCTTCTGGAGGAGTAATTTTGCGAATGCGAGGTATTTCGCCATCTGGTCGCTCTTGGCCTCGTAGTCTCCTTCGACTTGTGAGACTACGAGTTGAGAGTCTGCGTAGATAGTTAGGTTCTCTACTTTGCAATTGATGGCGAGTCGAAGACCGGCGATCAGCGCCTCATACTCTGCAATGTTGTTTGTCGCGGGGAACTTCAACCGGAGGCCGTAATCCAAGGTGATCCCATCGGGACTTATGAGGAGCAGTCCCGCTCCGGCCCCTTCAGCTCCAGAGGCACCGTCGACATAGAGAGTCCAACGGGGGCTAGTGGTGTCTTCGACGGGAGCTGCTTCTGGTGGGATGGTGTACTCTACAACAAAGTCAGCGAGTACTTGTGACTTGATGTCTGGTCGGGGCAGGAATTGGATGTCAAACTCGCCGAGTTCTACGGCCCACTTCACTAGTCTTCCTGAGACTTCTGGTTTCTGGAGGATTGCTCGCAGTGGGAGTTGTGTCAACACTTTTACTGTATGAGCCTGGAAGTAGGGCCGAAGCTTCCTCGCCGAAAAGACAAGGGCCAAGGCTGTCTTGTACGCTGCTGGATATCTGGTTTCGGTGTCGGAGAGAACTTTGCTGAGGTAGTAGATTGGTCGTTGCACCCCTCCTTCATCTTTCACGAGCACTGAGCTAAGAGCCGTAGGCGTCACTGCCAGGTATAAAAATAGAGTTTCTCCAGGGGTGGGCTTTGACAGAAGCGGTGGCGAAGCCAGGTATTGTTTGAGAAGTTCGAACGTCACCTGGCACTCGTCAGTCCACTGGAAGCCGGAGTGGCGCGCTCCCCGGAGGATTTTGAAGAAGGGGAGGTACTTGTCTCCCGTTCGTGATAAGAAACGGGATAGCGCAGCGATCCTCCCGTTCATGCGTTGTACTTCCTTAATTGAGCGAGGTGGCGACATATCCTCCAACGTCTTAATCTTCTCGGGGTTGGCCTCAATCCCCTGATGGGTTACCATGAAACCTAAGAACTTTCCCGCCGTCACACCAAACGCGCACTTGCTGGGATTGAGCCGCATCGGGAAGCGACGGAGAAGTTGAAAGCACTTTCCCAAGTCTTTCAAGTGGTCGCAACGGTGGACGCTTTTCATTAGCATGACGTCCACGTAAACCTCCATCGTTTCCCCGATGAGATTCTTGAAGACCTTATTCATTAGCCTTTGATAGGTGGCTCCGGCATTTTTGAGACCGAAGGGCATCACCTTGTAGCAGTAGACCCCTCTGTCGGTGCGGAAGGCGGTATGCTCCTCGTCCGCGGGGTTCATCCTTATCTGCTTGTAACCTGAATAGGCATCCATGAAGCTGAGTAGCTCGTGGCCGGCCGGCGCGTCGACGAGCTGGTCGATCCTCGGGAGGGGGAAGCTGTCCTTTGGACATGCCTGGTTCAGATTGCTGTAGTCGACGCACATTCGCCATTTCCCGGAGGCCTTTTTCACCATGACCACGATGGCAAGCCACGTGGGGTATTCTGCTTCGCGTATGAACCGTGCCTCGAGGAGTTTAGCTACTTTCTCCTCGATCGCTTTCAGTCGCTCGGGGCAAAGTTCCTCTTCTTTTGAATTACAGGCCTACAGGCGGGGTTGATGTTTAAAGAGTGATAGATGACTTCAGGATCCACCACGGGCATGTCTTCCGGGCTCCAAGCGAAGATGTCATCGTTCTCTTGCAGGAAGGTTGTGAATTCTTCTCGTTCTTCTCGTGACAGGAGTGACCCGACCTGAACAGTCCGAGTCGAGTCTTGCTGGGAGAGTGGTACTTCCACATGTCCTTCAACGGGCGCTCCTCGCTGCAGAGTGGCTTCGTCTCGCAGGTCGAAGTTATTGATATTGAGAGCGGTTGCCTTCACTAGTTGAGCCTGCTTCAGATAGCAGGTTCTGGCTGCCTCTTGGTCTCCTCTTACGACTCCTATGCCTGCGGCAGTTGGGAACTTCATAGCCAGATGCGGAATAGATGGGACTGCCCCAAAGATAGATTGGAGCGGTCTCCCGAAGATGGCATTATAGGCGGAAGTGGATTCCACCACCACGAACTGGATGCTGTACGTTGACTATCTCGGAAACTCGCCCAATGTGACTGGGAGAGTGATCATGCCTTGAACAGGGACAGGACGATTGTCGAAGCCGTAGATGGGCCCGACCGCAGGGCTGAGCTGATCCTTTGTGAGCTTCATATTTTGCAAAGTAGAAAGGAACAGAACATCAACTGAGCTTCCGTTATCGACCAATATCCTCTTTACGTTAAAGCAAGGGTCCCCGATCCCTGCGCTGATTACGAGGGGATCCTGGTGCGGTAGTCATAATCCTTGCAGGTCTTCTTCCCCGAAAGTGATCGTAATGTCCTGTTTGAGCTTCTTGTCTTCGTGGTCCCTCGGGGGTTTGGCTATCGAGAGGATTTGCGCCGCCAGGACGGGAGGTACAGCGATCGTTTCGATTTCTCCCACCATCTGCCTTCCTCCTTGCGCACCCCGGGGAGCGGGAGGTTGTTCCCTTGCATCCCTAGGCTGCTGAAGCTGATTGGGAACCTGGCCTTGTAGGAATCTCCCTAGGAGTCCCTGGCGGACGAGACGCTCGATTTCGTCTTTAAGTCTGGTACACTCTTCAGTGGTATGCCCGGTTCCCCGATGGAACTCGCAGTACCTGGACTGGTCGCCCCTTGGGTTTGGGGCTAACGCCCGAGGTGCGCGGAGTTCTGGATTGTTTTGAATGGCGTATAGTACATTCATTCTAGTAGTGTTCAACGGGGTGTAGGTCCTGGGTGGCTGCGGTCCCAGGTCTCTTCGGGGGTCACGGCGACGTTCGTCACCACGGCTCTCCTCGCCGCGTCGTTCTTCTCGTCCGCGAGGGGCTTGATCTGATCCCCTCTTCCTTCCTTGGCTTCCTTCGAACTGCCTACGGTGTGCTTCGATGGCCTCGTCAGCAACTATTTGAGCTTCAACTCGGTGAACGAGGTCAGGGTAACTTGGTACGGTTTCTCTCATGAGAGCTGAGTAGAAGCCACTTGGACGAAGTCCTCCAAGGAAAACTCCTCGCAGGAGCTCAGGGTCAACTCCTGGGATCTGTCGAGCCTCCGTAGTGAAGCGTCGGAAAAAATCTTTGAGTGTCTCTCCGTCGTTTTGGCGAATCCCTGAGAGGTGGGAGGGATCTCGGACAATTCTGCGGTTGGCTATGAATTGGTCCACGAACTGTTGTGCCATTTCAGTGAAGTTGTTGATGGCCCCATTCCGCAGAGAGTGGAACCAAGTGCGCGCCTGTCCCTTCAAGGTTGCCGGGAACACCTGACAGAGGAGCTGATCAGGGGCACTGTAAATCCTCATAACGGTGGTGAAGTGATTGACATGTTCCAACGGATCGTCCGTCCCATCGAATGTCTCGATGCTGGGAAGCTTGAAACCATTCGGAATTGGATGTGCCAAGACTTGAGGCGACAACGGGGATCTGTGGTGTGTGGGACGGCGGGCGAGAGTTGCGCGTCATCCTGCTTGGGCGTACTCTTCTTCTATCATGTCGCGTATTTCCTCTCGCGTGGCTCTTTCCAATGCTCGGACGGGAGCAACTCTCCCTTGGCGGGGGTGATGTGGGTCAGCCTCCGGTCCTCTGACCGGCGGAGCGGGATGAGCGGAGCTTGCAGCATCGGAGAAATCTTCAGAGACTTCACCTTCCCGAACGGCTCCCTCGACCGGAGCATGATTCGGAACTGGGGGTGGCGGAGCGTTCGATGCTGGAGGCTGAATGGGAACTCGAGGTGCCCCCAAGTTTCTCACGAGAGTCAGCATCTCGGCTTGTTGCTCTTCCATTTGCCGACCGCGCCCTTCCAGCACCGTTGCAGGCGTAAGCACTGCCTCTTCTGCGAGAGGTGCATTGATGAGTGAGTGGGAGGGAGCTGGGTCGACGCGCCCCTCCAGGATTGATCCTTCAGTGGTGCGAGCACTTCTTCTGGCCATTGCAGTTAGCAGTAAGTGTCACTTTCAGTAATCTTTGCTGAACTTTTGGGAATTGGTTCCCACAGACGGCGCCAAACTATTGCGGGTCGCTTAGGGCTCTTGGTAGACCGGTTTCCTTGAACCACCTTAGCTCGGGAGAGAACCAAGCGCGCAAACAGTCAATTTGAGATTCGTTGATTACACTGGGACTTTTTAGCGTGGAAAACCCGGAAAGGGTAAAAAACCACGTGGCCGGAGCTGTGCCGACCAAACTTCCACTATCTTCTAGGGGTTACAATTATAGACTTAGAAGTCGAGCGCAACAGGCCGCTGCTCGTTACAATAATAGAGAGAAAGAGAGAGAGAGAGAGAGAGAGAGAGAGAGAGAGAGAGGGGAATTCCGAAGGTGACAGACCGCCTCTAGAAAAACTAAGTCTTTTCTCCTTCTGAGAAAGGCGGAGAACAAAAGTGAGAATGCCTTGTTCGCTTTTGTGAAGACGAAAGTGAGAGCGCTGTGTCCGCTTTCGTGAGAACGAAAGTGAGACTGCCGAGTCGCCTTTCGAGAAGAAGGAAAACTTCAAGTCCACGAAGGAGATCTTCAAGCGCCGAAGGAGAAATCCGTGGAAATCTTCAAGGAGCTCTCCCGGGTCCAGAAGGCAAGGTCCTTTGAAATGAAGCCCTGGGGATCCTTTTATAGCTTCGGCCGGGGGTAGCCCGGTAATTTTGCCGTCGTAACCACCATAACCACCTGGGAGGACGAATCATATTTTCCGGTTCAGAGCCCATGGATCACTATTTTTCGTAAATGACCATCCTGCCCTTCGAGGAAAGGCGACAAGCTGTTCCTGTAAAGTGAGAAACTGAAAAGACAAAAAGTGAGCGAGCCGAGTCGGAAAAGTGAGCGAGTCGGAAATGTGAGCGAGTCGGAAATGTGAGAATGCTCCGAGCGGAGCCCGGGGCCCGAAAAGCGGGCGGCGAGCCGGAAGAGGGGGGACTCACCCCAACCTTGCTTCGGGGGAGGGCGGTTTGGCCGCCCCTAAAGGCGGGCGTGGCGCGGCCGCGCCCGAGGGAGGGGGGCGACTCCTCTTGGCCGCACCTCTTATGGGGTGCGGCTTGGCCGCACCCCACATGGGATGTGCGGCTTGGCCGCACCCCAAGGTGGTGCGACTTGGCCGCACCCCTCATGGGGTGTGGCTTGGCCGCACCCCACATGGGGTGCGGCTTGGCCGCACCCCAAAAGGGGGGGGGGGCGTCTTGGCCGCACCCCACATGGGGTGCGGTTTGGCCGCTCCCCCCACTATGGGGGGTGCGGCTATTCGCACCCCACTAGTGGGGTGCTAACCGCACCCCAGTAGCGGGGTTCGGTCATGGTGGGGCGCGACGCGCGTGCGTGCTTGCGTGTTGGCGGTGAAAATGGCGGGCCCGACCTCCTCAGCCTGGGCGATCATGCGTTGACCGTTGACCCCACCTCCTTTTAGTGGAGTTTTTCCTAGACGCACCCCAAGGCCTCTACGGATATATAACAAATACTAACTTCACAAGGCTACGTAAGTTTCTCGATGTGAGATTATATTCTCAAAAATACCGTATGAAAATGGGCCCAAGCAAAAATATTAACCTTCACTACAACAAATTAGGCCTACCGCGGCGTTTTTTAAGACTTTTAGCGAAGCTTTTAAAACGCCACCGTATCTTCCGCGGCGTTTGTACAAGCGCCGCGAAATCGCCGCGGAAAATTTGGCGGCGTTTATATTAAAAAGCGCCGTGGAAAACTCTGCGGCGTTTTTTTTAAAAGCGCCGCGAAAGCCTTTACATTTGGCGGCGTTTTTATATATTAAAACGCCGCGGATTCCGCAATTTTTTTTAAAAAAAATACATCACTATGGCGGCGTTTGGGAAGAAAAGCGCCGCCAAATATTTTATTTTGATTTTTAAAAAAATGGCATAGACAATACATTCCTACCATTACTCTGCTACCATTCCAGAACATAAATCAGCATTCCACAACATTCATCTTACAAATCTTCTTCGACACCACTCCAAGAAAACGCATAAAAGAACTATTAAGAACATCATTAACAATAAAATATAAACCTCAAATTACAACATCATAATATACTAGCAATTATCCGCAATTGAGGCAGGACTGCAATTGTAAGTAGCAACAATAACCAAAACACACTCAAAGATCCAAGACTCTGAACAATAAGCAAGCTTAGTAAATTTCCTATGAGAATGCTAAACATGTGCTCCAATGCAGCAACATCTGAAAATATACTGCGTGGATATGTCGTGTCTCTTGTTGAACAACTATCAAAATTAACCTGGACATAAACAGAATGAAAGCTTAGCTAAAGATATGACTAGATCGCCAACATGAAAAATAATGAGGAATAGGCAAGCTTAGTGAAAAGAGATCAAAGTCATAAAAATAATTTAGATATACAAAAGAAAAAGCAATTACCAGATCAAATTCACCTAATGGCAGACAAGACTGCTCTTGAAGAATGGAAGTTGAGTCGTGAGTTTCAGGATTTTGTTGTCTGGTGAATAAAAGCACATAGTATCACGTTATGGTAAAAAGTTTAATGCAAAATTTTCCATTTCAAATGTCAAGCTCAAAATTTGTGACTAACCTGCATGCCTAGATCAAATTCTGCAACATTTGATGGATAAGCTTTGTAATTCTTTTCATTCTGTGTGGCCATCTGCACTGATAAAAAAATACTTACTAAAGCTGAAAATTAGTTAAGTAAAGTCTATCAACAATCTGTTCACTTAAACGTAAGAATTAATTACATTATTTTCCATTCTGTAAAGTATTTTCTGATTGATTATTCACATAATATTAATATTCTTCCCGTAATTCACTAAAAACATAAATTAAAACAATGATCAACACCATTTCTGGAATACAATGCTTATGAAAGAGTGTTTGAAGTTTAATTACCTTCAAAAAGTCTCGAGTTCAGCACAGTTGAATAGAACATATCGATGCGCTTGTGTTAGGCTGACCGGGTCTAATTTCTTCAAAACTGCACCTTTTGTAGCACTGCCCACTTGTGGAAGCATCTTAAATGTTGGTGCTGGAGTTGTCAAATTTACACTATTACGACTTGGTCGATTAAACCGAGTTTCGATTCCCTCTAAGAATCGAGAACAAAATGTTAAAGTCTCTTCTGCTATATAACCTTCTGCTATCGATCCTTCTGGTCTTGATTTGTTTCGAACAAATTTTTTATAGTGCCCAAGTTCTCTCTCAATGGGATACATCCACCTAAATTGTACCGGACCACCCAAGATAGCCTCTTTTGCAAGATGCACCATAAGATGAATCATTATTGTGAAGAATGATGGGGGAAATATTATTTCAAACTGGCATAATGCCAAAATTAAGCGATTTTCTATCTCAACCAAATCAGAAATTTTTAATTTTTTTGAACACAACTGTCTAAAAAACATGGAAACTTCCAACAACGGGATTACAATATGTCTTGGTAAAACTGATCGTAAACCGACAGACAAGAATTGTTGCATGATGATGTGATGATCATGACTCTTCAACCCTTGCATTTTACATTGCTTGAGCTTTACACAACGTGATATGTTGGATGTGTATCCATCGGGAACTCGTATTGACTTTATCATACCTAAGAAAATTTTGTTCTCACTTTTATTCATGGTAAAGCATGCTGGAGGAATGACCTCAATCTCATCATCTTTTTCTTGAATCCATAATTGTTTTAGAATCTTAAGATCCTTGCAATCTCTTCTAGCACGCACATCATCCTTGTTTTTGACAGGGTCGCCTAATATGGTGCTTAGGATATTGTCACATACATTCTTCTCTATATGCATGACATCAAGATAATGTCGCAATAAATTTGTTTTTCAATAAAGCAGGTCAAAAAATATGCTTCTTTTTTTCCAATACATAGTCGGTTCTCGTGATTGATTTTCTCTACCAAAAACAACTTGAATATCTTTAATTGCCTCAAATACATCTCTTCCTTTGGGTGGTTTTGTATTACCAACACTTATTTCATGACGGCCAAATTTTCGTGACTTCCTATATGGATGACCAACTGGCAGAAATCGACGGTGAGATTGAAATGCTATTTTTTGACTGTGCTTTAACCAACATGAGTTAGTGTTCAACCCGCTTGATGGGCATCCAAGTTTAGAATGTGTATTCCATCCTGATAAATTACCAAGGCCGGAAAAATCACTAATAGTCCAGAGTAATGCCACCCGTAGTTTAAATTTTTTCCCCTCCGAAGCATCAAACACTTCCATACCCTCTTCCCACAACGCTTTCAACTCATTTATTAATGGTTGCAGATAAACATCAATATTATTACTAGACATTTTAGTACCGGGTATCAGACCTGACATAATGATTGATCTCTTCTTCAAGCACTCCCAAGGTGGCACATTATATATGGCTAACATAATTGTCCATGCACTATGTGCGCTACTAAGATCACCAAAAGGATTGAAACCATCTGTGGCAAGAGCGATGCAAATATTACGAGATTCACTGGAGAACTCTTGGTGTCTTCGATCAAAATCTTTCCATGTCAAGCCATCTCTAGGGTGGTGCATTAAATTATCATGGTTAGGCTCTTTGGCATGCCATTGCATCATTTCGGCTGTCTGTTTACAAAGAAATAGTCTTTCTAAACGCTCTTTTAATGGGAAGTAACGAAAAACTTTTGGGGGATCTTTTTTAAAGTCCTCATATCTTGTTGCTTACGTTTCCTTGACTTGTGAACCAATTGACTTTCAACTCCTTCGACCCATCGTGATTTCCCGCACACAAAGCAAGTATTACTACTTTTGTGTGGTCCCCAAAATAATGAGCAATCATCTTCACATGCATCAATCTTAATGTAATTGTGGCCTAATCTGGAAGTAATTTTCTTGGCCTCATTATAGCTAGCGGGCAGTGTTTCATGTCCACCTGGAATCGCACTCTGCAGAGTTTTCAACAACATACTGAAATGTACATTACTCCAATTTCCAAGTGTTTTAATATGCAGAAGCTTTAATAAAAAAGATAACTTTGTGTACTCCAGGCACCCTTCCCACAACGGTTTATTTTCTTCCAAGAGAGACATATATAAACTATTAACGTTTGTAGTGTTGGGAGCTGGAGGAACGTCAAATGTTTCATCTTCACCATAATGATCATTCTTGAATTCTTGTTCATCTGCTTTCTCATCATGTGTCAAGTTAGGGATGGCCGCGTGCAATAATTCACCAATGAGACTAGTAAAGCTGCTATTGGTGTTAAGAAGGTTTGTAGTACGAGAAAAGATGTTACTAGGTTGGACCCCGGTGTGAGATAATCGACCATCGTGGTATATCCAATCTGTGTAGTTTTCCATAATACCATTCCATACTAGATGCCCCTCTACCTCTTCTCGATACCACATCTTCATATTAACACACTTTCTACAAGGGCATGAGCATTTTTCACCAACTGGTGTATATCCATAGAATAAATCTAGCAAATATTTCATGCCTTCTACATAGATTTTTGAGTAACGTGGCTCATTCATCCATTTTTTATCCATTGCTAATAAAATTTGCTATGATGTGTACCTACATAAATAAATAAAGTAAATACACCGTTCAGATTGAACAAAGTGTAAGTGATTTATTTTTCAATTAGCAACTACATCGATATATGCATATCACAATGAGATAGTAGCAACTAACATGCAATGATTACTACCACTACATCACAAGTAATGACTCATAAGCATATATATGATGAGAAATTAAAGACCATGCAAATGTAAGTCAAGGATATAGCATGATATGTCTATGTTTATGTGGTTCGATGTCACCTACATGTGATCGTGATCTATTTCTTGCAAAGAGGAAGAAGGTGGAATGAAAAATCTACAACGGTGTTTTAAAAAGCGCTGCAAAAGCCGCCATAGATATGATTTGCTATAGTGTACGTACCCCGGGATCATCCTACTTAGCATAACCCTTTCGTGCTAATTGATTGGGGAAGATTTATTTAAAAAGTAGCATCAACAAAATAATGATGATTAAGGTATTAATTAATTAGTGCCCTTTAAGGAGTTGAGATTTCACTTCTTCACCTTATAAATGTGTACAAATACTTGTATTGTAAGTTGATTGCGAGAGGAGCGCGGTGAGGATTGCGAGAGGAGTGAGAGGATACTAAAAATAAAACCTAGCTAGCGCATTACTGAATGTTTTGCGGCGTTTGGTTATTAAAAGCGCCGCTAAAGGTATACATGTAGCTAGTTTTTGTGGCGTTTATTAATGTAAAACGCCGCAATTAGTTAAAACAAACAGCGGCTTTTTTTAAAACGCCACATAAAAAGCGCCGCCATATATCTAATTTGTTGTAGTGCGCCCCTAAGCTGGAGATACTTTATATACCTCATTTCAAACTTGATGAGGAGTGTAGGATATCTTGAGCATCCAAACCATAACATTAAAAACTATGTATCCAATTAAAAACTATGTCATATTAAGTGTTGCTAGAAGGCAATCTAAGCACAATATTAATCTACGTTGACGGTAAGACAATCCAAAAACATAGGGCAACAATGGAGAAGAAACCCACCCTAAATTTCAGCCATCAGTAGACGGTAAGACAATCCAAAAACAACCACATATCTAACCTAAAACAGACGCATAACCAGCCCAAAAATAGTTATATAACCAGTCCGGAAACAACTGCATAACCAGCCCAGAATACCTACATAAAAACAGAGAAACAAATACATAATAACCTTAAAAATAGCTATTTAAATGGCCCATAAAACTCATAAATGGGGCAATAATCTGATAAAATAGGCCCAAACCAATGTCAAAATTTCCTAAAAACAACAGCCCCCACTTTAAGATAGAAAACCTCATACAATTTAGACCAAGAACTCTTAAAAAATGGTGTAACGTCCTTCATAGATAAAAAAAATACAAGTAAAAATTATCTATTTAAAAAGAGTAGGTAAGTAATCCACACCACAACCTCAAGAAACAAAGAAAATTAAGCCAAGAAGTTAACCATAACAGTTTACTGCAAATCCAGCCATAGCAATCCATGGAAAATAGACCAGGAACCCTCGACAACATTCAACGTAACCAACCATGCAAGGAGGAGAAGGAATACCGAAGGAATCGACTGAAGCTAGGTCAGAGGAGACAAGAAACACACCGTCGGAGATGATATGAGCTCCGGCGAGCAGGTACGCCGTCGATTTGAGCTACAACGAGGGACGGGCGGTGCTTTCGGCGAGATTCTTGCGGGAGACGGCTGGGAGAGAGGGAAACGGCGAATGAGAAAGTAAACCCTAACAACGATCATTAATTTATCTTTCGCGGCGTACAAAAAACGCCGCTAAATCTATACCTATGGTTTTTGCGGCGTTTTTCTAACTTCCAACGCCGCAATTACAAAAAACAAATAACAGCGTTTTATAAAACGCCGCATAAAAAGCGCCGCCATAGATCAAATTTGTTGTAGTGCTTAAAGTGACATGTAACAGAAACATATGAGCAAAGAAAA
Source organism: Dactylorhiza incarnata (assembly GCA_033032865.1). Taxonomy (NCBI): domain Eukaryota; kingdom Viridiplantae; phylum Streptophyta; class Magnoliopsida; order Asparagales; family Orchidaceae; genus Dactylorhiza; species Dactylorhiza incarnata. The sequence goes on along the minus strand of JAWHQI010000044.1, from coordinate 3,914,942 downwards.
AACAACACCAATTAATAAAGGAGGATTGGGGCCTAGAATTTTGGACTCCTATCCTCTCCAACTACAATGATTATCTCCAACTACAATGATTATCACTGATTTTGAAAAGGTTCTCCCAATTTGTCAACATTTTGATTTAGTGCTTAAAGGGCAGCCCAGTGCACAAAGCATCCTCGTGGAGCGAGGGTCTGAAAAAGGATCCCACAACAAGGATGAAATGTACGCAAACCTTACCCTGCTACTCAAACCCATAGTCTCAAGGACACACGACAACACCTTAACCTTACCCTGCATTTTGATAAAGTGATTGCATTTTAAAAAAAACAATAGAATCAATCTTAGGACGTCTGCTGTGTGGAAAATACTAATTTGAGGGTTATGAACACACTACGAGAGAGAGAGAAAGGCCATGCAGTCAGGATTCATCCATCGAATTCGGTGAAAGCATATGTCGAATTTGCAAGAAGACTCCTCCGGGTTCGGCTATACTTACATATATAAATAACCGAAAATTATATATATATATATATATAAATATCCGAAAATTATATATATATATATAACCGTATCTTATTTTTTACTTCAAAGATTTAACACACTGGTGGATTAGTGTACAACCCGTATTCGCCGAGTGGGCCCCTCAAGCCAAGTGGCGAGACCTGGGTCAGCTCGATCATTCGCCCCGGCTAGGAGGAGGAAGTACCCCGGTTTGGTGGGGGTAAGGTGCAGGAGAGAAGGAGCTAGGTGAGTGGTGCTCTCACGGACCACTCGCCCGGAGGCGTGGGCACTCGCCCAGCTAGGCGGGTGCCCAGCGAGTGGTGCCCTCACGGACCACTCGCCCGGGATGATTTAAGGGGGAGATGACCCTGATACCCCTGGTGGGCTGCATATAGCCTTTCAGAACAGCGGAGTTAGGCTGTTAGCAGACCAATTTGGGGTGTTGTTAGTAAAATTAAAAGGCGGATTCATGTTATTTGCAGACCAGCCTAGAAAAATCTATAAATAGACCCTTAAGGGCACCTTGGAGGAGATCCGATTTTAGAGAATCCTCTCCTCCAGGCTAGTTTTTGGTCGGCTGCTAGTGCCCTCCAAGGTGCCCGGTTGAGCTCTGGTTTGGGAGGGGAAGCTCTCTAAGATCTTCCGGGTGTGTGGCGGGACCTCCTCGCTTCAGCCTTGGGTCTATTCACATTCTCACATCCACCGTCAAGAGAGTCTAGTGAGGGAGAAGTAAGCATCGGCTACACCCCCAGTGGGTCCGAACTCAAGAGACCTGTTGCAGGTTTCAACATTTTTGGTGCGGTGAGCGTGGACCGTAGTCGGTGAAGGAAAATCTTGAATTAGGTTCGATGACAGGAGATGGCGGGAATGGTTCTGACTCAGGCCACTCGCAGCCACCCGCGACAGGGGAATGGCTGGAGATGTTTGAGAAGTTCAAGCGAGAGGTCCTGCAGACAGTTCTCGCAGCAAGGAGCGAGTGCGAGACCCCGGCGGTCCCCGTGGTTCCACCCCTGCAGATCGGCGAGAACGCATCAGGGCAGCGGCCGGGGAAGGAGGTGCCAGCAGAAGGAAGTGCGCGAGATCTCCCGGGGCGGCAGCTGTTCAGCAGTCCGGCGAGTGCTGAGGTGTGCGAGCTGGGTCCGCGCGAGAAGACCACTCGCCGAACAGGGGAAGGGAGCCCCTTTTGCGAGATGATCCTCTCGGCCCCAGTGCCAGAGGGGTTTCGTGGGCCGGAAATGTCCTACTACACCGGCAAGGAGGATCCAGTCGTGCACCTGCAGTGGTTTGAGGACATGACCTCAATCCTTCCCATGTCGGATGCTTTTCAATGCCGACTCTTCGCAACCACCCTGAAAGAGAAAGCAAGGGACTGGTTCCACCAGCTTTCCGCGGGTTCCATCTACACGTTTGATGATCTGCGCCGAGGATTTCGGCTGCGCTTCTCGACGTCAAAAAAGAGAAAGAAGGATGCGGAGGCTCTCTTTAAGATCAGGCAGAGGGAGGGAGAGTCCCTGGCACATTACGTGGATAGGTTCCAGGAGGAGATACACCTCGTACAGGAGGTGCCGGGATTCTCCCTCCAGATGGCGTTCATCGTAGGGTTGCGAGACGGGTTCTTCAAGATGGACCTGAAAAGAAGACCTCCCTCATCCTTTGAAGAATTGATGGAGCGAGCAGCAGAAAAGATTGAAGGGGAGGCGGCCAACCCGGAGTTCTACAGGAGGTTGGCAAAGATGAGCGAGCCTGAGGTGAGGCAGCAAGAAGGAAGAAGGCGAGATGAACCCAGGGGTCAGGGGTTCGAAAGACCGCCTCGGAATTGGAGGAATCAAGAGCCCAACAACAGGTTGGGCTGGAGGCACCAGGAAGGACCGGCGAGAGGTCAGGAAGAAGGATACCAAGGAAGAGAAGCGGGAGGAATGAATCCGGGGTGGAGGCAGGGTCCCAGACCCCCTCACCCCCCAAGGGAGCAAGCTATGGCAGTAGGCCGGGGAAGAGGGGCCAGAGGAGCAAGAGGAGGAAGAGGAAGAGCAGGGAGAGGGGGCAGGGTGGTATTGCTTTATTGTGACTTTCATCAGGAAGAAGGTCACGCGACCGCCACCTGCCCAGAGTTCTTGGAGATGAGAGAGAGAGATCAGCCACGGCGGCAGCAGGCCAGGATCGAGGAAATGCTCCCGGAGGCGGAAGAAGACCGATGCGAGGACAGAGCGGATACAGGAACCAGGGGGGAATCGGGGTGATTCATGGAGGGGTTGGGATAGAGGCCTCTCGCAAGAGGAACTTCCAGGCGATGTTCCGAAGGGACGTCGCGTCAACTTCCCAGACCCCACCTCTCTCGGAGAAGCTCACCTTCTCCTCGGAAGACATGTCAGATTATGAGGATCCATTCTGCGACGCCCTGGTGATTCAGACAGCAATTGAAAATTTCACGGTCTCCCGGATCCTGGTAGATAACGGGAGCTCAGTGAACGTGATCTTCAAGAAGGCCTTCGACGCAATGGAGGTGGAAAAGAAGAGGGTGCAGGCCTCCGATGGACCGCTGTTTGGTTTCTCAGGAGAGCGGAAGGAGGTCGAGGGAAGTGTTGGTCTCCAGGTGACGCTAGGAGGAGTCCCAAGAAACTGCTGGTTCGTCATTGTGGACGCTCCGAGCAGCTATAACGCCATTTTCAGACGACCCCTCATCAGCGCCTTCCGGTGCGTGCCCTCATCGTACCATCAGTGCTTAAAGCTCCATAGTGGAGGAGTCCAGGTCCGCGTCCGAGGCGATGCTAAGGTGGCGAGGCAGTGTTATGTGACTGCCGTCAACACCATTTCATGGATGGCGGATGCCGAGAAGATGGATGAAGAGATGGCGAGGCCCGAGGGGCCAGGAGAAGAAGTGGAGAAGAGAAAAGTAGGGGGAGAGGGCGATGCCCGAGAGGAGAATATGGAGGTCGCTCGTGAGGAGCAGGAGGTCGCTCAGGAGGAGCAGGAGGTCGAGCCGGTGGAGGCGGAAGGAGTCGCAGAGGGAGAGGCCCGGGTAGAAGGGCGAAAAGCAAAGGGCCAATGGGAAGAGCCAGCCCGGCTCGAGGCGGCAGAAGAGGTGGTGGAGATGGAAGTCCTCACCCAGGAAGGGACGGTGAAAGAGGTGCGGATCAGCGGGAGTCTCGGCCGGAGGACAGGGTGAAGATGCTGGAGTGCATCCAGAGGAACGTGGATGTCTTCGCATGGAGCGCAGCTGATATGCCAGGCATCGAGGCGGACGTGGCTTGCCATCGTCTCAACCTCGATCCGGAAGCCCGTCCCATCCGGCAGAAGAGGAGGACCTTCGCCAGCAAGCTCGAAGGACCCATCCGCGAGGAGGTGGCAAAACTCCTCGAAGCAAGTTTTGTATCGGAGATCCAGTACCCAGGCTGGGTCTCCAACGTCGTAATGGTAAAAAAGGTCGATGGCCGCTGGCGCATGTGTGTGGATTCTTCATTATTAAATAAGGCATGCCCTAAGGATTGCTACCCCTTGCCTCGGATCGACGCGCTGGTTGACTCAGCCGTCGGTTTTTCTGTGATGAGTTTTTTGGATGCTTTTTCAGGTTATCACCAGATCAGGATGCACCCCCAGACGTCAAAGACGTCTCGTTCATCACCAGGGAGGGATGCCACTGCTATAAGATGATGCCCTTCGGGTTGAAAAACGCAGGAGCAACCTACCAGAAGATGATGGACCGCGTATTTAGGGAGCAAAGGGGAAGGAACCTGGAGGTCTACGTGGATGACCTTATGGTGAAGAGCAAGTGCGTGAACTCTCACATCCAGGACCTCGAGGAGACCTTCGCCACCCTACGCAAGTACAAGATGCGCCTGAACCCCCTAAAGTGTGTGTTCGGGGCCAGTAAAGGGAAATTCCTGGGGCATCTTCTCACCCCTTGGGGGGTAGAACCTAACCCGGACAAGGTGAAGGCCATAATGGAGCTGGGGTCGCCGCGGAACACCAAGGAAGTTCAGCGCTTGACCGGAAGGCTCGCGGGGCTGAGCAGATTTCTCTCCCGAGCCGGGGAGAAATGCTCCCCCTTTTTCAAAACATTACGAGGTAACCAGAAGTTTGAATGGACAAAAGAATGCGAGGAGGCCTTTTAGGCCTTGAAGAGCCAACTCACCAAGGCTCCGCTGCTCCAAGGTCCCAAAGAGGGGGAGGATCTATATTTATATCTCGGGGTCGGGACAGAAGCCGTAAGCTCCGTCCTGGTTCGGGAGGAAGGCAAGAAGCAGTTGCCCGTCTATTACGTGAGCAGGGTCCTGAGGGAAGCAGAGCTCAGATACCCGATTTTGGAGAAGTTGGCCTTTGCTCTGGTCGTCGCAGCAAGGAAGCTCAGGCCATACTTTCAGGCCCATTCAATTCAAGTGGTGACAGACCACCCTCTCCGCCAGATCTTCGAAGGAGTGGAACACTCGGGAAGGCTCGCGAAATGGTCGATAGAGCTAAGTGAATTCAACATTGTCTTCGTCCCTCGACTATCCATGAAGGCACAGGTGGTGGCTGATTTCATGGCAGACTATGTGGCCGAGATTAAGGAAGATGGAGCCCCGCGTCACGTTCCGTGGAAGCTGCTGGTGGACGGGGCTTCGGGCAAGAATTCACTTGGAGGAGGAGTGGTGCTGGAGAGTCCCCGAGGGGTAAAGATCGAGCAGACACTAGTGATACACTTCTCAATCACCAACAACCAGGCGGAGTATGAGGCGGTGATCGCCGGTCTACGGTTGGCCCAAGAGCTCGGTGTCCATGACGTGGAGGTCCTCACCGACTCCATGGTAATAGCCTCTCAGATCAGGGGAGAGTTCGAGATGAGGGAGCCTGCGCTCATAAGGTACTTGGCCAAAGTGAGAGGTCTCGTAGGAACGTTCAAAACTTTCTCCATCCAGCACGTCCCGCGGGAGGAGAGCACCCCGGCAGATCGGTTGGCCAAATCCGGTCCTCGGGTCGGGGGAACCCTGACGGACCTATTCTGCCCTTCGATTGAAGAAGGAGAACTCATGGAAGTAGAGCAACGGCCCTCCTGGAAGGATCCCTTCGTCACCTTCCTTGCAACAGGAAAGTTTCCAGAGGAGGTCCCGGACCAGAGGCGCTTCCGATATAAGTCCGCCTACTACGTGCTCCACGAGGGGGACTTGTATCGGAAGACCCTCTCGGGCCTCCTGGCCCGATGCGTTTCAGAGGAGGAGGTCCCAAAGATCTTGGAAGAAGTCCACTCTGGCGAGTGCGGCAGCCACTCGGGGAGCAGGATGTTGGAGGCAAGAATAGTGAGGCAGGGGTACTTCTGGCCAACCCTGAGTAAAGATGCGGCAGCCTTCGCCAAGAGGTGCCAGAAGTGCCAAATGTTCGCCCCGCTTCAGCTCGTGCCAGCTCAGAGGCTAAGGAGTATCACGGCGCCCTGGCCATTCGCCATATGGGGAATGGATCTGGTAGGACCCTTCCCCCAGGCTAGTGGGCAGAGGAGGTTTCTCCTAGTAATGATTGACTACTTCTCAAAATGGTTAGAGGCCAAGGCGTTGGCTAAGGTCACCTCCTAGGTAATCCGAAACTTCGTATGGGGGGAGATCATTTGTCGACATGGGCTTCCACAAGCCATTGTCACGGATAATGGTCCGCAGTTCGCAAGCGAGGAATTCATCAACTTCTGTGGCCAGCTGGGGATAGACCTCAGGTTTGCATCCGTTCATCATCCCAGGAGCAACGGACAAGTGGAGGCGGCAAACAAGGTCATCGTGAACCTGCTCAAGAAAAAGGTGGAAAATCTGAAGGGCAATTGGGTAGAACAGCTTCCATCGGTCTTGTGGGCCCTAAGAACTACCCCCAACACCGCCACAGGAGAGACCCCTTTCAAGCTCTCTCACGGCTGCGAGGCCGTCATCCCCATAGAGTTCGAAGTTATGACACCACGGGTAAAGGCCGCCGCAAGCAGAGAGGAAAGTTGGAGAGCCAAAAATGAGATGGAGTTGCAGCTCTCCCTCGACCTCATCGAGGAAGCTCGGGACCTGGCAGCCATTCGCCAAGAAGAGGTCAAGCGGCGGATGGCCAGGTATTTCGACAAGCACGTCAGGGTCAAGCAGTTCGAGAAGGGAGATCTGGTGCTCAAGAAGGTCGACGCGGCTGGAAGGTCCGCCGCAGTGGGAAAACTTAACCCCAACTGGGAAGGCCCCTATGTCGTGGAAGAGGCACTAAAGTCTGGGGGGTATCGCCTTCAGAATGTGGAGGGCCAACCTCTCAGCCACACATGGAGTGGTGACGATCTTAAACGTTTCTATCCCTGAAATTATGTAATGAAAATGTTTGTGAAATAAGAATATTTTGTTTAACATGTGTGTTTGAGATTGATACTGCAGCTTGTAGGCAAAACTCCGAAAGCTCCCAAAATGGCCCCGAGCAGACCCGCTGTCCAGGCTCTCATCTAGCTGGCAGGTCCGAAGGCTCACTCGGTGGCAGGTTCCAAGGTGTTGAGAAAATGGCCCAGAGCAGACCCGCTGTCCAGGCTCTCATCTAGCTGGCAGGTCTGAAGGCTCACTCGGAGGCAGGTTCTATGTGAAAGAAAAGAAGACCCCGAGCAGACCCGCTGTCTAGGCTCTCATCTAGCTGGCAGGTCCAAAGGCTCACTCGGAGGCAGGTTCTATGTGAAAGAAAAGATGGCCCCGAGCAGACCCGCTGACCAGGCTCTCATCAAGCTGGAAGGTCTGAAGGCTCACTCGGAGGCAGGTTCTATGTGAAAGAAGAAAAGGCCCCGAGCAGACCCGCTGTCCAGGCTCTCATCTAGCTGGCAGGTCCGAAGGCTCACTCGGAGGCAGGTTCTATGTGAAAGAAGAAAAGGCCCCGAGCAGACCCGCTGTCCAGGCTCTCATCTAGCTGGCAGGTCCGAAGGCTCACTCGTAGGCAGGTTTTATGTGAAAGAAGAAAAGGCCCCGAGCAGACCCGCTGTCCAGGCTCTCATCTAGCTGGCAGGTCCGAAGGCTCACTCGGAGGTAGGTTCTATGTGAAAGAAGAAAAGGCCCCGAGCAGACCCGCTGACCAGGCTCTCATCTAGCTGGCAGGTCCGAAGGCTCACTCGGAGGCAGGTTCTATGTGAAAGAAGAAGAGGCCCCGAGCAGACCTGCTGTCCAGGCTCTCATCTAGCTGACAGGTCCGAAGGCTCACTCGGAGGCAGGTTCTATGTGAAAGAAAAGATGGCCCCGAGCAGACCCGCTGACCAGGCTCTCATCAAGCTGGCAGGTCCGAAGGCTCACTCGGAGGCAGGTTCTATGTGAAAAGAAGAAAAGGCCCCGAGCAGACCCGCTGTTCAGGCTCTCATCTAGCTGGCAGGTCCGAAGGCTCACTCGGTGGCAGGTTCCAAGGTGTTGAGAAAGTGACCCCGAGCAGACCCGCTGACCAGGCTCTCATCAAGCTGGCAGGTCTGAAGGCTCACTCGGAGGCAGGTTCTATGTGAAAGAAAAGATGGCCCCGAGCAGACCCGCTGTCCAGGCTCTCATCTAGCTGGCAGGTCCGAAGGCTCACTCGGTGTCAGGTTCAAAATTCTCAAAGAGTGACCTCAAGAGCACTCGCATTAACCACGCACAGGAGAGATGACCTCACTTCACTTTCATGACTACCTAAGCGAAACCCCGATTTGGGCGAATGGTAAGAAAGTGCGAGTGGGGCAAGCAGCGGGAAGCGAAGGGGGGCGACACGCCCAGGTCACCCTCAAGCATTCGCTAGGTGGACGAGACAGTCACACTACAGTTTAAACGTCCTAATGAGCCTAGCGAGATATAGCGGCGAATGAGAAAGAATTAACGTCCTAGCGAGCCTAGCGAGATATACCGGCGAATGAGAAAGAATTAACGTCCTAGCGAGCCTAGCGAGACATAATAGCAAATGAGAAAAAAGTGGAGATAGCACAAAAATGGAGAGCACAAAAATCGTGATCAATATACATATCTTTCAAGGGCACTCTCCCCGTTCATGATTACATTCAAAAGATTTTAAGTAAAAGACGGCAAAAAACACGGTCCAGCTCAGGGGTCGGCAGGCTTCTCGCCAGAAGATCTATCACTCTCGCCTGAATCCGGTAGGAGGGCGTCTTCTCGCGGCTCGCCATCCTCATCTTCCGGGAAGGGGATCGGGATGAAGAGCTCGGGGACGACCTGAGCAGAGAGGCATTCGGCCTCTTCCTTCAGGTACCCAGCTTGCCGCAACACCTGCAGCGCATGCTTCACGGCGCTCTGGGCGTTCTCCTGCATCAATTGCTCCAGCTCGTGGTGGGGGTAGAAGTGCCCCCCGCTCCCCAAGGCGAGTGTCGAGACCTCGGCTTCTCGCGACCGCTGGACCTCGGCCTTGGCCAGCCGGACTTCGTCTTCAAGGCCAGCCACCCGAGCGCGAAGCATCTCGGCAACCATGGTATCCTGAGAATAATAATAAAGGTGGTAAGAAGGAAGTACATCGATCGGCAACAGGCCACTCGCGGGGAAGGAGAAAATGTATATACCTCCGCAACGGGGCGGCGGGCGAGAAGGGTTTCCGCATCTGCCAGCTTCGTCCTGAGCTCCTGCGCCTCGGAAGAAACGACGGCCCTGGACTCCTCAACCTCCGCCAAGCTCCGCGCCAGTTTGATGCTCCGGCGCGAAGACATATGCGCGAGCTCGAGCGCCCGCAGCATGGCCCTGGCGGTCTCATGGGCGAGGACCTGAGTCGTCTCGGCATCATAAACCTCAGCATCCTCCCGACCGTAGAGGGCATACGCGATGGCATAGGCCTCACCACTCGCGAGGTCGCTCTCTATCCACGATGGATGAAGGGTGGAGAGCGAGACCCTGTTGGCGTTCCTGTCCCACTTTACCAAGGGAGCCCCCGAGGGGCCCACGTACTTCTCGCCGCTGGGGAAGTTCCGGTGGTCCCTGGGCAATGGAGGCGGCGGCAGCGACGAACCCGCGCGAAGGGTGGTCTCGCCTGGCGCACCCGCCCCCGGGGTCTGAGTCTGAGCACTCGCCCCTAGGGCCTCGTCCAAGACCCCCTTTCCCTTGGCGGAGGGGGGATTCTTTGATTTCTTGGAAGAAGAGGAGGTCAGCGCCCCAGGCTTCCGCTTCTTTCCGCTGGGCTTGGAGGAGGAGGGTTCTTCCCGACAGGCATCCGCTGCAGCCTGTGCGAAAGACACAGAAGCCCCAGCAGGACGTGGCGGATGCAGGGGAAAGCTACGCACGCCTGCATAATATTGCGAGTGATTTAGCGAATGGTATAAGAGTCACAAGATCGAAACGAACGAAGTTCCGAAAACTTACCCTCGCCCTGCGGAATGAGCGGGAGCGAGTTGACGTTTCGCCGGAGATAGACGAGGTCCATCCCGTGCTCCAAGATGTATTGGTGGAGTTTGGCCTCGTGCCCCCCTAGGGTCGGGGGTCGGAAGGTTGACTCCTCCTCCTGCACTGGGGCGAGAAGTGTATTCCCCAGGTTCCCGCTGACGAAAAGGAAGCGCCGAACCCAGTCGTGATTCTTATTCGGGAGCCCGTAATGCTTGAGCGGGTTCAGACCCGAGAAGAACGAGATGTCGTTGATACAGCGAAAGGTGTAGAGCTTGCGGAAGACGAGGAGCGAGAACTCGATCCCCTCTTCTCGCAGATAGCTCGCGTACCTGACCAGCATGGCGATGGAATTGGGGTTGAGCTGGCCGGGCACGACTCCGTAATATCTGAAGGTCTGACGGAGTTCTGGCCAGATGGGCAGGCGAAACCCCACCTCGAAGTGCTCTAGCGGGATCGCGAGAGCACAGGACGATATGGAGTTTAGGCGCTCGTCCGGCCTGGGCTTTCGCGCCTCAAACCCAGGCGGGATGTAATCCGCGACCGCAGTCAGGTAAGCCTCGTCGGAGAGGTCGCATGAATCGAAGGTGTGGTTGACGAACGCGCTGGCGCACCTGGCTCTGCCTTCCGCATCACCACCCATGACGCGAATGACGAAGGATAAGAAAGCAGCAGAGAAGAGAGAAGCGCGAGTGCTAGCGCGAGGAAAGAGAAGGAGCGGATGGTAAGGTGTTTAATACGGTGGTTGAAATGCCTATTTATAGAAGGGCTAAACGGCGTTTGGGCTTTCGAGGTAACGGGTGTGCAGATAGCAGTCGCGCCCTCCCGACGCCTCGGAACCCGGGCCGACCCCTCTCGCTCAGTAATGACATGCCCTGTGGCTATTCGCTCATCGACTAAGCGAAAGAGGTTAAGAAAGCATTCGGCAATAATGAAACATTCGGCAATACCCAAGCAAGATATAGGAGATAAAAGACGAAGATTAGAGCATTCGCAAAACACAGGACAAGATTATTACAAACGGAAATAAAAGTCCAGCATCCGCGCTACAAAAAGCAGAAAAATTACAAGAAGGGCGAATGAAGACTGGCTCAATACTCCTCCCAGACCCACCGACCTCGCTTTCGCGACCCAGCTTCCATGGGCATTCGCGGGCGGTAATATGCGAGTATATTGGTGATCTCATGGGAAGCCAATTGGAGTTGGTCCCGGGCTCGCGCGGCGTGTGTTTCGGGAGACAACTCCCCTCCTTCGCCCCCCAGGCGCTCCACCGTTGTGAGAATGCGCGAGTAGTCCCGATGGAGGTCCTTTAGCTCACGCGCGACTCTCAGTCGCACGTCGTCCACCTGGCCGGCTACGTTTCGCTGGATGTGGATGAGCTTCCCCAAGACCTCTGAGATCCGATCCTTCAGGGTCGCGTGATCTGAGGAGTCGCCCAGAAAGTCAGCGAGATCCCCAGGGGAAGGGAGAGGCGAGAGCATCCCCTTCCCCCCCTCGTAGTAGGAGTCAAAGGGGGAGGCTTCCCGATAGCCTGCAGAATCACAACTAGGTCAGTAGTGATAAAATATGCGAGTACGATAGGGGCGGGTGAGTGAACTGACCTGGGGTGGGGTCCTGGTGACCTGAAGGACGAGACGAATGGGGGTGCGTTCCTAACAACCAGGCGGGAGGTAAGACCTTTCCCTTTCCTGGACGGTAAGGCTGTGAGGTAGGAGCTGGAGCATCCACGGGATCATTCGCGCGGCCCTGCTGACCGGATTCCTTCTGGGGGACACCCTCGGCTCATCCGCAAGCGCGGAGGGGTTTGGTCGAACAGGGGAACTCGGAGGAATAGAGTCCCGCAGCGAAAGGTTGGGGTCGAGGGCTACAAAAAAAACAGTGGTCAGCAGCGAGCAGCAGGAAGGATGAATCCAAAAGGGGTTACAACTTACCGGACTGAAATGAGGTCTCGCCCGGAGGAGGTGGAGGAGTAAGGTCCCGATCTGGAGGCCTCTCGCCCGGGGGAGGTGGCACCACGACACTGCTCGAGACGGCCCCGTGGCCGGTCTCGGGCATCGATATCCCCTGCGAATGGTCAGAGCGAAGGCAGGGTAAGGAGAGGAACTAAACAGAGGGACGAGAGAAATCCACATACCTGCGTCCCGGGGTCCGGAGGATTCCTCGCCGGAAGGGTATCCGCCGGCGGAGTGTTCGTCGGTGGAGTACCCGCAGGAGATTACGAGGCAATCTCGCCTCTCTGACGATTCAGTCGAATCGCCTTGGCTCGACGCGAGACGTAGGGGGCCTTCGGATCCCGTTTGGACAAGAGCCAGGGAGAAAATTTGGCTGCCTTGGGGGCAGTTACAGCTTGGGCCGCGGCCAGACGCTCGATCATCTCCCGCGAGAGGGGTCTCGCGGAAGGCTTGTGAGAAGACATTGATGTTAGTGCGGGACTAAGAGAGGGAAGAAGCTCTGAATCGAGGGTCGTCAACGCTCCAGGAAGTTCTGACATGAAGAGATATATATAGGACAACGGTGGGACCCACAGAATCTTGTGAGTCCAGTCAGCATGCACTCATCGAATACAGGGTTGGACTGTTCTTTCCGAGCGTAGTAACCACTCGCAAAGAGCGGGGATTGTGTACAACCTGTATTCGCCGAGTGGGCCCCTCAAGCCAAGTGGCGAGACCTGGGTCAGCTCGATCATTCGCCCCGGCTAGGAGGAGGAAGTACCCCGGTTTGGTGGGGGTAAGGTGCAGGAGAGAAGGAGCTAGGTGAGTGGTGCTCTCACGGACCACTCGCCCGGAGGCGTGGGCACTCGCCCAGCTAGGCGGGTGCCCAGCGAGTGGTGCCCTCACGGACCACTCGCCCGGGATGATTTAAGGGGGAGATGACCCTGATACCCCTGGTGGGCTGCATATAGCCTTTCGGAACAGCGGAGTTAGGCTGTTAGCAGACCAATTTGGGGTGTTGTTAGTAAAATTAAAAGGCGGATTCATGTTATTTGCAGACCAGCCTAGAAAAATCTATAAATAGACCCTTAAGGGCACCTTGGAGGAGATCCGATTTTAGAGAATCCTCTCCTCCAGGCTAGTTTTTGGTCGGCTGCTAGTGCCCTCCAAGGTGCCCGGTTGAGCTCTGGTTTGGGAGGGGAAGCTCTCTAAGATCTTCCGGGTGTGTGGCGGGACCTCCTCGCTTCAGCCTTGGGTCTATTCACATTCTCACATCCACCGTCAAGAGAGTCTAGTGAGGGAGAAGTAAGCATCGGCTACACCCCCAGTGGGTCCGAACTCAAGAGACCTGTTGCAGGTTTCAACAATTAGTACTTCATTTTGTTTTTTGGAACAAACATCGTTGAAAAATTGTGGTCGTTCTTATACAGTTATATTTTGAGTTGTTTTACAGTCTGATATTGGTTGGTTCCTTTATAATTATTTTTGTGAGCAGTTTTACAGTCGGATATATGTACGTTCTTTTACAGTTCCTTTTTTGAGCAATTTTGCGGTTGGATTTCTGCTAGTTCTTATACAATTCTTTTTTTGAGCAGTTTTACAGTCGGATTTCTGCTAATTCTTATACAGTTCTATTTTGGTGCAGTTTTACAGTCTAATTTTTGCTAATTTTTATGCAGCCTGATTTCAATTTTTTTCCCTGTTTCTACCGAAGTTTTAGGCAGCGGACATGCACGCAGAAAAGATTTCAGAGGTCGGAGAGGGTGGGGCTTCGACGGGAGTTGTTCTTGCTAGTTGCAGAGCTCGAGGTTTTCGGTTCGAGCCCGAGGGAAGGACAAGTAGAAGCAGATGGTGTGGAGCTTCCCAGCTTGGCAATGGCAAGGGAGAACAGGTGCACCTTGGCAATGGTGAGGGTTTTACTTTTCAGCGAGCGGGAACAACAAAGGGAAAAGATGAAAAAATTGAAGGAAGCAAATGATGGACCCCACACTATTTATTCACGCATGAAATTTTCATACTGCGTATAGAAAAAAAATTTTGATATATTTAAGGTTTCTTTTGATGGATGGATTTTATAAATCTTATTTCCTCGTTTAAAAAATTGGTTCTAGTTACTACATAAATATTTTCCTAGTTTGTAATTACTATTATAATTATAATTTCATTCATGGTAAATAATTTTAATTTATTCATCTTAAATTCATTAATTATATATTCTTCCCTTAACCGATTGATATTAGTATCATAGTCTTTTATCATATACTTATTTATCTATCACACTTTTGAAGCAATTAATAGTGTTACCAAACATCCAATCCGCATTGCCAAAAAGACTCTTAATCATAATCTATCCAAAGAGGACATTAATGTCAATAGTAATTGATGGGGTGCCCAAAAAATGGAAATAGTTGAGCGGGAGCTTTTTTGTCGCGATCTCGGCCGGCTCGTAAAGACGATTCCAGCATGCTCATTATAGCGCAATTCTGAGTCTGCTTGATTCCTCAAACGAACGTCAGAACGCGTGGGGGCGTGATCGTGAAAGCTGCATACGCGTCGGACCCGTACCCACGAGACGGGTGCGCAAGTTGTGTGTGCACCCCCGCAGAGTGCACGCCCCACGCGCAGCGCGCACCTCCACCCTTCCAGAACGCACTTCACGCGTACACGCTCTGCTCCAACACGCACTTCAATTCTCGCATACTCGCTCCGCTCGAGGACGCGCTTCTCGCGTACTCGCTCTGCTCCAGCACGCACATGTGCGCTTCGCTCCAGTGCGCGCTCCGCTCAGTCTGACGCCAAATACTTTGAAATACTTGTAAACGAGCGGTGACATGTCACCCTATGCAAAGAAAATCTATGTATTCAACTCCTACTAGTGGATTACGTCCAGGCTGGGCATGGCCTCGTGGTTTTTCCTCTTTTCGAGTTTTCAACATAAAAAACTCGTTGTCTACTGTTGGTTCTCTGTTTTGGTTGTCTGTGCGTTCGGCTCACTCTCGAGTTAAGATGATCCGTCTCGGCTGGTCCGTAAATGTGTTGAACGACCCGCAACAGTAATAGTAATTTTCTTTTTCTTTGGAACTTTTTTGTATAATAAATATTGCAAAATAAAAGTAAATGGCATAATGGGAAGAGGCGTGCGAAATTTCGAGCTGCCCAAAGCTTAATATTGTCTCCCTCCTGTGCAGTTAATTTACCGCGACAAATTAATTCCAATGTACAATGCCGACACTTCCGAAAACTTCGAACCATACAAGTCTTTGAAACATTCTAGAAATTTTGTTCAAGTTCCACAGCCGGCTGAGAATTGGGAATGTAGAGGTTGTCACGGCTAAGCCATTTTGAACTGATATTCGTGTTCGCAGGTCGCAGCGGTGCCCGAGCCTGAGCTTGGCATGGTGTGGCGTGCACGCGTGTGGTGTGGTCGCATATGAACTACGAGTCATTTCAAATAAATAATTTGAGCAAACGAACTCCGGATTGACTCAAATCTGTTGCATCAGACTCGCATGATCGATACGCGCGCGATGCAATTCGTTTCGTTCAATTCCGGCGAGAATTGAGAAAGTTGACCGAATGGTTGTTTTGAGTTATGGGCTGACTCGAGCGAATAATTACTACTAAACGTACGCGGAATCAACTTCGATTCATTTCGTTAGTTTCGTATGGTTGACACGAACACGACGGCGCCTTAACCACGGGTGATGGCAATGAAATGCACCAACGAAAGCTCTTAGTCGTCTCCATCCAGCAAGTAAGAGGCCTAGGTTATTTCCATGTTTTTATTTTTCATTTTCTATTCTAGTAGTATAATAAGAGTGGTAATACACCTCCTGCTCAAAAATAACATTGTCATTTTGCATTTTTCAGTCAGCATTGGACTAAATTTAATTGAAAAAATTATAGGTAGGCGTTACGCATCTTCCTCTACATGAGGAAGAATCGTGTGCCGTCCGATATACAATTTGACGGTTCACGAAATTCAAAATGCTGAGTTTTTCTTTTATTTTCTTTCTTTCTTTAGTAAATATAGTCGAATTTCATATGCCGTCGGATCATTAATCGGACGGCACATGATTCTTCCCTCCACCTTCCTCTACGTGCGCTACTCCTACCTAAATATTTCTCAAATTAAATCGAGCTACGCACGGAACTCTCCTCAAGTGGTTATCTGCCTCCGTATTGATTTTTAGTGACCGTAGCACCTCCACTGGCCATCATCAAAGCCGGAGCAAAGGGGTGGAGAAGTTGAGCGGGACGATGATGAGCTTCTTTCCCTGTTGATTTATTTCCATGTCAAAATAGAGAGAGGACTAGTGTACACATGCATGTAGGCCCCTCTAGAACTCCGCAGCCCCGTCATCCTCGTCATTCCCTATTATGACTCATTGTGTCGAGTAACCCAACCTAACTAAGGCTCCGTTTGGCACATCGGTTGTTGTTGTGAACATGTTGGTTATGAAGCGTTGTCCGTGGACGTCCAACCTCACCTAAGGAATTTCATTCACTTTTATGCTCTGATATGCACTCGTTTATAAAATCCCAAAAGGGTGCATTTAGCTGCATCACCACATTGAGAGTGGAGTTAGTCGGGGTGCTAAGTTAGTCGGGGTGCTAACTCCCATGAAATGAGAGTGAGGAATTAATAAACCGCCACAATCATCGGAGACCGCCATGCCGCAGCGAAGCCGCACTCCGCCACCGCCGGCCGAGACCGCACTCCGCATAGTGGGGGCGGCCGAAACTACACCCAACTTAGTGGGGTTCGGCTCTAACCGCACCCCGCGTAGTGGGGTGCGGCCGGCGCCGCACCCCCTTTGGGGTGCGGCCGGTGCCACACCCCCAAGGGGAGTGCTGTCGGCGCCGCACCCCCCTTTGGAGGTGCGGTCGGCACCTTGCCCCTCTCGCGGGGCGACCGGGATGCATGCATGCGCCCCTCCTTTTCAGCTGGAAGTGCGTTCCCATCTTGAGAGGCACGGGCTTAAGCAGGTGCGTGCAATCGCATTTTTGGCCTTCCACCCGCGAAGCAAGCTAAGCGCGCTCAGAACACACTCATGTTCAGTGCACGCTCAGAACGCTTCCGTGTTCGTTGCGCGCTCAGAACGCTTCCACGTTCGTTGCGCGCGCGACAGTTAACATTTTCCAATTTCCTAGATCGCGGGTCCAGTTCACTTCGCTCAATGTCGTCAACGAAGCTGCCCAAACTGACCGAACTGCCAGGCGGGCAAGACGGGAATATCCAAAAAGTGGCAATCCGTGAGCTCCAAATCGACCAGCGTGATTCGTCCGTCAGGTGATTACGGTGGTTACGACGGCGAAATTACTTGGCTACCCCTGCCCATGGCTATAAAAGGAGCTCAGAGCCTTCATTTCAAGGGGCATTGTCTTCTACGCCCGAGAGAGCTCCTTTTAAGATTTCCTTGGAATTCACCTTCGGCGCTTGAAGATCTCCTTCGACCTTCGAAGATCTTTTTAGAATCTTCGAAGATCTCCTTCGAAGGTCTCCTTCATGCCATCGAAGATCTTCCTTCAAGCTACGAAAGGCGACTCGAGAATCTCACTTTCGTCCCTAGAAAAGTACTTAGTCTCTCGAAAGGTGGTCTGCACAGTTCCAACCGCGTGGTTTTTTACCCTTTCCGTGTTTTCCACGATAAAAAATCTCTTTGTTAATTGTTAACTCTATTATTGACTGTTTGCGCGCTCGGCTCCCTCTTGAGCTAAGATGGTTCAACTCGATCGGTCTACCAGAGCGCCGAGTGACCCGCAACATGTTCAAAACTAGTTTTCTTTTCTTGGTGGTTGTCATAACCGTTGACATGCCAAACATGCATTATATAACGGTGACATTTTTATCCAAATTTATCAAAGCAAAAATGTCACGCCAAACAAAACGTAAGCTGGTTTTGAAGTCATGTTTGACCCATTGGCCGTGTTAATGGGTCTCATGCACCGGTGGATCTATTAATGGGCGAGTGTGGGCGGCCATCCACACTGAAAAAAAAACATTTCGCGATATTAAGTATCGGCTCGGTTCTCTCCTACTTGGCGACGAAAACCTTGCCTTAGGTCGACGACGGAAGTGCCCCCTCTCAATCAACGACGGAAGTGTCTTATGTTATATTTTAGGTATCTGCTTAAATGATAACTTCTCAGAGAAGATTGGGCTTGGAGGATTATCTCAAAGAATAGTTGAAATGAAGAAGGATGTTCTTTATCCATTGGTATATTTGCTTGTGAAGCTAGCACTGTTATCACCTGTCGCAACTGCAACTGTATAAAGAGATTTTTCTGCAATAAAGATTATCAAGTCATCATTACGTAATCGGATGAGAGATGAATGGAGAGTGTTTGCTTAGTAACATATATTGAAAAGGATATATTTTCCACCATCAACAATGAGGACATTATGAAATGATTTCAAAATATGAAAGCTCGAAGATGAGTCTAGTAAGCAAGGTTATTTATATCTTTTTACTATTGTATGTGTAACTTTTGTATAATTTTTGTCATAATATGAAAGCTTGTTTTATATTTTTCGACTTTCTTTTTTATTTTTTAAGTCTATCAACACTGAAAAAAATTCATGCGTCAGCCATTGGTCTCATTTGTCCTTTTGTGCGTATTTGGATCAACAATGACTCATATAACCCATTTGACCATTATCAGGCCATTTTGGACTTAATTGACCCATTTGTCTCAATCCTACCTACTTTATAGGTATTGATTGATCAGGTTTGCTTATTTGGCCAGCCATATGTGGAAAACCCTCATTCTCCGAAGGTAGGACCCACTCATGGCCACGTAGACAAAAGTCAAAGTCAAAGAGTCAACACAGAAGTCAATAGTTCGAGATA
This sequence comes from Dactylorhiza incarnata, assembly GCA_033032865.1. Lineage (NCBI taxonomy): Eukaryota > Viridiplantae > Streptophyta > Magnoliopsida > Asparagales > Orchidaceae > Dactylorhiza > Dactylorhiza incarnata. The sequence goes on along the minus strand of JAWHQI010000044.1, from coordinate 3,896,369 downwards.
CCAAGATAAAGTCGACTAGCAGACATAGTGGAAGAATTCGTCAAACGTAGGAGCAGAAGAAAGCCTAGGCGAGTAGGGGTGCACTCGTGCGAGTAGCCCGGATACTCGCCAAAAGGTGGGCGACCATAGGTGATACTCGCCCATTTGCCCGGGGAGATCGCCTCAACGTCGCTAGTCGCTGGGCAGGGGCTGGGCTATAAAAACCCCCCTACCCCTTGGTTTTCCTATAAATAGGACCCCAGGGGTACTTGGATTGGCACCTGGACTTGAGCTCTCGAAACCCTGCTCTTGCATTCTGGAACCTGTCGCACTTGGCCGCTACTCCCGGTACTAGCCAAGTCGGTGCCTTCCTTGTACCCTGCTCGGCCATTTTTTGTCTTGGAGGGGAAGTCTCTTCGGAGCTTCTGGGTACGTGGTTGGACCTCCCTGCCGCAGCACCTGGGTCCGGTTCGTTGCTCTTCTAGCTCCGTAGTAGTCGCCAGCCAGGTCATCTCGTTGGACTGCTGGGCGAGTAGCCTCCGGCTGCATCGGTCCGAATCTTGAGGTCAGGATTTTCCTGGCGTCAACACTTTGGTGCGGTGAGCGTGGACCGTAGTCGTTGGAAGAAAGTTCAGTAAGAAGGCGAGATGGTCGTAGTTGGCGACCATGAGGAGGTAATCGGCAACTCGTCCGCGAGTGGCGAGTTCGTGACGTTGGCCGTTTTCGAAGCCTTCGCGCAGCGCATAGAGGGAACCATGCGAGCAGCGCTTCAGCCGCGCGCCGAGGTCACGGCGACCTCGCCGCATCGCCCAGTTCCGACCGAGGGAGGGAGTCCACCTCTGCGAGCAGGAAAGGAGCACGTGTAGGATGAGGCCGAGCGACCAAGGAGGTCGCAGTTCTACCAGCCGACCTCGCAAGGGATTCGCTTCCGCGAGCCGGGCGAGCAGGCGAGGTACCAGGATACTCGCCCATATGGCGAGTATGGCGGTGATACTCGCCAGGTGGAGGATCGTCGCCGGGTAGGAGGGAGGAGCCCCTTCTGCGAGGAGATTCTTGCCGCGCCAGTGTCAGTAGGGTTCAGGGAGCCCGTCTTGAATTACTATTCAGGGAAGGAGGATCCTGTCCGGCACATCCAGTGGTTCGAGGATATAGTCTCTATCCGAACCATGTCGGATGCCTTTAAGTGCAGGCTGTTTGCCATCACCTTCCGTGCGAAGGCCTGAGACTGGTTCCACCAGTTGCCCGCCGGCTCGATCTACTGCTTTGAAGACCTATGTCGTGGAGTGACGACCCGGTTCGACACGGTCCGGAAGCTGAAGAAGGAGGCAACGACCATGTTCTATCTGGTGCAAAGGTCGGATGAGGCGTTGGGACCCTACATCGAGCGCTTTCAGGAGGAGGTTCTGCAGATCCAGGAGGTGGATAGCAACATCCTGTTGCTGGCCTTGACGTTCGGTATAAGTCAAGGTCTCTTCAAGTTGGAGCTCAGTGAGAACCCTCCCTATTCCTACGACAACCTCATTCAAAGGGCCAACAAGTTTGTCCGAGGAGAGGCTTCCAACCCTGACTTCATGGCAAGGCTTGCTAAGGTGACCGGAGGCGAGGAAGGAGAGAGGGATAGGATCCCTGAGAAGAGGAAGAGAGAAGAGCCCCGGAGGGAGGAAAAGAAGAGGCCGGAGCGGCACGAAGAGAGGAGAAGAGAAGAAAAGAAGAGGGAGGAGCCCAGGAGGAAGGAAGCCAGGAGGAGCGTTGAGAGGAGGCCCGTCGAGTCCCCGGAGCGTCAGGAGGAGGAAAGGCGCTATCAGGTCCCCGTCAACCGACCACCTTGGAGGCCGGCTGGACGGCACCAGCGTCAGGATCAAAGGGGGAGATCCCCAGAGAGAAGAGCTTTTCGCCAGCCGGAGAGGCGTCGGGAGAGGAGGAGAGACAAAGCGATGGCGGTAGCCGGGCGTGGCCGCCGTCAAGGAAGGAAGAAGTAGAAGCAGAGGAGGCAGCAAGCAGAAGAGGTTCCCCTCTACTGTGACTTCCACCAGGCGGAGGGGCATGCCATAGCTGCTTGCCCAGACTTTTGGGAAGCCCAGAGGAGGCTAGCAGTAGGAGAAGGTGGAGGGGAGCAACGTAGGATAGAGGCCCCTGCCGAGCCGCAGGCAGGGCAGGCCGCCGTCGTTCGAAGGAGGAACGAGGACCGGGTCGACCAGGGAGGTCGGGGAGACCTGGTTCAGGGAGGCAGAGTCGGAGTAATCCATGGGGGAGCGGGGCTGGAAGCTTCCCGCAAGGGGAGCCTCCATCAGATCTACCGCAGGAGTGTCGCCTCGACCTCGCAAGCACCACCCCCGATAGAGGAGATCACCTTTTCTGAGGAGGACATGCTAGGGAATGAGAATCCCTTCCATGATGCCCTCGTGATTCAAGCCGCAGTGGAGGACTTCACCGTGGATCGAATCCTGATCAATAACGGTAGCTACGTGAACGTCATCTTTAAGGGGACGTTTGACGGACTGGGAGTCGGAGCAGCAAGGGTTCGGGAAGCTGATGGTCCCCTCTTCGGCTTCTCCGGAGAGAAGAAGGAAGTGGAAGGAGGAGCATATCTCCTTGTAACGCTCGGTGGCACCTCCATCAGCTGTCGATTTGTCATCGTCGACGCCCCGAGCTGTTACAGGGCTATCTTCGGGAGGCTGCTTCTCAACGCCTTCAAGGTCGTCCCATCTTCCTACCATCAGTGCTTGAAGTACTGCAAGGGAGATGTCCAGGTGAGGATCAGGAGCGATCCAAGAGCCGCTCGAGAGTGATATCTCAGCGCCGTCAGCACCATCAGCTGGATGGCTGACGCAGAAGAGTTCGGAAGGGTACTGGAGAGCCCGGCCAGGCTGGAGGTGGCCGAAGAAGTTGAAGAAATCAAGGTACTCTCCGCAGAGGGAGTACCTGGGTTACTGAAGATCGGCTGGTCGCTGAAGACGGAGGAGAAGATCGAGATGGCGGCGTGTCTGCAAAAGAACGTCGACATCTTCGCTTGGAGTGCCGCCGAGATGCCAGGAGTCGATCCCGAGGTTGCATGCCATCGCCTCAACCTGGATCCCGCGGTCCAGCCCGTCCGCCAGAAGAAGAGGAGGACCGCCACCATTTTGGCCAAGCCGATCCGGGAGGATGTGAAAAAACTGCTCGATGCAGGCTTTGTATCGAAGATCCAGTACCCAGGCTGGGTCTCCAATGTTGTAATGGTGAAGAAAACAGGGGTAGCTGGAGAATGTGTGTTAACTTTTCTTTGATGAATAAAAGCTGCCCGAAGGATTGTTATCCCCTGCCTCGAATCGACGCGCTGGTTGATTCAGCCGTCGGTTTTTCTGTGATGAGTTTCCTTGATGCGTTTTCAGGATACCACCAGATCCGGATGCATCCCCCCGATTGCCGCGATGTCTCCTTCATCACCGACGATGGCTGCTACAGCTACAAGATGATGCCCTTCGGTTTGAAGAATGCGGGAGCTACCTACCAGCGGATGATGGACCACATCTTCAAGGAGCAAATGGGGAGGAACCTGGAAGTATACGTGGACGACCTCTTGATCAAAAGCAAAAGCGTCCAGGAACACGTGGTTGATCTGGTGGAGACCTTCGCGACGCTGAGGAAATTCAAGATGAGACTCAATCCAGCGAAGTGCGTCTTTGAAGCTGGAAGAGGAAAGTTCCTGGGGCATCTCCTTACCCCGGAGGGAGTAGAGCCTAACCCCGACAAGGTTAGGGCGATCCTGGAGATGCCGTCCCCAAAGACGATAAAGGAAGTCCAAAGGTTGACAGGAAGGCTGACGGGTCTTAGCCGCTTCCTCTCAAAGGCCGGAGAGAAGTGCTCTCCATTCTTCAAGACACTCCGCAAAACTGAAAGCTTCGAGTGGTCCGAAGGATGTGAGACGACGTTCGAAAGACTGAAGGAGCAGTTGACTCAGACACCTCTCCTTCAGAGCCCAAAGGAAGGCGAAGACCTGCTCATCTACCTGGGAGTAGGAGCCGAAGCAGTGAGTTCTGTGTTGGTCCGAGAGGAAGGAAGGAAGCAGCTACCCATCTACTATGTCAGTCGGGTGTTGAAGAAGGCGGAGTTGAAATATCCGATCCTGGAGAAGCTTGCTTTCGCCCTAGTGGTGTCGGCGCGTAAGCTCCGGCCTTACTTTCAAGCTCACTCCATTCGGGTTGTGACTGATCATCCTCTCCGAAATGTCCTAGAGGGAGTGGAACATTCTGGGAGGTTAGCGAAATGGTCGGTAGAACTCAGCGAGTTCGACATTTCCTTCTCACCCCGGGTGGCGATCAAGGCCCAGGCAGTAGCAGACTTCTTGGCTGATTTCTCGGTGGAAACAGAACCGGGGGAAGAAGCTCTCAATCCAATTCCATGGAAGATGTTTGTGGACGGAGCTTCGGGCAAAAGTTCTGTAGGGGTGGGCATCGTGCTCGTCAGTCCACAGGGAACAAGGATCGAGCAAGTCGTCGAGATCCTCTTCCCCGTCACAAACAACCAAGCAGAGTACGAGGATATAGTGGCAGGCTTGCGCCTTGCTAAGGAGTTGGGGATTCGTGATGTCCGGGCTTTCACGGATTCGATGGTGGTCGCATCACAGATTCGAGGCGAGTTCGAGGTGCGCGACCGACGCCATCCTGCAAAAGTACTTAGTGAAGGTAAAAGGGATGATTGGAGGCTTCCAGTCCTTCTTCGTCGAGTATGTGCCAAGAGAGGAGAACTCGGCAGCAGATCGCTTAGCCAAGTATGGGCCGAGGGCTGGAGGAACTATTACCGAACTATTTTGTCCATCCGTTGAAGAAGGAGAGATGATGGAGATCGAGCAACGCCCTTCGTGGATGGATCCCTTTGTGGCCTTCCTGGTCAGCGGCCAGCTCCCGGCGGGCGAAGGTGATCAAAGAAGATTTCGGTACAAGGTGGCGTACTATTAACTACAAAATGGAGAGCTGTACCGCAAAACCATCTCAGGCCCCCTGGCCAGATGTGTCTCTGAAGATGAAGTACCCCGAGTGTTGGAAGAGATCCACTCGGGAGAGTGTGGAAGCCATTCTGGGACTCGCACTTTGGAACAAAGGATCCTAAGGCAAGGTTACTTCTGGCCTACTATCTGAAAGGATGTCGAGACCTTCTCGAAGAAGTGTCAGAAGTGCCAGCTCTTCGCCCCTCTTCAGTTGCAGCCGGCCCAGCAGCTCCGATCAATCACCGCCCCATGGCCATTTGCCATCTGGGGGATGGACTTGATCGGCCCTTTCCCTCAAGCAAGTGGCCAGAGGAAGTTCGTTCTCGTCATGATCGACTACTTCTCCAAGTGGATCGAGGCCAAAGATTTGGCCAAGACCACCTCTCAAGTTGTGAAGAACTTCATCTGGGGAGAGATCGTCTGCAGATTTGGAATCCTCTCGTCATCGTCACCGACAACGATCCCCAGTTTTCCAGCTTGGAATTGGATGATTTTTGCAGACAGCTGGGAACTGATCTTCGATTCGCCTCCGTACACCATCCCAGGAGCAATGGTCAAGTGGAGGCCGCCAACAAGCTGATCATCAATCTGCTGAAGAAGAAAGTGGAGAACCTGAGAGGTAATTGGGCGGACCAGCTCTCCTCGGTCCTTTGGGCTTTGAGGACCACTCCTAGCTCAGCCACCGGGGAGACACCGTTCAAGCTCTCTCACGGGTCGGAAGCTCTCATTCCAGTAGAGTTTGAAGTCAAAAGCCCAAGGGTGGTAGCCGCGGAAGGCGGAAACGAAGAATGGCGATTGGAAAATGAGGAAGCCCAGAAGCTGTCCCTCGACTACATCGAAGAGCTCTGAGACCTGGCCTCAGCTAGGCAAGAAGAGATCAAGCGCTGAATGGCAAAACATTTTGACAAAAATGTCCGCCTCAAGCACTTCCAAGCAGGTGACCTGGTCCTAAAGAAAGTGGACGCGGCAGGAAGGTCAGCAGCCGTCGGGAAGCTTAACCCGAACTGGGAAGGACCCTTCATCATCCAGGAAGCTCTCCTGGTCGGAGGGTACCGCTTGAAGAACCAGGAAGGCGAGCTGCTAGGGAACACCTGGAGCGGCGATGACCTGAAAAGGTTTTATCCCTAAGGGGAATGTACATGCCCCCCTTCTCTTGAAAATTCATTTACAGATAAATAAAAGTTGGCATCTCCCTGAAACATGGGATGAGACAGTCCTTCCTATCCCAGAGAGTTCCTTTTTAGGAAGAAGGCCAGTATAGTCGATCTCCACACTAGGTTGGGAAATGAGCCTTCGACTTTACCCTAGTAAAAACTCAGAACGGATGATGGGACGGTGCCTCGGGTGTGCGTTCCCTTAAGTCCAAGCCTCTGTAATGACGGCCGAGATCAGCTCCCCCTTGCACGTTGGCCGCGGTTCCCACCGACCACACTTCTCGTCCGACTGAAGAGATTACTAGGAGAAAAGTCTGGACGCCGACCTCCCGATTCGGCGAAGAGATGATCGATTTAACTAGCTCAGGGGACCCTTGAATAAAGGTGTCGTGCACCCTCGAGGGCTAAAATCCCATAACAAAGCGATGTGTTTCCAATTATTTCCTCCAATTGTGTGAGTTAATGTGCTTAAGTGTGCTTGACTCCCCGTTCAAATTGTTGAGCAACATGAAACAGGTTGGGTCGACATTCAGCACCCAAGTAGGATGGAGACCTCGGGATGTTGTGATCCCTTGGAAGGTGCTCCATCGGAACCTCCCCGACAGTCATTCCCTACTGTGTCGACCTCCTCAACAGCATCAACAAGAACAGTAGGATGGAGACCTCGGGATGTTGTGATCCCTTGGAAGGTGCTCCATCGGAACCTCCCCGACAGTCATTCCCCACTATGTCAACCTCCTCAACAGCATCAACATGGAGGTACAAAATGAAATTCTAGAAAAGCATACCTCAAAGATCCTTCTTCATATGCAGGTGCGAGTATGAAGATGTGAGTATGCGGGTGCGAGTATATATGGCCGAGCATCCAACAAACGAGCATCCAACAAACGAGTATCCAACAAACGAGCAAGGCATGATCGTCGTCCGCAGTACCCTATCTCGCCTACTCTTAGTCGCCTAGCGAGCACTCAACCTCGCCTCGAGCCTAGGAGCATACTCGGTATGATCACAAAAGGAAGAAAAGCAAAAAGCGAGCAAACAATCGTATTCATTTACTTTCATAAGTACATATACAAAAATTGTTGTACAGATTTGCAAAAGGGAGCCAAGCGACTATGCTGCATCATCGCCACCATCGACGTCATCAGGATCGACATCTTCGCCATCATCACCCTCGTCCTCAGAATCGTCACTTTCGAAATCGGTGGATGAGGATGAAAGATCTCGCATAGGAGAATTGGACTCTTCGGCGAGTAGTGCCGGGATGATGTCCATGACAGTCAGGTTCATTGCCTCCGGCTTCAAGAGGCCATCGGCCTTCAGACTGCTTAGAACCACCTTCCCGGTTTCTCGCGCGATCTCCCGGCGAATATGCACCATATTGTCGCAGAGTATCCGAATCTGCTTGCCAACCCTGGAGGGGCCCGCCGACGAAGGCTGTTGCTCGGCAGGCCGAGTTTCCAACTCAGCGATACGCACTTGGGCGGCCTCCAAGGTTTGCCGAGTATCCTACAGCTCCTTCTCCAGCTGGGACACCTTCTTCGCCATTTCCAGCTCGACGGCCTGCACAGATGAAGACAGCGGTTAGCAAACATCCATCGGCACAAAAGGCGACTAATCCCAAGAAACCAGAAAGACGACGAGCGAGTACCTCCTGGTCTTTCCACTTGGCGGCCTCCAGCCCCATGGTGATGAGCTTCTTGCACTGCACCTTGATCACCTGCTCGTATTCAAGCAGTTTCCTCGCCGTCGCATGACCGAGCTCGGCAGCTCGCAGGTTAGCTCGCGAGCTCTGATGGGCGAGATACTCGGCCGAGACGTCTTGCAGGGATTCGGCGTCCGCGCGACCATAAAGGGCGAACGTCACGTCGAACGCCTCGCCCGCATCCTCCCAATCCTCCGACCAGGCAGGGAGGTTGGTGCTCAAAGTCACTTCATGGGCTCGCTCAGCCCAGGACACCAGAGGGAGACCATAGGCATCCTCGCTGCCCACACCTTCGCCGAAGTTCGGAGGGCCGCTGGGCTCGCCAGCCTCCGAAGGATTTGCCCTCGCTTTCAGGTCCCTCTTGGCGACCTCCTTCTTCCTCGCAGTCTCGGTGGACTTCCCCTTGACCTTCCTCTTCTTCGAGGGCCCAGCATCGTCGTCGGTGACCTCCTGATCATCGCCGCCGGGCGACAAATCGACCGGAGCAGAAGCCCCCGCCTTTGGCGCCAAGGGAAGAAGCTCGCTCGGTAAGGAGCGGGTAGCTGCATCAAGACATAAAGAGAAGAGCATTAGGCACCGACTGAAGACAAGTGGCGAGCATGACCAAGTACTCGCTTAGAAGACTACCTTCACCAGGGAACACCTCGGCGAGCTCATCTACTCGCCTCCTCGAAAAGATGACATCCAGCCGGCGACCTCGGAAGCTGTCGAGTAGCTTCTCCCGGCTCTCCTCCAGATAAGGGGCAGCGAAGGCACTCTCTGCCGAATGGAAGGATGAAGTCGGCACGACGCCAAAGTCGCCCTTGATGACGACTATTCGCTCGGTCCAGCGATGGTTCTTGTTCGCCATGCCGACCAGCGTGCAGACATGGCTGCACAAGAAGACGACGCCTTCGACAGTAGCGCTAAAGTGGAATACTCGCCGGAAGACGGAGAGATCAAAAGCGATCTTCTGATCGCGCAGGTAGCAGAGGAACCCCACGATCATCGCCACTCCGTTTGGGTTGATTTGCGCCGGGACTATCCCGTGATAGCGGAGTATCTGGCAGACCTCCGACCACAAGGGTAGTCGTAGGCCGACTTCAAAATGGCGGATGGGGAAGACCAACTCGGTCGCCGAGAAGGAGTTCAGGCGTTCATCCTCGCGAGGAAGCCTGGCGACATACTCCGACGACAAATACTTGGCAGAGAACTCCTTCAAGTCGCTCGGCCGAGTAATCGGCTTCTTGAAAGAAGTCGCCTCGAAGTTCTTCGCATGACTCGCACGGCGAATAGCTGCCTCATCAGCCATTCAGGAAGGAAGGGATTGAAGAAGCGAGTATCAAAGATGCGAGAAGAGGAGCAATCGGCAGATACTCGCTGGAAAGAAAGGAAAGATCGCCAAAAGCGTAATAAATACGTACTCACCCCCTATTTATAGTACTCGGCGAAACTTGGCTTGCCGCGTACGCCGCCGCGAGCACGAGTCAGGGGTGGCGAGTATCGAGGAAAGTCGCCAAAACCAAGGGTGCACGTCAAATCACCAGTGCCGAACGAGCGAGTACCTGCAACAGATCACTAGGATGCCCGCAACATCAACGCAACATTCAACAAATACTCGCGGAAACAAAAAACAAAAAATAAAATCAAGACATCACAGCAAGCAGGAAAGGTGGCAAGGGCGATATTCATACTCGCCAATTAGCAAATTACTTGAATAAATCAAACTATTCAGAATTACAAAACATTTGCCAGAAAGCGACTAGCTACTACAAAAAGATAAAAGAAAGGATCCTAGGGGTTCGCCTGAGCATCGGGAAGTTGTGGTTGTCGCCCAACCTAGCTCATACTGCGAGCTCGCTTAAAATGCTCGAAGGCCACGAACATCACATCCTCGCCTTGTCGTAGCTGCTCCTCCATCCTCGCCAGGCGACCAACGGAGCCCGTGCTCGCACGCATCCCCACCAGCTCGTCATGATGCAATTGCTGGCGATGCTCCATCCTACAAACCCGGCGCTTCAGATCGCCGACAGACTGAAGGCGAGATTCTACACTAGCCAGGCGAGTATCGAACTCTTCCAGCCGTGATGCTCACACCTCCAGCTCGGTCAGACGACGCTGAGAGTCGGCAGCCGCCAAGAGCTCCACTCGCGCTTCCACCGCAGTCAGACGCCGATGAGACTCGCTGATCGCCAGATGCTCCAACTTCGCCTCCAAGTCCAGGATGGCGCGAGTAGCCCTCTCCTGATACTCGCGGGAGGGAAGCCCGACCCCGTCAACCAGAGCCCTGATAGGGGTGTGAGCGCGAGCTGTAGAAAAAGACATAAAACAAACCCTTAGCGGCGAGTAGCGGGAAGACCCTTCTTTGAAGATATTCGGAAAAACAGCGACTCCATTGACCAGGCCGATGAGCATCATTCCGCAAGTCGCGGCGAGGACTCCAAAATGGTCGGCGAGGAGAGCCCCTTCCCCGATGCGGGGACAGACTTCGATGGGCGCCATCTCGCCAGTTGGAGTGCGATCCACCGATGTGCTCCCTGGTGGAATGCACATCACGCCGACCGCGACCATCCACTGGTCTCCCTCCCCCTCTGGGACCGAAGAAGCCAGAAGACCCCGCCACCCCGCCTCGGCGCGAGGACTCAGCCGGATTAGTGGTGGGAGCCGAGGAAGAAAGAAGGCGACGATCATCTTGCGTATCGGCAGGAGGTGGAGGAAGTTCGTCCGTGGGCCGTCGCGGGCTACTCGCCACCTCTGGTTGCTGCAAAGGCGGTGGCGGCGGAGGAGGGTTACTCGCTGAAGGAGCCCTCTGCTCGCTCATCGGCCTCTTGTCCACCGCAGAGCTGTGAAGGATCCGCACCGATCCGCCCCGACGAGTTCCTCCCCCAGTCCTGGGCGAGAGCATAGGCGATGATCGCAGAGGAATGGCGCTCAAAGGCTCCTCCCGAGCATCGACGAGTAGCGGATTTGCGGGATAGTGTAGAAAACGTCAGAAACTAACAGACAGTTGGGCGACTAAACCTTAAAAAGTGGCGAGTAGGTAGCTCTCACTTTGCGCAGGAAGAGCTTCAGTTTGATCTTGAACCGAGATTCCAGCAGTACTCGTGTGAGGACCCTGACCCAGCCTGGCGCACCAGCGATGCCATTCGTCCCAGGCCCCCACATGGGTCGCAGCCCATGCCACCCCAACCCCTCTCCGCGCCTATTCGGCCACGGCGGGTTGTTGGAGACCGCAGTCTCCCTTTTACGAGAAGTGATCCAGTTAAGCGCCTCTATGTGGACTTCCCAGGTGGTCACCCATCCCAGAATTGCTCCCGTCTGAGCACGCTTAACTATATAATTCTTTCACTTCTCATCACCATTTGAGCTGCAGCTCAAGTGGTGATGAGAAGTGAAAGAACTATATAGTTAAGCGTGCTCAGACGGGAGCAATTCTGGGATGGGTGACCTCCTGGGAAGTCCACGTAGAGGCGCTTAACTGGATCACTTCTCGTAAAAGGGAGACTGCGGTCTCCAACAACCCGCCGTGGCCGAATAGGCGCGGAGAGGGGTTGGGGTGGCATGGGCTGCGGCCCATGTGGGGGCCTGGGACGAATGGCAGCGCTGGTGCGCCTGGCTGTGGTCAGGGTCCTCACATAAAAAGTGCAACAGCCTGGCGCACCAGCGCTGCCATTCGTCCCAGGCCCCCACATGGGCCGCAGCCTATGCCACCCCAACCCCTCTCCGCTCCCCTTCGGCCACGGCGGGTTGTTGGAGACCGCAGTCTCCCTTTTACGAGAAGTGATCCAGTTAAGCGCCTCTACGTGAACTTCCCAGGAGGTCACTCATCCCAGAATTGCTCCCGTCTGAGCACGCTTAACTATAGAGTTCTTTCGCTTCTCATCACCAGTTGAGCTGCAGCTCAAGTGGTGATGAGAAGTGAAAGAACTCTTTAGTTAAGCATGCTCACACGGGAGCAATTCTGGGATGGGTGACCTCCTGGGAAGTCCACGTAGAGGCGCTTAACTGGATCACTTCTCGTCAAAGGGAGGCTGCGGTCTCCAACAACCCGCCGTGGCCGAAGGGGCGCGGAGAGGGGTTGGGGTGGCATGGGAAGCGGCAAAGGAGGATCAGGAGCAGGCGAGCCGCCCGACTGACCGAGACCCAAGTCGGCGAGTACCTGCTTGGTAGTGCCGACCTGAGAATCAACGACATTCTCGGGGGCGTCAGCATTCTTCTTCTTCTTGTTCTTCTTCTCCTTCTTCCTCTCAAGCCTCTTCCTCTTCCTAGAAGCGAGGAAGTCCTCAAGCTCGGCGTCGCGAGCAAGCTTCCGCAATGGTGGTATCAGACTCGCAAGCTCGTCCATGTCCGCAGCAGCTTCCTCGGCAATACTACGCGACATCTTGAGCGATATCAGAAAAGTCGTGCCCTCAGAGACCCCTCCCCCTCTATATATAGAGCCGAAACGTCAACCAACGGGATGCCGACTATCAACCAATACTCGCCAGAAAGACAGCTCGTCGAATAAAGGGTTGGATGATTCTTTCCGAGCAACTACATTACTCGCAAAGAGCGGGGATTGTGTACAGCCCTCATTCTCCGAGGGTAGGACCCACTCATGGCCACGTAGATAAAAGTCAAAGTCAATAGTTCGAGATACCAAGATAAAGTCGGTCAGCAGGCATAGTGGAAGAGCTCGTCAAACGTAGGAGCAGAAGAAAGCCTAGGCGAGTAGGGTTGCACTCGTGCGAGTAGCCCGGATACTCGCCAAAAGGTGGGCGACCATAGGTGATACTCGCCCATTTGCCCGGGGAGATCGTCTCAACGTCGCTAGTCGCTGGGCAGGGGCTGGGCTATAAACCCCCCCCCCCCCCCCCCCCTACCCCTTGGTTTTCCTATAAATAGGACCACAGGGGTACTTGGATTGGCACCTGGACTTAAGCTCTCGAAACCCTGCTCTTGCATTCTGGAACCTGTCGCACTTGGCCGCTACTCCCGGTACTAGCCAAGCCGGTGCCTTCCTTGTACCCTGCTCGGTCATTTTTGGTCTTGGAGGGGAAGTCTCTTCGGAGCTTCTGGGTACGTGGTGGGACCTCCCTGCCACAGCACCTGAGGTCCGGTTCTTTGCTCTTCTAGCTCCGTAGTAGTCGCCAGCCAGGTCATCTCGTTGGACTGCTGGGCGAGTAGCCTCCGGCTGCATCGGTCTGAATCTTGAGGTCAGGATTTTCCTGGCGTCAACAATATGGTCCAACTAGACTATATTAACAATATTCATATGATTCTATGAAATTTTTTCAAAAAAGTATCGTGCCTGTAAAATTTTCATTTTTCCAATATATTTTATTTTTATTTATTTATTATTTTATTTTAAAAAGTATATTATTATTCGTTCACTTTTTGCATTTGGCGATACAAAAAAGAGTAGGATGATAACAAATGACAATTACAATATGACATTTTTTAGGCAATTGTTACAAGCACAACAGTTTTGGCTATTCATACACCAATTTTTATGAGTTATTACGTGCCTTTTGAAAATACCTCTTGTACATGCATATTTAGGAAAAGTGTACAACACGAAAATGTGAACATTTTTCCTAAAAATGCATGTACAAGACGTATTTTCAAAAATTCACTATAGTTTCGATCAGTTTTGAAAATACGTCTTGTGCGTGCATTTTTAGGAAACGTGTTCAACACGAAAGTTGTAGATCTCGACGAGATATACAATTTTTGTGTTGAACATTTTTCCTAAAAATGCATGTAAAAAAGCGTATTTTCAAAAGGCGTGTAATAACTCATAAAAATTGATTTGCAAATAGCCAAAACTGATGTGCTTATAACAATTGCCATTTTTTAATACTTTTTTACAAAGAGAATAGAGTATGAACCCGAGAAAAAGAGGAGCGCGTGAAAACCAAATGCCCATAAATTTGAAGTTATGGTGTTGTGGAAGCTTTTCTACGCTAAAGGAATAATATATTAAGAGAAATATCATGCGATTTTTATATTTTTTTTTAAGGTTGACAAAAGATATTGTTTGGGGATTCACTACTTTGTATTGACAAAAAAAACAACATCAAGTACTTATTTATATAAGGCTATCACCTTATCAACAGCTTCATCCTTACATTGTAAAAATCACTTAGCCCGTGATGGGGTTTTCTAAAACGGATCTGGTTGAACCTGTGTTTTTTCATCGCGACCTCGACCGGCTCGCCGATAGGATTCCAACGGACTCATTTACGTGTAATTCCGAATCACTTTGATCCTCCAAATGGACACCGCAACGCACACATACACATAACCGCACCCCATCACGGGGTCAAGTCAACCCCCACTATGGAGGAAGTGAAGAGACTGACGCAAAACCGCCGTCCAATAATGACAGCGAAACCGTCGCGCAATAACCGCCGCGTGGCGGCCGCCACGCCAACCGGGCTGCACCACCACGGTGCGGCCAAACCCGTCGGGGTGCGGCCAAAACCATTTTTCGGTCGGGCACCCATTTTTCCGGTCGGGCACGCATTTTCCGCCCGGGAGCACATTTTTCGCTCGTAAGCTCATTGTGCATTTTTCTCCCGGGCGCGCATTTTTCTTCCTGGGCGCGCATTCTTCACCCGAGCGCGCATTTTTCGGCCAGACACGCATTTTCCGTCTCGGGCGCGCATTTTTCCCCCATGCACGTATTTTTCGCCCGGTCGCTCATTTTGCGCCCGGTTGCGCATTTTGCGCCCGGGGGCGCATTTTTTGCCCGGGCGTGCATTTTCTGCCCGAACGCGCATTTTTCTCCCGGGAGCGCATTTTTTCGCCTGGGAGGATTGTGCATTTCTCGCCCGGGTGCACATTTTTCAACCGGGCGCGCATTCTGCATTTTTCGCCCGGGCGCACATTTTTTCCGTCAGGGCGCGCATTTTTCGCCTTTGCGCGCATCTTTCGGCCGGGCGCACATTTTCCGTTGCGGGGAGCATTTTTCTGGCCGGCCGCGCTTTTTTGCCCGAGGGCGCATTTTCCGCACGGGCAAGCATTTTTTCGCGCGGGAGCACATTTTCTGCACGGTCGCGCATTTTTTCGCCCGGTCGCGCATTTTTCGCCTGGGCGCGCATTTTTTACCCGTGTGCGTATTTATCGCCCGGGCGCGCATTTTTTGCCTGGACGCTCATTTTTCCACCGGACACGCATTTTTCCTTTCGAGCACGCATTTTGGGCACGTGCGCGCATTTTGGGCCTGGGCGTGCATTTTTCTCCTGGGCGCGCATTTTGGGACCGGTCGAACATTGTTCTCCTGGTCGCACATTTTGGGCCCAGTCGCGCTTTTTCCTCCCGGGCGCGCATTTTTCGCCCGTGCGCGCATTTTTTGCCCGTACTCTCATTTTTCGCCCGGGCACACATTTTCTGCTCGTGTGCTTATTTTCCGGCCCGGACGCGCATTTTTCCGTTTGAGCGCCATTTTCCGCTTTGACCCGCATTTTTTGTCAGGTCGCGCATTTTCTGCCCGCAACCTTATTTTTCCCTCAGAAGCGCATTTTTAATAAAAAAAATCACCGCAGCGATCAAGGTTTTCAGAACCGGACCGGACATTGAACCGGAAGTAGGAGAGGTTCAAGGTTTAACCGGTTGAACCGGTTGAACCAGGGTTGAACCGGATTTAACTACATATACTGATATATCATATATCATCTATCTAAACATAATTTCCACTCCACATCTGCATTGAATATATGATCGATACGATTATACGAACATAAAAAAACTTTGCACAATAATATATGTTTCATAATATGCACCATTTGATTCTACAAAGTTACCATAAGGACATACATGCATAACATAATGTTTTTCATTCATAAAACTTTAATGCAGTGAAAAAAGATCAGCAACTAACCATGAAAGTAATGCAGAAAGCCAGAAACATCACCATAATATATTATCAATAATCAAAATCAAATCTATCAATTGATTCCGCTCCAAATTCTTCAAGATCGATATGTTCTAGAATATTATCTGCACATTCATCATCTGCATAATAAAATTTGAAATAAACCAATCATTTCACATACAAGTAGATAAATATATAAAATAGTTGAGCATGTTTATATTTATATAAATTACTATTAGGGTGATCATTTTGTTGATTACAAGCCTGAACTTCTCCCACAATTGGCATTGCGATTTCTTGATAGATTTCACTCTCCAAATCATTATAATTAAGCTCTGGATTAGGCTCTTCCTCAACTACCCAGAAATCCACAGAATCAATACTCGTGTAATCAAGAGGATCATAACTTCTTTTTTTAAAGTATGTCCTACGAAAAATTACAATGTATGAGACACGATTCACATTCAAGACTTTATAACATAAAGGTAAAAGTGTAAAACAATAAAATTTCACATGTATGGATTTGCATACCTATCCCTCATATTTAGATTGTAGCGAACATACACAAGATCATTGAGTCTTTGATGCTCAAGGTGATTTCTTCGAGTTGTATGAATTTGCTCAAAGACACTCCAATTCCTTTCGCAACCAGAGGAGGATGAAGTTTGACTAAGTATACGAATAGCTAATTTTTGTAATTGTGGAGCACTAGAACCAAACATCTTCCACCATTCATCTAAGAAGGATAAAAATAATAGTACAGTTAAAAGCTAAATTGTAAAATAATATAACATAATCAAATTAACCTTTTTAATGTACTGACCTGGTTGCATTTCTTTGGACATTTTGATTGCGATCGGCTTCCCAAAGCTCTCAAGTTGATCACGATATAGCCTAACCTCATTCATTGCAACTGATGATTTATTACAAATGTCTTTATTACCAATAAGATCAATTAAACCTTGTACAACTTCGGGTTTATTACAGTAGTTGACTTGATCATATTGGAATGAAGGGTTCAAAAAATAAGCTGCAGAATGAATTCTTAAGTCTCAAAATAGCATCGATGGCTTTTTGTGCAAATGCTGAATTCAAAGCATTTATAGGAATACAACTATCAAAAAACCATCTTGCTACTGCCATATCAGCACGATGTACCACCTCTTTTGATGCCAATACACTTTTCAGAGAAGGTTGTGATCCTGCAGATGTTCTAGGAGCAAAATAATTTTCAACTTGATCTATTTTTCTTTTTCCTTTATCTTGTACGACAGAATTTTGAGACTTAAGAATTGAGGAAGTTCTTTCATCATTCACATGATCACCGTATGGATTTACGCTATCTAAGGATTCTTGGGCGTCTATTTTTTTGTCACTAATCAATTTTAAATTTTCCTGCATCTGATTCCGAATGTCTTGTGGAACTTTTTTGCAAGCACCGATATTTCCTTTTATACCAGCTAGATGTTGCTTCATCCTATTAATTCCTCCACCCTTATAAACCACTCCACAGTGTAAACACTTATAGTGTTTTTTACCATCAGAACTCTGAAGTAGGCTAAAATGATTCCAACCAGGATCATTTTTTTCACGCACAGCTTGTAAAGATACGCTAGAAGGCTCGGTAGGAGTATTCATTTTCTGGTATAATCAAATTAAACACAATACTCCAAAACATAAGAATAACAATTAACAACATTGAATTTTCAAGAACAGAGCATTCTAGCACATCTAGCAATCTAGCACATCTACTAACAAATAATGAATCATTTCAGTTAAGTTTTACCTAAAGTAATGAAATTGTTGAACAATTCATGTCCTACCCCTTACTGACCAGCACCATAGAAGAATGGCGCAGGATTGTTAAAGAGAAGTTTAATATCAGTCCATTAGCATTCAAAGCTAGACATCTGCCAAAGAAGGCTCGTCCGCATTGCCAAGATGGACTCAACATTTCATAATACCAACAAAAAAAACCTTGGCATCTGAAAATTTAGGGGAAACCGTTGACTTCAGACAGTGCTTCCGAATGCTAGAACTGGATCACTTGAGATCATTAGCATTCAAAGCTGGCATGCGGAGATACTTTTAGAAATCATTTCAAGGGAGATTAGTATCATTATGATTTTAGTTAGAAACAGCTGATTTACTGCGGTTGCATTTGAATCGGATACACTCTAGATCTTCAGATACGATTGAAATCAACAGACACAAAACTCAAGTGTTCCAAAAAAAATAAGATGAAAAAGCGTTTTAAGAAAAAAGAAATGTGAAGATCAGAAGACGATGTCATGATTCAGAAGACCCTGGCTAGGCTTGAGAAATCAGAAATCGTTACCTCCAAGGCTCCAAATCGATCACCCGACGAAGTAGTCGTGGAGAGGGAGGAATATCGGGAGGAAGAAGAAGTGAAGAACTGAGATCTTCTCGCCGGTCACCTCCAAATCGATCGGTTAGCTTGCTCGCTCCTCGCCGGGTGCCCCCAAATCGTGTCGGCGAAGTAGTCGTGGAGAGGGAGGAATATCGGGAGGAAGAAGAACTGAGATCTTCCTGAACAAATCGTGCCGGCGAAGTAGTCGTGGAGAGGGATGTTACCAAATCGTGCCTTTCTCGCCGTTTCTCTCTCCTGAACAAACCCTAAAGGCCTAAAGCATAAACATAAATGGCGGCCCTCCATCTGCACCGTTGGATTTGAAATCCACGGTTCATTTGATAACCGGCCGGTTACAGTAAAACCGGGCCGGTTCCCGGTTGCCCGGTTCGACCAGCCGGTCAGCCGGTTTTCGCCCGGTTCTTGGCGAATCCGGTTCTGGGCATTTAACCGGACCGGACTGGCGACCGGTCGACGGTTCGACCGGTCGGACCGGCCGGTCCGGTCCGGTTATGAAAACGTTGGCAGCGATGATTTGTCAAACAGTTTATAAACTGTTTCTGATTTCTAAAAATCTCTGTAAAAAGAGTTCACCTAAACATATCTTCTTTCGCAATATGTATTTTGGAAAAGCTGATTTTCCTACCTTTCTTTTGCCACTACTCATTCTCATTTCTGAAAAGCTCTCTCAAACAGACCTGTTGCGGATCACTCAAGGCTCCGGTAGACCGGACTAAATTGGACTGTCTTAGCCCGGGAGCGTTCGAGCGTGCAATCAGTCACAGAAAAAGAGAAAGCTGACAAGGCAATTTTTTTAACGTGGAAAACCCGTCAACTGGGTGAAAAACTAGGCGGTCGGGTCTGTGTCGGCCGAAACCTCCACTATTTGTTGGTTGTTGTACAAACC
This sequence comes from Dactylorhiza incarnata, assembly GCA_033032865.1. Classification (NCBI taxonomy): domain Eukaryota; kingdom Viridiplantae; phylum Streptophyta; class Magnoliopsida; order Asparagales; family Orchidaceae; genus Dactylorhiza; species Dactylorhiza incarnata. The sequence goes on along the minus strand of JAWHQI010000044.1, from coordinate 3,877,450 downwards.
TACTTTAAAGAACTCGAGGGCGACAGGTCGCCTCTCGTTACAATTGTTGAGAGAGAGATACTCGAAGGGTGACAAGCCACGGCTCCTGGAGCTAAGACTTTTGTCTGATGCAGAGGGGGATGCTGCGCTCTAAGCGCTCTAGAGGTTTTGACTGCAGCTTAAAGGTTGGATCGATGTGCTCTGTGTGTCTTTGTCTCTGCCGGTTGTCTCCTGCTGCGCGAGAGGAGTTTGGAGTGTTGTTCTTGCTGGAAGCTGGAGCTTTTGTTCTTGAGTGCGCGGAGTGCTTATTGCTGAGTACGCGGGGCTATGCTTGGACGGTCTCGAGAGCGGAGCGCGCGGAGGCGTGCTTGGAGCGGTCTTGAGAGCGGAGCACGCGGAGGCGCGCTTGGAGCGGTCTTGAGAGCGGAGCGCACGGAGGCGCGCTTGGAGCCGTCTTGAGAGCGGAGCGCACGGAGGCGCGCTTGTGAGCGCGCAAGGAGGAGGCGCGCTTGTGAGCACGCAAGGAGGACACGCGCTTGTGAGCGGTCTTGAGAGCGGAACGCACAGAGGCGTGCTTGGAGCGGTCTTGAGAGCGGAGCGCACGGAGGCGCGCTTGGAGCGGTCTTGAGAGCGGAGCGCACGGAGGCGCGCTTGGAGCGGTCTTGAGAGCGGAGCGCACGGAGGCGCGCTTGTGAGCGCGCAAGGAGGAGGCGCGCTTGTGGGCGCGCAAGGAGGAGGCGCGCTGATGAGCGCGCAGGGAGGAGGCGCGCTTGTGAGCGCGCAGGGAGGACGCGCGCTTGTGGGCGCGCAAGGAGGACGCGCGCTGGTGGGCGCGCAAGGAGGACGCGCGCTTGTGAGCGCGCAAGGAGGAGGCGCGCCTGTGAGCGCGCAAGGAAGAAGGAGGAGAGAGAAAATCTGTAGGAGGATTTTCCCGGCTGGAGAGAGAGAAAGTCTCAAAAGGGGGGAGAGATGGAGGAGGAGAAGATCAGAGAGCCCCCCTTTGAAAGGAGGCATAGGGGGTATTTATAGGCTGAGGAGTGGAAGTTACGGTGGTTACCGTGGATAACCACCAAACGGAGGGCCGAGGTCGTTTGTGACGATCAAGGGCCGCGGAGGCCCGTAAAGATCGGACGGTGGAGAATGATCCAACCACGAAGGTGGTTACCGGGCGATCAACGGCGGCGACGGCGGTGGGCGGCCATGGGTGGTCGGCCGCCAAGGGGTGGCCGACCATGGGGGTGGCCGGCCAAAAAGGGGGACCGGCCAAAGGGGGGCCGGCCATGGCTGCCGGCCACAAAGGGGGCGGCCGGCGGGTGGTGGTGGCCGGCGGCCAGTGGCGGCGGCGGCGGCCGGCCGGCCAGTGGTGGCGGCCGGCGGCGGCGGCGGTTGCGATCCCGCGCGGGGCAGTTGGGATCCCGCGCGAGGTGGTTTTGGATCGTTGCGCGGTGGTTTGGATCCGCCGCGTGGTAGTGGGATCCAGTGCGGGAGAGTGGGATTTGGTGTGCGGTGGTTTCGGTATCCGCTGCGCCGTAATGAGATCTAGCGCGCGGGAATGGGATCCGGTGCGCGGGAGTTATTATTTTTCCCATAAATAGGGGGAACCCATCATTTGCCCCCCAAATCCTACGCTTGGAGCGCACGGAGAGCGACAGGATTTTACCTTTACGACTTGCATTCGTGAGCGATGGCCGGAGTGAATTCGGGTGCGGAGGTTGGCGGCGAAGATGGCGGTGCCAAGGTGAGCGTGAGGGTGAAAGGTCCGACTTCCACAGAGGCGGGCGAACGGGCGCACAAGAGGCGCGGGGAGTCGCGTGGAGAGAACGGGCGGCCGCGTGCCTGCGCGGGCTGCCGCGGGCTCGCGCGGAGGGGCGCGCGCGCGGGCCGCACCCGCGCGTGCTTGCGCGGTTGGGCGCGTGCGGGGGCCGCGCCCGAGCATGCTCGCGCGACGGGACGCGCGTGCGGGCTGCGCCCGCGCGTGCTCGCGCGGTAGGGCGCACACGCGCGGGCTGCCGCGTGGGCTGGCGCGCAGACTACCGCACGGCGGTAGCGCGGGCTGCCGCGCAGACTACCGCGCGGCGGTAACGCGGGCGCGCGCGCGCGCGGGCTGTTGCGCGGGTAGTCGCGCGAGCTGCTCCCGCGGGGTCTGCCGCGTGCTTGCGCGCGTGTTCTCGGGGCTTACCTGCGCGCGAAGTTCGCGTGGTGGTTAGCCTTGCGGATGGACTCCCCTTATCCTTACCTGAGGTTCGTACTGACTGTTTTCCCTTTATCTTTCTGGCTTCTCGGCGTGGCGGGCAAAGTCGCCCAATGCGACTGGCCTCGAGTCTTACTCTTGATCATGTTGCCATATGGAGGAGGCGCTTCAACCTGCCCCCCGAGTTGGAGGTTCGGATCCCGGATCCTGAGGAGCGAGCACAGAATCCGCCTCGGGGTTGGATGACCATTTGCGAGTCATCGCTTCGGAGCGGCTTTTGCCTCCCGGCCTGCGAGGAGGTGATCGAGATCCTAAAATTTTGCGGCATCTCAGTGTCATTGTTTACGCCTCAGAGGATGGTGCGGATCATGGGGCTGATCGCCTTCTTCCGAGAGCACGGTGCGAAGTTCTCCTTGGGCCTCTTCAAGGAGTGGTGTGAAGTGCGGGTTGATAGCGGAGGTCGTATATTGAAGTCTTCAGCAACAAGAGATGGATGGAGTTCGAGACCTGGGTGGATCGCCGCCACGGGAACACTTTATTTGGCTACGTCAGGAACCCGGAGGGGTTACCGGAGGTGTGGAGCACTTTGCCAGATCGCTGCCGGCGCCTTAGAGGACATGAGCGGGAGTTTTCTCCCGTTCTCGGATTTTCAGATGCTCGAGAGCTGGGGAACATTCTGCACAGTATTTCCCTGTTCGTGGACGAGAAGCGCCTGCTTCTATGTGGGTTGTCCGTTGATGCTGGTCGTGCTGCTGCCATTCCTCTTGTTCGAGACAGGAAGAGGAAGTTGGTGTTCAGAGGTCTTGAGGAGCCAAGTCCTGCTCCTCCACCGGTACAGGATACTCCTCAGGAGGAGGCGGCTCCGTGTGCATCTGGAGCTGATGGTGAGCCGGCTGATGAGGAGCTCGAGGTCCTGGGATCTTCTGCCCCCCAGGCTTCCCCGGAGCGGGGCACAGCTCGAAAGGTGTCGGAAGGGAAGAGGGTCTCTTCCTCCCTGGAGGCCATGAACCAGGCGGTAAGCAGGATTTCTTCTTCATTTTGCCCTGCGTCTTCTGAGGTTGCGGCTCTAACTTATCTACTTTCTTTTGCATATGGAGGCTCAGGCGTCGATCGCGCTCACGTGGAACGAGCATTACGTGAGCTTGAAGGACGGGTTTATGGCCATCCAGGGCGAGCTCCGGGAGGCGAGGGGCGCCCTTGCAGAGTCGGAGAGACGACGGGATCGCGACGTCTCGCGCTTCAGGCGGATTGGCTCCGAGATGCAGGATGAGCTGGGGAGGACCAGGGCCGGGCTTGGTGCGGAGAAGGCGGCGTTGGAGGAGGCCTTGCGCTCCCTAGAGGCATCTCGTGGTGACGTGGTGTGTCGGGTTGCAGAGCTGGAGCAGTGCCGAGCTGAGATAGCGCGTCTTTCTTCCGTGGAGCGGGAGACCGAGCTGAAGGCGGCTGGCTTGGCTGAGTACCTGGAGTCAGTTGATTACCTGCGGGACCGCTGCTTGATTTCTGAGGAGGTCCGAGACGTGATCTGGACTCAGGAGGTGGAGCCTCAGCTGGAGGACTCGCGAGAGCTTGCCCTTCGACAGGGAGTGTCGAAGGCTCTTCGGATGGTGTCCCGGAAGCGGGGCTATGATGTTAGTGGCCTCGGATTTGACGACCTCTCGGAGGAGGAGGACCATAGTCCTGATGAAGAGTGATTTCTTTAGCTGCTTGTAGCCGTGTTTGCCGGATGTGGCTGTATCTCTTTTATTGTATTCATCGTATTTGTTCATCTGCACGATTTTGTCAATCTGGTTGTTAGCACCTGCATAGTTTGATTATTTTCAAAGTTACAGAGGAGTTTGCGCGGACTTGAGCTCGCGGCTTTTATGTTAGTCAAAAAATTAGTTTGCACGAGTCTGGCTCGCGGCTTTTATATAAAATAGGTGCACGAGTCTGGCCCGCGGCATTATAATAAAATAGGTGCACGAGTCTGGCCCGCGACTTTTTGCACGAGTCTGGCCCGCGGCTTTTTGCGCGAGTCTGGCCCGCGGCTTTTTGCGCGAGTCTGGCCCGCGGCTTTTTGCGCGAGTCTGGCTCGCGGCTGTTTGCACGAGTCTGGCTCGCGGCTTTTTGCGCGAGTCTCGCTCGCGGCTTTTTGCACGAGTCTGGCTCGCGGCTTTTTGCGCGAGTCTCGCTCGCGGCTTTTTGCACGAGTCTGGCTCGCGGCTTTTCGCACGAGTCTGGCTCGCGGCTTTGTTTGCACGAGGATTGCTCGCGGCTTTGCCGGAGAATGTAAGTATTCAATCCGGTGGCCATCGTGAGGGGGGCAGACCCTGGCGATGGCGGGCGTCGTCGGGCAGTCATGCTAGAGAATGTAAATTCGATCCAGCGCCAGAGAATGTAAATTCGATCTGGTTGCGGGGCCTAGCCACGGGTCAGAGAATGCCAATATTCGATCTGGGAGAAAAGACTACTGGAGAATGCAAATTCGATCCAGAGCTGCGAGTAAAGATCTGCGCTGGCACTGGAGAATGAAAATTCGATCCAGGTTGTGTTGGCTTTTTCGGTTGAGGGGACCACCGGAGAATGAAAATTCAATCTGGGGGCTGCAGATGGAGGCTTGCGCTAGCGCTGGAGAATGAAGATTCGATCCAGGTTGTGCCGCCTATTTTCGATTGAGAGGACCGCGCTGGCTTTGGCGAATGAAAATTCGACCAGGTTGCGTAGCCTCTTCCTGCGGGAGGATACTAGGTCACCTTGCCCCCCAGTGTTTGATCTTTCGGCGGCGCTGATGGCTTTTCCTTCCATGATGCCAAGTCACGAGTATCGTTGGGCTGGTGATACTGTCGTTTAGATCTTCTTGGAATGCGGGGAACTCATTCCCACAGACGGTGCCAAACTGTTGCGGATCGCTCAAGGCTCCGGTAGACCGAACTAAATTGGACCATCTTAGCCCGGGAGCGTTCGAGCGCGCAATCAGTCACAGAAAAAAGGAAAGCTGACAAGGCAATTTTTTTAACGTGGAAAACCCGTCAACTGGGTGAAAAACCACGCGGTCGGGTCTGTGCCGGCCGAAACCTCCACTATTTGTTGGTTGTTGTACAAACCTACTTTAAAGAACTCGAGGGCGACAGGCCGCCTCTCGTTACAATTGTTGAGAGAGAGATACTCGGAGGGTGACAAGCCACCGCTCCTGGAGCTAAGACTTTTGTCTGATACAGAGGGGGATGCTGCGCTCTAAGCGCTCTAGAGGTTTTGACTGCAGCTTGAAGGTTGGATCGATGTGTTCTGTGCGTCTTTGTCTCTGTCGGTTGTCTCCTGCTGCGCGAGAGGAGTTTGGAGTGCTGTTCTTGCTGGAAGCTGGAGCTTTTGTTCTTGAGTGCGCGGAGTGCTTGTTGCTGAGTACGCGGGGCTATGCTTGGACGGTCTTGAGAGCGGAGCGCGCGGAGGCGCGCTTGGAGCGGTCTTGAGAGCGGAGCACGCGGAGGCGCGCTTGGAGCGGTCTTGAGAGCGGAGCGCACGGAGGCGCGCTTGGAGCGGTCTTGAGAGCGCACGGAGGCGCGCTTGTGAGCGCGCAAGGAGGAGGTGCGCTTGTGAGCACGTAAGGAGGACGCGCGCTTGTGAGCGGTCTTGAGAGTGGAACGCACAGAGGCGCGTTTGGAGCGGTCTTGAGAGCGGAGCGCACGGTGGCGCGCTTGGAGCGGTCCTGAAAGCGGAGCGCACGGAGGCGCGCTTGGAGCGGTCTTGAGAGCGGAGCGCACGGAGGCGCGCTTGTGAGCGCGCAAGGAGGAGGCGCGCTTATGGGCGCGCAAGGAGGAGGCGTGCTTCTGAGCGCGCAAGGAGGAGGGGCGCTTGTGGGCGCGCAAGGAGGAGGCGCGCTTCTGAGCGCGCAAGGAGGAGGGGCGCTTGTGGGTGCGCAAGGAGGACGCGCGCTTGTGAGCGCGCAAGGAGGACGCGCGCTGGTGAGCGCGCAAGGAGGACGCGCGCTGGTGAGCGCGGAAGGAGGATGCGCGCTTGTGAGCGCGCAAGGAGGACGCGCGCTGGTGAGCGCGGAAGGAGGACGCGCGCTTGTGAGCGCGCAAGGAGGACGCGCGCTGGTGAGCGCGGAAGGAGGACGCGCGCTTGTGAGCGCGCAAGGAGGACGCGCGCTGGTGAGCGCGGAAGGAGGACGCGCGCTTGTGAGCGCGCAAGGAGGACGCGCGCTGGTGAGCGCGGAAGGAGGACGCGCGCTTGTGAGCGCGCAAGGAGGACGCGCGCTGGTGAGCGCGGAAGGAGGACGCGCGCTTGTGAGCGCGCAAGGAGGACGCGCGCTTGTGAGCGCGCAAGGAGGAGGCGCGCTTGTGAGCGCGCAAGGAAGAAGGAGGAGAGAGAAAATCCGCAGGAGGATTTTCCCGGCTGGAGAGAGAGAAAGTCTCAAAAGGGGGGAGATCGAGATGGAGGAGGAGAAGATCAGAGAGCCCCCCCTTTGAAAGGAGGCATAGAGGGTATTTATAGGCTGAGGAGTGGAAGTTACGGTGGTTACAGTGGTTGCCGTGGATAACCACCAAACGGAGGGCCGAGGTCGTTTGTGACGATCGAAGGGCCGCGGAGGCCCGTAAAGATCGGACGGTGGAGAACGATCCAACCACGAAGGTAGTTACCGGGCGATCAACGACGGCGACGGCGGTGGCCGGCCACCAAGGGGTGGCCGGCCAAAAAGGGGGACCGGCCAAAGGGGGGCCGGCCACCAAGGGGGCGGCCGGCGGCGGAGGCCGGCGAAGGCGGCGGCCGGCGGCCGGCGGAGGCGGAGGCGGCGGTCGGCGGCGGCCGGCGGAGGCGGCGGCCGGCGGCGGCCGACGGAGGCGGAGGCGGCGGCCGGCGGCGGCCGGCGGAGGCGGAGGCGGCGGTCGGCGGAGGCGGCGGTCGGCGGAGGCGGCGGCCGGCCGACGGTGGTGGCGGCCGGCGGCGGCCGGGGGCAGCGGCCGGCGGCGGCGGCGGCGGCCGGCCGACCAGTGGTGGCGGCCGGCGGCGGCGGCGGTTGCGATCCCGCGCGGGGCGGTTGGGATCCCGCGCGAGGTGGTTTTGGATCGTTGCGCGGTGGTTTGGATCCGCCGCGTGGTAGTGAGATCCGGTGCGGGAGAGTGGGATTCGGTGTGCGGTGGTTTCGGGATCCGCCGCGCCGTAATGGGATCTAGCGCGCGGGAATGGGATCCGGTGCGCGGGAGTTATTATTTTTCTCATAAATAGGGGGAACCCATCAAGACCCTTAATCTCAATCTATAGAGATTTGATATTTGCAAGCTTATACAGGATGTTAGATGATAATTCAATGTCTTCATACACTTAGATATAAGTAAACTTGATTTTTATCATGTGCTTGCATGTACAACATGTACAAGACAACAATAATTGTTGTGTTAAAAACATTAATCTCCCGTATATTTTTTTGCTTCCGGAAAATTTTTATAATTATTTTGATTTGGTATTTTGGAAATGAGTGATGTCGCCGTGCTTTTACAATTATCACGATATAATCGTAATCGACTTCTCGTGCACGTTGCAGTGGGGGTGTAAACGAGTCGAGCTTGGCAAAAATTTCAAGCTTGAGCTCGAGCTAAATATTTCGAGCTCGACGAACTCATCCTTCTTGGCTCAAACTCGTGACCAGTATATTGAGCTCGAACTTTCGAGCTCGCGAGCTTGAGTCGAGCTCGAGCTGCTCGCATGTTTTTTGCTCATAAAACTGTTTTTATTTATATTTATATATATTTTAAAAATATTACCCAAAAAAGCTCGCGAACTCCTGAACAAGGGCAATCGAGCTCGAGTCGAGTTTTTTCGAGCCGTCTCATCGTGCTCACGAGCCGACTCGACTCAACTTGCACTCCTACGTTGCACTAATAATCGTTGTCATGCTCGAAATCAAAATTTTTTAGTCAAACTCATCTCGAAATCTATTTTGAGTCGAGCCGGCTCAACTCGAAAGGGCTTGATTTCGAGCCGGCTCGAAATCGAATCAACCCAGCTCGGAATTGAATAATTTTTCTCTTTACTCCTATTTGGCTCGAAATTGAATTGGGTAATCTCTAAATTTAGCAAATGTAACACTTACAGAGTTTACTTTTTTATTTATGTTTATTTTTTAATGTTTTTAATTTTAAAATAATAATATATTAATTAATACATAATATTTTTAATCAATTAAAGCGGATTCGAAACATATTTCGAGCGATTCAGAGCTAGCTCGAAATCAACTCAAAATGCGATTTAAATTAATATTGGAGCAACTTTCAAATTTCGAATAATATGCTCATCCCTATTATGATCTACAATAATATAAGAACTAAAACTCAGGTATGATATACTTATCCTTTATTTAAATATATTGTTTATGGACTGCTATTTTTGGGTAAGTATTAATTGTTGTCATTAATGACATCATGTATGGGTTGGGCCCACCATGCACTAGGTTGCCGTGTGGCTTGGGCCCACCATGCGCTAGGTTACCGTTTAGCGCAAGATCCCCAACACGGCACCCTAGGGTTTTATTGGAAGATACCAACAACTGCCACGTGGCCGAATGGGCTCTAGACTCTCTATAAACTGGTTGCTTGCAAGCAAGGAAGCCGTTATCTTTCGCCCAAATAAGGAAACTAAAGGCGGGAACGACTAAAGGCGGTGATATTACCACAACCGCCGGTGAAAATATTCAACTCGTGTCTTCTCATTTACGGAACTTGTTATTTCTTTGCTTTTTAATTATTTAGTAAATTTATATTTATACTATAAAAAATATTAAATTAAATTTTTATATTTACATGATCATCAAATTATTTTCTATTATTTTTATTTAAAATAAAATCTAGATTATAAAATTAAATTTCAATATATATTAAAAACTAAAAGCACGCAGAATATATTATTAAATTTTAGTAAAATAAAATAAATTGAATGCTAATAACAATGCGAATATTTAAGATGTTGCTATTGAACTATGTGACCTTCAGACTTTCATAGCCACCCGATTAAAAATTTTGATGTCCAATAAGTTGTCCTTTAACAAAATATTTAATAAATTTATTGTTATATATCCGTAGAGGCTTTGGGGTGCGTCTAGGAAAAACTCCACTAAAAGGATGTGGGGTCAACGGTCAACGCATGATCGTCCGGGTTGAGGAGGTCGGGCCCGCCATTTTCACCGCCAACACGTGAGCACGCACGCGCGTCGCGCCACACCATGATCGAACCCCGCTACTGGGGTGCGGTTAGCACCCCACTAGTGGGGTGCGAATAGCCGCACCCCCCATAGTGGGGGAGCGCCAAACCGCACCCCATGAGGGGTGCGGGCAAGGCACCCCATGAGGGGTGCGGGCAAGCCGCACCCCCCTTTGGGGTGCGGCCAAACCGCACCCCCATGAGGGGTGCGGCCAAGCCGCACCCCACGAGGGCCGCACCCCACGAGGGGTGCGGCCAAGCCGCACCCCATAAGAGGTGCGGCCAAGAGGAGTCGCCCCCCTCCCTCGGGCGCGGCCACGCCACGCCCGCCTTTAGGGGCGATCGAACCGCCCTCCCCCGAAGCAAGGTTGGGGTAAGTCCCCCCTCTTCCGGCTCGCCACCCGCTTTTCGGGCTCCGGGCTCCGCCCGGAGCATTCTCACATTTCCGACTCGCTCATTTTTCCGACTCGGCTCGCTCACTTTTTGTCTTTTCAGTTTCTCACTTTTCAGGAACAGCTTGTCGTCTTTCCTCGAAGGGCAGGATGGTCATTTACGAAAAATGGTGATCTGTAGGCTCTGAACCGGAAAATATGATTCGTCCTCCCAGGTGGTTATGGTGGTTACAACGACATAATTACCGGGCTACCCCCGACCAAAGCTATAAAAGGACCCCCTAGTCTTCATTTGAGAGGGTCCGACTTGATGACTATAGAGAGCTCCTTGAAGATTTCCACGGATTTCTCCTTCGGCGCTTGAAGATCTCCTTTGTGGACTTGAAGTTTTTCTTCGTCCCGAAAGGCGACTCAGCGCTCTCACTTTCGTCTTCACGAAAGCGGACAAGGCATTCTCACTTTCGTTCTCTACCGTTCTCAGAAGGAAAAGACTTAGCTTTTTCCGAGAGGTGGTCTGTCACCCTCGGAACGTTCTCTCTCTCTCTCTCTCTAATATTGTAACGAGCGGCGGCTTGTCGCGCTCGAATTCTAAACACCGGATTGCAACCTCTCAGAAGATAGTGAAGTTTGGTCGGCACAGCCCCGACCGCGTGGTTTTTTTACCCTTTCCGGGTTTTTCCACGTTAAAACGTCCCAGTGTATTCAACGAATTTCTCTGTGACTGTTTGCGCGCTTGGTTCTCTCCCGAGCTAAGGTGGTTCAAGTAAACCGGTCTACCAAGAGCCCTAAGCGACCCGCAACATTTATATATGTTTATTCAGCAATTTTTTCTCAATATGGCTTGTCTCTCTTCTCAATTATCGACAAATGTTTACATATAATCTCATTTGTTAACTCTTATATCAATCACCCACATTTTACGAAAATTGAATTTTAGTAACATTTGTTTGCTATAAGTTGAAAATGGGGTGCCGAGAAGAGAGATTCGAACGCAAAACAAAAAGATAAAAACACAAAGAACACACAGATTTAAGAGGTTCACCCAAAACCGGGCTACATCCTCTATCCCGCCTCCGCTTCACCTTCTTGTATTCACCAAAAAGATTACAAAACACACAAGGTTACAAGGATCAAAACCGATCCTACCTCGCACCCCTCTCTTTGGACAAGAAACGGAGAAACCACCGCCGAAAACGCCTCTTCACGAAACTCCTCGTAGACGCGTCCAAACTCTCAGCCGAAAACCGCTGAGAAGAAAACCCTTAACTCTAGATCCGGGTTACATGCCTTTAAGTAGGCCACGGAACCGAAATCCAGATATACGCACACCCGGATATCACAAATCGAAATTTGGCTCGGGGCGTTGCCCCCGAACCCCCACCCGCTGACCGGACCGCCGCCGGGGACTCGCCGCCCCGAGACCCCCGCGTTCGCTGGTACTTCAATCATCGGAGAGAGTCACGTTCCGACGTCTCTAAGCTCACGTGGGCTAACCCGGTGTGAGAAACAAGAGCGTCGGAAGTGTTCCCCAACTCCAACAGAAAATAGTGGGAACAAATTGTCAATCATACATATATGTATTAGCTATGAAATTTCAAATTGTGGCTAATATTTAAGAGAATTGTTATTTGAGTAGGGAAATCATAGATTTTCATTATGCGCATCTCTCAAGTGAACCACAATTGTTACCTGTAATTTTTTTTTGTTATCCACAAAGCCAATGAAAAAGAAATAAAAAAAAATATGAAAGATAAGACATTCATGCAGCTGGATCACAATACATTCTTCAAGATGAGACAATGTCAGACAATAGACACCCGTCACACAATAGTAACCAGACAAAATCATTACTATCTATGAAGCTCATACATTACCATGGTGGTTGCATGAATGTTGTAAAAAAAAGTGGAAAGGCGTGAATGTTTCATGCAGTTGAAAAAATATTGCAGAAGCTGCAAACAAAGATTCAAGAGGGGAGAATATTTTTCCTACATGAGATTTTTTTTGTTGGTTCTCTTAGTGACATTTATTGTAGACATGGTTCAATTTTCGGGTCAATTGAATAAATCAGGCGGAATATATGTTGTCCGAGTCATAAAAAACTAACTCACGGTTCAACCTGTAGGTTGTCTTCTTCAAATGATTGTTGCTGAATTTTGTTAGCAACAAAATTAAGAAGAATTTGAAAATTCCAGCAACAATTAAGTGCGCTCGAACTTGAGCGACCTCGACAATGGTGTGGGATGGACATCCCACCCACCACCCCTTTAGATCTTCTTTAGAACAACAAATCATGTGAAGGCATGAAATAGAAGATAGGCTTGAGACCTGAAATTTTTCGTATAGAGAAGGCATCGCCATCTCATGATATGTGATAAAAACTAAGACTCCATTTGGCACGACGATTTTGCTCCGGTGAGCTTGGACAAAAACACCAGTATCGTAATAGAAGGTATGTTTGGCATGACAACGGTTAAGATCACCACCAAGAAAAGATAACTAGTTTTGAACTTAAAAGTGGATGAAGTTCCTTAAGTGAGGTCGATCGTTCATAATTACCGCATTCATAACCGCTAACGTCATGCAAAACAGAGCCTAAATCATGCAACAATCTGGGGTTGGTCCTTCTTACAGCAGAAGAGGGAGCTACCGACAAAACAAGTAAGTAATAAATTTAAGAAATTACTGTGAAAATGTCATTCAAAAGTTGTATCTCTTGCACAAAATGTTTGTAACATCTGCAATATATATATATATATATTTGTATCAATTATAAACAACAAATCTTGATATATCATTAGAGTTACATAGCAAATCTTTTCATTGAAGTGTCTCTCCACATTATGCAGATAGACTCTTAAACTCGTGCGAGAGAAATATACATATTCAATCTAACTGAGACGCGTGTTGGGCGCGTTCTCAATCAGTGCAATGTCCTACATAATCTAGACAACCGACAAAACCAACTAATTAATACCATAAGAATCTCAAGTGTTTCTCACCATATACTTATTTTTCTCACTTTTCGAGTTTTTTATTTCTCTCATAAAATTCACGTCGAAAGCTCAATTTTGTTCGCGCGTGTGAGACGACTAAACTTTCAAGTTAACGCAACATAATGTGCTTACTCAAAGACGTCAACTAGGCTGCTACATAAATTAATTCTTTATTTTTTGGCATTTAACCGTTTTTGTAAAACATATTCCAAATCTAGCCCGTATGGGGTTATAGTTGCGTCTAGGGTTGGGTATATCAAACCCGCCCATGCCGGCCGCCCATGCCATGTACATTTCTGAATCCATACTCAAATTAGTGTCTTTTAATTGGGATTACTGATGTCATTAAAGCAATTAATGAACAAGTTCTTTTTCCTTTTCATATTTTTATCTTTTGAAATAAAATTATTCATCATGCTATATTATGGGTGCTCTTATTAGCAAACCTACTTTGGTTGCTAGCAAACCATTACTACTAGCAAACCGGCACTTTTGAAAATGGCTATTTGTAAACCTTTTTGTTATTAGCAAACCACCGATAAATTTAAAAAAAAAAATCAATCATATTATATGTGGCATTAAAGCATTTTCAAATAAACATTATAGTAAACATTGTTTGTTAGCATTACATATAATTTATGTAAACAAAAAATGTTCCAAAGCTTTCTTTAGTGCTCCAAAAGATTTTTAGATGCCCCAAAATTTGATGATCCCCTCCAAATCTTTCTTTAGCTTATCAAAAAGTCTTTAAATGCAACAAAATATATCTTTAAGCGTCCCAAAATTTGTATGACCATATCCTACAAACAAAAAAAGATTGATATTAGTAAGCAATGTTTTTTAAAGAATAAAATTGAAAATTTGAAAATAATTAGCATACTTTGTTCCCTTGATGACTTTCATGATTATGTGTCCCACATTTTACTTCCACAGTCCATTCATCTGAGAAGACATTTTTTATCCCAATCACATTAAAGGGGCAACCGCAACGCTTACTAGTAGATTTTCTTAAATTTTGTTTAGTCCAACCTTTTTTACATTGTTTCTCGCGGTAAAATTCACTTCTATCACACCCAAGAAATACATGTGGCCGTGCTTTACCACCTTCTAATTTATCTGAACCTTTAACTGTGACAGCAAAACTACAAGATTTGCCAATATTACGAGCCCAATCAATCAACACCTCCCGAGATGGAAACTGAATTTTTGTTTCAAAATGACTACCAACATCAACTTTCACATCCGAACCACTACTCAACAATGAAATGAACAAAATATCGCAGTCAATAAAATCATATCGACGCAATCTCAACATTACACTATAAAATGTTGCATAGGGTACCTTTCAGTTGATGGATTATAGATAGCAACCTCCATGGAGGATTCAACACCAAATGCAGTTTCTTAGATTCTTCCTAAACTCCAGTTAATCTACAGAAATTACAAACTCAGGTTAATACCAAATGGAATAAAGTTTTGTTTTCTTCCTAATGTGAGCGGAAGATGCAGCAACTCACATATATCTCTTTCAGAGCAAAGCAAGAAATGGATATGAATGAAAAAAAAAATAGAGAGAAGGAAAAAAAACATAGAAAGATCTATCTAAGAAATGGATATGAACGGAACTCCCCCACACCAAGAAAGGGATGGTTTACATGTAAGAAAATGACCAAGAATATCATACATGTTTCAGAATCGAGCATAAAAAGGAACCTGGACTGATGGCAGCCGGCGAGGAAGAAGAACAGTGAATCCCGAGCAGGTATCAGCGACGGCGCTGGCTCGCGAGTAGGTATCGGCAACGAAGAAGAAGCACTGCACTACAAATGAAAACGATGGCGGCGAGATTTGGTGGAGGGAAATCGCCGGCGACGAGGGCAGAATATGGGATCGCGAGGAGAAACCAGCGAGCGGAAGCGGAACACGGAATCGCGAGAGAGAAAACAGTGAGCGGCTAGGGCAGAATACGGGTTTTAAGAGTGGTTTGCTAGCAACTAGATTCCGGGTTAAAAAAATACACAAGAAAATGACTGAACCGGTTTATTATGGTTTGCTAACAGCCAAAAGGGGTTTGCTAATAAGAGCACCCTATATTATTAATTTACTAAATATGTTAAAGTGTTCCTCAACAATAATATATTTTATTTTTATATTATCATCTTTATATTTTTAGTTGAAATAGAATTATACTATATATGCATTAAAATTGATATTTGATGAAGATGACTATCAAATTTTGCACTAAGATTGGATATTATTGATATTATTTTAAAATAAAATAAATTATAAAAAAACTGATTATTATCAAGATAGTACATTAGCATAAGTTGCCACTTGCCACGGTCCTTTGATTGCGTGAAGAGTAGTTTTATCCCCAGAGCGAAATTTCAAGTTTCGGGTCTCGGATCGTTCAGGGCCACTGATTAGCCGCCGCATAAATTAGCTCGGGTCCACGCGTAAAGATGTATGCCAGACTTTTTACGGTTCGCACACTTGATCAGATGTCTCTTAGATGTTCTGCTGTAGTGCAAATCGATATCCCGTAGATGTTCTGAACCAAAAAAAAATTGGGTCGAGGACCCGAACCTAAAAATCTCGCTTGCCCAACTGCTTTTTACGTTAGAGACTTTGCATATGAAGTTTGTTATTGCCAAATACACTTCACAAGAGATTCATGTCCCGGTTTTTATGTATCTATATTCTAATGCAATATAATATATAAGACGATATTTTTATTTTATCACACCTCTCCAATTATTTCATAATAATAATAATTATTTTAAAATAAAAATATTAAAAAATATTTTTAAATGCAAGGAGAAATGCATCTATTTTCAAAATGTAGCAAACTTCTTTAGAGATACTTTTATGTTATAAATATTATGTATGAAAACCCATGCCACAAAGACCATTAAAAATATAAAATCATTTATATGATTATTTTATTTATCTTATAAAATTATTAGGTGTAAATCAAAAAATTCTTTCACCTCCTTCGATCTCTCCATCGCAGCCAAATGTTAGGGAAAATTTCTCATGTGAAGCCACTATTATTGTTCAGATCCAATGACTGTAACTAAAATTGCCAAAGCATGGAGGCCGGATAGAGAGTCGGCAACCACTTATCTATACACAAAATGTGAAACGAGTGCAGGCTAGGAGGCAACTGCCCAGCTTCTCGTAGGGAAATGGATGCGTGCGGTAGATTTCGGCCCATCGATGGATGTGGGCTCTCTCAAAATGCTGAAGGTTTAGAGTTTAGGATTTAGGGTTTATGGTTTAGGGCTAAGGTATCCTCGAGTCTCCTAATTGCTCCGGCGATATTGATCAAATGCATGGTGAACTCGTTCAATAAAGGGGTAAGCAAATCTCCTCACAAGGTATTTGTACAAATGACCCACTCGGCGCTTATTCGCCTGATGTCGCAATGACATTCAACCCACAGTCGCCATCAACGATGTTTCTGTTAAGGTATATTTAGCGTTGTATCAGATATTTAACGGAATCCTAAAGGGTCCGTTAACGGGTCGTCGGGGATTTAGGGTTACGCCTATAAATACCCCCGCTGGGGGCAACGGGTAGTACGTTCCAAACTTGACGTTCACTCGGATGCTTCGAGCACTCCTATCATTCTCGAAGTGTGCGTTCGTGAACCCTAGCCCCCCTTTCGCTCCTGTGCGGTTCTTCTCCCGTAACCGCTCATGTCGCCTCTCTCTCCCGTCGTGCGAGGAGAAGGAAGGAGTCGCCCTCGCCGCCGCTGATCGATCTCCCGTGCGCTGAGAAGAGGCCGTCGCCGCTCTGCCCCAGTCGCCGCTCAGCCCCAGTCGGCACCCGACGTGTTCCTCTTCTATCCGACGAGTTCGATCGACGGAAGGAGGAAGGATCCCGTACCGCTCCTGTCGCTCTCCGTCGTCGTCGATCTCTCTGTGCGAGAGATAGTCCGGCACTGTTTTACCGCTCCTTGAAGGAGATCGCCGACCCGTGTCCTTGTAGCGAAGAAGGAGAAGCCGCCCCTTCTCCTCTGGTTTCGGTCGAGCGCAAGGCGTTAGAATCCAAAGGAGGAGTTCTTCTCGATCTCGTCTCCCTGCGACAAAGAAGAAATCGCAGGAAGGACCCTCCCTGTCGATCCTATGTCGCTCCAGTCGTGCCGATCCTGATCCAGTGCTTCCTGTGCAATCCCGATCCCGTGCCGCCTCAGTGATTCCGGTACACTGCAGGGAAGTCCAGTGCGGTGAAGTGTCGATCCAGTTGCTGCTCCACTCCAGTGCACTGCTCCAGTGCGACTTTTGCAGCAGATCGCGCCGCTATCGTCGTTCCGCCGTAGCCGTCATTTCCAGATGGCCTCGCTTTCGAAGAACAGTTCTCTCTCCTCTCCTGTGCCGATGATCAAACTGGAGAAGTTCTCTCATTCCGAGTTCAGTGCCTGGAAGCGGAACACCCAGTTCGGTATGAAATATCTGAATGTATTTTATACACTGCAGACTGATTTCGCAGATTTCAAAGGAGGAGACGACGAGTCTCAGTGGCTCAATGATGAAGATTTCTGTCGCGATTATCTTCTCAACTGTCTCTCCAACTCGCTAGCCGAGACGTTTGGGAAACTGAAGACAGCAAAAGAGATCTGGAATGCGCTGGAAGATCAGTTTAAAGAGGAGGAGAACATGTCCAAGATGCATCTGGTGGACAAGTTCATGGGATTCACCTTCTCTGAGGACAGGGAAATCCTTCCCCAGATTGCAGACCTGGAAAATTTGGTGGCCAAGCTCAACAGTGAAAGTGTCCCTCTGCCAGATGGGTTCGTTGCTGGTGCCATCATTTACAAGCTCCCCTCAGCGTGGTACTCTTTCAAGACGGAGATGTATTGTAAGAAGTCTCAGGTCACTCTGAAAGACCTCAAGCGGTTCATCTGCATTGAGGATGAGAATCGGACAAGGCATGTGAAGGAGGTGGTGAGCAAGCAGCAATCTGCTGATAACATGATCACACACCCAAAAAGGAAGCTTAAGTCTGATCGGACTCGACCTCCCTCCAGTGCACCCGCAGTACTAGACAAGAGCAAGAAAATCAAGAAGTTCAAGGGCAAGTGCTACAACTACAACAAGTGGGGTTACCACGCTTCTGACTGCAAGCAACCCAAGAAGCCCGATGCCAACCCACCAAAGCCTGATAACAGAGCTAATATGCTCCAACAGACTGCGCCCTCCCACTTTGTTGCAATGGTTGGGAACGGTCAGGCCAGTACTGATTGGTGGTTGGATTCGGGGGCGACCTGCCACGTCTGCAACAACTCCGCTTTGCTGAAGGATGCCACTCCAGCCTTTGAGTCAGTTACAGTTGCAAATGGAGCCACTGCTGAGGTACTCCAGACAAGGACCGTGGATTTACTACTCTCGTCAGGTACGCATTTACTTTTGAAAGATGTTAAATTCATTCCTACACTAGCTGCTAATTTAATTTCGATTAGTCTGTTAAGCGATGCGGGTATGTCTTTTAACATTAGTGGTGGTAGGGTGACCCTAATGGTCAACTCTCATTATTTTGGTTGTGCTTATGTAGTCAACGGAATGTATCGACTGAGTCTAGCAAACGAAGTAGTTAATCAGGTTAGTTCTAATTTGATTGATCCTAAGACTACACGCAAGACTAGGACATGTCAACTATAGAAATCTACTCCTACTAGCTAGAACTCACAACATCCCCTTAGACACTAAAACCAAATTTGACAAATGTGAGATATGTGCTCAAACTAAGATAACTAGAACACCATTCAGTTAGGTGTCTAGGAGTACACGTTTACTAGAGTTGATACACTCCGACATTTGTGACTACAAAAGTTTTATCACACGTGGTGGTCGGAAGTACCTGATAACCTTTATCGACGACTTCTCTAGATATACTCACTTTTATCTCTTAAAATCAAAAGATGAAGCTTTTGAAAAATTTCAAATTTTCAAAAATAGGGTTGAGAACCAAATGGATTTGAAAGTTAGAAGACTTAGGAGTGATCGAGGAGGCGAGTACGTCTCGGGTGAGTTTATGGACTTTCTTGCCAGCAATGGCATAATTCCTGAAACCACTGCCCCTTATTCGCCCCAGTCAAACAGTATTGCCGAGCGGAAAAATAGAACTTTAACAGAAATGTTGAATTCTATGTTGTTGACTGCCAGTATGTCTGCCGCTTATTGAGGAGAAGCAGCCCTCGCGTCAAATCACATCCTGAATATGATTCCTCATGCTAAATTGAAGCAAACCCCGTATGAGCTTTGGTTTAAGAGACCGCCCAGATTTGATAACCTCAAAACCCGGGGCTGTATCGCCTATGTTAGGATACCTGACATAAGGAGATCTAAGTTAGGACCTAAGACGAACACTTGTGTCTACTTAGGATGTGCGATGGATGGTGCTGCAGACCGATTTCTAGATCTCTCTACCAACTCGGTCATTGAGTCTAGAGATGCTGTGTTCTTTGAGGACAAGTTTCTTAGAGATAAGAACCTGACTCTTCCAGGTCTGCCAGACACCAGTTCTGATTCCCTTGTTGGGACGGAACTACGACTCCCCGACATTGAGCCAGTTCACACTAGTGCTCTAGAGTCCACTAGGCTATCTAATAGGGAACGTGTTCCTAAAAGCTTCGGTACAGACTTTGTGACTTACCACGTTGAAGCTGATCCATCCACCTATACGGAGGCAATGCGATCCAGGGATTCCCTGTTATGGAGAGAAGCCATTGATGATGAGATGGACTCTCTCATGGAGAACCAAACTTAGACATTAGTTGACCTACCCAAAGGAGCTAAAACCATTGGGAGCAAGTGAGTTCTTAAGAAGAAACTGAATCCAAATGGGAGTATCGCTAAGTACAAAGCACGTCTAGTTGCAAAAGGCTTCACTCAAGTAAGTGGAATAGACTACTTTGATACATACTCACCTGTTTGTCACATTGCAACGATCAGGGTTCTTCTCGCTATCACATCTATTGAACGTTTCGTCGTTCATCAGATGGACGTAAAGACTGCATTTTTAAATGAGATCTAACTGAGGAGATCTACATGCGTCAACCTGAAGGGTTCGTCGTAGAAGGTCTAGAAGCCAAGGTCTGTAAGTTGATTAAGTTACTATACAGATTGAAGCAAGCACCAAAGCTATGGCACGAGAAGTTTGACAATTGTGTAAAAGGCCTGCATTTTAAATCCAGCCTTTCAGATAAATGTCTATACATACGGACAAGTCCAAACTCCGTCGCTATAATCTGCTTGTATGTTGATGACATGCTAATTTTGGGTACTGATCAGTCTGAGGTGGAAGACGTTAAGGTTACCTTGAAGTCAAAATTTAGCATGACTGACTTAGGTGTGGTGAAGACCATCCTAGGCATGGAAGTGAACTTTACGGATAAGGGTATCACCCTCAGCCAGAGTCACTATATCAGAACTCTACTATAGAAGTGAGGTTATGATAAGTGCAAGAAGATTGAGACTCCATACGACTATAATAATAGACTGAAACCTCACGACGGTTCACCTATTAGACAGTTGGATTACTCCAAACTTATTGGCAGTCTAATGTATGCTACTACCTGCACTAGACCCGACATAGCCTTTACGGTCGGCATGTTGAGTAGATTCACTAGTAACCTTGGAAAGGACCATTGGGACGCCTTGGAAAGGCTAATGCGATACTTAAAGTATACTGAGCAGTATGTTTTTATGTTATAGTGGTCACCCTCCTGTGCTTGAAGGGTACTCTGATGCCTCCTGGTGCTCAGACGTTGGTGATAGTAGGTCCAATAGTGGTTATGTGTTTACCCTAGGAGGAGCCGCAGTAGCTTGGAAATCTAAAAGGCAAATGTGTATAGCACTATCCTCTATGGAATCCAAACTCTATGCTCTTGCCTCCGCTGCGGAAGAAGCAGAGTGGGTTAGAGATTTGGTTATGGATATTCCAATGACGAGTCTTAAAATGAACTCTATCTCGATTTTTTGTGACAATCAAGCCACAAAAACCATTGCAACTAATTCACTGTTCAATGGTAAGCGAAGGCAACTACGGATGAAACAGGCCTGGTTGACCTATCTCACCAGTCAAGGGATCATTTCCCTCTTGGACGTGAGATCAAAAGATAATGTAGCAGATGTCCTTACCAAGGGCTTATGCAAGGTTCTTACATCTAAAACATCGGGGGATATGAGATTAAAGTCTATTTAGTGGGACTTAATACATATGTTTGTTTAAGATTTTAGAACCGAGTCTGCCTACATTCACGCATCTAGACCGAGTACACTGAAGTGTTCCAGATGCTACTTGATGAAAGCCTGAGATTGTTTAGTTGCCAGTCATTCCAAACTTGATGACTTACACAACTATTTCTTTTCAAAGGCTGAATTGAGTATCATTCCAAAAACGAATACTGAAGTTGCTGATATGCGTCCTGATATTAAGATCATTACTTATATCATTTCAAACTTGATGATATATTGGTCACAGCTTGTTGTATCATTCCAAACTTGATGATATAATACAATTGTGTAACGTTTGATAATAATCTTAATAATCGAAGGAACATAGCTTGGTTCTGTGAAACCAATTTTCTAAT
The DNA here is from genome assembly GCA_033032865.1 of Dactylorhiza incarnata. Lineage (NCBI taxonomy): Eukaryota > Viridiplantae > Streptophyta > Magnoliopsida > Asparagales > Orchidaceae > Dactylorhiza > Dactylorhiza incarnata. The sequence goes on along the minus strand of JAWHQI010000044.1, from coordinate 3,856,126 downwards.
TTTGTATAAATTAGATAGAGATGCGGATCTGTGAGTCTTTCTTCCTAGTTAGAGTATTATGTTCTAAATTGTAAGAACTAATCACTTTACTTTTGATATGCATATGTATGGATTCATTAAGTTTTGTTCTCATGACATTCTAATGTTTAAATGCAGATCAATTGAAGTCTGGAGGAGAGAAAGTGGATTTCGATATGGATGCAGATGATCTGCTGTCTGAGTAGACCGTTCTGTCATCAGTTTTGAGTTTTTTGCTTCAGATTACTATTCTTGTTTTTGCTTTTGCTTTTGCACGTTTGGAACCTGTTTGAGTTTAGATGTTTGATCTAAAACTCTTGTTGTTTTAATATGAAACTCATTTTGTCGGTATCTAGCTTATATGCTTTGTTTAACCCGTTATGTGATACAATTGCTACAATATATGAGGAGAATGTTAAGGTATATTTAGCGTTGTATCAAATATTTAACGGAACCCTAACGGGTCCGTTAACGGGTCGTCGGGATTTAGGGTTACGCCTATAAATACCCCCGCTGGGGGCAACAGATAGTACGTTCCAAACTTGACGTTCACTCGGATGCTTCGAGCACTCCTAACAGTTTGCAACCCATAGAATACGAGGGAATGTCATCGCTCCGTTTTAAATACGGTCAAGTTAGGCATAAAGCTGATATGTGGCCGCAGTGGATAGGATGAAGCAAGAGATCCCGCTAGAAGTTGTATCAATGGCGACAAGCATGAATTATACATACGGATGTATAGTACAAATATTAAGAAGAGTAAAATTTTAGTCGAGTAATTTGGTTTTTAGCGAATGAACATTCCAACAATTGATTTGCACATAACAAATTTGTTTGCACTTAAATTCTATTGATTTACACGTAATCATAATGCTAAAATTAATTTCAACTTATAAATACTCTATTATAAATATATATTATTATTGAACATATAGAAAAATCGATGCAAATTACGGAGTAAAATGTTAATTTGGAAACGCTCCTACAAAGAATCATGTTAACTACCACGAATCCATAACGAGTATGGTAACCTCCGGTAAGCTAACCGGAGCACTGTAACTCTAACGGCGTAAACAGTTGAAACAAACTTGACGTCAGATTCCTATATATAGTACCGCAAAACTGGAAGGCGAGCACTGCATTTCTTTCTCGACTTTCAGTTCTGTGCACTGCTCTCTTCTGCTTCGCGGCATTTGCGAAGTGTTTCTTCAATCGGTAAGCTGAAATTCCTCCGTCTCCAATGCGCTCTTGAGTTTTCGATTAATGTCCGATTGTTCCCTTGTTGCAATTTTTTCTAGCTTTTCGATTAATTTATTTTTTGAATCCCTAGTTTTCGATGGGAAATGCACGTCGGAATCCGTCGGCGTTTCTTCTTCTAGCGATCGCGCTTCTCCCTCTTCTACTTCCGTCTTCAGCGGAAGGACTGGTGAGGGTTGCGCTGAAGAAATTGCCGCTGGATGGGCGCAGAGATGCTTCTTCAAGGCTTGGTGAAGCAACGCCCCTAAAGTTTAGAGGGTTTGGAATCAGGGGAGTTAAAGATGGATCGGATCAAGATATTGTAGGATTGAAGAACTACATGAATGCACAGTACTACGGAGAGATCAGCATCGGCACGCCTCCGCAGAAGTTCACGGCGATATTTGACACGGGAAGCTCGAATCTCTGGGTTCCATCGGCAAAGTGCTACACATCGGTGAGTTAAATCGCCATTTGAGGGCTTGATAACCTCGAAATTCGATTATCTGTAAAATCGTTCGAATGTCAGTTCGATGTTTGATTTCGTTCTAAATAGAATCATTAATAAATCTGTAATTTGATGCAGAGTCTATTGCTATTATTGTTGTTAAACATCTCAATCGTAGTTTGATGCTCTTGTGCAGTTAATTCTGATGAAACGGATTTTTAACATTCTATTCTTTCACAATATGCAGATTGCTTGCTTTTTCCATTCGAAATATCAGTCGAGGAGATCAAGCACCTACACTCAAAATGGTTAGCCTAATTAGAAGTTTTTTTTTACATTGGACCTTTTCATATTTAATTTTGACATTTTATATATTCGAAAGACATTAATATTGACATTTTGCACTCCCCTAATTAAATATTTAGAGTGCAATATGTCACTATTAAAGCCTTTGGGGTGCAAAAACCTACGAATTAAAAGATGCTTGGTGCCAAAATATAACAAGAAAAACCTTGATTAGCAAAAAGCTAAATTCCTTGCTAATTAGTTAAATTCCTGGCTAATTTTAAAAGGAAGTCTTGTTTTGTTGCTAATATTTTATATAATTATTCTATTAAATTAAAATAATATTTATATATAAACAAAAAAAAGACATTTTATTGAGGCTTGTTGAGAATCGAAGACCCAACCTGCTGTATGTAATATTCCATACTTAACCGTTAGTATATCTTTATATATACAAACGTTTATGTAATTTATAAAAATATATAAATAAGTATAAATAATATATATAAATATGTATATATATATAATTTATTTACATATAGTTAGTAATATATACCGTATATAGTTATAGTTATTTATAGAAATAATTTATAAATACATATAAACAAAGAAATTTATTTTATATGAGAGGATAAGAAAATTAAAATTCCTATTTCTTAAGAAAAAGATATAATATTTTTTGAAGAAAATAATTTTTTGCCTCCATTAATATATTGCAACAAAAAAATTCGTTGTTATTTTGCTACAAAAAAATTTGATGCTTTTTTAGCATCAAAAAATTTGCAACAAAAACATATCTTGCTATTTTTGTAGGTAAATTAAAAAAGTATTTCCCTAGCTAAATTTGATGCTGATTATGAACGAATTATATAGCTTTCCTAATTTTTCTTGCTAAATAAAAATTTTCTTGTAGTGATATACCTCTTTCTCACGATTTTTCTTTTCTTTTCTTATTTCCAATACTTAGTTCTTCCCCAAATTTTAAGGATTGAGTCACACGGTGGACCAGAGAAAGGTTTGATTCAAGCACTTATTGTTGGAGTGCGCGACCGTTATGAATCCGATACCATATATAAATATATACCTTAACACTTATCACTTGGTCTTATTGATCCAACGGATTCATCTATAAAAATATTCATATTAGTTTAAATAACATAAATTTTTTTTATTGCTTACTCGAGAACAATAAGCTATATATGAAGATTCTGTAAGGGAAATAATATTTGTTCTATCATTTTTTTAGTTCTTTATAATTATCTATTTCATTCAGAATTACCTCAAAATTATTGTAATGAGATAATAATAAGATAATGATACTAATCCTAAGGCAAATTAAGTTTTATTCCAATATTAGAGTAGTTAATTTGGCTCAAATTTAAATTTTACTTTGATTTATTGTTCTTCATTCGTTTATAGATAAAAAAATAGCAAGACATATATAGGCACGCTATATAATCACACGTTCACTTTCACCGGCTCGGGATCCCCCTGCACAATTTACGGTTGGTGGCGTTAGTTTGGACGAGCAAATTTTAGGTATGATCGTGCGATCAGCGTACAAAGAGGATCGTATGAGATCTTTTTTTCTTGTCAAATTACAATTGTATTTTCAGTTACAGTTGTAAATGGTCTGTATTTTCAGTTATAAATTACAGTTGTAATTTAATTCAAAAACTTTACTTGTTTATAAGTGTATATTTATCCCAAAATATATACATATGAGTACTTAAAATGACCGTAAAAATATATGAATCAATATTTCATGACTTTTTTTAAGAAAAAATAGAAAAGACGTATAAATGAATTTCCCGCATCATGCCCATATACGATCCCCGTACCTAAAATTTACTCTAGTTCTTTAATCCTCTTGTTTCCCGCATGTGTATACGACAACAACACGTTTAATCCCAACATAACTTTTTACGCGCGATACTTTATTATCTCGCTATTTTTTATTTGTCTAATTTATTTTATATTTCATTTTCCTTCTCCGTTTTTTTTTGTTTTTTTTATGTTATTTCATTTTATTTTAGTTTAATTTATAATATTTTATTTATTTATTGTTTTAATATATGGGTAAAAAATATTTCAGTCTCTGAATTTGATTGTATGGGATCGGCTTATCATTTTAAATGTCAATAGTACATGTTTTATTTTTTATTGTAAATTTTAACGATGAAGATTTTAATAAAAAAGGAATTTAATGAACATGTGATGATGTGATAGGGACTTGTATTATTAATAGGTTAGATATATATTTCAGAATTTTTTTATTGAAATGCTAAAGTTGTAATAAAGTTTGTTAGACTATAAATTACTCGTAGAAATTATTTATTTGTGTAACAGTCTTTGGGGCGGCGCAAGAGTAGTGGTTGGCAGGAGTAACCTTTTAGGCTCCGTTTGGCTCGGCGTTTTTGCTTCGGTGAGTTTGGACAAAAATGCCGCAATTATAGAATGTATATTTGGCATTGTAGAAAAATGAGGGGTGCCGAGAAGGAAGATTCGAACGAAAAACAAAAGAAAAAATCACAGAGAACACACAAATTTAAGAGGTTCACCCAAAACCGGGCTACGTCCCCTATCCCGCCTCCGCTTCGCCTTCTTGTATTCACCAAAAAGATTACAAAACACACAAGGTTACAAGGATCAAAACCGATCCTACCTCACGCCCCTCTCTTTGGACAAGAAACGGAGGAACCACCGCCGGAAACGCCTCTCCACGAATCTCCTTGTAGACGCCTCCAAAACCCTTAACCCTAGATTCGGGTTACACGCCTATAAATAGACCACGGAACCCGAATATCCGCACACCCGGATATCCAAATTTTTGCTTTGTTTCGTATCAAGCAAATAGCAGGTCAATTTTTGCTCTGTTTCGTATCAAGCAAACAACCTGCATGATGAAGATGAAATCCATAGTTTCCTTAACATAAGAGATGAAGAAAATTTCAGCAAACGACCATCATATAGCTCTGGAGGAGAAGGGTCGCCGGCGTGAGCACTATAAGGGGAGGAGTCACCGACGTTAGGAAAGAGAGGCGTGGGCTCGCCGGCGAGAGGAACTCTGGAGCAGGAGAGCGTTCATCGGCGTGAGTAAATGAGGTCATTGGCTTCCTCTTCTTACGGATTGGGAGGGTTGGATGCTTGTCGGCCAGAGAACAAACGCCGAGAACCGTTGACTGCGCATAAGGCTTTTTGACATCCGAAAAAGTATCAAAATAATATGATTTTTAGCTAATTTTGTGTGTGCACATAGCCATACTTGACCTGCCTTTAACATTGCTCTTTATATATTGGTTGATTTTTTCAACGGTTACTTGCCACTGTGGATTAGCTCAGGAAGCATGCATGCTGCGTGATCACACAATAGCTCTTTAGTTTATTTATTTCACCCTTTCAAGTTTCAACCCTTCCTTTCCCTATTAAATAATTCATCCACTCCAAATATTGCGTTTTAAAGCTTTTTTTGTGTGTGTAAGCGAGCAATGCTATTGGCTCGTGCTGGTTGGTGTCCATTTACTCTTTATTATTTACTCTCTGGAAGTGCATTTTATGACTTTTTTATCATATGTTTTGATCAGGGAAATCTGCTGCCATTCAATATGGGAGTGGAGCGGTTGCAGGTTTCCTGAGTCAGGACCATGTTTCTGTTGGTGACATTCTCGTGAAAGATCAGGTTTGCAATGTAGAATTCATTGTTTGCATGCAAGCAAATTTGACATATTCCATAGAAGAAATTTTGATGTGAATGAATTTCACAGGTATTTATTGAGGCCACAAATGAGCCAGGAGAAACTTTTGTGGCGGCACATTTTGACGGCATTCTTGGTCTTGGATTTCAAGAAATATCAGTTGAAAATGTGGTGCCTTTATGGTAAATATATCATTTTTTTCCTTCACTGAATGAGTTTGATTTCCTTTCTTTACTTCATCAAAGAGATTGATAATGCTTTAGTGAACAAGACTGGAGTTTAATTGATTGTAATCCATGAAAATTGTATTATTTTCAGCAGGGTGTAAACTAAATAAAAGGAACTTATTAAATCTTCTCGTGATACTTTCCTCACAATTAGGAAATTAAGCATTGAACCCCTCACATTCTATGACCCAACGCTCGGCCTTGTACTAAGATACTCAGAGCGTCGGGCTCATGTTGGAAGGCGGAGAGATCAACTTGGGGAAGGGCATCACACAACATAAATTTATTAGTGATGTTTTCAATTAATTGATACTAATTAATTAGAATTAATACTAATTAATTAGAACTAGTTAATTAGGTATGTGTGTCCTATTAGTTATAATTGATAAATGTTAATTGATTATCTTTAACTAATTAAATGTCTTTTTATTATGAGTAATAAATTGAAAGCTTTTTTCTTAATTAATATGTCCTGTGAGTCTTTATAAGGGGAGATTTTTCGGTCCGATGCCCGTTCCGACATCGTAGTCCGGGAGCCACGATAGTTTGCCGTGTGGAAAAACTAAGGGAGGTGATCAAAAACTAAAAAAACTTAGGGGTATGATGAACCCGTTTTTTTTCTCCATGGAGATCGATTCGATCCCTATGGAGATCAATTCGATCTCTATGGAGATCAAATCGGAGTCCGGGATCCTGAAGATCATTAGTTTTAGGGTTTCTTCTCTTGGAGATGAAATCGGCCTTGTGTTGGGTGGAAGTTTTCTCCCGATTGTATCTTGTTCCTATTTTTACTGAAGTTTGAGTGTAACCTTCCTACCTTCCCTCAAGCTTGCACTTCCTATGAGTAGTTCAACTTGCCAATGAACAATACCATAAGGGGGATGCTCGTCTCTCCTCTCCTCCTTGGAGCATTCCATCGCGGCAATCTCTGCTGCATGGATGTTCGTAAAAAATGGCATAATATCTGAGATATTGTCTACTATGATTTAACTCATCTCATACTTATCTGAATTATATGATTTTATCTTTTTCCATATGTGGCCTACGAGTACCTACCTCAAGAGTGGGAACTGAGCATACCTCGATATTTTCCATCTCACATTTTTATTATATTGTTGTTTGGCGACAGCCGGAGCTATAAGCACAACTCACGTCCTAAACTAATTAGTAATGTTTTAGTCAATTAATATTGATTAATTAGCTATGTGTGTCCTAATTAATTAATGTAAATTAATTAATCATGAAAATAAGTCAATTGCGACCACCGTCTCCGATCTTCCATCTAACGAGCCAAAAATTGTTGACCCAGTCGACTCCAATGTCCGCAAATGATCTCCATCAATCTTCCCAGCTTAGTAGCATTCTTCTCCGAAGAATGGAGACTGTCATGCTCCCACTGTAGGCCAGGTAAGAATGAAAGCAGCTATATATACTCCGAAGTCGCCCAAATCTCGTAGAATCTGATGAGTGAGATGCCCGCCAAAGGTCGTTGTCCCTTGAATCTACCGAAGTCTCCACACATGAAGTAAGTCGTCGTAGAGGTGAAGGGCAAGGCTGTAGTGGAGGATGGAGGTAGAGGCGTGACTATGATTGAAGTGGGAGTAGAAGCTGAAAGGGAATGCTAAAGGTCCAAAAACTAGGCGACACCACATTTAGAGTAAAATCCTCTATATCGAATACTGGATGTGTACTCATATTCCTAGGAATATCAAGCTCATAAGGTTCGACTCAGATTCTCTCATGACAATGTATGAACTTATTTGCTTAGTACTCAGATTTATAGCTTCCCCAATAGGAACCTCTCAAATAATGTGCTAATCATCACTCAATCTCATTTCATGAACATTTGTTCTCTCATGTGATTACCCATGCAAGTTTTAACATATTTATTATTTAATATAATTGTATGTTGGAATGTGACATGCAAACCATGTAACATATGCAAATGGTGAATAACTAACTCAACTTACTCACTAAATGCAGATTCTACGTAGTGATGGAAGTCCTTAAAGATGAGTGCTTTATCCGGCGGCACCTTCAGCGGGGTGTCAAAATACTCGTCGAGTGTGTGACAAACATACAAATGACCACATGAGGCATCGACACAAAGATATAAGTGCATGACGTACCAAATATCTTTCAAGGGATGTGACTCGTCAGGAGGCTCACCAGGCGGTAGATAGAAAAATTCATCGCATATGCGACAGTTGCTCATATTCAAGACATTCACACTAGGGAAAATTTTTCCTAGAAGGAAAAAGCCATAATGTGGCTCACTCGGAGGCCGAACGGGGGGGGGGATCAAAAAATTTAGTCATAGAAGGATTATCCTTGAGACGAGTGTCATCGATAATAATAGTGTTCTTGAGAGCATGGGAGAAAACCACTACAAAGCCAATATTATGCTCCCGGCCCTCACTCGGGATATGAATCGCCACAATAATGTGGGGAAACTCAGATGAACATGCACACAAGGACGAGTCTATGATTAAAGGAATAATTATGTCAACGTAGGGGTAAAGGAAGGACATATACGATAGGATCATTGGGTTGCTCGTTTTTACTCTCTTTCGAGGTCGTAGGGTCCGAGTTAGGCTCCAGTGGTAGACAACTCATTGGACAATGTGCCTCATTGGAGTGAGAGAAATCAATATCAGATATCACATCTATCGTGTCCTACAAAACATGAGTATGCATAATGGTGGACTCAGAATGAGGACTCAAACTGGGAGGTCAAGGTGTGAATCCACTCGACTAACTCTAGTATATTTTAAGGATTGCTCATAATGAAGGGCGAGCTGGTATGTCTGCACGAGGGACTCTAAGTAGTGATATATCAACTCGGTACGTATCTCAGATCGAAGTTCACACCGAAATCGAGCAGTGGTCATAGATGACTCCTCTCGGATGTCGCTCCTCACTATTAACTCATCAAAATGATCCTTAAACTCGGTGAAAGACAGTAATTATGTGACGATTGCAAAATAAATTGAGAGTACACTTAAATTAAAATGCAGGACGAATAAATAACACACGTCCAAATAAAGAACAGAGTCAAAACTAAAGAGAGTCAAATGTTACTAACAATAAAGATGATATTCGTACACAAGTAATGAGTTTGAAAATTAATTCAGACCTCACCAAGTAAAGGGTCGTTGGCGTAGGTGCAAAAATCCAATGGTTGCAGATATGGTGTAGGTGCTCCGGGGGAGAAACGGTTGTTGAACGGGGAGCTGCTGGAGAAGGGAGGTGTCTGTTTTGGCCATGGGGGTGTCTGTTTTGGGGATTGGGTGAGCGTTTCAGAGATTTATGAGGGTCGGAGTTTAGAAGGGAGTGAGAGAAAGGGTCAACCGAGGCTCCTGGAGGCTGGATCGGGGCTGTGGAGGTGGGCAGAGTGTGGATTGGAAGAGGGTTGTGGAGGTGGAGGTGGGCTTCATGTAGACTGGAAGGGGTTTATCGGAGGTCGGAGGGGGGTTAAGGAGGACGGCTGGAGTTGAAGGAGGCGGCGGCTAGGGCCGTGGAGGTGGAGAAGGGGCGGGCGGAGGTCGAAGGAGGTAGACGACGAGTGGAAGAGGATCTATTGACGGGAGCGGCGACAGGAAATGGTATGTCAAAACGAGAAGTCACGGGGCTTGGCCGGTTCGGGGAGGTCGACGGAGGCTCTAGGAATGGAGGAGGTGGGTTTGGTGACGGCGTCGGAGGAGCTGACATCGGCACCAACGACAGAAGGGGCTCTCGGCGTTGCACCGAGAGGCGCGGGAGTTGGCACCCGCGGCGTAACCTGTTGGAATAATTTTTCTATATACCTATATTAATATACAAAATAATATAATTTTTCGGTATTAAAAACTTTTCCAGAGCAGTAATATTGCAGTATTAATAAGATTGCATGAAGGGGTGAGAAATAAATAAGAGAGTAATCTATAGTTTAGAATCGGGTCTGGGTAAGGCGTGTGATCACTGCCCTAAAGAAGTTGCACCACCCTCCGGCAGGGCTTTCACCGATGCTCACTCCTCCAAGGTACAACACCCGGCTAGATTCCGAAAGCTCCGATGTGCGCGGACACCGAAGAAGCACAGAGCACCCGAACTCCCACTTGATGAAGCAAATGTAAAGAAAAGAATCACGTAGAAGATCGTCACAAAACAGAGAGAGCAGAAGAGCGAATCATCCTTTTTGAGAAGAACGTGAATATATATAAAACAAAGGCAGTAAATCGCCGGAGAAATAGGATCTTGAAAACGGCAATATTAAAAGCATAATAAATATTAACGGTTATAATTGGAAAACACATAATCGGGAAGAGAAACGTTGAATATTTCCAACGTAAATAATGGCGAGAAACACGCGTAAAAGAGCGGTTAAGAAAACGCGTAAAACGGCAGAACGCGTTGAAATCAATTCGACGTTGCGCCGAGATCATGTCGACGCAAGGAGCTTGCTTTGAGTTCTACTCGACGCGATTCCATTCGACGCAAGTCGGGTGCGTCGAATTCCATTCGACGCCACTCCAACTCCAGCGGGCTTGTCGACGCTATATCGAAATCTATTCGACGCAGCTCCGATTTCTATTCGACGCAACTCCGAGAAAAAGCTCTGAAACTATTTTGTACAAAAAATACAATTCAATTCAATTATTCCCCAAATCCGGATCCGGTCCGGTGCGGTGCGTGCGCGCGCGCGCGCGTGTGGTTCATAGTTTCTCTTTATGTTCTTTTGAACAAATAAGAATGAGTGAAAACATATATATACCCTCTAGCTAGAAAACAAATGAGCATGGTGTGACTAATGAGTTCATCCTTTCATTCATGAAAGGTTTCCCTCCAAATTATTTGGGTTCCCTCCAATTTGGTTTTGGAGCTTTTCATCAAATATGAATAGCCAAACACCATACAAGGCTCCAAAGAACATTTATGAAATAAATGTTTTATAAATAAGATTTCTAACAATACCGAGCGGTTTTCCCGTTTTTGGAAAACCTAATTTCTTGATGCCTAAATATCTCAAGAGGCGCGTACATATATAGGATTTTAGGTTAAGAGGATTTGATTGCTTTGATTGTCCGATCGGACAACTTTACTTAACTCTCAAAATAGAGCTCTGAAAAATATAACAAGATAAAAAAACAATAAAAATAAGCCGATCGCAATAACGGCCCATCCGACGATCCAAAAGTTGTTGACCTAGTCGACTCCTCCAATGTCCGCGAATGATCTCAACGATTATAGTTGCCATTATAAGATCATCATTACGACCATTGTTCGACGATGATTTCACCTTTGGCGGTGTGTCGCCCCATCTCCATAGACGAAGAAGCATGTGGCATGCATCCCTCTTTGATTGAAACTTCAGCAACCATTTTCTATAAGAATTGGAGGATTTTATAGTCTCCTACTGGACCCTATTGTAGTCGAAGACAGGCAAATGTTATGCTTATATTTGCCTCATGCTGACTGAAAGGAAAAAAAGGAATGTTTCTGACCAAATTTTACTAATTTCATGCAGGTACAACATGATTAATCAGGGTCTTATTCAAGATCCTGTTTTCTCTTTCTGGTTAAATAGGAAATCAGAGGTTGGTGATGGAGGTGAAATAGTGTTTGGAGGTTCTGACCCAAAACATTATAGTGGTGAACACACATACGTTCCTGTCACTCGCAAGGGCTACTGGCAGGTAGAGCCTTAAGTTACCCATTTAATTAATTTTGTCATATTTTTGGATGAGTTAATGAAGACGCGATTATTCGTATTTTTCTTTCTCGCTGATCATTACATTCTATAACTACTTAATTTATGAGATTGTGTGCTGCAGTTTGATATGGGAGATGTTCTTATTGATGGTAAAAATATTGGTAGGCATAACCCCCTTCAGTCTCAATTTCTTCTAAATTTTAATGCATGGTTCTTCTAATTTGATACACTTCATTTACTTTATCAGGATTCTGTTCTGGGGCTTGTGCAGCTATTGCTGATTCTGGTACTTCTTTGATTGCTGGACCAACAGTAAGTAATACAAATATGCAATTATAGGTTATCAGCCTTCAATGTTATTTCACTAGTTTTTACTCATGTTTCAAATGATAAGTTATTCCTACATGGATGGATTCTTAGAGGTTACAGATTACAGGTGGTTGGGAGAGAAATTTCCATAGTTCACGTTCACTTGGCTCTTGGTTCCATACTTTATGCAATTATGGTTTTGCTTCTATACCAAATCCATGCACTTTACTCTCAAGAGGAGAATTACCATGTGTATTTTCGGGGTGCACCTAGAATTGTGAAACCCATTTTCTCATTTCATTCAATAGCAATTAGCGCTATTTACGCACAAGAGTATACATCTAAATCATGAATAAAATATAATAACATAATTAATATTAATTATAATTACACACATGGGGAGCCTTGGCGCACCGGTTGAGGTGTTGTCGTGTGACCTTGAGGTCACAGGTTTGAGTCCTGGAAGCAGCCTCTTGCAAAAATTTAGGGTAAGGTTTGCCTACATTTTACCCTTGTGGTGGGACCCTTTCCCGGATCCTCGCTGCGCGGGGATGCTTTGTGCTGGGCTGCCCTTTTTTCTTTTATAATTATAAAAAAAAAAATTCAATTGCGCTGTTGACGCCAGGAAAATCCTGGCCTCAAGATTCGGACAAATGCAGCCGGAGACTACTTGCCAAGCGGCTCGAAGAGATGGCTTGGCGGGCAACTATGAGGAAGCTAGAAGAGCAAATAACAGGACCCCAGGTGCTGCGGCAGGGAGGTCTCACCACGTACCCAGAAGCTCCGAAAAGACTTCCCCTCCAAGAACAAAAATGGCCGAGCAGGGTACAAGGAAGGCACCGACTTGGCTAGTACCGGGAGTAGCGGACAAGTGCGACAGGTTCCAGAATGCAAGAGCAGGGTTTCGAGAGCTCAAGTCTAGGTGCCAATCCAAGTACCCCTGGGGTCCTATTTATAGGAAAACCAAGGGGTAGGGGGGGTTTTATAGCCCAACCCCTGCCCGGCGACTAGCGACATTGAGGCGATCTCCCCGGGCAAATGGGCGAGTATCACCTATAGTCGCCCACCTTTTGGCGAGTATCCGGGCTACTCGCACGAGTGCACCCCTACTCGCCTAGGCTCTCTTCTGCTCATACGCTTGACGAACTCTTCCAATATGCCTGCTGGCCGACTTTAACTTGGTATCTCGAACTGTTGACCTCTGTGTTGACTCTTTGACTTTGTCTTCTGTCTACGTGGCCTTGGGTGGGTCCACCTTCGGAGAATGAGGGTTGTACACAATCCCGCTCTTTGCGAGTAACGTAGTTGCTCGGAAAGAATCATCCAACCCTTATTCGACGAGCTGTCTTTCTGGCGAGTATTGATTGATAGTCGACATCCCGCTGGTTGACGCTCTGGCTCTATATATAGAGGGGGAGGGGTCTCTGATGGCAAGACTTTTTTGATCTCGCTTCAAGAGGTCGCGTAGTATTGCCGAGGAAGCTGCCGCTAATTTGGCCGAGCTTGCTAATCTGCTGCCACCGTCGCGGAAGCCTGCTCGCGACGCCGAGCTTGAGGACTTCCTCGCCTCTAGGAAGAGGAAGAGGCTTGAAAAGAAGAAGGAGAAGAAGAGCAAGAAGAAGAAGAAGAATGCCGACGCCCTTAAGAATGTCGCTGATTCTCAGGTCGGCACTACCCAGCAGGTACTCGTCGACTTGGGTCTCGGTCAGTCGGGCGGCTCGCCTGCTCCTAATCCTCTTGAGTCGAATGTTCCCCCGGAAGCGAGTACGGCTGGAATCTCGGCCCAAGTTCAAATTGAACTCCCTTCTTTACAAAGTGAGAGCTACTTACCCGCCGTCATTTTGGTTTGAGTCATTAACATAAGCTGATGCTCTTGATACTATCTCGCAGAACCGCTACTTGTCGATGCTCGGGAGGAGCCTTTGAGCGCCATTCCTCTGCGACCATCGCCTATGATCTCGCCTAGTGCTGGGGGAGGAACTCGTCGGGGTGGATCGGTGCGGATCCTTCACAGCTCTTCGGTGGACAAGAGGCCGATGAGCGAGCAGAAGACTCCTTCAGCGAGTAACCTTCCTCCGCCGCCACCGCCTTTGCAGCAACCAGGGGTGGCGAGTAGCCCATAACTGCCCGCGGACGAACTTCCTCTACCTCCTCCGTTCCCTCCTCCTGCCGATATACAAGATGATCGTCGCCTTCTGTCTTCCTCGACTCCCACTACCCATCCGGCTGAGTCCTCGCGCCGAGGCGGGGTGGCGGGGTCTTCTGGCTTCTTCGCTCCCAGAGGGGGAGGGTGACCAGTGGATGGTCGCGGACGGGGTGATGTGCATTCCAGCAGGGAGCACATCGGCGAATCGCACTCTAACCGGCGAGATGGCGCCCGTCGCAGCCTGTCCCCGCATCGGGGAAGGGGCTCTCCTCGCCGACCATCTCAGAGTCCTCGCCGCGACTCGCGGAATGATGCTCATCGGCCTGGTAAATTGAGTCGCTGTTTTTCTGAATATCTTCAAAGAAGGGTCTTGTCGCTACTTGCCACTAAGGCTTTGCTTTTTGTCTTCTTCTGCAGCTCGCGCTCATACCCCTATCGGTGCTCTGATTGACGGGGTCGGGCTTCCCTCCCGCGAGTACCAAGAGAGGGCTACTCGCGCCATCCTGGACTTGGAGGCGAAGTTGGAGCGTCTGGCGATCAGCGAGTCTCATCGGCGTCTGACTGCGGTGGAAGCGCGAGTGCAGCTCTTGGCAGCCGCTGACTCTCAGCGCCGCCTGACCGAGTTGGAGGTGCGAGCATCACGGCTGGAAGAGTTCGATACTCGCCTGGCTAGTGTAGAATCTCGCCTTCAGTCTGTCAGCGATCTGGAGCGTCGTGTTGGTAGGATGGAGCATCGCCAGCAATTGCATCATGACGAGCTGGTGGGGATGCGTGCGAGCACGGGCTCCGTTGGTCGCATGGCGAGGATGGAGGAGCAGCTACGACAAGGCAAGGATGCGATGTCCGTGGCCTTCGAGCATTTTAAGCGAGCTCGCAGTATGGGCTGGGTTGGGCGACAACCACAACTTCCCGATGCTCAGGCGAACCCCTAGGATCCTGTCTTGTTTTCTCTTTGTAGTCGCTAGTCGCCGGGCAGGGGCTGGGCTATAACCCCCCTACCCCTTGGTTTTCCTATAAATAGGACCCCAGGGGTACTTGGATTGGCACCTGGACTTGAGCTCTCGAAACCCTGCTCTTGCATTCTGGAACCTGTCGCACTTGGCCGCTACTCCCGGTACTAGCCAAGTCGGCGCCTTCCTTGTACCCTGCTCGGCCATTTTTGGTCTTGGAGGGGAAGTCTCTTCGGAGCTTCTGGGTATGTGGTGGGACCTCCCTGCCGCAGCACCAAAGTGTGTGCGAAAGTGTTGACGCCAGGAAAATCCTGGCCTCAAGATTCGGACAAATGCAGCCGGAGACTACTTGCCAAGCGGCTCGAAGAGATGGCTTGGCGGGCAACTATGAGGAAGCTAGAAGAGCAACTAACAGGACCCCAGGTGCTGCGGCAGGGAGGTCCCACCACGTACCCAGAAGCTCCGAAGAGACTTCCCCTCCAAGACCAAAAATGGCCGAGCAGAGTACAAGGAAGGCGCCGACTTGGCTAGTACCGGGAGTAGCGGCCAAGTGCGACAGGTTCCAGAATGCAAGAGCAGGGTTTCGAGAGCTCAAGTCCAGGTGCCAATCCAAGTACCCCTGGGGTCCTATTTATAGGAAAACCAAGGGGTAGGGGGGTTTTTATAGCCCAGCCCCTGCCCGGCGACTAGCGACATTGAGGCGATCTCCCCGGGCAAATGGGCGAGTATCACCTATGGTCGCCCACCTTTTGGCGAGTATCCGGGCTACTCGCACGAGTGCACCCCTACTCGCCTAGGCTCTCTTCTGCTCCTACGCTTGACGAACTGTTCCACTATGCCTGCTGGCCGACTTTAACTTGGTATCTCGAACTGTTGACCTTTGTGTTGACTCATTGACTTTGTCTTCTGTCTACGTGGCCTTGGGTGGGTTCACCTTCGGAGAATGATGGTTGTACATGCGCCATTGCAGAATGGATGGTGGAGATAGTGATTTTGAACAACACCTACAAATATTAACAAGCATGTGAACATGTAGTGTATGCATAGTGTACATATATGTATATCTCTATCCACCTCTTTTCATGTGTGCTTGTATGTATATTAAAATGTCGGATGATTTCTCCTATATATTTACCTATAAGCCTATTTGTGTGTAGCTATGAATATAGTTTGTAAAATGATGTTCTTCGCCATTTGAAAATGTAGGGTCAATATGATTTTTCCATGTTGCTTTCCAGTAACATAGCATGTATGCCCTCTAATTATTTTGCTGACTGGCTAATGGTGTATGCAGACCGCTATTGCAGAAATTAACCATCAAATCGGAGCTTCTGGTGTTGTTAGCCGAGAATGCAAGGAAGTAGTTGCTCAATATGGTCAACAAATTTTCGATTTGTTGCTAGCAGAGGTGTGAACAAATGCTCCCATTCTAAATGCATATAAGGTTGATATTTTGTGTTCAAGCAAGTAGGGCTCACCACAAAATCAAAAATCTCGAGTTTGACTATGCTCGAGCTGTCTCAAAATCGAATCGAGCGGACTCAAAACGAGTAATAGTTTCACAGTCCGTGTTTTTCCCCGGGATCGTTTTATGAGATTACCATCCTTTTTACATCTTGAAATCAATGTTTAATTTGAGCCGAGTTATAATTAAAATATAAATTGAGCCTTCTCTGATCATTTTTCGAGTGAGCCAACACAAGCTTGAAATTGTTTCACATTTTAATTCGAGCCAGTTTTTTGAATGGTTCGAAATTTGCTCGAATCATTTTGATTTGAATCTGATTTGATTAAAATATCTAGCAATTTTCAAGCTATTTATGAGTGGACCCTAGATGTTTGTTATTCTGCCTTGTGATGCATAGTTGAGAACTAACATGTGCTAATTTGACTTACTTTGAAGGTACAACCAACAAAGATATGCTCTCAGATTGGTGTCTGTACCTTTGACGGCACTCATGCAGTAGGGTAAGAAATCGGTGAATCGTCATCTTGCATGCTCCCGAAGATTTCTATTTTTTTTACCTCTTCTGCTATATGGATTTTTTCCTGAGATTTGTAATTTACTCTCAATAACGCAGTGTTGGCATTGAGAGTATTGTGAAGGCCAATGAGGGTAAATCTTCTCATGGTACTAATGATGCCATGTGCTCTGCCTGTGAGATGGCTGTTGTTTGGACGCAAAATAGGCTTAAGCAGAACCAGACGCAGGAGCAAGTATTGAACCATATCAATCAGGTGAAAGCTCTTTCTGATTATTTTCTCTCTAGTTTTCCAATGCTGCAATTTTTTAGACTATAATATTTTCTGAGTATTTGCAGTTGTGTGGGCGACTGCCAAGTCCTGTGGGAGACTCCTCTGTCGACTGCGGCGCCATATCTTCCATGCCTATTATTTCTTTTAACATTGGTGGCAAGACATTTGACCTCACAGCTGAGCAGGTAATCTTATATTTTGGCTCTGCGCTGTGATTACCTAAGTAGAATTGGAAGATCAACATTTTTTGGGGGAAATGGGGTTGAGCGGGCAATGTCGACAAACGAATGATGCTGATGAAGTAGCTGCAAAATGAGTCGAGCTTGAGCAGAGTTTGGCAAAATTCACAAGCTCAAGCTAACCATTTCGAGCTCATTTTGCATGGCTCAAGCTCGAGACTAATATATTGAACTCGAGCTCGAGCTGCTCACGAGTTTTTATGCTCATGGGCTGTATTTTCTCTATATTTATAATTTTTTTAAAGTGCGGTCAAAGTAAAAACTCACGAATCAACTCGCGAGCTTATGAACAGGAACATGCGAGCACGAGCTCGGCTAGCAATCGAGCTTTTTTCGAGTCGGCTCATAGAGCTCACAAGTCGGCTCAACTCAACTTGCACCCCTACCATGGATGCACAAAGCGATAAGTTTCTTAGTCCAAAGATGAGCACAAGCTATAATATTTACTCTCCAAATATATCCCACTCAAACTACATAGACTTTCCTATCTCTTTTTTTCTCCTCCAAATTTGTTCTCTTACCACTTTTGTCAAAAATCTAAGATCAACTCCCCAGCAAACTCGATTATATCGTCAACACAAGACCTTGTCAACTCGCCAGCTTTATTTGTGCACAAATAATCTTCCATATTCTCGACCCCGTCGGATCGATTTGAAAAGTACCACATACTCTTAAGCAACGCCTAAACAATCTGATAAATGCAAGTTTTGGACATACCTTAGTTTCCTTGCACTTTGTTTGCCCAAGACTCGTGCGGTTATTGTGTGCTGAAATTTTTACACAAGCACTACTACGTCCACTGCACTCAATGCACCCGTGGTACACTTATATCATGTGTGAGTGTTGGGGATTCGACCCAACATTCGACTTGAGTACCTGTGAGCAAATACAATGCACCTGCAACGAACAAACATGAACCATACAAAAGTAGACACAAAAGTAGACCTGTCCATCTGGGTTCTGCTTCACGGTGAACACCCATTTGCACCCGACAACTTTCTTATCCTTTGATAGCTGTGCCAACTCCCAGGTCTTGTTCTTCTCAAGATCCCTCATCTCCTCCTTCATCTCTGTCTTCCACTTCGGATCGTCTTTGGCAATCTGCCAATTGTTAGGTACAATAATACTATCTAATGATGCAATGAATGCTCTGTGAGAAGAAGAGATATGAGCATAAGAGCCAGTTGAAGCAAGATCCCAACCGTATCTATCAGGAGGATTTCCCGCATTGCTGCGAGTAGTCTTCTGTAATGTGACAGTTGGCGAAAGAGAAGTTGGGGGAAGGATGTCACCTGAGGCTCGCGGTGACGTAGGTGCTCCAGGAGTAGGGACCGACGTAGCCAAGGGACTAGGAGCTAGACTGGGCACAGGTACTGGAACTGGTACTGCTGACAACTTCCCCCTCCTACTGTATGTCATGAGTAGCTCCCGATGAGCCGTAGGCCTAACATCTCGACTCTCCTTCTCAATCTCCCTTTGTTGCTCCCCATCACTCTCTTGCTCCTCCTTCACCGATCCTCCCTGCCATACTCCCAAATCTGTCACCAAACTCTCCCTCTCTCGCCTCATACTTTCGGTATCTAGCGAATCCAGTGTGAGTGGGGCTCCCTCCTGTCGGTGGTAATGCTCCAACTCTCTAAAGTGAACATCCATGATTACAAAACTTCTTTTCTCCACTGGACTCCAGCACACGTATCCCTTATGAGTACGAGAGTAGCCTACAAAGATACACTTAACTGCTCTCGCATCGAGCTTGCCAACACCCGGTCTGTTGTCCTTCACGAAGCACACACATCCAAATACCTTCAAAGGAAGGATCCCCCCATTATGTCCCTGCAGCTGCTGACACAGAGACTTCCACCCCAGAACCTGTGATGGCATCCTGTTGATCAGCTGTGCCGCTGTCAACACCGCATATCCCCACAGACCCTGAGGAATCTTCATGTTGAGCATCATACTCCTTGCCACCTCCAGAAGGTGTCTGTTCTTCCTTTCCGCCACTCTATTCTGTGTCGGTGTGTATGCACAAGTGGTCTGATGCAATATCCCATGGGCTGATAAGTACTCCTCCATGGCCCTATTAGTATATTCTGTCGCATTATCCGACCTTAATACCTTAATCATTGTTGTGTATTGTGTCTGAACATGCTTATGAAATCTCAGAAGCAGGTAAATACCTCACTCTTTATTTTCATCAAATACAACCAAGTAACACGGGATGCACAATCAATAAGGTTACAAAGTACTTATAGTCATTCAAAAAACTTACAGCACAAGGCCCCCATACATCATAATGAACTACATCAAAAAATGAAGAGCTTCTCCGGCCCGTACTAACATACGAACTCCTAGTAATCTTGCCTAAATCACAAGCATCACAGACCAATTTGTTTTTATTCGCGCTTTCAAAAATAGCACGAAATAACCTAGCTACAGTGTCAAAAGAAGGGTGCCCCAACCGCCGGTGATGAAGTGTCAGCATATCCTCTGCACTCATCTTCGGTCATCCATCTTTTGCCTTCTCTACCACTGATACTAGAGTTGAGTCCAATCCTTCCCGGTCCACATACCACAGCCCGTCATTGTAAGTTCCAGTCCCAAGTATCCGCCTCGTCCTTTTCTCCTGGAAAGTCACCTTGGGAATATCAAAAGAAACAACACATCTCAGTTGAATGATTATGGAACTAATGGATAAGAGACTAACTCGAAAGGAAGGGGCATGCAAAACATTAGATAATTTTACTGAACCTGAACAATCAACAGTACCCTTACCGACCACTAGTTGGAACGTACCATCCGTCGTTTGGATACTATCTGCAGTAGGTAGACGAGTGTAGGAGGAGAACTCACCTACATTTCTTGTCACGTGACGTGATGCGCATGAGTCAATGATCCAATTTGATGCCCTGGAGGAGGGGCATATGGATGCAAGAGCAAGAGATCCATCATTTGGGTGGGCATACATAGCTACCCCCCATCTCCATCCATGCTCCCCTCGCCCGTCTGCTTCCTCTTGATGCCCTCAATCTTGCTCAGTAGGGTCTGCTCCTCCTCTGTATAGATGACGCCGACTTCCTCCGCACTGTCACTCATGCCCAAATTGGCTCGATAGCCACCTCGGACACCACGAGCCCAACCTCGTCCACGACCCCGTCTCTATCCACCACCCGAATCTCTCTCCTTGGACGGCTTGGGGGCAGGCTTGCCTCAGATGTCCCACCTTCCCACAGTTGTAGCACTGTCGGGTTTCTTCCCTCTGTCCTGTAACACCAGGGCCAGCAGCTGCCAGTGCTGACTTTACAGTAGTGGACCCTCCGTTCCCTGCCTGAAGTTTGAGACGTCTCCTCCTGGATCATAGTAAAGATGGCCTCGGTCAGCGTAGGAATCTTCGTACCAGATAGAAGTAGGGCTCTCCGCTGATCAAACTTATCATTTAATCCCTTCAGGAACTTCATCGTCCTCCCCTCCACAATGATCTTGGAAGCCCGACACTGTGAGTCGCTGCAACACATCCCCCCGGAGGCGTGGTCGTAGACCACCCATAGACGTTCCAACTCGGAGGCGTACTCCTGCACAGGCTTCTCTCCCTGAATGGTGCATCAAATTCTCCCTTCACCTGGAAGACCCGTAGAGTGTTCCCCACGCCATCATATGTATTCTTCAGCTTGTCCCACACCTTCATAATCGTCTCCAGGCTATCTACAGTGGCGGAAATCGATGGGACAACCGACCTGAGAAGTCACATAAATACCGTCATGTGGGCCGACTCCCACTCATCTCCTCCTGTCGGGTTCTCTTGTTTCTTCAACGCCCCTGTCAGGAAGCCCTCAACCTGTTTCGCTGCAAGGGTTTTCTTCACACTACGAGACCAACTCAGTTAGGTGGTCGGTCCATCAAGTTTCAGATCGATCGGTGGATGTATCCTCCATCGTACCCTCATTCGGCACCATGGATCAGCTTCCACACCGATCACCACATCCGGTACCGTATCAAGCAATGTCTCCTTCTGCCCTAGAGCCGATCACTGCATCCCGACTTGAGCGTGCGGGATGGGAAGCAGCACAACGGGTGTCAGGGGAGGATGTTCGTGGTGGCCCCCCTGGCCGCAGCCAAGGCCGCGGCGGCCGCTGGTCACGGGTGGCAGGAGTCGCGACTGTAGTCGCTGGGTCACTGGTCGCGGCTGAGACGAGATCGATGAGCGACAGGGTAGGGTTCGCGGGAGACAGGATCGACGAGCGACGGGGTATGGATGGGATCTTTCGTGCGGCGTTTTTTTTTGCTCTCATACAAGTTACGAAATAATGAGAACTTGTTTTTAATTAGGGTAATAGTTGGCTATATATATAGCCTACAACATTTCATATTACAACACTTTTGCTTCTGAAGAGTATATGGTCATGTGCTTCAGTGCTTGGTAGGTGGTAGGTTAGGCTTTAGTTTATTGTTTTTTCTTTCTTTTACAGTGGCTGATAAGATAAGCACATGCAACCTTATATTAAACAATTCATGCAGCCTTCATTTTGGACTTTTGGATAGATCTTTAGCCACAAAATTAAAATTATGAGCTCGAAAATACGAGCTTGCGACGAGCGAGCCCGGTGATTTTCTCCGCATCTGATGAGAACTACACTCAACACTCTCAGCCTCAACCTCCACGTGCAGCCACACCCCACCTCCCCACTAACCTACGCCACCTCCTCTTATCCACCATTCCCTCTCTAACCCCTCGGCCTGCTTCCCAGCCCTCCAAACGCCTCCCAGACGGCAGCCAGCCCTCTCCTCTTCCTCCATTTTCCATCCCCAGGAACTCATCACAGCAACCCTGCTACATCTACCTGCAGCCTCATACCCCCAGAACTCCCTCCCCACCTCAGACAGACCCCTCCAATCTCTCCAGCTCCACAAACAGCTCAATGAAATCACATTCAAGCTCTCTGATTTACCATTCAACATCCTGATTCTCCGGCTACCGACACCTCACAGGA
Source organism: Dactylorhiza incarnata (assembly GCA_033032865.1). Classification (NCBI taxonomy): domain Eukaryota; kingdom Viridiplantae; phylum Streptophyta; class Magnoliopsida; order Asparagales; family Orchidaceae; genus Dactylorhiza; species Dactylorhiza incarnata. Next base: position 3,833,640 of record JAWHQI010000044.1, on the reverse strand, counting down.
CATCCGCCGAGCCTTCCACCACGTTAACCATTGGAAGTCTATTGATTGGCTGTGATTTCTTTGTGTAGAATACTGTGTTAATTCACTCTATTTGGGAGATATTTGTTTGTAATCGTTGCCCCAAATATCTTCTGATTTGTTGGAACTTATTCGGCTGAGTGGTTGTTTTCCCCACCCCCCACGCATATACTACATCACTTGTTTCCTTAATTTGTTGTTTTACTCTTAACATGGTTAGTTTTTTTGTATCATTTATATCAATTTAATTGTTGCAAGATAGTATTGTTTGATAATATTGTTCTATTAGGCTCCATTTGGCACGGCGGTGGCGGTCATGAACGCGGTGGTCATGAACCATCGTTCGTGAACGCCCGACCTCACCTAAGGAACTTCATCCACTTTTATGTTCAAAACTAGTTTTATTTTCTTGGTGGTGGTTGTAACCGTTGTCACGCCAAACATACATTTCATGACGGTGGCTTTTTTGTCCAAACTCAAACGCAGTGCCAAACGGAACCTTATAGTGTCCATAACTTCTCGGTTAATTTTTCATTGGGTGCAATTTTTTCAGTATATTGTGAAACTCAGCGAGGGATCTACAGCAGAATGTATCAGTGGATTCTCAGCCTTAGACGTCTCCCCGCCACGTGGACCACTTTGGTACGTTCCTTTCTCATGTTTTAACTACGGATTAAATAAGATTTATAGTAAATATTTCTCGTGTAGCTGAAAGAAAACAATGCTGTAGGTTTCGGTTTTTCTTCTTCAGCTCATACTAATCCTTAAATTAATTTCTTGAGCTCTATGGTTAAATTATTTGACTTGCAGGAGTTTAACAAAATTTCTATGGTTTTGATGGCTGCAGGATTCTGGGTGATGTGTTTATGGGAGTCTATCACACCGAATTCGACTACGGCAAACTCAGGGTTGGATTTGCAAAAGCTGCATAAAGAAGTTTAAATAAATTAAAATACTAATAATACTCCCATAGCTGCCCCTGCAAATAAGGATTGATGATAATTAGTATGCCCCAGTTGATGTTTATGCTAATAGATATCTACACAAACATACATATACAAAAATAATATCTATCTATATATTTATACACACACACACACACACGTGTTAAAAATATAAAGAAATTTTATGGTAATCTGATGTAATTCCTGTTCAGTATTTGTGGAAACTAAGGATTGTGAAAATTTCATTAAATTATTGATGTTATAAAGTAGTTACTAATTATTTTACTTTGATGATATTAGGTTACAACTATTAGTATTAGATGTGTGTAAAATTAATGTAGATTAGTATGCCCTCATCACACACATTAAACTCTCAGATGTAACAGGTATAAGATATTTGGTGTAACATCTGAGAGTTTGATGTGTGTGATGATTCATACAGTAGATGGAAGTTATGAGCAGGTTTCTTGTAGTTAAACGAGATCTCCAGGTTCAAGGTTCATTTGGCACAGCGGTGGTGAGCGTGGTGGTTACGAATCGTCGTTCGTTTGGATCGGCGCTTTTGCTCCAGTGACTTTGGACAAAAATGTCACGGTGATGAATATGTATTTGGCATAACAAGGGTTATGACTATCACCAAGGAAAAAAATTTAAACATATATAAAAATGGATGGAGTTCCTTAAGGTGAGATGGAGTGTAAACGAACGACAATTTGTAACCACTATGTTCATGAGTGCCACCGCCGTGCCAAACGGACCCTTGGTGATCGTTCTAAATGGGTGTTGTTACTGGCAAACCTCATTTGGTTTCTAGCAAACCATTACTACTAGCAAACCTTCAATTTTGATTACTAGCAAATCATCATAAAAAAATTTAGATACATGCATTCATTCAAAATAAGTCACTACCTACATTAGCATTACAAGAGATATCAAATCAACTACATATGTTAAAACTACAAATGATTTCAAATGCCGCAAAATTATGTTAAGTGCAACAAAACTCTTGATTTCAAGTGTTTCAAACTTGTCATATTCCACAAAAAATCTTCATGTATCCCAGAATTGTTAGAAATTTTAATTATAAAATATTATAAATTAAATATTTTGATTTGAGCTAAATGGTGTTTGGTGTTTGGGCTCCTCATTATGATGGAAAAGCTCAAAATCAAACTTGGAGGGAATCCAAATATTTGGAGGGAAACCTTTCATGAATGAAAGGATGAACCTTTAGTCTCACCTTGCTTATTAGCTCTCTAGCCAAAGAGTTTATATATGTTTTCACACCTTCTTATTTGTTCAAAAGAACATAAGGAGAAACTATGAACCACACGCGCGCGTGCGCACGCATCGCACCGGACCGGATCCGGATTTCGGATTTGGGGATGAATTGAATTGAATTGTATTTCTTGTACAAAATAGTTTCAGAGTTTTACTCGGAGTTGCGTCGATAAGAATTCGGAGCTGCGTCGAATAGATTTCGACGTAGCGTCGTCAAGCCGCTGAAGTTGGCGTGGCGTCGAATGGAATTCGACGCATGCGTCGATAGAACTCGACGCTTGCGTCGATAGGTCCTGCGTCGATAGAACTCGACGTAGCGTCGATATGATGTCGACGCAACGTCGAATTGCTTTCACGCGTTCTGTCGTTTTACGCGTTTTTTTAACCGCTCTTTTCACGCATATTTCTCACCATTATTTACGTTGGAAATATTCAACGTTTATCTTCCCGATTATGATCCTTCCAACTATAATCGTCAATACTTATTATGGTTTTAATGTTGCCGTTTTCAAGATTCCGTTTCCGGCGATTCACTGTCTTTATATATTGACGTTCTTCTCAGAAAGAATACACGCTCTCATATGCTCTTCTGCTCTCTTTGTTCTGACGATCTTCTATGTGATTTCATTTTCTTTACATTTGCTTCATCAAGTGGTGGTTCGAGTGCTCTGTGCTTCTTCGGTGTCTGCGCACATCGGAGTTTCGGGATCTAGCCGGGTGTTGTACCTTGGAGGAGTGAGCATCGGTTGAAAGCCCTGTCGGAGGGTGGTGCAACTTCTTTAGGGCAGTGACCACACGCCTTACCCAGGCTCGATTCTGAACTATACATTACTCTATTTTATTTCTCACCTCTTTCATGAAATATTATTGATATTGTTGTTTATATATTTTTTTATATATCTGTTGTTTCTGTAAAGTTTTTTAAAACCGAAAATATATCATTTTTTATATTAATATAGGAATATAATAGAAAATATTCCAACAATCTAAAGAAGTTGTAATTCCACATAAACAGAATAAATAAAATCAAATAGTTAAAATGTCTTTGTCTGCTTTCATTTTCATATGTACAGCAATTTATTATTTATATTTTAAATTCCAAAAATCTGCAATGACATCTAGATCTGAGGATTCTGCCGGGATCAAACCCGAGAAATTTAACGGTAACGGTTTTCGTCGTTGGCAAGCACAGGTCGAATATTGGTTCAATACCCTAGGTCTTTTGTCTGCCATCTTCGATGCCCCTCCTTCAGAAACTGGAATCCCTAGCACTGCATATGCAGTTGCTTCGACTCTACCATCGTCCTCATCTTCTACTGCAAACATCACTAGAACCTATGTTAGACGTCTTCCTTATAGAGATCCGGTAGATGTTGAATACCATTGTCGTAACCGAATCCTAAGTGCTTTGTCCGATAGCCTTTACGATGTCTTCCTTCAATATCGTACGACTAAGGATTTATGGTATGCACTTGAAGCGCGCTATAACCTTGACAATGCGGGTATAGAACGCTACAATGTATCCAACCTCCATAAATTCAAGATTGATGCTTCCAAGCCTATCAATCGTCAACTCCATCAACTAGATGAGATGTTGTCCAAGATCCGAGCCGATGGCTCAATCCTTTTCGAAAATTATCTTGTGGCATGTCTTATTGATTCTCTTCCCGATTCATGGTCCGGCTTTAGCACTAGACTAAGGCATGACCAATCAAACTTTACTTATGTCAAGATCCAAAATGTTATCCGCATTGAGGAGGAACATAAGAGTAAAAACTCTAAAGTTCACAAAGACCTTGCTCCTAAAGTGAATCTAACCGAATCTCATGGCAATCCTTCCTCCAACCATCACTTCAAAGGCAAAGGCAAGATCCATAAGAAACCTTTCCGTCAAGGTTCCCGCCATCAAAAACCCAATCATCCCAAGCCTGGTCCCTCTAACCAAAACCCAGGTAAAGGGAAATGGTGCTTCATCTGCGGCCGCACAAACCATCTGTCTACCAACTGCTTCTACAAGAAGACAGAACCCGTGGCTGGTAAGTCTCGTGGAGACAAGCCTCAGGCCAACATGATCCAAGCACCGGATCAACCTACCTTCAGGTTAGATTATTCTCCAAGTCTTCATCTCACTTGTTCATCAGATTGGTGGCTTGATTCCGGAGCAAATGTTCATACTTGTTTTGATCGTTCTTGCTTTGCCACCTTTCAGGACATCAGTGGAGGAAGCGTGATCTTAGGAGATGCTTCTTCGGCACAAATACTTGGACGCGGACGAGTGGATCTTAGGTTGACATCCAGGAAAACACTAGCCTTGCAAGATGTGCTTTATGTGCCGAGAGTTAGGAAGAAACTTGTTAGCGGATCTTTGCTAGTGAAGAAAGGCTACAAGATTGTCTTAGAGTCAAATAAAGTTGTAATAACATTTAATGATATTTTTATTGGCAAAGGATATATATGTGATGGTTTATTTAAATTAAATGTTGCTAATTTAGAAATAAATTAGATTTCATCTTCTTCTATTTCATATTCAAATTCAGATTTTTGGCATGCTAGATTAGGACATGTGAATTCAGATTCTATGAAAAAGAATGATGTCGTTAAATTTAATTCCAAAATTTAATATTGCGCCAAGTTCTAGATGTGAAATATGTGTACAATCTAAATTTTCTAGAAAACCTTTTAAAACAGTGGAAAAAACTTCAAAACCTTTAGAGTTAATTCACTCGGATGTGTGTGACTCGAACCGCCAACCCACTAGAGGTGGAAATAAATATTTTGTAACTTTTATTGACGATTTCACTAAATATTGTTACATATATTTATTAAAAACTAAAGATGAAGTCTTTTCATATTTTAAGATTTTCAAAGCGGAAGTAGAAAATCAATTAGGAACCTCTATCAAAATTCTTAGATCCGATCGAGGTGGAGAATACACTTCGAATGAACTAACTCAATTTTGCCAAGAACATGGGATTATTCATCAAGTGACTACTCCATATTCTCCCCAATCGAATGATGTAGCTGAACGTAAAAATCGGACCTTGATGAACATGGTCAATGCTATGTTAGTCGAGTCCGGTGCCCCGGAAAATCTCTGGGGAGAAGCGTTGCTCACTTCCTCCTTCATCCTTAATAGGATTCCATCTAAACAAAACAATAAGACATCTTTTGAATTATTCAAATTAAGAAAACCTAACCTCCAAATTCTTCGAGTGTGGGGGTGTTTAGCTAAGGTAGCAATTCCTGAACCTAAGAGAAAGAAAATAGGACCAAAAACATTAGACTCTATTTTCATACGATATGCATCCGATAGTAGTGCTAATAGATTTCTCATCACTAATTCCCTAATTAGTGAAATATCTAACAACACCATTATAAAAGCTAGAGATGCAGCTTATTTTGAAGATAAATTTCCATATAAACTAAATAACTCATCTCAACCTTCAACTAGCTTAAACCAACCTTCAACTTCTTCTATAGAACCATTAGAAAATGATGAACATAGAAGAAGCAAAAGAGTTAGAACCGAAAGATCCTATGGGGAGGACTACTTCACTTATCTAGTTGAAGGAGATCCTAATACATATGAGGAATAAATGGCCTCATCTGATTATCCCTTTTGGAAAGAAGCAATTAATCTAGAAATTAATTCTATCTTAGAAAATAAAACTTGGATCCTAACCGATTTACCTCCCGGTGCCAAAGCCATAGGATGTAAATGGATTTTTAGAAAGAAATTAAATCCGGATGGATCCATAGATTAATATAAGGCTCGCCTTGTAGCTAAAGGCTATGCCCAAAAACAAGGGATAGATTATCTAGACACATATGCTCCCGTAGCTAGAATAACCTCTCTTCGTATTCTAGTCGCCTTGGCTTCGATCCATAGGATGATCATTCATCAAATGGATGTCAAGACCGCTTTCTTGCATGGAGACTTAGATGAAGAAGTCTACATGTCTCAACCTGAAGGTTTTGTGGTCAGAGGCCAAGAAACCAAAGTTTGTAAATTAATTAAATCTCTTTATGGTTTAAAACAAGCACCTAAACAATGACATCAAAAGTTTGACTCCGTAGTTTTAACTTTTGGTTTCAAATCTAATGAATTTGATAAATGTATTTATGCCAAACAAAACAGAAATGAAATTGTCTTGTTATGTCTCTATGTAGATGACATTTTAATTTTTGGAAACTCAATTAAAATTATTAATGAAACCAAAAATAATTTATCATCCAATTTTAATATGAAAGATTTGGGGGAAGCAAACATTATATTAGGAATGAAACTAGTTAAAAATGATTCTAGCGTATCATTATCTCTTTCACACTCGATTGAGAAAATATTGATTAAATTCAACATATATGATTCCTTTCCCGCTTCTACTCTATATGACGCTAGTGTAAAACTTTGTAAAAATACCAATGAACCTGTTGACCAGCATAGGTATGCACAAATGATAGGATCACTCCTATACATAGCTAACAGCACTAGGCTCGACATTTCCTATGTCGTAGGCCGCCTTAGTAGATATACTAGTAATCCAAGTGATGAACATTGGATAGCACTAAATAGAATATTTAAATATCTTTGTGGAACTATGGATTATAGTTTAGTGTACACGGGATTTCCCGGAGTACTAGAAGGATATTCAGATGCCAATTGGGTAACTGATTCGTTAGACGTTAAGTCAACGACGAGCTATGTATTCCTCCTTGGAGGTGCTGCCATTTCATGGGCTTCTACAAAACAAACAGTTATTTCTAGAAGCACCATGGAATCAGAGCTTATAGCTTTGGACACTACATGTGCCGAAGCAGAATGGATTAAAAATTTACTTAGTGAAATTCCTTTAATTGAAAACCCCATGCCTGCTATCTCTTTACATTGTGATAATAAAAGTGTTATTGATTTAACTGCTTCTAATAGTACTAATTCCAAAATGAATAAGTTCATGAGAATCAGGTACAAGTCCGTGAAGCAAAGAAGAAAAGAAGTGATATCACTCAACTATGTAAAGTCAGAATTGAATCTGGCTGATAATCTTACCAAGGGATTGTCCCGAAGGGAGATATTGTTGTCATCGAGGGGAATGAGGCTTAAGCCCACATGATTTGCTGCCAACGGTGGATACCCAACCCATGTGATTGGAGATCCCATGAAGTGGGTTCAATGTGGTAGAAACGAAGCCGTTGATGTAGCGTAGTTGGGAGCACAAAATATAAGGTTAAGAAAACCTTCTCCCCATTCTTATGATTTTGTGCTCTACGTAACAAGTTAGGATGAACTTAATTAAGTTCTTAATGGTTGCCAAAGGCATTTTCTTTGCGAGATATTGGTTACGAATATCTCTTGAGGCACCACTTATGTGGGAGTTGTTGTGAGGCCGCAACTTTGGGATCCGGGCTGAACCCAAAATAACTCTCATGAAAAATCAAGGAATGCGCATGGCCATTAACGCACTCACCGCCATAACCCAAGAATAACCAATCTTTTGTGTGCTTATCTAATTTACCGGTCAAAAGTTTATAATTCAAAGCCTCTGGCACATTATACTCTTCGGTAGAGAAAGTAAGTACTAAGTATAGATTCAAGGTAACCATTCCATCTATACCCATTGCATTAGATACAACTTGATGAAACAAATTTGTATTTGATTTTATTTATTATTAGTAATATCATATTTATGAAGTTCGCTTTTGGTTTTTCGTTTTTGTGGGGGATTGTTAGAAATTTTAATTATAAAATATTATAAATTAAATGTTTTGATTGGAGCTAAATGGTGTTTGGTGTTTGGGCTCCTCATTATGATGGAAAAGCTCAAAATCAAACTTGGAAGGAATCCAAATATTTGGAGGGAAACTTTTCATGAATGAAAGGATGAACCTTTAGTCCCACCTTGCTTATTAGCTCTCTAGCCAAAGAGTTTATATATGTTTTCACACCTTCTTATTTGTTCAAAAGAACATAAGGAGAAACTATGAACCACACGCGCGCGTGCACGCACCGCACCGGACCGGATCCGGATTTGGGGAATTGAATTGTATTTTTTGTACAAAATAGTTTCAGAGTTTTACTCGGAGTTGCGTCGATAAGAATTCGGAGCTGCGTCGAATAGATTTCGACGTAGCGTCGTCAAGCCGCTGAAGTTGGCGTGGCGTCGAATGGAATTCGACGCATGCGTCGATAGAACTCGACGCTTGCGTCGATAAGGCTTGCGTCGATAGGTCCTGCGTCGATAGAACTCGACGTAGCGTCGATATGATGTCGACGCAACGTCGAATTGCTTTCACGCGTTCTGCCGTTTTACGCGTTTTCTTAACCGCTCTTTTCACGCATATTTCTCGCCATTATTTACGTTGGAAATATTCAACGTTTATCTTCCCGATTATGATCCTTCCAACTATAACCGTCAATACTTATTATGGTTTTAATGTTGCCGTTTTCAAGATTCCGTTTAAGGCGATTCACTGTCTTTATATATTGACGTTCTTCTCAGAAAGAATACACACTCTCATATGCTCTTCTGCTCTCTCTATTTTGAGGATCTTCTACGTGATTTCATTTTCTTTACATTTGCTTCATCAAGTGGTGGTTCAGGTGCTCTGTGCTTCTTCGGTGTCCGCGCACATCGGAGTTTCGGGATCTAGCCGGGTGTTGTACCTTGGAGGAGTGAGCATTGGTTGAAAGCCCTTCCGGAGGGTGGTGCAACTTCTTTAGGGCAGTGACCACACGCCTTACCCAGGCTCGATTCTGAACTATACATTACTCTATTTTATTTCTCACCTCCTTCATGAAATATTATTGATATTGCTGTTTATATATTTTTTATATATCTGCTGTTTCTGTAAAGTTTTTTAAAACAAAAAATATATCATTTTTTATATTAATATAGGAATATAGTAGAAAATATTCCAACAAGAATTAATTTGCAATGTTAGGTAGTTGAATAAAATAGAGAAATTAAAAATAGTCACTTACATTTCATTTCTTTCGGTTTAGGATGCATTCCCATGAACTTTCCATTTGTGTGCGATATCTCCTCCAAGGAGAATATAATGGTGGAAGTGGCGTTCCTTCTTTCATGCATAATCTCACGAAATGATTATCGTTGATGAATCCGATCCAAATAGTAATTGGTATGTGGGAAAGTGGTGCGTCCAATGGTAAGAATGTTATACTTTGATTTTTTTTAAATTAGAGCAATGCAAATATTGTAGCAACTTGAAATCACTAAACCCACATCTGGCATCGACATCCACTTATCATATGGTGTCGGCGTGCTTTTGCAATCAAGAGAGTTGAATAAGGCTTGCTTTATCGTGCTTTTGAACATTGAATCATGCAAAATATTTCTCTTCTCCAACTCATTCATTAGATCTGATGGGTCCTCATCTATTTTGTAGAGAAATCCGGGCTGCATTTAGCCAAAAATCCAACTCCCCACTAAGATGGTGGGGGCATGGGCAAGAAAGAGGAGGAAACCGCCCGTAACCACTAAAGAAACCGCCGCAACCACCGCACGAAGCCGCGCACAGCATCACACGCGGCCACAAGGCCGCGTGGCACCACACGGCCGCGCGACACCGCCCGGCCGCGCGACATCCCGCGGCCACGCGGCGTCGCAAGGCCGCGCGACCGCAACACCGCGCAGCCGCGCAGCGCCGGGCGCGGCCGCCCGACACCACGCGGCCGAGCGGCACCCCCGGCCGCGCGGCATCCCGCAGGCCGCCCGACACCACGCTGCGCGGCACCGCACGGTACCGCGTGGCGACATCGCGCGCGACACCGCGTGCCCGGCACCGCACGGTGCCGCGCGCCTAACGTCACGCGGCACCACGCGGCACCGCGCGGTACCGCGCGACGACACCGTGCGGTATCTCGCGGCGACACCGTGCGCGGTACCACGCGCCCGGCACCGCGCGGTGCCGCGCGCCCAGTGCCGCACAGCGACACCGCGCGGTACCGCGCGGCGACACCGCGCAGTATCGCGCGGCGACACCGTGTGCGGCACCACGCGGTGCCGCGCGCCCAGTGTCACGCAGCGACACCGCTCGGTGCCGCACGGCGGCACCGTGCGCGGCACCACGCGCCCGGCACCGTGCTGCGGCACCACGCGCCCGGCACCGTGCGCGGCACCACGCGCCCGGCACCATGCGCGGCACCACGCGCCCGGCACCGTGCGCGGCACCACGCGCCCGGCACCGTGCGCGGCACCACGCGCCCAGCACCGTGCGCGACACCACGCGCCCGGCACCGCGCGGTACCGCCCGGCACCTCGCGTGGCCGGGCGGTGGGCGCGGTGCCGGCCTGCCTCCCTCGCCGCCGGGCGCACTCTCCGGCCCCTCTCGTCTCATCCCCGGTCGGCCTCCCTTGACCAACGGACGCGCTCGCCCGACCTCTCCCACCTCATTCGGCGGAGAAGACGAGGACGATCAAGGCAAATCCCGCTAAACCTGAAACTCCCCATCATGGGGTGCAAATAGTGAAACTCCCCATCATGGGTGCAAATAGTGAAACTCCTCATCATGGGTGCAAATAGTGAAAATCCTCCAACATGGGGATATAAATGGAAAAAACCTTCATCCGGTCTGCGTCTAGCAAATAATATGGTTACAGTGTGCGTGTAACCATATCCATCATATGAATACATATCATCACCAAACTATACAAATTGGTGTGCGCATAGCCATATTCATGGTGAGTGGGCATCCGGTCTGCGTCTAGCAAATAATATGGTTATGGTGTGTGTGTAACCATACCCATCATATGAATACATATCATCACCAAACTATACAAATTGGTGTGCGCATAACCATATCCATCATATAAACTCATATCATCCTAAAAACTAAACAAACTAGTGTGTGCATAGTCATATTCATGATAAATGTGCATATAGCACATAAATTGGTTATGGTGTGTGGATAGCCATCCTAACCACCATAACCACCCTAACCACCCTCAAAAGCTATAAAAGGAACCTCATGTCTTCATTTCAAAGGACTTGGAATTTTCTTCACGAGAGAGAGCTCTCTGGAATTCCTTTGAAGATCTTCATCAGCCTTCGAAGATCTCCTTCGGAACTTGAAGATCTTCATCAGCATTCGAAGATTTCCTTCGGAACCCGAAGATCTCCTTCAACGTTCAAAGACCTTCATCAGCACGCGAAGACCTCCTTCAACCTTCGAAGTACTCCTTCGTCGCTTGAAGACCCTCGTCGCCACTTGAAGATCTCCTACAAACTCTGAAGACTGCTCAAGAAGAAGAAAATACTTAGTTTTTCTGAGAGGTGACCTGTCACCCTCAAAAGCCTTCATTCAAATTACAATTGTAACGGGAGCGGTCTGTCGCCCCTGATTCTCGCACCATTACTTGTAACGCTCCACCATATAGTGAAATTTGGTCGGTGCTGATCCGACCACGTGGTTTTTCACCCTTTCCGGGTTTTCCACGGTAAAAACGTCCTCTTGCCACCTGTTCGTTCTCTCTGTGACTGTTTGCGCGCTCGGTTCACTCTCGGGCTAAGACGGTTCGATTCGCCCGGTCTGAAAGAACGTTGAGCGACCCGCAACAGTTTGGCGTCGTCTGTGGGAAAGGTGTTCCCCAAACTCTGCAAAAGTTTTTCGAAGACAGTATTCGCCTCGTGGCAATACTCATGACTGACAGCAATGGCAAGAAGAAGTGCTCACACCACTGATGGTTCCATCCCTGAAGGACGCGTCGATCCCGCTCCATCCCACTCACTCATCAACGCACCTCCTGTCGAAGAAGTTCCTTTAGCGCCTGTTGCCGCGCTAGAAGGACGTATACGCCAGATGGAAGAGCAGCAAACTGAAATGTTGGCTCTTCTCAGAAACCTCGGAGTCCCGCAAGGTCCTGCTCCACCTGCCGCTCCAATCATCCCGCCTCCCTTGGTCCCTGATCACGCTCCATTGGGAGAAGCTGCTCAAGAAGGAGAAACATACGAAGAAGAATACTCGGATGTTGCCAGCTCCGCGCATCCAGTCCACCCCACCAGGGGAGCTAGAGGAGAACCCCTTCACCGCCAGCAAGGAGGAGTAGGAGTCGAGCAAGCCATAGGAAGGCCCACTCGCGAGGAGATACGCGACGTGATAGCTGAAGAGTACGGCCAGGCCGGACACCGGGGCATCTTCGCCCGCCGCCCCCTACGTTGCGGCTCCCCACTCGCACAACAAATCTTGGACCATCCAATTCCGCACGGCTTCAAGCTTCCCAACGTCGAGACATTCGATGGAACGGACGATCCCCTGGAGCACGTCAACCATTTTACCACCATCATGCGGATCTACAACGCCGCTGATCAGCTCCTCTGCCAAGTGTTTCCGACAACACTCAGGGGGCAGGCACGCACTTGGTTTCATTCCCTACGGGATGGATCCGTCAACAACTTCACCGAGCTCGCGCAGCAGTTTACGGACCAATTCATCGCTAACCGAAGAATCGTTCGAGATCCCTCGCATCTTTCAGGAATTCGCCAGAACGAAGGAGAGACCCTCAAAGACTTTTTCCGCCGCTTCACGACTGAGGCGCGGCAAATCCCAGGGGTTGATCCCGAGCTTCTGCGCGGCGTTTTCCTGGGGGGACTCCGCCCAAGCGGATTCTACTTCGCTCTGATGAGGGAGACAGTACCAAGCTATCCTGACCTTGTGCATCGGGTGGAGGCGCAGATAGCGGCAGATGAGGCGATTGAGGCACATCGCTAGCAGTTCGAAGGAAGTCATAAGAGAAGGAAAGGGCAGGAGCAGGCCCCCAGGAGGCAGGAGGAGCGGCGTATGGAGGAATGCCGGAATGAAGATCATCGTCGAGACCCCCGAAGAGATCAGGGTCCCCGACCGCCACGGATTTACACCCCACTCAACACGTCACGAACCAACGTGCTTTACGCCATTCAAGAAAACCCGGCGTTCCGCAGGCCAAGATCGTCTATCCCGAATGAAAGAACCGACCAATCAAAATACTGTGAATTCCATAGAGGGGTCGGGCACACGACTGAAGAGTGTACCAGGCTGAAGGAGGAGATCGAGCGCCTTGTCTGGCAAGGGCTCCTCGGAAGATTCCTGCAAGGTCAGCTACCAAACCAACAGAAGCAACCCAGGCAGCCCAGAGATCAGCCCCCCGCACCTCACGGGGCAGCAGCAGGAAGGCCGATGATAGGAGAAGTCGAGACTATAGCCGGGTCTCCTAACCTCGCAGCGCAAATTCTTTCCATCGCTAGGCCAGAGAGAGAACATGAAGATAAAAGGATAAAGCAAGACACCATCATCGTCTTCGGAGATGAAGACCTAGAGGGGTTACGGCTGCCGCACCAAGACCCGCTCGTGATCAATGTCGGGTTCGGGGATCTCTGTTTCAACGTCAAGAGAATACTAGTCGACAATGGGAGCTCAGTCGACGTCCTGTTCTTCTCCACTCTACAGAGTATGAATCTTACCAAGGAACACCTTAGCCCAGCAGCGGGGCCCGTTTACGGTTTTGATAATCGCCCCGTCCCGGTCCAGGGCATGATCACCCTTCCGGCAACACTCGGCGAGTTTCCAAGACAGACAAGCCACAACATTCAGTTCGTAGTCGTGGAGTCAAACTCTGCCTACAACGCAATCTTCGGGAGACCACTCCAGTCTATCTTCAAAGCCATCCCATCAATCCCGCACTTAGCCATGAAGTTTCCGACTGCCGCTGGAGTAGGAGTCGTTCGCGGGAATCAAGAAGCAGCCAGGACCTGCTATCTGAAGCAAGCTCAACCCATAAGGGCGACGGCCCTCAACATCGACAACTTCGACCTGCGAGATGAAGCTACTCTTCAGCGGGGGGCGCCCGTTGAAGGGTTGGTGGAAGTGCCGCTCTCCCAGCGGGATTCGACCCGGACTGTCCAGGTCGGGTCCCTCTTGTCGCCAGAAGAACGAGAAGAATTTGCAACCTTCCTGCAAGAGAACGAGGACATTTTCGCTTGGAGCCCGAAGGACATGCCTGGGGTAGATCCTGAAGTCATTTTTCACTCATTAATTGTTAACCCTTCCTGCAGGCCCGTGATTCAAAAGAAGAGGAACTTCGCCCCCGAGCGAGTGAAGGCAATCGAAGAAGAAGTGGCTAAGCTTCTGGAGGCACGGTTCATCCGTGAGGTAGATTATCCCACGTGGCTCGCTAACGTGGTGATGGTAAAGAAGGCCTCCGGGAAGTGGCGGATGTGCGTCGACTACAGCAACCTGAACCAGGCCTGCCCAAAAGACAGTTTCCCTCTTCCAAGGATCGACCAACTCGTCGATGCAACGGCCGGCCACGAGCTGCTCAACTTCATGGACGCGTACTCAGGCTAAAACCATATAAGAATGAATCCCGCGGACGAGGAGCACACCGCCTTCCGCACCGATAAAGGAGTCTACTGCTACAAGGTGATACCGTTCGGCCTTAAAAACGCCGGAGCGACATACCAAAGATTGATGAACAAAGTCTTCAAGGACCTCATCGGGGAGACGATGGAGGTATACATGGACGACATGCTAGTGAAGAGCGTCCACCGTCGTGACCATTTGAAAGACTTGGGAAAGTGCTTTCAGCTTCTTCGTCGCTTCCAGATGCGGCTCAACCCCAGCAAATGCGCGTTTGGTGTGACGGCGGGGAAGTTCCTGGGCTTCTTGGTAACCCATCGGGTAATCGAGGCTAACCCCGAGAAGATCAAGGCGTTGGAGGACATGTCGCCTCCTCGTTCAATCAAAGAAGTACAACGCCTGAACGGGAGGATCGCTGCGTTGTCCCGCTTCTTGTCAAGGACAGGGGACAAGTACCTCCCTTTCTTCAAGATTCTCTGGGGAGCGCGCCACACTGGGTTCCAGTGGACGGACGAGTGCCAGACGGCTTTCGAGCTTCTCAAACGGTACCTGGCCTCGCCGCCGCTTCTGTCAAAACCAGTCCCCGGGGAAATCCTGTTCTTGTACCTTGTAGTTTCGCCTACGGCTCTCAGTTCGGTGCTTGTAAAGGATGAAGGAGGGGTGCAACGGCCGATCTACTACCTCAGCAAGGTCCTCACCGATACCGAAACAGGTATCCGGCAGCGGAAAAAACGGCCTTAGCACTCGTCTTCTCGGCGCGAAAGCTTCGACCCTACTTCCAGGCGCACACAGTAAAAGTATTAACTCAGCTCCCGCTACGAACAATCCTCCAGAAACCAGAAGTCTCAGGAAGACTAGTGAAGTGGGCGGTGGAGCTCGGCGAATTCGACATTCAATTCTTGCCTCGGCCGGACATCAAGTCGCAAGTGCTCGCTGACTTTGTTGTAGAATACATCATCCCGCCGGAAACAACTCCTGTCAAAGATATCACCACACCCCGTTGGACTCTCTACGTCGACGGTGCTTCAGGAGCTGAAGGAGCCGGAGCAGGTGTAACGGCCCGAAGCCTGCCACAATTTAAATCTTCTTCTTGCAGGTTTTTACACAATTAAATAATGCAGCTAATCGGATCCCAGGAGTGGTACCATTAAAAGACATAAAAGTACTTGTATATATTCTCATAATTTACATGATGTCCATAAAAGCAGGAAAGACCAACATATAAAAGTGCATATCAAACTGAGCTTTACAATACTAAAATACATTCTAACCCTCTGTCGAAATGTATCTTCCCTTTGTTTCCTCTTTGCCTCCGCAGGTCTCCTTCTAGCGGGGCCTAGCACGCTGGCGGTCTGATCCTAAAATAAATTAATATCTAATTAGTTTTAGAAAACTAAGTGAGATCCTTACCTCTTCGGCCATCCTACAGGAAAACACGAAGAGTCAGCTATAAGAAGCAGTTATATAAATCTGACAAACTGTATGAACATGAAAGTAGACAAGTAAAGTAAACTAGGGCACATAAATAAGTAATTTCTGTTAATTCTGTTCTTATATCTTATGCTCGTTCTTTTTCATGTTCAATTATCTTTCTTTTCGTTCTCTCGAAAGACTGAGGGTCATTCTTAATCACATATTCGGGCCCATCAAATCAATGTCCATTCTAGGGCGCTCAACCGCGCAACAGGCTCTCATGCCTCCTAAATTGGACATTTCAGTATCAATTTCCGTGGGAGATCTACCCCTCCACTGGGTGTAGGAGTCTGAAGCTTACCCCCCTACTAGGTTGACCCTTAGTGTTTCGATGCGTCGACACACTCTCTTTTTCTTATTCATTTTATTTCATATTCAAATCAGAAATATAGGAAATAATTGTTTTAATTCCCCTCAGAAATTCTATCGTTTGCTAATCCATATTTAGCTTTTTAGCGATTTCATACATTTCAGTGATTTCAAATCTTCCACATTCTATATCAAAGAAATTCATATTCAGCAGAATATTCGAATGTATACGAAATCAAAGCCGTAAGGACTCACCGCAGTTTTTCCTCTGTCCTTGTCCTTCGCAGGATTCTCGTCGCGTCTATTTCCGGACGCCATCCTCTGCAGTATCAATTAAATCATTTACTATAGGGTTGCGTCTTTAAATAGTTACGAATAGAGTCCTTAATATGGCCACAACTACGACCCCTAGGAGTTGCCTAGGAAGGGACAAGCTTGGGTGACTCGAAAGATATAAAAAAAATCAGATTTTGAAAGATCAAATTTCAGCCCTTGACAATTCCCAAAAATATTACAGCAATTAACAGCCCATATAGCAGCCAAATGACAGCCCACAATTAGAAGCAAGAGCAGCCAACTAACAACCACCATCCATCCGGCCTGCACCATCAAAAGCAACCAGCAATCATACTCAAAACAGCCCTTTCACGGCTTCCAAATCCAAGGAAAATCAAGGCAAAACACTATCAAAACAGCATGCCAACAAGAGGGAACCAACACAGCTGCCGGCTATGAGGAAACAAGAGGAATAACAGCCAAAAACAGAGTTCATGAGCCTCCATCATAGGCACAACAGCAGCTGAGGGAGAGCCATCAAAACAGCCAACCATAACTCAGCCAACGGCAATAGCACAAGGCAGCTAACAGCCAACAAGGCATGAAAGAAATCAGCTCAAATATGGAGGGAGAGGGAGAGGTAATAAATCAAAACCCTAGCAATCCAAAGGAATTAAATCCCCCAACTACTAAAACCCTAACTCCTCCCCTAAAAATTTCAGCAGCATAACATCCATCTCTAACAACAAAGAGAAGAGGGTAAAGATAAAGAAGAAGAGCTCACAGAAGGAGAGCAGCAATGCCCTAATCAGAGCTCCCAGTACAGCCACAGAAAGAGGCTCCCAGCACAGCCAGCACAGCCACGGAAAGGAGCAGGAAGAAGAGGGCAGAAGCTCGGTAAGGTTCCAGAAAAAGCAGGTATCGGGTGCTGATAAATGAGGAAATCAGACCACCGCTTAAGAAAGGAGTATATGAATATTATATCATTATATTAATATTATATCATCTAATATTATATCAATATTATATCTATTTATATCATATCATATATCCTTTAATGGAGACCAGCAATCACAGCAAGGCACAGCTAGTCCAAACAGCAACCGGCCAGGCTAAATTTCCAAGTCAGCCATGCACCAAGCCAACCCAGTCCACCTCCCATTTCAAAAATTCAGAATTTGATTTCAACATAATACGACACGAACGCCGCAAAACATCAAAAATCTCAAACTTCAAAAAATAAATTGTGCGGCGTCGAATCGGCATTAAATCTTATTTTTCATCATCGGGGAAATTATTTCTTTATTATATTTTACACCATTTATACATATCATCAGGTTCGGTTCTTACAATTCTCCCCTTCTCAGGAAAATTTTCGCCCTCGAAAATTCAATCATCTGGGTTCAGAAAGAACGCTGGAAATAAGTTCATCATCGTATCTTCTCGTTCCCAAGTAGCAGCATTGGCAGGGTGACCTTTCCACCATACTTTGACAAAGTTCACATCGCGATTTCGTAGATTCTTGCTCTGACGATCAATAATTTGATAAGGTTCCGTCGGGCTAGACAAATCAGCTTCTATCTGCACATCACTGGCAGAGATCATCAAATCTGGATCAGGAATATATCGCCGGAGAGCAGAAACATGAAACACATCATGTAATTTCTGTAATTCATCAGGAAGAGCTAAACGATAGGCCACGTCGCCAATACGCTTAAGGATTGGAAAAGGGCCAACAAATCTTGAACTGAGTTTCCCGATTCGTCGAAATCTAGAAACTCCTTTAAAATGCTTAATTTTTAAGCACACTTGATCGCCAACATTAAATTCGACCCGACGATGCCGAATATTATAATACTTCTGTTGACGATCTTGCGCGATCTTCATTCTCTGCTGAATTATTCGAACCTTTTCTTCAATTTTACTTGTCTCCTTTTTCGGAAATAATTTCTTTTCTCCATCTTCCGCCCAACTCAGAGGAGTTCTGCATCGCCTTCCATAAAGAGCTTCATGGAGCCATTTGAATCGTCGATTGGTAGCTGTTATTATACGCAAACTCTACCAATGCTAAATATTTTTCCCACGAACCTTTCAAATCCAGAACTACCATTCTTAATAAATCTTCGAGCATCTGAATAGTGCGTTCTGATTGACCATCAGTCTGAGGATGAAAAGCTGTACTATACAGTAATTTTGTTCCCAGCCTTTTATGCACCCGTCTCCATGTATCCGATGTAAATCTTCCATATCAATCTGATACGATAGTTCGCGGAATTCCATGTAACTTAACGATTACATTGATATATAATTCCACTAACTTTTCAGTAGGTCCTCCTTGCTTCATTGCAATAAAATGAGCGCTCTTCGTCAAGCGATCAATAATTACCCAGATTCCATCATTACCTGGCTTACTACGAGGTAAGCCAAATACAAAATCCATTGCTACATCATCCCATTTCCATTCAAGAATAGGAAGTGATCGAAGATAACCAGCAGGCTTCATATGCTCAGCTTTCACTACCTGACAGGTATGACATCGAGCAATATAATTGGTTACATCCTGCTTCATTTTAGGCCACCAAAACTCCTGCTTTAGATCGTGATACATTTTTGTTCGGCCAGGATGAATCGAATACGGTGTGTTATGAGCTTCATATAGAATATCTTTTCTTAAAGTATCCGCGTCAGGGACGCAAATTCTATCATTCAAAAACAACAACTCATTTTTCTGGGTAAAAGCACTTGCTTCTCCCCTTTTTACCTTTTCTAACACACCCATCAGAAACGAATCTTGTGGCATTGCCTTCTGAATTCGATCTTTCAGCGAATACTGGATCTGCATCTGGAATAGTTGCGCTCGCTTTTCCTCGATCGACGAAATAAAGACAATTTCCATTTCTTGCAACTCTCGTAAGAGCTTTCTGTTAAATTGCGGTATTACAGATATTGCGGCTACACTTTTTCGACTCAAGGCATCTGCAACAATATTTGCTTTGCCAGGATGGTATTGAATATTCACATCATAATCTTTAATAAATTCCAGCCACCTTCTCTGTCGCGGATTAATTTCTTTCTGATCAAAAATATACTTTAAACTCTTATGGTCAGTGAAGATTTCACAACGCACACCATACAAATAGTGACGCCAGATCTTTAACGCAAACACAACTGCTGCAAGCTCCAGATCATGTGTTGGATAATTCTTTTCAGCATCCTTTAATTGCCTAGAAGCAAAGGCAATCACCTTTCCACGTTGCATTAATACGCAACCTAATCCCTTATAGGATGCATCACTATAAATTTGAAATCCATCTGATCCTTCAGGCATTACCAAAACTGGAGCAGTCGTTAATCAATCTTTTAGTGCCTCAAATGCTTGCTGGCACTCGCTTTCCCACTTGAACGGTACATTCTTTCGAGTTAGTTGCGTCAAAGGTAGCGCTATCTTGGAGAAATCCTTCACAAATTTTCTATAGTACCCTGCCAAACCCAAGAAACTGCGTACTTCCGTTACCGACTTCGGTTGAGTCCACTTCACAATTGCTTCAATTTTAGCCGGATCAACCGATAGGCCTTCTTCATTAATCACGTGGCCCAGAAAAGCCACTTCTTTTAACCAGAAGTCGCACTTCAAAAATTTAGCAAAAAGACGTTGCTCTCTCAACGTCTGCAAGGCTAGACGCAAGCGCTTGGAATGATCTTCTTCTGACTTAGAATAGATCATAATATCATCGATAAAAACGATCACGAACTGATCGAGAAAAGCTTTAAAGACTCTATGCATTAAGTCCATAAAAGCTGCAGGAGCATTTGTTAGACCAAAAGGCATTACAACAAATTCAAAATGCTCATACCTGGTACTAAATGCAGCCTTCAGAATATCTTCTTCTTTAATTCGCAGTTGATGATATCCTGAGCGAAGATCAATTTTTGAGAATACTCGCGCACCCACGAGTTGATCAAATAAATCATCAATTCGAGGCAGAGGGTATTTATTCTTGATTGCCAGTTTATTCAGTTCACGATAATCAACACATAAACGGAGAGATCCGTCCTTCTTTTTTCACAAATAACACTGGAGCGCCCCATGGTGAAGTGCTCGGTCGAATAAAATTTTTATCTAACAGCACTTGCAACTGCACTTTTAATTCCGCCAATTCTGTAGGCGCCATCCGATAAGGTGCCTTGGCCACAGGAGGAGCTCCTTCAATCAACTTGATTTCAAATTCAACTTCTCGAGTCGGAGGCACACCAGGCAAGTCTTCGGGAAACACATCCAAGTATTCCCGCACTACAGGCACCGTTGAAATTTCCTTCTTTTCCTCTTTGGACTCCTTAATCATTACTAAAATGGCATCACAGCCTTTTCTCACTTTCTTCCATGCCTTCATGGAAGAAATCATAATCTTGGAGACTTCTCCCAGTCCCCTAAATACACATAAACTCCCGTCTGGATATTTAAAAACTACCTCCTTCGATTTGCAGTTGATTAGTGCTTCTTGATTCGACAACCAATCCATACCGAGAATAATATTGTATTCAACTAACGGTAGCACTGCAACATCTGCTTCTATTCTTTTCTCGTTAAAAGTTAACGGTACCACGACTCGCTTTTGAGTAGTCAGCACCGTATTATTTGTCATAAGAACATTCAACGGTTTTGCAACTTGATAGTGGTGTGTACGAACAGAATTAAGTATATATGATGAAATAAAGGATTGACTAGCACCAGTATCAAATAAAACCTTTAATAACTGATCGTGCACATTTATCATACCTGTAACCACCGTATCATCAGCTTTCGCTTCTTGTTGCCCAAGATTGAAAGCTCGAGGCTGGACTAGCCTTTCTTCTCTGTCTCCTTCAGCAGGAACAGATGCCGAAGCAATAAACTCCCCTTCCTTGGAAGTCCCTATATGAAATATTTTCTGAGCTGGCAAGGCTGGAGCTCCCTTCTGGCTTTCAGTCCGTTGTAGTTTCGGGCAATTCTTCCGCTGATGTCCTGGTTGGCGACAGTAAAAGCAGACACCAGTCAAACATTCCCCCCTGTGCATCTTGCCACACTTGGCACACTTCGTCACCGTCGATTGAGAGACCTGTGTACTAACGGTCGACGAAGATTGTTGCTGCTTCTTCTTCTTCCACGGGGGTGTACTTGTTTTGCTTGAGGACTCTGGACTGATTCCTTCTTTGAATCGTTTCTTAAATTCAGATCTGCGTTGCCTCTTCTCAGCATCTAATTCAACCATTCGAGCTTTTTCCACAAGGACTGCATAATCCGTAATATCAAACGGAACAACAGCTGCGCGAATGTCATCTCGCAAGCCTTCCTGGAAACGCAAACATCTTGCCTCTTCTGTGGCCACTGCAGACTCAGAATAATAGGCCAAACTAGCAAATTCCGCTTCGTACTGCGGAACAGAATGATTTCCTTGCACTAAACGTAAGAATCTTTCTTGGAGCTGTCTCTTTTCAGTTCTTGGTACGAACCACTTCGTGAACTCACCAGTAAATTCAGTCCACGTTACGTTCGTCACGCCCCTCGCAGCAAATTTTCCTTTCATCATATTAAGCCACCATCGCTTCGCCTCACCCTCCAGCAAAAAGGCAGCTAACTCCACTTTCCGTTCAGCTGGACACTGCATCACTTCGAATATAGTCTCAATCCGCAAAATCCAGTCCTCGGTCTCTATCGGCGAAAGACCTCCACGGAAGGTTGGCGGCTTTAAATCCAGAAACGGCCTCAGATCCGTATCCACTAGAGCTGGGGGAGGCACAACTGGCACAATCGGTGCTGGAGGAAGCATAGCTGGCACAACCGGTGCAGCTACAGGAGGAGTATCCCGTACCAGTCTAATAGCCTCCGCAATGGCCTGAGCTATATCTGCAATTTGAAGCGGGGCAGCTCTATGCCCATTATCACTTTCTTCAGACATAGCTTCCCTAACAGCTTCAGGTTCCTCTCGAGCCTCTCGGATTCTACAGCTCGAGTATACTTGCAAGGGCTCCTGAAAACCAGAGATGACCCAATTCAATATATGAACATCAAAATAACATTATGTCCTTCAATTGGTACTCTCTGCATTAAGCAACTCGTGAAAAACCTGGCTCTGATACCACTTAATTGTAACGGCCCGAAGCCCGCACAATTTAAATCTTCTTCTTTCAGGTTTTTACACAATTAAATAATGCAGCTAATCGGATCCCAGGAGTGGTACCATTAAAAGACATAAAAGTACTTGTATATATTCTCATAATTTACATGATGTCCATAAAAGCAGGAAAGACCAACATATAAAAGTGCATATCAAACTGAGCTTTACAATACTAAAATACATTCTAACCCTCTGTCGAAATGTATCTTCCCTTTGTTTCCTCTCTGCCTCCGCAGGTCTCCTTCTAGCGGGGCCTAGCACGCTGGCGGTCTGATCCTAAAAAGAAATTAATATCTAATTAGTTTTAGAAAACTAAGTGAGATCCTTACCTCTTCGGCCATCCTACAGGAAAACACGAAGAGTCAGCTATAAGAAGCAGTTATATAAATCTGACAAACTGTATGAACATGAAAGTAGACAAGTAAAGTAAACTGGGGCACAGAAATAAGTAATTTCTGTTAATTCTGTTCTTATATCTTATGCTCGTTCTTTTTCATGTTCAATTATCTTTCTTTTCGTTCTCTCGAAAGACTGAGTGTCATTCTTAATCACATATCCGGGCCCATCAAATCAATGTCCATTCTAGGGCGTTCAACCGCGCAACAGGCTCTAATGCCTCCTAAATTGGACATTTCAGTATCAATTTCCGTGGGAGATCTACCCCTCCACTGGGTGTAGGAGTCTGAAGCTTACCCCCCCCCCCCCTACTAGGTTGACCCTTAGTGTTTCGATGCGTCGACGCACTCTCTTTTTCTTATTCATTTTATTTCATATTCAAATCAGAAATATAGGAAATAATTGTTTTAATTCCCCTCAAAAATTCTATCGCTTGCTAATCCATATTTAGCTTTTTAGCGATTTCATACATTTCAGTGATTTCAAATCTTCCACATTCTATATCAAAGAAATTCATATTCAGCAGAATATTCGAATGTATACGAAATCAAAGCCGTAAGGACTCACCGCAGTTTTTCCTCTGTCCTTGTCCTTCGCAGGATTCTCGTCGCGTCTATTTCCGGACGCCATCCTCTGCAGTATCAATTAAATCATTTACTATAGGGTTGCGTCTTTAAATAGTTACGAATAGAGTCCTTAAGATGGCCACAACTACGACCCCTAGGAGTTGCCTAGGAAGGGACAAGCTTACTATGATTTTATGTACCAACGAGCCTCGACTCGCGCAAACTTAACTTACTATGATTTTATGTACAAGCCGCGAGCCTCGACCCGCGCAAACCACTTTACTAAAACTTTATGTACAAGCCGTGAACCTCGATTCACGCAAATTACTTCTACGCAATTATTACGGAAGCCGCGAGCCCCGACTTGTGCAAGCTATCTCCCAACGATGGCTCAATATTGCTCGGGGCCAGCTCCCCGGTGATCTCGCGCTACCCGGTCCGAAGCGTCCGCCCTTCCCCGGTAGTAAGATCACGGCACCGCCAGGGCCTGCCCCCCTCACGGTCGCCCACGGTTCGAAGCGTCCGCCCTTCACCGCCACTCGGGGCCAGTTCCCCAGTGATCTCGCGCTACCCGGTCCGAAGCGTCCGCCCTTCCCCGGTAGTAAGATCACGGCACCGCCAGGGCCTGCCCCCCTCACGGTCGCCCACGGTTCGAAGCGTCCGCCCTTCACCACCACTCGGGGCCAGTTCCCCAGTGATCTCGGGCAACCCGGTCCGAAGCGTCCGCCCTTCCCCGGTAGTAAGATCACGGCACCGTCAGGGCCTGCCCCCCTCGCGGTCGCCCACGGTTCGAAGCGTCTGCCCTTCACCGCTACTCGGGACCAGATCCCCTCTAACCTCACGCAGAAATGAGAAAAACAGGAGTAAGCGGTGGACAAACAAGTAGTCATCAATCAATATAACAAAGCAAAGAGTTGTACAACTCCACTACAAGAGACGCTAATACAGGAACAAGGGGGTACGATACATAACGAAAGAAAGCAAAGCATACATACAAATAAAGACAAAGACCATCAGCCCTCAACATCTACATCGGTGCAGTCATCCTCAGAAAGATTGTCTGCGCCAAGCCCGGACGTACTGCACCCAAGCTTCCTCTCCACCATACGAAGGGTCTTCCCGATCCCCCTCTTGAAAGAAATCTCACACTCATCTTCCAATAGGGGGTCCACCTCCTTGGTCATGATCTCGGCTCGAAGCTCCTCAGAGATCCTAGAGCGCTCCTCTACGAATTCCAGGGAGTCCTTGTACTCGGCAACTCCCTCGGCCTTAATGGCCTTGATATCTGGCTCAAGGGAAGAAAGCCTCTCCACCTCGCTTCTCAAAAACCCCAGCTCGCCATCTTGACGGAACATGTCACCCTGCAAATCTTGGACCAACTAGGAGGCACTCTCGGCGGCGGCTTTTTCTGCGCTAAGCTCCCTCTGAAGACGCTCTACCTCAGAGCGAGCATGGGCAAGATCAGACTCCAATTTGAGCCCACGTGATTTCTCGTGCTCCCTCTTCTTCTGGGAATCCTCCAGAGAACTCTTCGCAACACGAAGCTCCTCTTGAAGAGTAAAAAACCCGTCCTTCAACCCAACATAGCAATCGTTCCAAGTACGAGCGACGCTAGTCATGACATCAGCCTGTGGAAAAAAATGGGATAAGAATCTCAGGAAAAAAGAACACATAAAAGATAAACAACAGAAAGACATGACTAACCGCCGAAGTCATCGCCCGTAATGAAGAGGATACCCTCTTCGCCGTCACCAATGGAGGAGGAGGAGGACCTCTCCGAGGAAGCGCCTCCGCCACGGGAGAAGCCACGATCTCAGCATCAACATCGATAGGAATCGCCTCGGGCACGACTCCGCTGGGACCCGCACCATCAGAACGGCTCTTCGGTGGAGGTGGAGGTGGCACCATCTCTGAACCCCCGCATTTGATAACAAACTTCCTCTTCCTATCACGCGACAAAGCAACAGCAGCATCACGCTCGACGTCCGACGAAAGGCCGACTAGCAACAATTTTTTCTCCTCCGCATAATGAACCACGCCATAAAGAGCCTTCGACAAATCATCATGACCGGGAAAACCAGGAAGGGGCTGGAATTCATTCTCTCGCCCCACTTGACGGCGGCAACATCCCGGGAGGTTCCTCCAAAGCTCTGGCAAATTCCATCGGTTGCGAACATACCCATACAAAGTGTTCCCATGGCGATAGTCGTTCCTTTCCTCAAAACGAAACCACCTCTTGTTGCTGCAAACATCAATCCGGCCTCCCGGATCCGTGAAGACCTCACACCAATCTTGGAAGATCTCCAAAGAGAATTGCGAGTCATGCTCCCGAAAAAATGCAATCAACCCCATGATTCTCGCCATCCCGGCTGGGGTGAATTGCGAGATAGGAACGCCGCAAAATCTGAAAATCTCAATCGCCTCCTCCGATGGGGGGAAGCGGAATCCCAACTTCAAACAACTCTCAGAAATGGTAATAAAGCCGGTCGGGGGGTTCTGGGCACGTGCCTCCGGATATGGAATCTTCACCTCAACAGATGACGGGAGTCTAAACCGCTTGCGCCAAGCCTCGACACGCTCAATGGTTAGCGAGGAACGCATCCGCATGGATTTTGATCGTGCACCGTTCCGTGACGCCTGAAAAGAGAAAGAAGAAATAAACAAAAAATAATCGACAAAAATCGTGCGGATTAACACCGCACAATGCAGAGATTATTACAAAAGGAGAAACGACAAACGACAAAATAAGAGGGAAGAATATCGCAAAATACCTCCGCCATAACATCACCACAGCAACTGGACCGCACCAAAGGATGATAAAATCCTCGTACTTCTCTAAGCAAGATGAGCGAACTCCGAGGATTTGGGAGGCAATTGATGGGTCCTCATCTATTTTGTAGAGAAATCCGGGTTGCATTTAGCCAAAAACCCAACTCCCCACTAAGATGGTGGGGGCATGGGCAAGAAAGAGGAGGAAACCGCCCGTAACCACTAAAGAAACCGCCGCAACCACCGCACGAAGCCGCGCACAGCATCACATGCGGCCACAAGGCCGCGCGGCACCACACGGCCACGCGACATCGCCCGGCCGCGCGGCATCCCGCGGCCACGCGGCGTCGCAAGGCCGCGCGACCGCGACAACGCGCAGCCGCGCAGCGCCGGGCGCGGCCGCCCGACACCACGCGGCCGAGCGGCACCCCCGGCCGCGCGGCTTTCCGCAGGCGCGCGGCCGCACGGTGCCGCGCGCCTAACGTTGCGCGGCACCGCACGGCACCGCGCGCCTAACGTTGCGCGGCACCGCACGGCACCGCGCGGCGACATCGCGCGCGGCACCGCATGCCTGGCACCGCACGGTGCCGCGCGCCTAACGCCGCGCGGCACCACTCGGCACTGCGCGGCACCGCGCGGCGACACCGCGTAGTATCGCGCGGCGACACCGTGCGCGGTACCACACGCCCGGCACCGCGCGGTGTCGCGCGCCCAGTGCCGCGCAGCGACACCGCGCGGTACCGCGCGGCGACACCATGCGGTACCGCGCGGCGACACCGTGCGCGGCACCACGCGCCCGGCACCGCGCGGTGCCGCGCGCCCAGTGCCGCGCAGCGACACCGCGCGCGGCACCGCTCGGTGCCGCACGGAGGCACCGTGCACGACACCACGCGCCCGGCACCGCGCGCCTAGCGCCGCGCGGTACCGCCCGGCACCTCGCGTGGCCGGGCGGTGGGCGCGGTGCCGGCCGGCCTCCCTCGCCGCCGGGCGCACTCTCCGGCCCCTCTCGTCTCATCCCCGGTCGGCCTCCCTTGACCAACGGACGCGCTCGCCCGACCTCTCCCACCTCATTCGGCGGAGAAGACGAGGACGATCAAGGCAAATCTCGCTAAACCTGAAACTCCCCATCATGGGGTGCAAATAGTGAAACTCCCCCATCATGGGTGCAAATAGTGAAAATCCTCCAACATGGGGATATAAATGGAAAAAACCTTCATCCGGTCTGCGTCTAGCAAATAATATGGTTACGGTGTGCGTGTAACCATATCCATCATATGAATACATATCATCACCAAACTATACAAATTGGTGTGCGCATAGCCATATTCATGGTGAGTGGGCATCCAGTCTGCGTCTAGCAAATAATATGGTTATGGTGTGCGTGTAACCATATCCATCATATGAATACATATCATCACCAAACTATATAAATTGGTGTGCGCATAACCATATCCATCATATAAACTCATATCATCCTAAAAACTATACAAACTAGTGTGCGCATAGCCATATTCATGATAAATGTGCATATAGCACATAAATTGGTTATGGTGTGCAGATAGCCATCCTAACCACCATAACCACCCTAACCACCCTCAAAAGCTATAAAAGGAACCTCATGGCTTCATTTCAAAGGACTTGGAATTTTCTTCACGAGAGAGAGCTCTCTGGAATTCCTTTGAAGATCTTCATCAGCCTTCGAAGATCTCCTTCGGAACTTGAAGATCTTCATCAGCATTCGAAGATTTCCTTCGGAACCCGAAGATCTCCTTCAGAACCCGAAGATCTCCTTCGGAACCCGAAGATCTCCTTCAACGTTCGAAGACCTTCATCAGCACGCGAAGACCTCCTTCAACATTCGAAGTACTCCTTCGTCGCTTGAAGACCCCCGTCGCCACTTGAAGATCTCCTGCAAACTCTGAAGACTGCTCAAGAAGAAGAAAGTACTTAGTTTTTCTGAGAGGTGGCCTGTCACCCTCAGAAGCCTTCATTCAAATTACAATTGTAACGGGAGCGGCCTGTCGCCCCTGATTCTCGTACCATTACTTGTAACGCTTCACCATATAGTGAAATTTGGTCGGCGCTGATCCGACCACGTGGTTTTTCACCCTTTCCGGGGTTTCCACGGTAAAAACGTCCTCTTGTCACCTGTTCGTTCTCTCTGTGACTGTTTGCGCGCTCGGTTCACTCTCGGGCTAAGACGGTTCGATTCGCCCGGTCTGAAAGAACATTGAGCGACCCGCAACAAGATCAACTCTAACTTGTTGTCAATTATCACCCATCTGTAGTGATTCACTAATAACTCAGAATCCACAATGGCCATCCGCGGCAACATTAAAAATATCAATGAAGTAATCTGCAATGGTAGTTGTCGGCGAACACTATCATGGAGTCTATTTCTAAGCACACTTTGTTCCCTTGATGATTTTGACATCTTTTTGTGTGTAGTTTTGGCTCCTTTCAAGATATGCTCAACAAATGATGGATTGTGTTTTGTACCTTTATAATCG
Source organism: Dactylorhiza incarnata (assembly GCA_033032865.1). Lineage (NCBI taxonomy): Eukaryota > Viridiplantae > Streptophyta > Magnoliopsida > Asparagales > Orchidaceae > Dactylorhiza > Dactylorhiza incarnata. Next base: position 3,804,595 of record JAWHQI010000044.1, on the reverse strand, counting down.
TCTTTCAACCTCTTTATACTCCCTTTTGGCCTACCTTTTAGAGAAGTTGGCAACATAAGCTCTTTTATTTGACTACATGTTGGATCCATGATCTCGCACAATTGGTTTCTAATCTCTTTTTGTTACTGCTCGTTTGTGTTTGTATACCTTTGTATGATCCCCTCCAACTCAACGGCTATATCAATTTCTCACGTACGTGTTTATGGATTCTTGTGTAGTTGGTATTTCATCATTCTCCAAAAGAAAAGATAGTTGCTTCCAATGTTTATGAACTAACCATATCAGACAAGCCTTGTTTTTAGCGATATAAGGTGTTAGCTCATGAGCACATGGTAACCCAAGTGTGTAACGATTTGTATGTGGACCTCCAACAAACTTTGAGTTACGTCACTTATCTTCCTCTACTTTAATCAATTGCAATGCATGTAATGAGACGCGTCCAACAAGGTCGGAGTACAACGAACCTTTGAACTCTTTACTAACTTGAATAGAGCTTTGACCAAACGATCGTTTTATGTTGGGCAGATAACATTTGATCGAATGCCTTCCAAATGGTTGCCAAATTTCCAATAGAGACTTTTAAAAATTTCTTCAACTTACTATGCCCCCCTTCAACCCGATTTGTTGTTGAGTTGCCAAGATGTACGTATTTATCAATCCAAGCACACATACAAAATACTCTTTTAGAGGTTCAACCCACATTGTACATACATAAGAGACAACATTGGGGTATGTAGTAGAGTATGTACTCAAAATAGAATTGTACCTCATGTTGAACTCATTTTCATTTCTTCCATCAATAAGGCGTTGCCAAACATCAAGAAAAATTTCAAATTCTTTTCCATCTTTAAGCTATTTTTTACGGTTTGCCAAAATGTTTCTATGCACGTGTACTTTACACAAAATATGCTTGGCATTCGGAAAAGTATACTTTATGACATTCATTAAAGTCAAATCTCTATCCGTGACAAGTACATTGGGTAAGGACGTTTCCCCAAAAATACTTTTAAAATGCTCCAACGCTCATCTAAAATTTGACTCTGATTCATCAGATAAAAAAGTAAAAGCTGAGAAGAATATTAATTTAGTAGAAGTAACACCAACCACATACAATAAAGGCAATCAGTATCTATTTATTTTGTAGGTACAGTCCATTAAGAACATGGCAGAAAATATTCTACTCAGTTTGATAGCAATCGGATGGACAAAGAATAAGCTAACCAGATTTTTATTGCCTTACATAACTCGATTATAACTCAAGTACCCACTATCCTTTAAACATTTATACAAATGTTGTATTGGTGTAGCACAATCTACTTCTTTTTTCTACAACATATATCGTTCATTATAAATTGTCCGCATCACCGTATGATTCTCTGGATTCCTTTTCTCAATGGTTGATAGTATGCATCTAGGTTTAACATTTGAGACATACATGTCATGAACGATTTTCTTCTCTATGCAATCCAACCGACCCACAATGACATGTGCTTCTAAATGTACCATTTTGTGATTATGCGTCTCGCATTTAACTTCAAGTGTCCATTCGGGTGAGTAAGGATTTTTTTCCCGATCAAAGTGAATGGGCAACCACAACGCTTACTAGTAGTTTTTCGTAGATTTTGTTTAGCCGAACCCTTTTTACATTGCTTTTCACAGTAGTATCCACCTCTATCACATCCAAGAAATACCCGTGGTCGTGCTCTAATACCATCTATCTTATCCGAACCTTTAACATGTCACTGCAAAACTAAGGGATTTGCCAATAGTATGAGCCCAATCAACCAATACTTCCCAATAAGAAAACTAAATATTGGTTTCAAAGTGACTACAAACATCCAACTTCATATCAAATTCACTATACAAAATAAAATGAAAAAAACACTAGTCAAATTAAACACTAAATCACTATAGAATATCACAAGAAGAACATCATTACACTATATCAAGTACTCAGGAGTGTAGAGTACCTTTTGAAAGTGCACAGTTAATCCTCACTAGAATTCTCTAGAGGGGGGTGAATAGAGATTTAAAATATTTTGTGCAAAGTAAATATATATATATATATGTGTATGATCACAGATTAGAGCTTCCCACACACACCAACAAGAATTAAACAAATAAAGAAAGTAAATGCAAGAAAAGAAATCACAGCACAACACAAGAAAATATAGTGGTTCCCCAAACTTTGGGTAGTCCACTCTTCTACCCCCTTGGTAGGAATTCACTATCTTGCACTGAGTCTTTTGATAAGGAGACTCTTAGAACCACCCTGAGTCTTTTGATAAGGAGACTCTTAGAACCAACTGAGACTTTTGACAAGGAGACTCTTAGAACCAGTACAACTGAATTTTTTGAAGAGTGATTCTAAAAACTCTTTTACAGTATGTGAGTATGAGAAAAAGGAAAAAGAAGTATTTAAGACAAAAATGAATCTTCTTCCTAGCAAGAAGATTGGAAGCACAAGAAGTAGTGAATTAAATCTTTCTTCTATAGAGAGAAGAAGATTTGTAGCTTTTCCCTCTTATGTGAGAGCTATCAGAATTTGCAGCAGAGTGATTTCAGAAGCAGGAGAAGAAGAATGCTTGAATATTGCTGCAGGGCTATTTCTCAATTCTCTCTTTATCACTTGGGAGCTTTTCCTCATTTTCAAATGTAAAATGGTGAATCACCTTGTTCCATTTCTCTGCCAACCTCCTTGGTTATTTATAGCTCTGTTCATTAAAATAACACTATAGGAGAGTAATCAATTAGCAGGCAGAGTATTAGAAAGAAAGAGAAATTTACATAACAGTTATATCCACAGAAGGAAAGTATTCAATCTGATTTCAAATAATGTCCATAAAGGATTTAATCAATTTAGCCAAGAATCTAATAGAGGAAAAGAAAGATTCAGAACGGCTATAAGACATAAATTGATTCCATATAAATCAGATCTATAAGATAAGGAAAGAGATCTGGCGATTTTGAATTCTGTCATAAAGATCGACGTGCGTCGATTACTATTCGACGCAAGCGTCGAATACATCCTGTCTGGACGTCGAGAGGAGAATAAGGAAGGTGCGTCGACTAGGGTGCGTCGACTTCTCAAGATACGTCGATTAGAAGTCAGAGCTACGTCGACATAGGATACGTCGAATTCTGCTTGGAGCTACTTCGACTCATTCTGATAGAAACGTCGACTTTATCTCGACGTTGCGTCGAATACTATTCGACGCATATTTACTTAACCTTGATTTTCTTTTCTTGGAATTCATATTCAACTTATGTTCAGGGGTTAAGAGAAATCATTTTCCCAACACCTTTGAACGGAAGTAATTCAAATAACAATATCCTTTGAGGCAGCATTTTCAGTCATAGTGTAGAATTAGGGCTCTTATTTTTCAACATCACAACATCCATGTACAACCATGTATTCGCCGAGTGGGCCCCCGAGGCCCAAGATATTTTCAGGCCCAATATTTCCAAAGGGCGCGACCCCGGGAGGAGGAGGGGTGAGCATTTGGAGGGAGTCGAGTCTGAGGGGCGCATCCCAGGACTGTTCCCTTGTGAGGGCGAGTCGGGGAGGCCGGGAGGCCTCCGGCTCGCCCAGAGCCTTGTGGGGGCGAGCCGGGAGGGCCGGGAGGCCTCCGGCTCGCCCAGAGCCTTGTGGGGGCGAGCCGGGAGGGCCGGGAGGCCTCCGGCTCGCCCAGAACCTTGTGGGGGCGAGCCGAGGAGGTCGGGAGGCCTCCGGCTCGCCCAGAGCCTTGTGGGGACGAGCCGGGAGGGCCAGGAGGCCTCCGGCTCGCCCAGAGTCTTGTGGGGGCGAGCTGGGAGGGCCGGGAGGCCTCCGGCTCGCCCAGAGCCTTGTGGGGGCGAGCCGGGGAGGCCTCCGGCTCGCCCAGAGCCTTGTGGGGGCGAGCCGGGGAGGCCTCCGGCTCACCCAGAGCCTTGTGAGGGCAAGCCGGGGAGGCCGGGAGGCCTCCGGCTCGCCCAGAGCCTTGTGGGGGCAAGCCGGGAGGGCTGGGAGGCCTCCGGCTCGCCCAGAGCCTTGTGGGGGCGAGCCGGGAGGGCCGGGAGGCCTCCGGCTCGCCCAGAACCTTGTGGGGGCGAGCCGGGGAGGCCGGGAGGCCTCCGGCTCGCCCAGAGCCTTGTGGGGGCGAGCCGGGAGGGCCGGGAGGCCTCCGGCTCGCCCAGAGCCTTGTGGGGGCGAGCCGGGGAGGCCGGGAGGCCTCCGGCCAGAGCCTTGTGGGGGCGAGCCGGGGAAGTTGGGAGGCCTCCGGCTCGCCCAGCTCCAAGCCGGGTAGGCGGTCTGCACTTAGCGTCTCGGAATGGCAGGATTTGGCTGTTCGCAGCCCATTTCGAGGGTATGTTGGTATTTTCAGGCCTCGGTTTTTGGTTATTTGCAGCCCAACTTCAGAAATCTTATAAATAGGACCAGGGGGCACCATTTGGAGGAGGCTGATTCTAGGCTAGCTCTCTCTCTCTCTCCCTCCCCAAGTCTCTCTAGGGGGTGAGGAGAGCCTCCAGTGGTGCCCAAGCTTTGTAGTGGCTTGGGAGGGGAAGTTCCTAAGGGGCTTCCGGGTACGTGGCGGGACCTCCCCACTAAGCCCTTGGTCCAGTCCATAGTTCCTCAACCTTCAACCTAGAGCTCTCCCTTGGTAGGAGTAAGGGTTGGTCGCCCCTCATCTCGGTGAGGGCCCCGAACTCCACAGAGACCAAGAAATCGGTTTCAACAATCCATATAATATATACCTCTACAGTTCTCTAAACGCACACCACACCTCTAATACACGCAACACTCCTCCTCAAGGTGGGTGAAAGATATTTATTAAACCCATCTTGTCAGAATTTCTAATCATACCCTTCGAGCTAAGACCTTTGGTCAAACGATCTGTGGCCTGATCATTGCTCGCAATATAACTAAGCTTCAGTAGCCACTGTCCAGCTTCTCTTTTATGAAGAACCTATCAATCTCGATATGCTTGGTCCTATCATGTTGAATTGGATTGTTTGCAATACTGATAGCTATCTAGATGTCACACCACAGCTTCATCTTATCTCCTCAATCCAATTTCAGCTCCATCAGCATTCCCTTTAGCCACAGAAGTCCAGCAACCCCCAATGTCATAGTTATATATTCTACCTCTGCCGTCGATCTGGCCACCACAGATTGCTTCTTGCTCCTCTAGGAGACCAAGTTGCCTCCTACAAACATGCAATAACCTGAGGTGAATCTCATGTTGTCTACACAACTTGCCCAATCAGAGTCACAATAGCCATCAATCTTCATGTGCCCGTTCCTTCTGAATAACATCCCTTTTCCAGGGTCAGTCTTCAAGTATCGAAGGATCTGGTACACAATATCCATGTGGCCCTTCCTAGGGTCATATATATAGTGGCTCACCATGCTCACGACAAAGGAAATGTCTGGACGCATGTGGATCAAGTAAATCAGCTTCCAAACTAGGTTTTGGTACATCTCTCGTTCGACTGGTTCAACTTCCTTAGCATCCAGTTTACACTTCTGATCGATTAGTGTTGCAGCAGACCTGCATCCCAACATCCCTGTCTCTGTGAGGAGATCCAAGGCATACCTCCTTTGGGACTGAACAATTCCCTTTGAACCATAGGCAGTCTCAATCCCAAGGAAATACCTTAGCAAACCCAAATCCTTTACTTCGAACTCCTTGCCCAACGCCTTCTTGAGGAGAACGATCTCCTACTCATCGTCCCTTGTGATGATCATGTCATCCACATACAACGCAAGTATAGTGATGTGGTGGCCTTCATTTTCTCTGAAGAACACTGTGTGATCAACATTGATCTACTGGTATCCCATCTCAATCATGGTCATTCTGAATCGGTCAAACCATGTACGGGCAGACTGCTTCAAGCTATAGATGGACTTCTTCAGTCTATAGACACTGCCTTCGGTCTCAATTGTGCCAAACCCCGGTGGTATCTCCATGTACACCTCCTGCGCTAGCTCTCCATGAATAAATGCATTCTTCACATTTAGTTGATGCAACCTCCATCCACCATTTGTTGTCAAGCTTATCAAAGTTCGGACAGTGCTCATCTTAGCCACGAATGTAAATGTCTTGTCGTAATCGATGTCATAGGTTTGGTTATACCCCTTTGCGACCAATCGAGCCTTATAGCGCTCGACAAGACCATTCAGGTTCTGTTTCAAAGTGAAGCCTCATTTGCACCTGACGGCCCTCTTGTTCTTTGGTAGGTGTCTCAGCTCCTAGGTTTTGCTCTTCTCAAGAGCTCTCATCTCCTCCTTCATTGATGCTTGCCATTTTGGATCCGTTTTGGCAACCTGCCAATTGTTAGGATGTCTCGAATTCCCAACTCCTTGGCAAGATGCAAGCCTGCCACTATGACCTCGTACTCCGATTTATTGTTCGTGATGGGGAAGAGGATCTCGACTGCTTGCTCGATCCTAGTTACCTACGTGCTGACAAGTACGATGCATACTCCCACAAAGCCTTTGCCCGAAGCTCCGTCTACGAACATCTTCCAGGAAACCAGACTCGAGGGACCCTTACTTTGGTCTGCCTCCCCCGAGAGGTCAGCTAGGAAGTCTGCCACTGTCTGTGCTTTTATCGCCACTAGGGGCGAGAAGGAAATGTCAAACTCACTGAGTTCTACCGACCATTTCGTCATCCTTCCTGAATGCTCCACTCCTTTCAGGATACTTCTGAGGGGATGATCGTTCACGACTCAGATGGAGTGGACTTGAAAATAAGGCCAGAGCTTCCTTATCGATACTACTAAGGAGAATGCTAGCTTCTAAAGGAAGGGATATCGGATCTCTGCCTTCTTTAGCATGCGGCTCATGTAGTAGATGGGTAGCTGCTTCTTCCCTTCCTCTCTGACAAGCACAGAACTTACCGCCTCCGCCCACTACTCCTAAGTAGAGGAGTCGGTTTTTGCCTCCCCTTGGGCTTTGAAGGAGAGGTGTCTGGGTTAGCTGTTGCTTCAGCTTTTCGAAGGCATTCTCGCACTCTTCGGTCCACTCAAATTGTTGATTGCTTCGGAGCGTTTTGAAGAATGGAGAGCACTTCTCTCCTGTCTTTGACAAGAAACGACTAAGGCCGACCAACCATCCAGTCAGCCTCTGAATCTCCCTGATGCTCTTCGGCGATGTCATCTCGATGATGGCTTTAACCTTGTCAGGTTTGGGCTCCACCCCTCCGGGGGTGATGATATGTCCCAAGAACTTCGCTCTTCCTGCCCCAAACACGCACTTCGCAGGATTGAACCTCATCTTGAACCTTCGGAGAGTTGCGAAGTCTCCTCCAAATCTACGACATGCTCTTGAGCGCTCAATCCCTCCTTGTCGGGGCGCTGACTCGGTCCCGCCTTGGTGGGCGAGGCCGCAGCGACTAGGGAAGGCTCCGCCACCGCCTCGGCGCGAGGCACGAGCAGCCCCCGGATGATGTCCTCCATTGACCCCGTGAACTCCGTGAAATCGCTCTTGGTCATGAACTCGCCCATAGGCGGCGAGTTCCCCTAGCCGGTCTCAGGCTCGCCATGTTCAGCCATGGGATCGTCAGATGAGATTTTCTTCTCTTGCTACAGTCCACGCTCACCGCACCAAAAATGTTAGAACTTGGATATCGGTCCAACTATATTCGAGACTTGGGGAGTAGCTTGAGTTACTTATCTCTTCGTCAGATCCCTAGGTATGAGTATTTCGAGCTGAGAACTGGCCCTCCTAGATTGGTAGGTAATTCCCTAAGAATGGACTCACTAGCTGCAGCGAGGAGACCCCGCCACTAACCCAGAAATCCTACTTGATTTTCCCTCCCAAAAACCAAAGGCTGAGCCGGTCTCAGATAGCACAAGAATGCAAGGAAGAAAGCTCAGGCTCTCTGTGTGGTGGATCTGTGGTGATCTTAGACATAATGAGTCCTATTTACAGGCAAATTCCTCTGAGGGCAAAATAGTCCAAAAGGACTGTAGGTAGCTTTCTCCGCCTTAACCAAATTATTATATGCAGACCAAAATGGTCTGGGAACAGCTCCTCGCGCCTTTTCATAAATACTAATCGCAGCCCCTGCTAGTCTGCGGAAAGTGAGGGAGGACTGATGAGTCGGGTTGACCCGGACTCGCCTCGCTCCCTCCTTAGAGCGAGTGCGGATGAGGCGACTAGGTCAAATCCTACTCGCCGAGGGCGAATTCTCCGGAGGCGAGCTCTCCTGAGTCCAGGTCAAACTCGCCTCGCCCTTGGGCGAGAAGGGATTTTGTCGTCGAGACAGGATGTTCATATCGCCTAGACAAATCACACTCATAACGTCGATAAGAGGTATCATGTCGTCGAGAAGAGCCATGTCATCGAGAAGAGCAGTGGTGTTGACAAGAGTCATGTCGTCGAGAAGAGCAATGGCGTCGAGAAGAGCCATGCCGACGAGAAGAGCAATGGCGTCGAGAAGAGCCATGTCGTCGAGAAGTGCAATGACGTTGAGAAGGGCAAGGGAGTCGAGAAGGGCAAGGGAGGGACGTACTCGCCTCACCCTACCCTGGGCGAGTAAGATCGCTATTGGATTTACTCACCGAATGCGGTGGGCTTATTCGCCGAGCACATGGTAGTCTACTCGCCGAATACGGGTTGTAGAGTGGGTGTCCCTTCTCTATTAAGGGGAAAAAGGAGGTTAATGTTGAGGAATGGAGAGTAGAAGTTTTTATGTGGTATTCATAACCATAAAGTTGTTCATTTAGAGACACATCCATATGCTAGGAGGTTGGATGAAAGTGAGGAGAAATTGAATCATTTAAAGGCACATTCAATACCTCATCTCAAACAGTTGAGCCTAAAATACCATTAAAGTTAAAGGGTAGACCGAAGGGAGCCTACAAAAAACTAAGTGAGGACCTTAGGTCTACTAAAAGATATCCTTCACACTTTGAGTACGTTTTAATGAATGAGGAATAGAAGACCAAACAGCAACACAAGACAAAAATGATGGCTAGAAAGAGAACATGTTACTCATTTCGGAAGCCTACGCCTACTATTACTCAACAATTTTTTGTTGATGTATGTAGGCAAATGCCAGTATGTATAGCAGATCATATTACAGAAGTAAATAATGTGCTTGGTGACGGACATTGCGGCTATCGAGTGATTAGCCGAGCTCTGGATATGGTGGAAAACTGGACCCGAGCGAGGTTAGACCTCACCAAGGAACTATAAATTAAGGAGAACATGTACAAGAATCATTTTGGTGTCTCGAGATTTGAATGTTTATTAGCATCCCTTGATTATGTTCAAATACCAGCACCACAAGACAAATGGATGTCAATGCCAGATATGGAACTTGTGGTGTCATCTTGCTACAATATAATATTAATCCAGCTTTCCACATTTCAAAGTCTAACATTTCTTCCCTTAAATTCTGGATCACCGGCTAGCCCAAGACTAGTATGTATGAGTTTTATAGATGATAATCATTTTGTACACTTGATGTTGCGCGACGGGTGTCCATTGTCACGTCTTGTCTCATTTTGGAGAAGGTATCTGGATCCTATTGCTGAGTCATGGGAAGATATAGTCATTTCAAGATTGGAGACCTCTCAAATGCAAGAGAATACGCAAGAGGAGAGATTCAATTTGGATGGTTAGCAATTTTGAGGTATGTTAATGCTCATTAAATTCTTAAATTCTTGAAGTATGTTAATGCTCATTAATTTTGATAACTCTCCAATGTCTGTTGGTTTCTCTGCATGCATAGGTCATCCAGGTTATTCATAGCTCATCGAGGTTATTCATATCTCATCGAGGTTATTCATTAGCTCATGCAGGCAATATGAAATTTCAATTATCAAAAAATACATGTATAGCTCATCATGCAGGCACTATGAAATTTCATTACTAAAAAAGTACATGTAGTATTCATTTATGAGACCTATTAGAATGATCCATATTTACTTCTGGATGATTCCAGGTTCTAGCTGGGAGCTGCGACTTTCATATTTTATGATCATGACTGGAAAAATATGTGTTCTCTTGCAGAAGCAAAACAAACTTGTAAGTTTACTTTTTTTTCTCTTTTACATTTGCTTCATTTTTATGAATCAATAGTGAACTTTAAATTCTATTACCTGCAGGGATGAAGCTGGATGAGGAATGTTTTGAGCAACTTATATAATATTTTGATACAGACTTCATATTTTTTTATGTATGCTTCATAGTTTTTTGATGTAGGCTTCAATCTTATTTTGATGTGGATTACATGTATCTTTTTTTAGTAATGCTTTTATTTTGAGTTTGTTATACTTACTATTATATTCATATAAACTATACAGTTGCATGAGTTCATATTTTTTTATTTTTGTATGTTGGTATGCGAATAACAATAATCTCTGCACATAACAAATTTAAAATAGGCTGCGAATAGTAATAAACTGCGAATAGTAATAAACTGTGAATAGCCATTATCAGTCTGTGGATAACAATTCTCTTATAATATATGTTAGGTCATTAGATGAAAACAATAAAGCTATATTTGACAATTTTGAATGATTCACCAAAACCATCTTTTTTTCCTTTTAATATTGTAAATACATATACAATGAATTGATCTTATTAAGCTAAGGCTAATAAAATAAGGATTATATTACTTTTACTTAAAAATTTCAGCAATGCCACGTGTATTTTATTCTATTTTGTCTTGCCGAGATATTAAAGTAGGCTTGAGAATTTCGCAGATGTTCTAGCAATGACTTACAGTTAATTTCATGTAATCAATATTTGCTCATTAACGAAATAGTTACTATTTTTCGTTTTAGGGCTAAATGGGCCGCTGATTATTACTGTTGGGCAAAATCTAATGGCCCAAGATATTATTAAGGCCCGTGAATGAAAAGATCAAGATAACATGTCATCCACAATTATTAGGAGGTTGTTATGTGCAAACCAGTTTTGGATACTTGCAAACCAATTTCTACGAGTTATTATGCGCCTTTTGAAAATACGTCTTGTGCGTGCATTTTTAGGAAAAGTGTTGAACACTTTTCCTAAAAATGCACGCACAAGACGTATTGCCGCCATGATCATAACTATAGCGAAATTTTTGAAAATCCGCCTTGTACATGCCTTTTTTTGGAAAAGTGTTCAACACGAAAGTTGTAGAACTAGACGAGATCTACAATTTTCGTGTTGAACACTTTTCCTAAAAATGCATGTACAAGACGTATTTTCAAAAGGTGCGTAATAACTCATAGAAATTGGTTTGCACGTATCCAAAACTGGTTTTCACATAACAACCGCCAATTATTATTATTATGACCGCGACATTCGGCGGTGGTGGTGATATTCGACGGGGCCAGCGGCATTCGGCGGGATCGGAGATATTCGGCGGTGGCGGCGACATTCGGCGGGGCCGGCGATATTCAGCGGTGGCGGCGACATTCGGCGGGGCCGGCGACATTCGGCGGGTGCGGCGACATTCGGCGTGGGCGGCGACATTCGGCGTGGGCGGCGACATTCGGCGTGGGCTGCGACATTCGGATGACGGCGACATTCGGATGGCGGCGACATTCGGAGGGCGAAACATTTGGATGACGGCAACATTCGGAGGGCGGAACATTCCGAGGGCTTCGCCCGTGGGCACCCAAGGTGGAATTGCACTCTACCGTTTTCAACTCCACCAACTGAGAGCGGATAACACGGACCCTATGTTCTTTATTGAGAACGGATATGCCCGTGCTCGGTTGCCTTTGCGGCCATGACGGGGCTCCGCCTCTATACCTAATTGCGACCTTTATGGGGCTCGCTCCTACTTAAACCAATGATAACAGAACAAAAGTAGTAAAAGAATACTAATTATACCTAGTTTCAACATCTCCCCCTCTAATTATTTGTTATAAGCTAAGAAATGTAGTAAAAGAATATCTTCAAGCAAAAACATGAATTCATAAAATTATAAATGTGCTAAGAATATATAGAGAGCTTGGTAACTTGTAAGTGCAAAGTAATAGCAGCAGTAGAAGAGTCTCACTGAGCATAAAAATTGTTTAACGGTACATGAGGAGGAAGCAGTATGTAGAGTCGGCGGCCTCACCTCTGCATTTTCGGTGTGGCGAAATTGGCCGTCGTAAGTTGATTTTGTTGTGGAGTGAACGAACTAGAGAATGGAGTCTTCGTTTGCGATCAGAGTAAAGGCGGCGGCGGGATTTCTGATGTGCGGAGGAGGAGGGTGATCGACGGAGGGCAGCACATAATTTTTTTTGTGGCTATTGGAGTTGGTTTTGGCGAGGGAGGAGAGATCAGTGAACGGAAAGAGGGGGTGGGGAACGAATGATTTAATGCTAAAGAAATTTCTGTGATCGGTGCGAAGAAGTAGAGGCGGTGCGGGAGACGGGTGCGAAGGAGAAGAGACGTTGGCCGGTGGATACTGAGAAGCCGATGAAATGTTGGTGCGGGGAGGGGCTGATATGAAAGGACTGGGGGATGGGGTTTATTTTTGGGACAACACGCAAAAGATGGGAAAATACCAAAATATCGATGGATTTTCAAATAAATGGAGTTTATGGAGGGCATTTTGGGAAGAGCGAATGTTACATCGTCCTACTTTCCTCTTTTTTTATAGTACAAAGATATATGAGAAAAAGAAATTTACATTTTTGTTCTCCTCTCCAAAATGTTATTGTGTTCAACTTTTTATGATGAGTGCAAATATTTCCTTGCCTTGAACATTCTACATATTTGATTTTTAACAAACATTCTATATGTTTTTAGGTCGTAATGAAGACGACACAATTCTTACATTGAAATATAACGAGAAGTACAACCAACAATTGCTAGTCGCATTGATACATTGAAATATAACGAGAAGTACCTCCGCTGCTGCATTGATGCTCCTCTCGGGCCTCTTATCCAGCACATACACATAATTTTCGTAAAAGCAAAAAAAATAGGTCAAACTATAATTTTTGAGCGATGAAGATGAGAATGAGAGGTCAACCAAACATATTTTTTTAAAGTGAAATTTTTCTCCCATAGAAAATTGAGTAAAAAAACTGAAACTAATAGAGCAGTATGTTTGAACAACACAATTATGATATAATACTTATTTATAAATCAAATGAGTAAAGAAATTAGATGGATTGAAAATGGGAGTTGCTAGAGGCACCACATTTTTGACTACTCACACTGCTTTGTTAGAGGCACCATATTTTTTTTGAATGGTCAAAGACACTCATACTTGTTAATTGCATCGTAATTTTGTTAAAGGCACCTCAATATTGTTAATAGAGAGAAGGTTGAGTTTTTCATGTTCATCTTAATAAAATGTTACATCGGCAAATCACTCGGGTGTAACTTCATTAAGAAACCATCACCAGCGGTTTGTTGATGATATTGGAGGACACGACCCACCGTTGTAATCTAGAAGTAGTATGGAGCATACCCGCGCACAAGATGTTTGTGGAAATGTCCCACCAACCGATCACACTGGTGTTCAAAGAATCCGGAGCCATTACCTATATTCTGAAACAATAACTCCTACAACAATGTGCGGCTTACTGAAAGGATTCAAAACCCCTAATTTCAACACATCAAGTAAATTTGAAAAGAAAAGACAGAAAATAAAATAAAGATTAGGTATAGAGGAGAAACTGAGATGAGCGGCGATTATAACAATTTAGGAGTAAAAAAATATTGCTAGAAATCAACCGATAAAAAGACAAAAATAACATGGAATTATCGGATCAGAGGGCAACAAATGGATGTCGAACGATAGATCGAGAGGAGCGGAATTTACCGAGAATTTAAGAAATCTAAATAGAAATAGCCGGAAAGAAGCACTAATAGTGGACAAAAAGGGCAAATAATCTACACGGGAATCATCCGAGACATCTCTGCTCGTTCCTCCGCAACGGCCACCGCTCTTCGCTCACCGGCGGTGATGAAACACCCTCTGTTGGAGCCTGTACCGGAGGAGTGGAAGGTTCCACCGGTGTTGGTGCCTTTAGAAGTCCAGCATCATAAATAATGAGAAATTACAGTGCGAGTTAGTGTGGTGCGACTAGTATTTTTTGGGAAGTAATTTTAAGGTTAAATTAAGAAAAATTGCGGCGTGGCTAGCAAAACTACGGTGCCTTTAACAACTCCCTTGAAAATTTAAGTAAATTTAATTATAAATTGAACATATTAAGAATTTTTTAAAGTCTCAGCTATTTTGAGTCCAATAAAAAAAATAATCACGTCAAAATGACTCCGACTTTGTTTGGGAGGCCGGCCGCGGTAGGGAAGGGAGCGAATGCCATCGGGGATCGGGACTGAAGGGAGGGGTTTCGGTTCCAGGAAAGAGCGAATCGTCATTTTGATCAGAGAAATTGGAGCAAACGTCACCGAAAAGCGAGAAAATAAACGCCTGCTCCGCCAGCGTTGGGTTGGCTGGAATCTCTCAGGAAGGTCGGGGGCATCCCAAAAAGGGTCTGAATGTAATTATTTTAGTCTTTTAGATGATCCGAGCACACCTATGATATGCACTCGTGATACCTGTTGAATTGGTTTGGATTTTTCAAACTCACTTATTTTTTTAAAACTCCACATAATCTCCTCACCCAATCCCCCAGCCTAATCACCACACCTAATCATCCACCTAATTACCCATGTGATTCATGCATTTCTTAATTTAATAGTTTCTTGGCACTATAAAAAGAGAGAGGGCAAGCTATGAATCACACACCAAAGCTAAACCAAAGAGAAGTAAAGCTTGAAGAGGAGAGTGGTAGTGTACGACCGAAGGCGACGGTGGGCGTTGACATCTGATTAAGTGTTGCATCGACAACAAAGAGCGAAAGTGTGCGGGTAGCGGCAAGACGTCAGATTCGCGGGCTGCGGCAAGGTGCGCGGTGCTCGGTGGTTGCATGCCCGTAGGCCGTGGTTGTTGTGCACAAGTGGCGACATTGGCGGGCTGCGCGTTCGCGACAAGGCTAAGTCCTAACTTGGATCTCTTCTCGGTGGCGGTGGCGGCGGCTGGTCGTCTGACGACGACGAAGGTTCGTGATTCTGTGCAAAATACGTATCTTATTAATTTTATTGTGCTAATAAAATTGTGCAAAATACATATCTTCTTGTGATTCTGTATTTAGTTGTTCCTGAGATTGTGCTTCCTTGACCGGAAATCCTAACAAGTGGTATCAGAGGTAGGTTGTGTAGGCAACTGATTGGACATTTGGTGAAAGATTTGACTGCGGTGGTGAACGACTAGGTCCTCTTCCCATCCTTTCAAATTCAACCTTGAATTAATCAGATCTCCTAGTCATACCATAGGGCAACTATGACAGGGAAGAATGCGACCTTGGCTCGGTACTTGGTGGAGAAGTTCGATGGCAGCGGAAATTTTAGTCTGTAGCAGATTCGCGTCAAAGATATGCTAGTTGAGCAGGGGCTGATGCAGGTTTTGCGGGGACGAGAAAAATTGGTTGTTGAAGTAAAGGATGAGGAGTGGATTGACTTGAATGAGCGTGCCACTAGCGCCATCAGGATGTGCGTTGACGACAAGGTGTTCATTAACATTGGCGTCGAGGAGTCTGCAATCAAGCTTTGGGATAAACTTGAAAGATTGTATCTGACCAAGTCGTTGACCACAAGGTTGTTGTTGAAACATCGAGTGTATGGGCTGAAGATGCAGGAGGGTGGCAACCCGCAGGAGCACTTTAATGTGTTCAACGACCTTCTAAATCAATTGCATGTGGTTGGTGCGAAGGTGGAGGAAGAAGATAAGGCCATATTAATTACTTCTTACCTCGCTCCCGCCGTCCATTAAACACATGGTGACCACGCTCCTGTATGGGAAGGATACAGTGAGGCTAGAGGAGGTCACATCGGCATTAGTGTCCAGTCAGATGCTGAAGGACCCCACTCCTGGGGGTGAGCATATTTTAGCTGTAGATGGACGGGGAAGAGCATTCGACAGGGGATCGAGGGGTGCACGGGCTCGGTCGACGTCGAAGAAGGGAGTTATTTGTTACCACTGTAGACAGAGCAGTCACATCAGAAGAAATTGCCCGCAGCGTGCGCAGAGTTCTGGAGACGTCCAGGATGCGAGTATGGTGACGCTAAATCTGGGAGCGGAGAGTGATGGTCTTTATACCATCACTGAGAGTCATGACGACTCTGATAACGAATGGATATTAGATTCTGGTGCATCGCAACACATGTGCTCGGATGCATCGATGTTCAGTTCTCTGTAGAAGACGATTGGGTCGGTCTATTCAGGTGGCGCTCAGGTTGTGAGGTTACATGCACAGGGACGGTGAACATACGAATGCATGATAGGGTGGTGCGCAGACTTGAGATGGTACATTTGATGCCCAAGCTGCGTAAAAATCTGATATCGTTGGTCAGTTTGGACTCGAGTGGCTGCAACTTTGCAGCAAGAAAAGGAGTTCTTACGGTGACACGTGGGTGTATCGTGCTCATGAAGGTTGTGCAGTTCGGTAGTCTATATCGACTGATGGGGACCACAGTGAGAGGTGGTACGCCCATGATTTCTGCGGTTGATATGGTGTGGATGATCGAGGTGGTGCAGTGGATCGTCCTTATATGACTCGGGTTCGGCGAGTCAGCTTTTGCGATCTGGGTGCGTCGGCATCCCACGGGTGAACAAGAGCAGAGATGGAGTTCGACTTGCGACAAGTCTGCTAACACCTCAGACATAAGTTGGTGCTTCGTGCAGATTGGTGCTTTGTGCAGATATTGCTCTGTGTAGACAGCTTCATGCAGATAATGCTTCGTGCAGAATGTGGTGTTTAAAATTCAAACCAAGGTGGTGATTGTTGAATTGATTTGAACTTTTCAAACTCACTTGTTTTTTAAAACTCCACCTAATCTTCCCACCTAATCCCCCGCCTAATCATCCACCTAATTACCCATGTGATTCATGCATTTCTTAATATAACGATTTCTTGGCACTATAAAAAGAGAGGGGGCAAGCCATAAATCACACACCAAAGCCAAATCAAAGAGAGGAAAAGCTTGAAGAGGAGAGTGGTAGTGTACGGCCGAAGACAACGGTGGACGTCGACATCAATTAAGTGTTGCATCGACAACGAAGAGCGAAAGCGTGCGAGTAGCGGGAAGTCGTCAGATTCGTGGGCTGCGGCAAGGTGCGCGGTGCTCGGTGGTTGCATGCATGTAGGCCGTGGTGGTTGTGCACAAGTGCGACATTGGCGGCTGCGTGTTCGCGGCAAGGCCAAGTCCTGACTTGGATCTCTTCTCGGTGGTGGTGGCGACGGTTGGTCGTCTGACGACGACGAAGGTTCATTTTGGTACGAATCTTGTACGTCCGTTTTACGGATTGTAGTCAAATTCATATTACTCATGCGGATTGTCGTAGTCTGTTCTTCTGCAGTATATTTTCGGACGTGTATCTCTTAATTTGAGTAATTATTAATTTTATTGTGCTAATAAAAATATGCAAATTACGTATCTTCTTGTGATTCTGTATTTAATTGTTCCTGTGGACTGTGTTTCCACGGCGGGAAATCCTAACAATACCTAACAAATTTAAAACTTTTTTATAATATAATTTAAATAAATATAAACGTAAAAGACATCTTTGCCCCTAGAAATTAATCTGATGTACGGTGCATACGCCCCCAATGTCTCTCTCTTTTATTTTATTTTATTTTATTTTATTATTTCACGATATTTTCGTTTTATATAAATAAATTAGGTCATGCTCCCATCTAAACAATTTGATATCTAACACATCAATTTTTTTGAAAAAGACATCAAATTTATAAAAAAAAACGTCTCAAATCAACTATAAAACTTATTTTATTAACTTTTAATACACTAGGATTAATTTATTCCATCACCCTTGAGGGATTTTATAATTTACTGCTAAAACTAATCTCATTTACTTAAAATTTAGGCAAAATATGAAATTACAAATTAATCTCTAAATTTTAAGGAATTTTTTAAAATTAGTCCATAATTGTTTTTGTTTAAAATACTCAAATTTGATAACTTTTTGAAATCAGTGCTTAAATTTTATCTTCCACGAAAAAAAATCTTTCATTTTTATAAATTATTTAAAATTAGTCATAAACTATAATTTATGTCATAAGATTTATTAGTTGAATTCATTTAAAAATAATGTGGCTAAAATATAAATTTTATTTGAAATAATTGCTTGCTATCCTAACGCCGAACATTAGGAGTGCAAATGAGTCGAACACGAGCCGAGTTTAGAAAAATTCACAAGCTCGAGCTTAACGAGCTCATTTTGCATGGCTCGAGCTAGAGCTTGAGACCAATATATAGAGCTCGAGGTTGAGGGCTCACGAGCTTTTCTGTTCATGAACTGCATTTCAAGAAAAAACTTGCGAATCGGCACGCGAGCTGATGACCAAGAGAATATGAGCTCGAGCTCGGCTTACAATCGAGTTCCGGTGCTCCATAGACTCCAACTCGTGTCAATTTTTTTTGAGCCGGCACATCAAACTCCCAAGCCGATTCAACTCCACTTGCACCCCTAGCGAACATTATTTCAATGAAGTTTAAAGACTGCTTTCATATTTTTACTTATAATTTATTTAAAAGTATAGGAATACTTCTGATTTATTTAGCTTTTCAAAAATCTTAAAAGTCCCATAAACTTTACAAGTAAAAACTAAAAATATTACATATTATTTTATATAAATGTAACAATATATACGCACTAGTATAAATTCTGAAGCACGATAATGGCTGTAAAATATAATATTTGTTATATAAATTATAAAGTGAATTGTTAAATGCAAATCAAAAACAGCTATCCGCACATCAACCTAACTCCAAATCCTCGCCCAAAATTAGTTCCCATTTTTTGCCGGCAAATCAAAAATGGCTATCCGCACATCAACATAACTTAAAATCTTCATCTAAAATTAGTTCGGAATTTTTCTACGGGCAAATCATAAGCCGCACACCAACGCTGAAAACCATCCAGATTTCCTCTCGCGCTCGGTCGAAACCTTGTCGCATTCAATAATGATTTGTTTATGCAGTATGTGCATGCACAAAAAATATTAATTGACAGAAATGTAATAAAAATGTATATAATCATCTTTTATCTTTCAAAAATTTTCAAAGAATAATATAGCATATAACAAAAGACTATTGAAACTACAAGGTTAGAAAATAAAAATAATAAATTTGCATGAAATTTAGTGATCATACTTTATTCATGACTAAACTGAGATTATCAGTTTACTTATGTGATTAAAGCATGAATGTTGAGAACAAAATTTTCATTCATGGATCAGACCTTGGTTATTCAAAAAGCTATGCTCAGTGAACCAACACCTCAACAACACTTTATGTCTATATAAAATAAATGAAGCAGCTTCACATATAGATCGAAACTATATCGCACATATATCATAATTTAGAGAAGCAATAACTCACAATTTACTTTCTTTTTTCTTTTGGGTCACTTTGATTAGCAACTATCTCCAAAACCCTCTTGTTGCGGAACGCTTAGGGCTCTTGGTAGACCGGTCCAATTGAACCACCTTAGCTCGTGGGCGAACTAAGCGCGCAAACAGACAATTCGAAATTCGCTGAGTACACTGGGACTTTCTAACGTGGAAAACCCGGAAAGGATAAAAAACCGCCCGGCCGGAGCTGTGCCGTCCAAACTTCACTATCTTCTGGGGGTTACAACTTGGTAGTTAGAACTTGAGCGTGACAGGCCGCTGCTCGTTACAATAATAGAGAGGGAGAAAGAGCTCCGGGGGTGACAGACCACCTCTCGGAAAAACTAAGTCTTTTTCCTTCTGGGAATTCTGGGGAACAAAAGTGAGAAGGCCCGGAGAACAAAAGTGAGAAGCCTCCGGGGAACAAAAGTGAGAAGGCGTGTCGCCTTTCGGGATGAAGAAAATCTTCAAGTCCCCGAAGGAGATCTTCCAGCGCTGAAGGAGAATTCCGCAAAAGTCTGCAAGGAGCTCTCCCTGATTCTGAAGTCAAGGTCCCTTCAAATGAAGCCCTGGAGCTCCTTTTATAGCTTTGGCCGGGGGTAGTCCGGTAATTTCGCCGTTTGTAACTTCCATAAATATCTGGCGGACGAATCACATCTTCCAGTTCGGGGCACACGGATCGCCATTTTTCGTAAATGACAATCTTGCCCCTCGGGCAGATCGGGCAGTTCAGGCAGTTTTGTTGGAGGCGAAAAAGGCGACAAGCTGTTCCTGAAATCTGAGAAACTGGGAAGATAAGAAGTGAACATGCTGAAAAGACAAAATGTGAGCACGCCAAGAAGACAAAAAGTGAGAAGTCAGAAAGACAAAAAGTGAGCTGAGCGCGCTCAGAAGCGTTCTGAGCGCGCAAAAAACAGAGAAGCAGTTTAGGCGACTGGGGAAGTGTTCCGAGCGCGCGTGAGCGCGGAGGCGTTCTGAGTGCATTCAGAAGTGTTTTGGGTGCGCGTAAGTGCGGAGGCGTTCTGAGCGCGCTCAGAAGCATTTTGGGCGCGCGCAAGTGCGGAGGCGATCTGAGCGTGCTCAGAAGCGTTCTGAGCTTGCGTGAGCGCGGAGGTGTTCTGAGCCCGTAACGAACATGGAAATGCCCTGAGGTCCGAGTACCTGACAAGGAGCGTGCCCGGCAAGGCTCCTCACGAGCCACCTGTGAAAAGGAAAGGGGGGAGGCGGCCGCATCCCCTTACGGTAAGGGGTGCGGCTTGGCCGCACCCCAAGGGGGTGCAACCCGAGCCGCACCCCGCAAGGGTGCGGCTTGGCCGCACCCCAAAGGGGGTGCGGCCCGGCCCTGGCCGCACCCGAGGAGGGGTGCGGCTGGGCCGCACCCCTAGAGGGGTGCGGCCCCGGCCGCGCCCCTAAAGGGGTGCGGTCGGGCCGCACCCCAAGAGGGGTGCGGTCGGGCCGCACCCGAGGAGGGGTGCGGCCCAGGCCGCACCCCAATAGGGGTGCGGTCGGGCCACACCCGAGGAGGGGTGCGGCCCTGGCCGCACCCCAAGAGGGGTGCGGTCGGGCTGCACCCGAGGAGGGGTGCGGTCGGGCTGCACCCGAGGAGGGGTGCGGGGGGGTCGGCGCTATCGCGCATGCTATCGCGCGGTAGCGCCGCACGATACTGCCATGCGCGCCGTGATGGTGGCGCGCCCGATACCGCGCGCGGTAATGGGCGCGGTAGTGCCTGCAGTTGCGCGCTGCTCCGCCGTGCGCGGTGTTGGCGCGCACGGTTAAGCGCGGCCCCGCGGCGCATTCTGCGCGCGTCTTTGTGTCGGCGGTTGGCTGTGGACTGGGCGGCGGTTTCTTCAACTCGAGCGATTATACGTTGACCGTTCACCCCGCCCCTCTTTAGCGGAGTTTTCTCTAGACGCACCCTAAGGCCTTTATGAGTGTATAACATAAGCCCCCCAAACCTTCGGAGTCCGAGTTTCGGCGCGGAGGGGTTCAGAGGTTTTGATTTTTTCTGTGGCGGCTTCGATCATTGCTATCTTCGTGGCGCCTTTGGTAGGAATTGCTGTTGAAGGATGAGTGTACAGTTTTTCACATAATAGGAGATAAGTTTGCGCGAGTTTGAGCTCACGGCTTTTTATATAATAGAAGATAAGTTTGCGCGAGTCTGAGCTCGCGGCTTTTTACACAATAGAAGAAAGATTTGCGCGAGTCTGAGCTCGCGGCTTTTTACATAGTAGAAGACAGATTTTGCGCGAGTCTGAGCTCGTGGCTTTTCACATAGTTGAAGATAGGTTTGGTCGGTGAAAAGCATATGTATTCAAACCGTGTACGAACGTGGGAGGGGCAAACACTTACTACGTCGGGGCCTTACTGCGGTGGATAAGGGTGAACCTTTAATCGACGACAGCGAGAGGTTGTTGTGAGCACGCTGCCCGTAGGCTGTTGGTGTTCGTTAGCGCACTGCGTTGAGGCAGGTGCTGTTCATTAGCTCACTGCCTTGAGGCAGGCGCTGTTCATTAGCGCACTGCCTTGAGGCAGGCGCTGTTCATTAGCGCACTGCCTTGAGGCAGGCGCTGTTCATTAGCGCACTGCCTTGAGGCAGGCGCTGTTCATTAGCGCACTGCCTTGAGGTAGGCGATGTTCATTAGCGCACTGCCTTGAGGCAGGCGCTGTTCATTAGCGCACTGCCTTGAGGCAGGCGCTGTTCATTAGCGCACTGCCTTGAGGCAGGCGCTGTTCATTAGCGCACTGCCTTGAGGCAGGCGCTGTTCATTAGCGCACTGCCTTGAGGCAGGTGCTGTTCATTTGCGCACTGCCTTGAGCAGGTGCTGTTCATTAGCGCACTGCCTTGAGGCAGGTGCTGTTCATTAGCGCACTGCCTTGAGGCAGGTGCTGTTCATTAGCGCACTGCCTTGAGGCAGGTGCTGTTCATTAGCGCACTACTTTGAGGCAGGTGCTGTTCATGCAAAATGACGTCTTTACGTAGTTTCGATAGCGTAGGGTATGACATGCCTGGAATGCTTAACTTTAAAAATAATTAGTAGTGGCAATTTGCACAAAGTTTTCAAAGTTGATAGAAACAAAGTTGACAGAATATTTCGGCGGCGCTGGTAGAGCCCCGCTGATGGGTATGAAGCTTTCTCCTGGGATGACTGCCTTAAGGGTTGTTCCCGGTCCTTCCTGGCAGGCTGCTAGCTGATCTCCTGCTAGCCGAATAGTCGCCTAGTCTCGTAAGAATTTCCCCAGTAGGCCTTGTTTGACGAGTTGCTCGATTTCATCCTTAAGCTTGGAGCAATTTTCCGTGTCATGTCCTTGTCCACGATGGAACTTACAATATTTTGTCTGGTCCCCTGAGTTTTTAGCGAGGGGTCTGGGCTTGTGGAGCGTCTGGTTGTCTTTGATTGCGTACAGTACGTTAGTCCTGGTAGTGTTCAGGGGAGAGTAGTCCTGATGTTGGCGAGATCCTCGGTCTCGGCTGGGGTTGTCGTAATGCTTGTTTTTCTTATTGGGAACTGTCTGCGACATCGACTCCTCCTTCTTCCTCTTCGAGCTCCCCTCGAACTGCCGGTGGTGCGCTTCAATTGCCTCATCTGCTGCTATCTGGGCCTCGACTCGTTGAACGAGGTCAGGATAGCTTGGTACGGTTTCTCTCATTAGAGCTGAGTAGAAGCCACTGGGGCGGAGACCTCCAAGGAAGACTCCTCGCAAGAGCTCGGGGTCGGGATCTGTCGAGCCTCCGTAGTGAAGCGTCGAAAAAAATCCTTCAGAGTTTCTCCGTCGTTCTGGCGGATTCCCGAGAGATGGGAGGGATCTCGGACAATCCTACGATTGGCGATGAACTGTTCCACGAACTGTTGCGCCATTTCTGTGAAGTTGTTGATGGCCCCATCTTGCAGGGAGTGGAACCAAGTGCGCGCTTGTCCCTTCAAGGTTGCCGGGAACACTTGACAGAGGAGTTGATCGGGGGCGCTGTAAATCCTCATGATGGTGGTGAAGTGATTGACATATTCCAAAGGTTCGTCCGTCCCGTCGAATGTCTCGATGCTGGGAAGCTTGAAGCCATTCGGAATTGGATGGGCTAGGACTTGAGGCGACAGCGGGGAGCCCTGATGCGCGGGACGGCGGGCGAGTGCGGCGCGTCGCCCTGCTTGGGCGTACTCTTCCTCTATCATATCGCGTAGTTCTTTCCGTTGCTCTCTCAGGGGCAGCTCTTCTGGGGTGATGGCGACGGTGGTCAGCTTCTGGGCCTCTAGCTGGCGGGGCAAGGTGAGCGGAACTCGCCGCGTTGGAGAATCCTTCTGAGGTCTCGTCCTCCTGAACGACTTCTTGGTTCGGGGCATGATTCAGAACTGGGGGCGGTGGTGCGTTCAGAGCTGGTGGCTGAATCGGAGCTTGAGGAGCCCCGAGATTCCTCACGAGGGCCAGCATCTCGGCTTGATGCTCTTCAATCTGTTGCATGCGTACTTCCAGCCCAGCTGCGGGCGTAGGCAGTGCCCCCTCCACGGGAGGTGCATTGATAAGCGAGTGGGAGGGAGCTGGGTCGACGCGTCCCTCCAGTACTGAACCTTCAGTAGTGCGAGCATTCTTTCTTGCCATAGCAGTTGGCTTTCAAAGAGTTTTGGTAAGTTTCCCACAGACGGCGCCAAACTGTTGCGGAACGCTTAGGGCTCTTGGTAGACCGGTCCAATTGAACCACCTTAGCTCATGAGCGAACTAAGCGCGCAAACAGTCAATTCGAGATTCGCTGAGTACATTGGGACTTCTTAACGTGGAAAACCCGGAAAGGGTAAAAAACCACGCGGTCGGAGCTGTGCCGTCCAAACTTCACTATCTTCTGGGGGTTACAACTTGGTAGTTAGAACTTGAGCGCGACACGACAGGCCGCTGCTCGTTACAATAATAGAGAGGGAGAAAGAGCTCCGGGGGTGACAGACCACCTCTCGGAAAAACTAAGTCTTTTTCCTTCTGGGAATTCTGGGGAACAAAAGTGAGAAGGCCCGGAGAACAAAAGTGAGAAGGCCCGGAGAACAAAAGTGAGAAGCCTCCGGGGAACAAAAGTGAGAAGGCGTGTCGCCTTTTGGGATGAAGAAAATCTTCAAGTCCCCGAAGGAGATCTTCCAGCGCTGAAGGAGAATTCCGCAAAAGTCTGCAAAGAGCTCTCCCCGGTTCTGAAGTCAAGGTCCCTTGAAATGAAGCGCTGGGGCTCCTTTTATAGCTTTGGCCGGGGGTAGTCCGGTAATTTCGCCGTTTGTAACTTCCATAAATATCTGGCGGACGAATCACATCTTCCGGTTCGGGGCACACAGATCGCCATTTTTCGTAAATGACCATCTTGCCCCTCGGGCAGCTCGGGCAGTTCGGGCAGTTTTGTTGGAGGCGAAAAAGGCGACAAGCTGTTCCTGAAATCTGAGAAACTGGGAAGATAAGAAGTGAGCATGCTGAAAAGACAAAATGTGAGCACGCCAAGAAGACAAAAAGTGAGAAGTCAGAAAGACAAAAAGTGAGCTGAGCGCGCTCAGAAGCGTTCCGAGCGCTCAACAAACAGAGAAGCAGTCTAGGCGACTGGGGAAGTGTTCCGAGCGCGCGTGAGCGCGGAGGCGTTCTGAGTGCGTTCAGAAGTGTCTTGAGCGCGCGTAAGTGCGGAGGCGTTCTGAGCGCGCTCAAAAGCATTTTGGGCGCGCGCAAGTGCGGAGGCGTTCTGAGCTTGCGTGAGCGCGGAGTTGTTCTGAGCCCGTAACGAGCATGGAAATGTCCTGAGGTCCGAGTACCTGACAAGGAGCGTGCCCGACAGGGCTCCTCGCGAGCCCCCTGTGAAAAGGAAAGGGGGGAGGCGGCCGCATCCCCTTACGGGAAGGGGTGCGGCTTGGCCGCACCCCAAGGGGGTGCGACCCGAGCCGCACCCCGCAAGGGTGCGGCTTGGCCGCACCCCAAAGGGGGTGTGGCCCGGCCCTGGCCGCACCCGAGGAGGGGCCCGGCCCTGGCCGCACCCGAGGAGGGGTGCGGCTGGGATGCACCCCTAGAGGGGTGCGGCGCTGGCCGCGCCCCTAGAGGGGTGCGGCCCCGGCCGCACCCCAAGAGGGGTGCGGTCGGGCCGCACCCGAGGAGGGGTGCTGCCCATACCGCACCCCTAGAGGGGTGCGGCCCTGGCCGCATATAACATCCCCAATCCTTCTAGACCCCTAGATGGTGTTAGGGCATGGGTGGTGTGCAGAGTGGCCACTAGGGCCCTTGGGCCAAGTGGAGTGTGCTAAGTGGAGTGTGCTTTTGGTGGAGAATCGGGATCGGGAGCAGGATCGCCGGAGCTGCGCACTTCCATGGCAAACCGCCGCCGGAGCCGCCGCCACTCACCAACAACGGTCCGTTTCTCCTCCCCTCCCCTCATGCTAGCGTCCCATCTCTTAATGCTGAAGGATCGGGCTCAATTGAGCCCGGATCCATTGCCGAAATCCATGGATTTCGGCTCGATTCGTGACACCCAGAACCGCCGGGAAACGCCTCCTCCGACCGCCATGTCGCCGGGAGTCGTAGCCCCGACCACCACGAAGGTGGTGGAGGTGGTGGCCGGCCGTAGTGCCCACCAGGTGGCCGGGAAAGGAGGAAGGAAGATGGCCCAGGTCGGTTCGATCCCAGCCGTCGGCTGAAGGAAGAAGATGAAGGAAGGGGGTTGGATGTGCTTTAAGATTCGTGCTGATCTCCTTTTCTTGCATTTAATTAATTCCCTCTATTTGATATTCTGCCTCAAATATTCAGTCATCTTCAAACAGAAATTAGGGTCTCTTAAGGGCTGAACTAGAAAAAGTGCCCAACATGAAAGTTGTAGGCCTTGGTCTTATCTTTCATTTGGCCTTAAGTTTAGGTCATTTTGTGACATACAGCTCCCTAGGGAGCTGTTTTACTAGGACTGGTCCTACACTAGGTCGGTCCATTAGAAAATTTGCCTAGGTCAAACCCCTCCATCTTTGGAGCTGTGCTTTTAACCATGGGTTGGTGTACCCTAGGGGCACCCCCTGCCAAAGGGGCAGCCTTTGTTGGTCACTTTTACCTAGGGTTTTTGTGATAGTTAGTACTTTTAAATTAAGTTGATATTTGGAGCATATGATGTCCAAATGACACCAAACTTTGGTGGATGGCTCTTTTATATGTGTGTGGTGACTACCTAAAATTTCACTCCATTTGGAGTTGATTTGATATGGAAAGTTGGAAACCTTAATGAGGACCTTTAAGGGTCAAAGTAGGGTTTGAATCAATTTGAGGAGTTGAGTGTGTTAGTGAAGTATCTAGTTGCCTACCTAAATCACCTAGAGGGGGGTGAATAGGTGATCTCTACGTCTTTTGCGGAATTAAAATTAAACGTAAAGCACAGCACACAAAATTAATCACAGCCACAGATAACACCAGGAATTTATAGTGGTTCCCCGTACTTGGGTACTCCACTGCCGGCCTCGCCAATCTAGCACCACAGCTAGACTTGACTACTCACTAAATCTCGGATCAGAAAGATCCTACAGTCTCGGAGTCAAACTCCTACAAACTCAGAGAGAACCTCTCTTACAACTCGGAGAAAACTTCTCCTACAACTCGGAGAACAACCTCTCCTACAACTCGGAGAACAACTCCTACAACTCGGAGATAACAACTCCTACAATAGATTGAAAAGGGTTTGAACAATACTAAACCAGATCTGAATAACAGAGGCGTTTTCTTCCTTCTTCTTGAATGGCTTTTGAGAACGATGAGGAAGAACAACGATCCTTCAAATCTGTCTTTGGCAATCCGAAACGATCCGATAGAGATTGTAGAACCTGAGTATGGATCAATCGAACACTTCTTGAAAGAAATCGGCAACTCCAAAGAGTAGATCGATCTCCAATCGTAGACGACGGCGAGCGGCGTTTTTCACGTTCCTTTTGATCGGGAGAGAGATTAGGTCATGAACGATTAAAAAGGAACTTCTAAATAACCCAAGATCAACCCTATATATAGAGAGGATCAATTTAGGGTTAAATCGGTCTTAAACGTACTCAAAATAGCCGTTAGAAATGAAGAGGGGCGATCACGATCCGTCAGAACAGAGAAAACGAAATTAGAAAATTTCGGACAGATGTCTCGAGACATAAGGGATCTCTCGAGACATGACGGATCTCTCGAGACATGAAATGGAGAAAGCAGGAAAGGGATGTCTCGAGAACTCGATGATCTCTCGAGACATTGCAAAGAATTCAGACTTAAGATATCTCGAGACAACCACGATCTCTCGAGACATGTCTGATCTCTCGAGACATATCCTTAGAAAAAAAAAAAATCACAAAAATTTCTTTTCTTCTCTTGAACACATGCAGCAGCCGCACTCCAAAGTCTTCAATAGTCTTGAAAAAGAAGTGTACCCCAATAGTGAGATCACACATGAGTCATCACCATGTTTCATATAATGAGGGATTACATTTTATGAAACTGTATTTGCAGACCCATTGTGACCTGACATTGCCTTACACTTAGCCATGATAATCTGCAAGACAATACTAGAAAAACATATCAAATACAAAAGCAATTCAATCTTAGTTTAAGGGTGACTTCTCACAAATCAAGGTAATTGTGAATGCAATTTCCAACAATCTCCCCCTATTTGTAGAAGTCAGAACCCTGTACACTAAGTTGAATTACAGCAGTTAAAGAATAAATATGCTATACTACACAAAGATATATAAATGAAAAAGTAAAGAACATCAAAACATCAAATATATATATATATATCTAAATTTGAATTGTTCAGAAGACTTGATGTTCACTAAATCATAATGAAAACAAAATATGTCTTGTCAGCATCATCATCATCATCCTTCAAGATCTCCTTTTCCTCTTTTCTTCTTGTCTGGAGAAAAAGGCATGAGGCTTGGGATGGTAAAACGGAGGAGGTTCCGGAGCATCAGCATTATTATAACCAAACGCTCTGAAATGAATCCTTCGCTTCCTTTGAGTTGTCTCATGTTTTTCCCATTCTTGAGAGCTGTAGCATTCAGATCTGTTCATCTTACCTTCATGAACTAACTTGTAGGTTTCAAGAATAATGTCTTTTGAGACGGGGCTCCAGATTTCTGGATAACTTTTCTCAGCCTTAGCTTTGCACTGACCTGTAGAGCTAGAACTAGGAACTGATCGACTGGCAGAAGAACCTTCACCAAATTTTCTTTTTCTTTTGGTCCCAGCCCTATCAGATTGATCTTCAACTATAGGAGCCTTCCCAAGTAGTTCTTCTGGCCTGGGAGAAAACTGAGGAACAGGAATATCTGGATCAATTGCCAACTCAGGAAAAATCTGATTATGAAGCCACGTTGCTGTTTTGAATGAATAAGCATTAATATCAGCAACTTGCTTCAACATCCTGGAAGAGAACTGCTCAAACTGAGAATTCTATGAGCTTTGAAGAGCAGAAACAGAGCTTTCAATCAAATCTGTCATTTTAGCTACTATATTTTCCTCCCCCTTTCTGACTTCTACAGATAGGGTTTGGAGAGTGTCATCTTTGAACTTTCCGATTTCATCAACAATTCTGAATGTATTGGCTTCAGCCTTGTCAGACACTGATTCTTGAAGCTTTGTCAGTATAACAGTCTGAGTCAACACTGTGCCTACACCTTCAGTTGCATGATCAACTTGCTTGCTCCCTAGGCTCATCAAATCAGAGAGATTTTCATAATTGGATTTTATCTTAGCTAACTCTCTGCCTAGTTCACTTTCAACTGAGGCAATCTTCCTGTGAACAGTCGTCAAAGAATTTTCAAACTGTGCACTCTGCTTCTTGAGCAGTGCTTCAATCTTTCCTAGAAGAGAATCTTCTGCACAACCTAGCTCATCTGGAGCATTCTTGGTTGTGTCAAACTCTGACTCCCCCTCAACATGTACTAGGGGAGGTGACAATTCATGAACTGACATGACATCATCATCATCTATGTTAAAAACAAAGTCAGCACCAGACCCTGCCTGTTGGCCACTGGGACTGTGCTCTTCAGATACTGGAAGGGATTCTGATGGAGCTGATGAGGATTTACCTTTGGCTTTTGAACGGATTTGCAGCTTGGCACGACTTGAAGCTTTAGAGCGAGTTCGAGATGAAAGTGGCAATGATGTCACCAAGGGTGCTTGATCTTCAGAAGAAGGAGCTGGAGTTTCTGCTTCTCTTGCAACTGGAGATCTAAGAGTCTCCCCCTCAGAAGGAGCACCAGCCATTTCTGGCTTCTTGATCCGAATGTCCCATCTCTGCAAGGAGCTGACATCGATCTTCTTAAGGTGATGGATAACTGTACCTTTGGACATGTTGAAAATAGCAGGGTTAAACTGATTTAGAAACAGTGAGATGATCCGGGCAAAGTTAGGAGTGTTTATGCAAGCTTTGATATTTGAGAATAAGATTGAGGCCCAATCTCTCTTCTTTCCAGTAACAATGCCAATCATCAACAGAAACATCTCTTCAGACACATGTCCTTGAGAGCCTGTCTTGCAGAAAAGTGCCTTTGAGATAATGTCCAGCAGGAGCTTCCCTACAGCATTCAACTTATTCCTCTTAACTGTAGAAAAATCTGAATCTAGACCACAGAACCTTGTTGTAGTCAACCAATCAGTGTCAACTAGCTCTTCTTCAGCTTCCACTTCAGACAACTGCAAATATTTAGCGAGAGTCTCTGGAGAGACTTTGATTTTTATACCTTTAACGAAGGAGATCAACATACTTCCTTCCTTGATTGGCTTCACATTGATGAAGAATTCTTCAACCTCTTCAAACAAAATCCGGCAAGGATGCTCGAGAACGAAGGTGAGACCGGCGGCATCAAGCATACAAAACAGAGTATGGAACTCATCGGATAAACTTGCAAGACCTAACCGAATTACCTCGTTGCCGACTCCAATTTTCGGATGAGGAGAGGGAGCCATTGCAGCAAAATGGAGGGAGGAGAATGTTGAACGAAGAATCACCGAGAACCACCGCAGCACTGAGACCGGTCGCAGACGATCGTCGCTCGAGAGGGAGACGAAAGGTCGAGGAGGTCTCGGGAGATGACTCGCGTGAACATCAAGTTTTCCGATTTTATATATATATATATATTTTTGATTTTACGGAAATTCGAAAATTATAAAAGGGAAATAGCGCGTACCTGACGGTTGGATTCCAAAAAAAAATAACCTATGTCACGAGACATCGGTTATGTCTCGAGAACTCAGGAGTTATTTTCTTCATTGATGTCTCGAGAGATACACCGTGTCTCGAGACATCACTTTATCTCGAAATTTTCTTCTTGTCTCGAGAAATCCTGCCAGGTCCCGAGACATGACTTGTCATTAGAAAACTTCCTGTCGCCAAGGTTTGATTGACTTGACCATTACTCCATGTTGAGCATTCCAAGTTCCGTCTTGAAGAAAGAGAACTTGGTCTCATCCAGTGGCTTCGTGAAGATGTCTGCAACTTGCTTATCCGTGGGGACATAACTCAGATTTATGCCACCCTTCTCCACATGCTCTCGGATAAAGTGATATCGTAGCTCGATGTGCTTTGTCCGACTATGAGAGACTGGATTATTTGCGATAGCAATTGCACTGGAAGAGTCGCAAAACATAGGAATGTCTTTGAGCTTCATGTTGTAGTCTTGAAGTTGATTTCTTATCCAGAGAAGTTGTGCGCAACAACTGCCAGCAGAAATGTATTCCGACTCGGCGGTTGAAATTGCAACACAATTCTGCTTCTTGCTACTCCAGGAAATAAGTCTCCTTTCGAGGAATTGACACGTCCCAGAAGTGCTTTTCCTGTCGTCTTTGCTACCTGCAAAGTCTGCATCTGAAAAACCAATTAGTTCACTATCATTACTTCTTGGGTACCATAAGCCAGGATTTGGTGTGCCTTTAAGATATCTCAAAATTCGCTTTGCAGCGGTATAGTGGGATTCCTTAGAGTTCACCTGATATCTAGCACATACACATGTAGAGAACATTATATCAGGTCTACTGGCAGTAAGGTAGAGCAATGAGCCAATTATGCTTCTGTACTTGGTTTCATCAAAAGGTTTCCCTTTCTCATCCTTGTCCAGAGACGTAGCTGAGCTCATTGGAGTCCTCATAGAGGTTGCACTCTCCATTCCAAATTTCTTAATCAACTCCTTAGTGAACTTTGTCTGAGAAATGAAGATTCCATCTTCAGACTGTTTCACTTAAAGTCCTAAGAAATATTTCAGCTCACCCATACTGCTCATTTCAAATTTCCCTTGCATAAGTTTAGAAAACTTTTTGCAGAGGTTATCATCCGTAGAGCCAAATATGATGTCATCGACATAGATTTGCACTAGCAAAATCTTGCCTTTTACTTCCCTAAGAAATAATGTCTTATCTATCTTTCCTCTTGTGAACTTGTTCTCAAGAAGAAAGTTAGACAGCGTCGCATGCCAAGCTCGAGGAGCTTGTTTCAAACCATATAAAGCTTTCTGTAATAAATAAACATGATTAGGATGATCAGGATTAACAAAACCTGGGGGTTGTTCAACGTATACTTCCTCTTTAATGTCTCCGTTTAGGAACGCGGATTTGACATCCATTTGATATACGGTGAAACCCTTGAAAGCAGCATAAGCAAGGAAGAGTCTGATCGCTTCGAGCCTTGCTACTGGAGCGTACGTCTGATCGAAGTCGATGCCTTCCTCTTGTCTGTACCCTTTAGCTACAAGTCTGGCTTTTTTCTTTATGATTGTTCCTTCTTCATCCAGCTTGTTTCTATACACCCACTTTGTTCCTATGACATTTTTGTCTTTTGGTTTTGGAACAAGTGTCCATACTTTACATCATTTGAACTGATTTAATTCTTCTTCCATAGCAATTATCCAGGATGGATCTTCATTTGCCTCTTGGAATTTCTTTGGTTCGACCTGCGAAAGAAAACTTAAATGCATATTTTCGTTAATGGTACCTCGTCTTGTTCTTATTCCTTCATGAGGATCTCCTATGATTTGATCAACTGGATGATCCCTCATGTGTCGTTGCCCGAGGTTCCTAGCATGATTTGAACCAATAGGAGTTTCTTCTGCTGTTGGAGTATCTTCCTCCACTTGGATTGGCTCTTCATCAGGATGATCTTCTTCATAGGTAGTTATTGGGGGAATCTTGATGAAGTGTTGAGAATTTTCTTCAACTGGCTGATCCAAGCTTAAGTCCTGCAGCTTTGAACTTGTGTCTACAGAAGAAATGCTAGAGGAGCTGCTTTGAAGCATGCTCGTCTCATCAAATACAACATTAATAGATTCTTCTACCACCAGGGTTTTCTTATTAAAAATACGATAAGCTTTACTATGGCTACTATAGCCTACGAAAATGCCTTCAAAACTTTTTTCACTAAACTTAGTTTTGTAATGCTTTCCATTGTTTAGCACAAAGCATTTACTACCAAAGATTCGAAAATAAGAAATGGTCGGTTTCTTGCCTTTTAGAAGTTCATAAGGAGTCTTTTCATGGTTTTTGTTTATGAGTGCTCTGTTTTGCACATGGCATGCAGTATTGACTGCTTCAGCCCAGAAATATTCAGGTAGTGAAGAGTCACTCAACATGGTTCTGCAAGCCTCAATAAGTGTTCTATTCTTTCTCTCAGCTACTCCATTTTGTTGTGGAGTTCGAGGAGAGGAAAACTCATGAAAGATACCGAGGCTTTCACAGAATTCTGTCATGGCTCCAGATTCAAATTCTGTACCATGGTCACTTCTAATTTTGACCACCGAACAGTTAAATTCATTCTGGACCTGCCTGACAAAACTAGTGAAAGTGTCAAAGGTATCTGACTTATGTTTCAGAAAGAATACCCAGGCAAAACGAGAGTAGTCATCTACAATAACCAATGTGTAGGATTTTCCTCCTAAACTTCTAATTTGCAAAGGACCAAACAAATCCATATGAAGTAGGTATAAACACCTGGTTGAATCTTTGCCAATAATGCTCTTAAAGGTAGCTCTTGTTTGCTTGCTTTTTACACATGCATGACAAGGTCTATCTTTAATGCACTTAACATCTGGTGCATCTCGCACTAAGTTTTGAGAAAACAATTTATTAACAGTTTTGAGATTTATATGTGCTAATCTCTTGTGCCATTGGTCAACAAGAGATGCACTATCTTTTGCCAAAAGACATACTGGTGTAGAAGATGATATGCAAAGAAAATTTAAACAAAATATGTTTCTACAGCGAATGCCTGATAAAATCATTTCATGATTTTCAGCCGACTTTATCAAACACTTATCTTTATGAAAATCAACAATGTATCCTTTATCACAGAGTTGACTTATGCTTATCAGATTATGTTGTAATCCTTCCACATAAGCTACATCGGAAAAAGATACATTTCCATTAGAAATCATACCATAGCCTTTAGTTATTCCTCTATCTGAACCGCCAAAAATAACTTTTGGACCGTTCGCAACTGGAATGTAGTTTTGCAAAAGGCTTCTTGTCCCGGTCATATGCCGAGAGCATCCACTGTCCAAGTACCAGATTGGATTTTTATTGGCCTTTGGACATACCTGCAAAAAATAAATCATTTCGCCTTAGGAGCCCAAACAGATTTGGGTCCTTGGTCCCGTGTCAGTTGAGCACCACGATAAATGTTAACATTGCGAGTGGTCTGCCTTGCAACGTTCACTTGTGGTCTCCTAGTATACGTTGTATTAAACCAACAATCAACGGCAAAGTGACCAATTTTACCGCAGCACCAACAGTCGAATCTGTTGTACCTTCTCTTTACACTCTCCTGCTTAACTTTTTGAACGTTAGCTCTTGCAGGAGCAGCCCTTTTTGATGAGGATGCCTCATGGGGGCAACACACACAAGGTGGTACTGTCCCCTTCGGCTTTGGTGCAACAACATTCACTTTTGGTGCTTTCTTAGCGCTCGGACCATGAACAAATGGACCGTACCCTTTCCGATTAATCTCTTGATAGGGTGCTTGAAAAGCACTATCACCAAAGTTTCGGGGAGGAGCCCATTCCTTATGATCATTCACAGGTGAAAAAGGAATTGGTCGTGTGAAATGACCATAGGAACTCTCCAAATCATAAGCATTCGTAGGGAATATGACTTTCTTGAATGCTACAGGCTCTTGATGAGCTTTCCCTTTTTCTTTGGTAGTAGCTTTCTTAGCAACCAGACCATTCTTCTTAGCAATTGTATTTTTTGAAGAATTGCTAGTACTAGCTTCATGTCCTATACCGCTTTCTTTTGCCTTAGTGGTAAAAGTACCAATTATTGGCAGAACAGTTTTAGGTTGAGAGAATGCTTCAACCAACTTCTTCTCAGCCGCAAGCTGTTCCTCCAAGACTTTTATCGAATTATCTCTCAAGGCAAGAGTCTCTTCCGAGCTTTTGATCTTGTCTTTCAAGGCTTGGACTTCCTCTTTGAGAGAAGAAAGTTCTTCAACTTCTTTTCTCAAGTTAGATTCCACCTCCTTGAGAGCCATGATCTCCTTACCCTGAGTTTTGACAACCTTTCGGCACTTGTCAAAGCTTTGGAGCATTTTGGTATATTGAGACATGAGCTCAGATTCATCATCTGAGAGGTTATCCTTTTGTTCAGCCGAAGCATAATCAGAATCAGATAGGATAGTGTGATCATTTACCTTTCCGGTGTACGGGGGTGCTTCTTCATCATCAGACATAGCCATCAGACCGAAGTAAGCTTCTTCTTCATCACTCGACTCATCGGAGTCACTGTCGCTCAGAGTTTTGGCTTTCTTAGCGACGAAGCTTCTATCTGATTTCTTCTTTCCATGAGTGGATTTCTTGTCTTCTTTTCTTCCACCTTCTTTCTTCTTATAGGGACACTCAGCAATCATGTGCCCTGGCTTATTACAACAGTAGCAAATAATGTCAGAAGAAATATGTTTGTTCTGCTTGGATTTATACCTGTCATTATTGCTTGAGCCCTTCCTGTGATATTCGCCATCACAACGAGAATATTTATGATCCGAGGAAGACGGCTTGTTGTTCATGTGCCTCCGCTTGTTCAGCAGTTTCTTAAACTGACGGGAGATTAAAGAGAACTCCCCATCAGACAGTTCGGAACAGGAGGAGCTGGCTTCCGATTCTTCTTCAATATCAGATTCCTTTTCTCTGATCGGTATCACTGCTTTGCTCTTCTTTGAATTCTCTGCCTTCAAAGCTAAGGTTCTTTCTTTGCTTGAAGCTCGATTTACATCCTCTTCAGACTTTCGGATGTTCATTTGTAATTCATGAGACAACAGCTTCCCGAACAGATTTTGAGGTTCTAGACTTGGCAGTTTTCCAAACTCTCTTATGGCAACAATTTTGCTATCCCAGTCTTTCGTTAGGGAACGCAAGAATTTGTCATTTAGTTCACCGTTTGTGAACTCCCTGTCGTAGTTCATCAAACCATTGACTATCTTGAAGAATCTTTCGTACGCATCAGCAATGCACTCCTTCTTATTCTGCTTGAACGCCTCGTACTCTTGATTAAGTAGAGACCTTCTATCTTCTCTTACCTCGTCAGTACCTTCCATTAGAACAATTAAGGATGTCCACATCTCTTTGGCTGATTTGCAGTGGATTAAGTTTTGCAACATGGAATCGTCCACTGCACTTGCAATTATGTTTTTAGCCTTCTTGTCAAGAGCAACAAGAGCTATCTCATCCTTAGTCAAATCCATCATTTTCTTAGGTATCTGAACAGTAGGATTTGTTGACGAAGCAGTCATTGGCACATGGGGACCTTCTTCCACAACTTGGAAGATTCTGGGATCTGCAGCTTCCATATAAAAACGGACTCTTTCCTTCCACATAGGAAAGTTGGCCTTAGTGCAGATGGGCAATTTCAGAGAGGATTCCTTGACTCTATCCATGGCTTGCTAGCAACTAGAAGAATGGATCCTGTTCAAGGTGTTAACCTAGCAACGAACAACGACCCTCTGATACCAATTGAAGTATCTAGTTGCCTACCTAAATCACCTAGAGGGGGGTGAATAGGTGATCTCTACGTCTTTTGCGGAATTAAAATTAAACGTAAAGCACAGCACACAAAATTAATCACAGCCACAGATAACACCAGGAATTTATAGTGGTTCCCCGTACTTGGGTACTCCACTGCCGGCCTCGCCAATCTAGCACCACAGCTAGACTTGACTACTCACTAAATCTCGGATCAGAAAGATCCTACAGTCTCGGAGTCAAACTCCTACAAACTCAGAGAGAACCTCTCTTACAACTCGGAGAAAACTTCTCCTACAACTCGGAGAACAACCTCTCCTACAACTCGGAGAACAACTCCTACAACTCGGAGATAACAACTCCTACAATAGATTGAAAAGGGTTTGAACAATACTAAACCAGATCTGAATAACAGAGGCGTTTTCTTCCTTCTTCTTGAATGGCTTTTGAGAACGATGAGGAAGAACAACGATCCTTCAAATCTATCTTTGGCAATCCGAAACGATCCGATAGAGATTGTAGAACCTGAGTATGGATCAATCGAACCCTTCTTGAAAGAAATCGGCAACTCCAAAGAGTAGATCGATCTCCAATCGTAGACGACGGCGAGCGCGTTTTTCACGTTCCTTTTGATCGGGAGAGAGATTAGGTCATGAACGATTAAAAAGGAATTTCTAAATAACCCAAGATCAACCCTATATATAGAGAGGATCAATTTAGGGTTAAATCGGTCTTAAACGTACTCAAAATAGCCGTTAGAAACGAAGAGGGGCGATCACGATCCGTCAGAACAGAGAAAACGAAATTAGAAAATTTCGGACAGATGTCTCGAGACATAAGGGATCTCTCGAGACATGACGGATCTCTCGAGACATGAAATGGAGAAAGCAGGAAAGGGATGTCTCGAGAACTCGATGATCTCTCGAGACATTGCAAAGAATTCAGACTTAAGATATCTCGAGACAACCACGATCTCTCGAGACATGTCTGATCTCTCGAGACATATCCTTAGAAAAAAAAAAAAAAATTCACAAAAATTTCTTTTCTTCTCTTGAACACATGCAGCAGCCGCACTCCAAAGTCTTCAATAGTCTTGAAAAAGAAGTGTACCCCAATAGTGAGATCACACATGAGTCATCACCATGTTTCATATAATGAGGGATTACATTTTATGAAACTGTATTTGCAGACCCATTGTGACCTGACATTGGCTTACACTTAGCCATGATAATCTGCAAGACAATACTAGAAAAACATATCAAATACAAAAGCAATTCAATCTTAGTTTAAGGGTGACTTCTCACAAATCAAGGTAATTGTGAATGCAATTTCCAACAGTTAGCCTCCTCCCATCTTGTTGGTTATGTGGGTATAGCTATGCATATGCTAGTGTCACACCCTAATGGTCCATTTGGAGCCATTAAGGTGGGGTGACCTAAAACCCTAAGGGTGAATCCTTAAGGGTGCCAAGTGAGATTTGTGAAGGACATAGGGACAAATGTTCTAGCCTTGGCTCTGAACTTTGAGGATATGATTTTAAAGGCATAAAATGTCTTAGGAAATTTAAATAGGAATTTTAGAGGCATTTAAGTATTTTCTACCTAATAAATGAAATAGCCACCCCTTTCCTTAATAAATTGAAATGCATGGTCATAGGACCTTGTATGGTGTTGAAACTCCATCAGTGGCTGATTAGGGATGAAATTGTGCTATAGTAATTTTGTTATAATTTATTGAAGTTTCATTCCTTGTGTAGGAAATTTTAAATACTTGCTAGCTTAAGGGAATTTAATTTTTGAGAAATATCAAATCATGGGGCAAAACTGTCATTTTTGGTTAACTGTCATTCAATGCTATTTCATACCCAGGATAATTGTTTGGAAGCTATTGGAATTGTATTTCATATACTTCATGTAGAAATTGAGATTTACATCACTAGGGTATTTAATCTTTTTAAAATATTAAATCATAGGGCTTTGGCATGATACTTGGTGATCTGTGATTTTAGGTTAATCTATACACATGATAATTGTTTGGAAGCTATTGGAATTGTATTTCATATACTTCATGCAGAAATTGAGATTTACATCACTAGAGTATTTAATCTTTTTAAAATATCAAATCATAGGGATTTGGCATGATACTTGGTGATCTGTGATTTTAGATTAATATATACCCATGATAATTGTTTGGAAGCTATTGGAATTGTATTTCATATACTTCATGTAGAAATTGAGGTTTACATCACTTGAGTAATTAATCTTCTTAAAATGTCATATCACATAGTAATGACACATCCTTTTGGCAGAGGACTCTAGGTCCCCATATTATCATTGGGTAATTTTTGTAGAATTTTCAGAAGTGAAATTACTATTTTTCCTAATTATAGTGGCATTTTGGTAATTATACAATTATGATGATATAGTAGGCCAGATGATATCCTAGGGCCATGATACTCAATGAACCAGCTTTATTTGGGATAATATCTTGGTGATAATTTTCATATAACATGAGGAATCATTTTGAGGGTAGTTCATGTGTATTTTGACTTAAGTCCTTAACTATTTTGAATTAAAATAAATACCAAATTAATATGGAAAATTATGGAAATTGGACAATACCTTATTAAGGTCAGTAGTAGCCTAGGATAATTATACCAGACCCTGGAGATGAGTTTTTAGAGGAATTCCCTTATGGGGTTGAGGGATAGTTCAAATTGGTGGACTGCGTTTAGTAAAAACTGAATTTGGTGGACTGCGTTTAGTAAAAACTGAATTTGGTGGACTGCGTTTAGTAAAAACCGAATTTGGAGTTTTTGACAATTTAGATCCCTAAGTAGGGGGTAGGTGTTATACCCAATCAGTAAATGAGATATAGCCCACCAGGATTGAAGGAGGGTCAATTCTAGGGATAGTTGTGAGGTTGTGCTGAAGTCATTGTAGAAGGAAAGGAGGTACGTCCAACCCAATTGAGTGGGACAGGGGGGGGGGGGATGAGCTAAATCACTTTACTATATGAAATGATTAAGGGTGAACCAAGTGTTATCCATCAACTAAAATAATTATCTTGAAGAGGATTGTGGGGTTGAGCCCATTGATCTGTAGTACCGTTAGGGGCCCCTTATGGAGTACACCGCGGGAAGTCCAAGATTCACCCTAAATATAACACGAACTAAATTGTAGGCAAGAGTAGCCTAAGTGGATATGCAGACTGGTATGGATCTCCTCCGGGAAGGAGGTGGGTTGGATCAGCTGGTGTGTTAGTCCCTGAGCTGGAAGCTCGGGTGGGCATGTTAATACCTATTACTTATTCAATTAGTGGCGAGTCTTCGGTACTAGGCTAGTTGAGTCACCGACAGTAGTACGTTGACTCCGGTGAGGGTGTGGTTTAGAGGGCCGGTAAGTTTGAGTACCGCGGTCTGGAGGACAATCCCTAAGAACCCACCCCGACCTTAAAGTCTGGTGGATTCCAGCAAGAGTACGCAGGAGCTCCGTTGTTGTGTTCTTAGCGTTGAGGCGTACATGAGGTCTAGGCTTGGTAGTGACCATACCCGCCTAGGATGTGGAGTGCCCGATCCACTGCCACCGTGAGCCACGACGGTCGGTACCCGAAAGGTTGGCTTCCTTTCAAACAAATTGGGAACTATAAAGGTCTGTGCGCATAGAGTCGTGTGGGTGAGTCACATTGCATAATTTCATTAAAATATCATAATCATAGCATAACATAACATACACATAGCATACCCCCTTCATATAAATTAGTATGGGCTCTTTTATATGATGGGTTACCTGGACATCTTAACTTATATGTCGTATGGGCGTTCATATAAGTTAAGGTACGAATCTGTGATGATAGTTTAGATTTACTTACTGCACTGCGTTTCCTTTCTACTTACTGCTTAATTCATTACTCTACTTTACTGCCTTATACCTGCACTATACTGCTAGCTAGATTTTACAGCTTTACTTATACCTGCTAGAGTAGTGCCATGTCACCACCTTCTTGTTTACCCCTTGTTTGTCCTCCGCTTCTTCCTCCCGCTCGGTGCCTAGGAGTCGTGGAGGGAGGCGAGGACAAAACGGCTTAGTCTTTATGACTAACGGTCGGTGTGACCGCAGGAGTCCGAGGAGGCAGAGTTGTCCCGCGCGCAGCAGGACGAGATGGCAGGACCTGAGCAGCAGATGCTGCGCACTACCACGACGCCACAGGTTGATGATTAGATAGTTAGATTTCCGCTTTTTGAGAGCTTTTGTTGTAGACTTCCGCATGTTGTAGTGAGAGAGAGATAGTACATTATTTTGGTTAT
Source organism: Dactylorhiza incarnata (assembly GCA_033032865.1). NCBI lineage: Eukaryota > Viridiplantae > Streptophyta > Magnoliopsida > Asparagales > Orchidaceae > Dactylorhiza > Dactylorhiza incarnata. The sequence continues at coordinate 3,763,933 of JAWHQI010000044.1, read as the reverse complement.
GTATCGGGCATAAGTCCCTTTTTGCTTGTACTTCTCTTTTGGACTGTTGTTTTCATTATATATATATGATGCTGTGACACTGTGGGCATGCCTTTTCTTCTGTTCTTACTTCTTTGGCATATTTTACTTATGATCGTATAGCCGGCAGGGTTGGTGCTAAGCGGTGTTGGTCAACCCGAGTGTTGGCGACACCGCAAGGCAGCGATTCTGGGCGAAGATCCACCTCAACCGTGCGATGCGGGAGAGGTTCGAGTTTTCAAGTACCCGATCGGGTTTTCGAAAAAGAGATCTTACAAATTGTATCACTGAACGAACGATCATAAGAGAACAGTCCACAACATACTGGGTCACCCCGCTCGAGTGTAGTTTGAGGACAAACTATGCAGCGGAAGCTGTGGTGTGCCCATGTATGAAATCACATAAAACAGTCCATTAAGCAGCAAGTTAGGTCAAATTTTGACTTACTTAGACAATTTGGTGACGCACCCTAGTCTAAAGAACGACCTCGGGTCTAGATTTGGGTTGAGAGTTAAAGTTACCCAACGTAGCTAAGGGAAGAAGTTAGTATAAGTCTTGACGTTGAGACTTTCACGCTAAAGGTTACGCTTTACTATCAAGTGGTAGGACCATCTCGAAGAGATCCGGTGTCTGTAGTCTTCTTTAGGGTAATAGAAGACCCATAAGCATAACCCCTTACCATAACTTGATACTTTCCATTACAGTACGTTGAGACAACCACCATAAAATACCAGAGGTCGAATTGGAATTTGAATATTTTGTTTGGAAAAGGCCCCTTTCCTAGTTAATCATATATGGAACTCGGAAAAGATAACATAACTTATAACATTGGGAGCCTAAGTCTTATCATAACAATATGTCTCAGGGTGGAACACCAAGTCAGAAATTTGTTTTATGCCCTAAAGTTTTTGTGCGTATGTAAGATGAATACACCGTAGAGGTATTGAAGAGACTTAGCCCAAATCGGTAGGGGCTTATCCTTTTGTTTATTGGGCCAATAAAATACCGACTTGGATTGCCCCCTAGACTTTGTTTAGAAAAGGTTATGACTTTTTCGTAGTAATCTCGAGGTTTGGAGTATTCAATGATACTCAGGTGATGACGAGATCTTATTCATACACTTTTGAGTTATGGACCAACCCTCCTTAGAGGTTTGAGACCCTTGGAGAATTACTTCACCTTAAATAGCAGGGAGTGTTTATACCAAGTTGTGATCGCTTTAGTTATGCGAGCAAGTCAAGTGAATGGTACACTTCAAGAGTGAGCGTGCACTCATCTTATTGCTCCAAGGATGATTCTAAGGCGACAAAGTGATCAACTCGTTAATCATTTGGTTATACGTAAAGGGTTGTCCAGTGTATAAGCATAAGACTCTCGGAATCAAGAAAGTCAGGTTAAGAATTTAGGGAATTTCACTAATTTCCGGATCCAAGCAATGTGGTCTTGTCTTCTATAAGGACATTTGGTCATCAAGCTCTTACCAATCACAAGGGAAGAACGTCGTAAATGACAAATTGAGTGCAAGACCAAGTGAAATGTAGAGTGGATAGAAGTAAGTCGGGGCTCTAAATCCACACGACCATAAGAAATAATGAGTTTATCGTAACAAACTTGCAAGTGTATTATTTTAGATTCACCTTCTTAACCTCGAGACATCGATTTGTAGAGTTATCCAAACAATTAATAATCATTGGCGTCCGAACAAATGTCTCGTTTTAGTCAAGTATTGAAAGCAAGAAAGAATGCCAGGTTTATTAGCTTGGGATAAAAGTGTCACATCATGGAATTTTGAAATTTGGAGTCAAGTCTTCGCAAGTAAGGATTACAACTAGAGTTTCTTGCACTCCAGGGCTTTCAAGGATAATTTTCGGATAGTATTTTTAATTAAAATTCAAGCCCTCTCCTTGGTGAAAATTTAGTTAAGATCATTTTACTCTTAGAGTTGGTTTTTGCACCACCAGAGAGCTTGGATAGGTGACTCTTTGGATCTTGTAATACGATGGTTTAATCTATTTAGGGCTAAGATGGAGAATCATACTGTGTTCGGATCTTGGGAAAAATGACAACGACCGTCATGTGCTGAAATATTGAGGAATGGGGAGTTAAAAAGATTGATTAGTGGTCGTTGCTATCAACTCCCGCTTAAGACTGTTAACTTTACTTGATGATACGTAGCGACGAAATTTTTGGATGACATAACTATGAGAAGGGTCATTATGATGAAACCTTTAATTCACAATTTATAGCTTAAGTGAGAGGAGACCTCCTGTTTTTGAATTTTTTTAACCCACTCTTTAGTGGAAATCTAAGGTGAAATTTGATGAATGATACATTGAAGATATATAATCTACAAGAATCCTCCAATCTTAAGAACCAGAGCTTGCAATTTCTCCAAGAATTATAATCCCAGTTAGGGAGATTCAAGAATAAGGGAGACATGTGTGTTTTCCAGATATAGTTGATGAAACTTCTCATGGAGTAATGGGTTTTTATGAGACACCCTTCATGTTGAAATCGAATTGTGCCAAAACATGTCATGATAAAAAGGGGGTTTTACCCTCGTAAGTTAAATGGAAATGGAAAGTAGATGAGTGCCATCTCACGAGCATCTTTTTTTAAACTGCAGACGTATGTTCCTCAAGAAAAGCTTGGAAGATATCTACGTTTATTTAACGTGTAGAAGCGTTAACCTCGTGTAACGTTCGTAGGACATGAGAGACTCTGGCCCAAGTGTAATCAGGGTTTTTGTTATTGTTTTGTAGCTGATAAACCTGACCTTGTACCCGCGGAGTCGGAAACGGTTTATCAGCCGAGACCTCATATGTTAAGGGATAAGGTCTCTTGGTGTAGTTGGTGTTGAACACCTGCGTGTGAGAAAATCGTATAGTGAAGAATCAGAATAGACAATGACGGTTGGCTAAATGATCACGTCCTGGCTAATCGATTTAAGAGTAGGGTTCTAAGTAAACATGCTTCGTGTTTATAACCTTATGAAGTTAAGTTGAACTCGAAGGTTTCGATGCCATCTAGCGCGGCATGATAATATAAATTAACTCGGTAAGTTCTTATGTATTTCAGGAAGATCCTCCTTCGGGAGTGTAATGATTTGATAACGCCCGCGCCTGGTTAGCTTGTTTTGATTTCTCTGAAATGTCTATTTCCTATTTATTACCGGGATAGAGCAAGTAGAACCCGCATTGTGATTAATGGCACGATGATCTGAGCGGCGGGTTAAGACTTCATTTGAAACCAATGGAATTATTGCCGACAATCTTAGCGAGTAATAGTAGAAGTGCAATGAGAAATTTTGGTAAAGAATATTGCTCCGATTTGAGTTCTCATATAGCAGGGGTCCGAGTTCTTCCATGGAAGGAGATTCTGATGCCCGATTATTATAGTTCAATCATGGGCAAGAGGAGCACAGTTGGGTGCCCTTGGACTCCATGCAACAATGTTTCCCGGAACTCCTCACCTCAGGTGCAAAGTAATCGTCTTTGAAATCCTTTACTCTTATAAGTACTTGCAACCCGTAGACCCAAACCTAAATTTCGAGGACGAAATATTTCTTTTGTTTATTGGGATTTGTAACATCCCCAATCCTTCTAGACCCCTAGATGGTGTTAGGGCATGGGTGGTGTGCAGAGTGGCCACTAGGGCCCTTGGGCCAAGTGGAGTGTGCTAAGTGCACACCAATGGCACAAAATCAACATAGCCCAATACCACTCCCTTAGGCCAATTGACCCTCAATTCATCAAATTGACCTTCCCCATACTACCCTAACCATTAAGGAAGACCATTATCATGGGAATTGCACTTGGGTGGGACCCAATTGCATGAAATTGACTAAAGTCAACATTAGGTCAACATTAACCAAACTAAGTCAATTAGGGTTCAATTGACTCCAAATATTCAAATTGACCTTACCACCACACTCTAAACACCTTAAGGAACCCAATGGACCAAAAAGCCCCATCATGGTGGGACCAATTGACCCCAATTGACCAAAGTCAAACTTTACCCAATTTTGGTCAAATCTACACCCTTTGATTAAATTGAACCAATTGGAGCCCCACCATGGACCAACCTATGTTGGGTGATGTTAAGGGACCCATGACCCCCAAGTGGGGTCAACCCACTCACCTTGGTTGACCAAAGTCAACCATGGTCAACATAGCCCATTAAAGGTGAATTTCAAGCCTAAAGTGAAATGAACCCCAACACCAATTAATTAACCATTAATCATGGACCTTAGGCCTTGCATTCAGCCCTTAGACTGAACCCTAAACTATGGTAGGATTGATCAATGGAGGGGGGGACCAAAAGCTTGATCTAAAAGCAAAAGCAAAAAGGAAAAAGCTATCATCCCCTCCTCCACACTCAATCTCCAATCAACCTAGGGCCCTTCCCTGATTGCTGGGGGTCTGCCCTTGACCCAGGTGGAAGCGGGGAGGCTGGCAGCTGCAGGAGGGTGGCAGCCATGGGAGAACCGAGGAGGCCCAAGCTCAAAACCAACCAAGGAGCCCTCCTCACGACAATCTACCCATTCCATTAGCTTCAGAGCTCTGAGAGCAGACGGAAACGATACCTGGAGCTAAGCTTTTGGTGGAGAATCGGGATCGGGAGCAGGATCGCCGGAGCTACGCACTTCCATGGCAAACCGCCGCCGGAGCCGCCGCAACGCACCAACAACGGTTCGTTTCTCCTCCCCTCCCCTCATGCTAGCGTCCCATCTCTTAATGCTGAAGGATCGGGCTCAATTGAGCCCGGATCCATTGCCGAAATCCATGGATTTCGGCTCGATTCGTGACACCCAGAACCGCCGAGAAATGCCTCCTCCGGCCGCCATGTCGCCGGGAGTCGTAGCCCCGACCACCACGAAGGTGGTGGAGGTGGTGGCCGGCCGTGGTGCCCACCAGGTGGCCGGGAAAGGAGGAAGGAAGATGGCCCAGGTCGATTCGATCCCAGCCGTCGGCTGAAGGAAGAAGATGAAGGAAGGGGGTTGGATGTGCTTTAAGATTCGTGCTGATCTCCTTTTCTTGCATTTAATTAATTCCCTCTATTTGATATTCTGCCTCAAATATTCAGTCATCTTCAAACAGAAATTAGGGCCTCTTAAGGGCTGAACTAGAAAAAGTGCCCAACATGAAAGTTGTAGGCCTTGGTCTTATCTTTCATTTGGACTTAAGTTTAGGTCATTTTGTGACCTACAGCTCCCTAGGGAGCTGTTTTACTAGGACTGGTCCTACACTAGGTCGGTCCATTAGAAAAATTGCCTAGGTCAAACCCCTCCATCTTTGGAGCTGTGCTTTTAACCATGGGTTGGTATACCCTAGGGGCACCCCCTTCCAAAGGGGCAGCCTTTGTTGGTCACTTTTACCTAGGGTTTTTGTGATAGTTAGTACTTTTAAATTAAGTTGATTTTTGGAGCATATGATGTCCAAATGACACCAAACTTTGGTGGATGGCTCTTTTATATGTGTGTGGTGACTACCTAAAATTTCACTCCATTTGGAATTGATTTGATATGGAAAGTTGGAAACCCTAATGAGGACCTTTAAGGGTCAAAGTAGGGTTTGAATCAATTTGAGGAGTTGAGTGTGTTAGCCTCCTCCCATCTTGTTGGTTATGTGGGTATAGCTATGCATATGCTAGTGTCACACCCTAATGGTCCATTTGGAGCCATTAAGGTGGGGTGACCTAAAACCCTAAGGGTGAATCCTTAAGGGTGCCAAGTGAGATTTGTGAAGGACATAGGGACAAATGTTCTAGCCTTGGCTCTAAACTTTGAGTATATGATTTTAAAGGCATAAAATGTCTTAGGAAATTTAAATGGGAATTTTAGAGGCATTTAAGTATTTTCTACCTAATAAATGAAATAGCCACCCCTTTCCTTAATAAATTGAAATGCATGGTCATAGGACCTTGTATGGTGTTGAAACTGCATCAGTGGATGATTAGGGATGAAATTGTGCTATAGTAATTTTGTTATAATTTATTGAAGTTTCATTCCTTGTGTAGGAAATTTTAAATACTTGCTAGCTTAAGGGAATTTAATTTTTGAAAAATATCAAATCATGGGGCAAAAATGTGATTTTTGGTTAACTGTCATTCAATGCTATTTCATACCCATGATAATTGTTTGGATGCTATTGGAATTGTATTTCATATACTTCATGTAGAAATTGAGATTTACATCACTAATGTATTTAATCTTTTTAAAATATTAAATCATAGGGCTTTGGCATGATACTTGGTGATCTGTGATTTTAGGTTAATCTATACCCATGATAATTGTTTGGAAGCTATTGGAATTGTATTTCATATACTTCATGTAGAAATTGAGATTTACATCACTAGAGTATTTAATCTTTTTAAAATATCAAATCATAGGGATTTGGCATGATACTTGGTGATCTGAGATTTTAGATTATTATATACCCATGATAATTGTTTGGAAGCTATTGAAATTGTATTTCATATACTTCATGTAGAAATTGAGGTTTACATCACTTGAGTAATTAATCTTCTTAAAATGTCATATCACATAGTAATGACACATCCTTTTGGCAGAGGACTCTAGGTCCCCATATTATCATTGGGTAATTTTTGTAGAATTTTCAGAAGTGAAATTACTATTTTTCCTAATTATAGTGGCATTTTGGTAATTATACAATTATGATGATATAGTAGGCCAGATGATATCCTAGGGCCATGATACTCAATGAACCACCTTTATTTGTGATAATATCTTGGTGATAATTTTCATATAACATGAGAAATCATTTTGAGGGTAGTTCATGTGTATTTTGACTTAAGTCCTTAACTATTTTGAATTAAAATAAATACCAAATTAATATGGAAAATTATGGAAATTGGACAATACCTTATTAAGGTCAGTAGTAGCCTAGGATAATTATACCAGACCCTGGAGATGAGTTTTTAGAGGAATTCCCTTATGGGGTTGAGGGATAGTTCAAATTGGTGGACTGCGTTTAGTAAAAACTGAATTTGGTGGACTGCGTTTAGTAAAAACTGAATTTGGAGTTTTTGACAATTTAGATCCCTAAGTAGCGGGTAGGTGTTATACCCAATCAGTAAATGAGATATAGCCCACCAGGATTGAAGGAGGGTCAATTCTAGGGATAGTTGTGAGGTTGTGCTGAGGTCATTGTAGAAGGAAAGGAGGTACGTCCAACCCAATTGAGTGGGACGGGGAGGGGATGAGCTAAATCACTTTACTATATGAAATGATTAAGGGTGAACCAAGTGTTATCCATCAACTAAAATAATTATCTTGAAGAGGATTGTGGGGTTGAGCCCATTGATCTGTAGTACCGTTAGGGGCCACTTATGGAGTACACCGCGGGAAGTCCAAGATTCACCCTAAATATAACACGAACTAAATTGTAGACAAGAGTAGCCTAAGTGGATATGCAGACTGGTATGGATCTCCTCCGGGAAGGAGGTGGGTTGGATCAGCTGGTGTGTTAGTCCCTGAGCTGGAAGCTCGGGTGGGCATGTTAATACCTATTACTTATTCAATTAGTGGCGAGTCTTCGGTACTAGGCTAGTCGTGTCATCGACAGTAGTACGTTGACTCGGGTGAGGGTGTGGTTTAGAGGGCCGGTAAGTTTGAGTACCGCGGTCTGGAGGACAATCCCTAATAACCCACCCCGACCTTAAAGTCTGGTGGATTCCAGCAAGAGTACGCAGGAGCTCCGCTGTTGTGTTCTTAGCGTTGAGGCGTACATGAGGTCTAGGCTTGGTAGTGACCATACCCGCCTAGGATGTGGAGTGCCCGATCCACTGCCACCGTGAGCCACGACGGTCGGTAACCGAAAGGTTGGCTTCCTTTCAAACAAATTGGGAACTATAAAGGTCTGTGCGCATAGAGTCGTGTGGGTGAGTCACATTGCATAATTTCATTAAAACATCATAATCATAGCATAACATAACATACACATAGCATACCCCCTTCATATAAATTAGTATGGGCTCTTTTATATGATGGGTTACCTGGACATCTTAACTTATATGTCGTATGGGCATTCATATAAGTTAAGGTACGAATCTGTGATGATAGTTTAGATTTACTTACTGCACTGCGTTTCCTTTCTACTTACTGCTTAATTCATTACTCTACTTTACTGCCTTATACCTGCACTATACTGCTAGCTAGATTTTACAGCTTTACTTATACCTGCTAGAGTAGTGTCATGTCACCACCTTCTTGTTTACCCCTTGTTTGTCCTCCGCTTCTTCCTCCCGCTCGGTGCCTAGGAGTCGTGGAGGGAGGCGAGGACAAAACGGCTTAGTCTTTATGACTAACGGTCGGTGTGACCGCAGGAGTCCGAGGAGGCAGAGTTGTCCCGCGCGCAGCAGGACGAGATGGCAGGACCTGAGCAGCAGATGCAGCGCACTACCACGACGCCACAGGTTGATGATTAGATAGTTAGATTTTCGCTTTTTGAGAGCTTTTGTTGTAGACTTCCGCATGTTGTAGTGAGAGAGAGATAGTACATTATTTTGGTTATGTATCGGGCATAAGTCCCCTTTTGCTTGTACTTCTCTTTTGGACTGCTGTTTTCATTATATATATATATATATATATAATGCTGTGACACTGTGGGCATGCCTTTTCTTCTGTTCTTACTTCTTTGGCATATTTTACTTATGATCGTATAGCCGGCAGGGTTGGTGCTAAGCGGTGTTGGTCAACCCGAGTGTTGGCGACACCGCAAGGCAGCGATTCTGGGCGAAGATCCACCTCAACCGTGCGATGCGGGTGTTGACGCCAGGAAAATCCTGACCTCAAGATTCGGACCGATGCAGCCGGAGGCTACTCGCCCAGCAGCCCGACGAGATGGCTTGGCTGGCAACGACGAAGAAGCTAGAAGAGCAACAAACAGGACCCTAGGTGCTGCGGCAGGGAGGTCCCACCATGTACCCAGAAGCTCCGAAGAGACTTCCCCTCCAAGACCAAAGAATGGCCGAGCAAGGTACGAGGAAGGCACCGACTTGGCTAGTACCGGGAGTAGCGACCAAGTGCGACAGGTTCTAGAATGCAAGAGCAGGGTTTCGAAAGCTCAAGTCCAGGTGCCAATCCAAGTACCCCTGGGGTCCTATTTATAGGAAAACCAAGGGGTAGGGGGGGTTTTATAGCCCAGCCCCACAACCTGGCGACTATGGGTTACTCGGCGAGTATCCTGTCATAGTCACCCACTGGCGAGTATTGGGTGCTGCTCGCACACGCCGGACCAATAGTCGCTAGGTCTTCTGTTCCATACTCGCCAATCTGGCGAGTATTGCCTGCATACTCGTCAAGGCCTTCTCTTCTCTGCCTTGAACTGCCGGGCTCTGTGTTGACTTCTTTGACTTTGACTTCTGCCTACGTGGCCTTGGGGGGGTCCACCCTCGGAGAATGAGGGTTGTACACAATCCCCGCTCTTTGCGAGTAACGTAGTTGCTCGGAAAGAATCATCCAACCCTTCATTCGACGAGCTTTCCTGTTTGGCGAGTATTGGCCTATACTCGCCATCTCGCTGGCCGACGCTCGAGCTCTATAAATTGAGGGGCAGGGGTCTCTGATGGCACGTCTTTTCTGAACTCGCTCAAGATGGTGCGCGACTATGCTGCCGAGGCTAAGGCGGCCATGGCTGGTCTTGTCGGCCTTTTTGAGGGTTCTTCGCTCCCTCCTCACCTGGATCCCGCATCTGGCGACCTTCCATCTTCTAGGAAGAGGAAGAGGCTCGCCCAGAAGAAGAAGAAGAAGGAGAAGAAGAAAGTCGCTGAGGAAGAGGTCGCGGCTCCTCTAGGCGACCAACACCAGCAGCTGCTGGACGACCTGGGGCTCTCTAATGAGGGCGACTCGCCGGCCGCTGACCTTCCTGCTCCTAATGTCGCCGAGGGGGCGAGCGTTCCTGAGAGCTTGGCCCAGAATCCGTTGGAGAGTCTCGCTTTCGTGCGAGGTGCGAGTAATCTACTCGCCACCTTTTTTAACTGACCTCGACTTGGTCCGGGTTGTTGAATATTTCTTCTATGCTCGCAGATTCTTCCACCATCGGTGCACAGGAGGAGCCTGTAGCTGCACCCCCTCTGAGATCGTCGCCTATGATCTCGCCTAGAGGTGGAGGTCGCTCAGGGCGAGTTCTTCACACCTCCTCGCTGGAGAGGAGGCCGATGAGCGAGCAACGTGCTCCTCTGGCGGGCATCGTACTTCCGCCTCCACCGCCTCTTCAGTCAGTGGGAACAGTGAGTAGTTCTCAGCTGCCCGCAGGTGGGCTTCCGCCACCTCCTCCGTTCCCTCCTTCTGCTACTCCTCAGGGCGATCAGCGCCCTTCGAGTTCTACTGCGCCTTCTATTCATCAGGGCGAATCCTCGCGCCGTGGCGGGACTGGGGGCTCCTCGGGCTTCTTTCCTCCAAGGGGAGGAGGACGACCAGGCGATGGTCGCGGTCGTGAGAACGCGCCTCCTAGCCGGGATCAGACGGCTGGATCCCATCCTGCTCGGCGGGGCGATCATCATTATAGCACGTCTCCTCAGCGAGGCAGGGGCTCTCCTCGCCATCGCTCTCGTAGTCCTCGGCCAGGTATTAGGTCGCCATTCATGATAGTCGCCACTATCTTCACTTGGTTCCTTCAGTTGTCAAAGCTCTGATATTTTTGCCCTCTTTCCAGCTCGCGCTCATACTCCCATAGGAGTCTTGATCGACGCGGTCGGGCTTTCTTCCCGCGAGTACCAGGAGAGGGCTACTCGCGCCATCCTAGAGCTGGAGTCCAAGCTGGAGCGCTTGGCGATCTGCAAGCCTCATCGCCGCCTGACTGATGTCGAATCGCGGGTTGAGCGCTTGGCGAGCATTGATGCTCACCGTCATTTGACTGCCGTGGAGTCGCGCACAGAGCGTCTGGCGAGCAGCGATGCTCATCGTCGCCTGGCTGAGTTGGAGGCGCGGGTTTCTCGACTGGAAGAGTTCGATACTCGGCTGGTCGCTACGGAATCTCGCCTTCAGTCGGTCAACGAGCTTGAGCGCAGACTTGGGAGGCTCGAACATCGCCAACAACTGCACCACGACGAGCTGGTGGGGATGCGCGCGAGCATGGGCTCGGTTGGTCGGCTGGCAAGGATCGAAGACCAGCTACGTCAGGGCGAGGACGCGATGTCTGTGGCCTCCGAGCACTTCAGGCGAGCTCGCGGCTTGGGATGGGTCGGGCGACAACCTCAACAGCCAGACACTCAGGCGAACCTTCAAGCTCCTCCGTAGATGTTGCTTTTTCTTTATTTTTCTTCTTCCTAGGTCATGTCGCCTTTTGGCGAGTATCCCTGTACTGCTGAACTATTTATTAATATTCATTCGGCGAGTATTAGAAACTCGCCTTTAATTACTTGCTTCTGCTTTACTCTTCTGCGATGGTTTTCTTGATTGTTTCTATCTTCTTTTACCTTGGCGAGTATTGTCTGCGCGTCGCCTTAGGCATGGCGAGTTTGTTGATCTTGGCGATTATACCTTGATACTCGCCACCCCCCTTATTCCTGATCGCGCCGTCGTGCTCGATACGCCAAGCTACCCGACCACTATAAATAGGGGGGGTGGGTGAGTCTTAATTACGCTTTGGCGAGTTCCGAACTCTTGCGCGAGTATCCTCCGTCTCACTTTTCCCTTCTCTTCTGTGATACTCGCCTTTCTTTCCGTCCTTTCAAAGAAAATGACTGACGAGGCGACCATCCGGCGTGCCAATCACGCCAAGAATTTTGCGGCGACCCTCTTCAAGAAGGCAGTCACGACTGAGAAAGAGTTGGAGGTCATCAGGGCGAGGTACCTCCCGCCAGGGTATGTCGCGAGGCTTCCTCGCCAGAGCGAGCGACTAAACACCGTTTTGACTAATGAGCCGGTGATCCCTATTCGTCACTTCGAGGTGGGCTTGCGACTACCATTGTGGACGGAGTTCTCCCAGATACTCCGTTACTTTGGGATAGTCCCTGCCCAGATCAACCCCAATGGGGTGGCGATGATCGTGGGCTTCCTTTGCTACCTGCGCGACCAGGGAATAGCCTTCGATCTGTCGGTCTTTAGGCGAGTATTCCATTTTATGGCGACTGGCGAGGGCGTCGTCTTCCTCTGCAGCCACGTCTGCACGCTGGCCGGCACCGCCAACAAGAATCATCGCTGGGGAGAGCGAATAGTCGTCATCGCTGGCGACTTTCAAGCCGTCCCTGACAAGTCCTTCCAGCCACCGGAGAGCGTCTTCGGGGTTTCCTTCCTAAGCGCGGGTGGCGAGAAGCTGCTCGAGGCTTTCAAAGGTCGCCGCCTTGATGTGGTGCACTGGAGAAGGCGAGTAGATGAACTTGCTGAGGTTTTCGCAGGCGAAGGTAACCCACCGCGCGAGTATTCGCAATACTCGCTCTTCGTCTTTATCTTGGCGACTAACCGTACTTAGTACTCTTCTTGCTGCAGCAGTTCATGTCCTGCCGCGCGAGTTTCTCCCTGCGGTGGTGAAGGCGACGGCTTCTGCACCAGGAGGTGCGGGGACTTCTGTTCGCGGGGAAGGGGTCTACTCGCCCATAGACTTGTCGCCAGGAGGTGATGAGCCCTTGATTATCGGCGAAGGATCTGGGCCTTCAAAGAAGCGGAAGGAGAGGGGCGAGCCCTCCGAGCCCTCGAGGAAGAAGAAGGAGGTCGCTCATCGGGACCTTGGCAAGAAGGCGGACCCTTCTGAGGCCGGCGAGCCCTATACCCACCCGAATTTCAACTTGGGTGTTCGTGGTGAGGACGCCTATGGTCGCCGCCTAGTCGCCTGGTCGGAGGACGATCATGTGGTATCTCTGAGCTCCAACCTTCCCCCCTGGTCAGAGGACTGGGAGGATCAGGGCGAGGCCTTTGACGTGCTTCATGCCGTCTATGGTCGCGAGGACGCTGAGAGGCTGCGGGAGGAGCCTGCCGAGTACTTGGCACACCAGACCTCGCGATCTCTGCTGCGCTCCGCCGAGCTGGCGCACATGACGGCGAGGAGGTTGCTGGAGTACGAGGAGGTGATCCGGATTAGTACTAAGAAAATGATCGCCATGGGGCTCAAGGCTAAGGAGCATGAGGTACTCGCTCCTCTATGCTACTCGCCTTCGGGATTGTCGCCACTTTGCCGAATAACTTGCTGACTTTGTGTCTTCTCTTGCTTTTGTAGGTCGCTGAGGTGGAGATGGCGACAAAGGTGTCTCAGCTGGAGAAGGAGCTGGATGACACTCGGCTGGCCTTGGAGGCCGCCCAAGTTCGCATCGCTGAGCTGGAAACTCGGCCCGCCGAGCAACGGCCAGCGGTGGCGGGCCCCTCTAGGGTCGGCAAGCAGATCCGGATGCATGGTGACAATATGCCACGCGTTCGTCGAGAGATCGCGCGAGCTACTGGGACCGTCATCCTGAGTCAGCTGAAGGCGGACGATCTCCTGAAGCCGGCGGCCATGGAGTTGACGGTGGAGGACATCATCCCGGCGCTGCTCGCCGAGGAGTCCACCTCCCCCTTGCGAGCATCCTCGCCGCCGTCCAGTGGTGCTGAGGATGACGATTCCGAGGATGAGGATGACGACGATGACGATGATGTTGATGACGATGGCGGCGACGATGATGGCGACGAGCCAGATGCAGACATTGATGGCGAGAATGTCGCTTAGTCGCCTGGGCACCCTTTTTTGCTCGCCCGGCGACCTTTTGTAAGCCCTTGGAAGATTCTTTTGTAATTTATACCAGATATATAAAGAAAAAAGGGACAAGATTTCGCTCGCCTGTTTCTTCTGCCTTACTTCCTGTCTTGAATGTCGCTTAGGCTCTTAGGCTCGAGGCGAGGTTGAGTGCTCGTTAGGCTCTTAGGCTCGAGGCGAGATTGAATGCTCGCTAGGCTCTTAGGCTCGAGGCGGGATTGAATGCTCGCTAGGCTCTTAGGCTCGATGCGGGAGTGAATGCTCGCGCCTGCATACTCGCACCTGCATGCTCGCATGTGTATACTCGCACCTGTATACTCGCACATCACGCTCGCACCTGTATACTCGCCTAGGTACTCGCGTATGTATACTCGCACTCTTCAATATCGCCCTTGGTGTAGTCGAGCTGTGGAGGCGACTTGGAGGGTTCCGAAGGACACATGCTCTCAAGGCCTCGCTCTGTACCTGGTGAAGAGTTCATCGGACTCGTTCAATAAATTTTGAAGGGGAAAGAGATAGGAAACGGCAGTCGGGGAGGCCTGGAGGGGCACATCTTCCCGAGGCCTCCATCCTACTTGGATGCCGGATGTCGACGAAGAGTGACGTTAAGTAGGGAATGACGGTCGGGGAGATCCAAAGGGATACACCCTCCCGAGGTCTCCATCCTTTGGCCGGTCGAATCGATCGCTCCCCTTCTCAAGTTGGAGTATCGGCTTCCAGACTTTACCCTAGTAATCTCTACAGCCGGACGAGAAATGCAGTCAGTGGGAACCGCGGCCAACATGCAAGGGGGGAGCTGATCTCGACCGTCATTGCAGAGGCTTGGTCTTAAGGGAACGCACATCCGAGGCACTGTCCCATCATCCGTTCTGAGTTTTTACAAGGGTCAAGTCGGAGGCTCGTCTTCCAACCTGCGGCGGCGAATGTTGATGTAGGACGACGTCAAGCAGGGAGTGGCAGTCGGGGAGATCCAAGGGGACACACCATCCCGAGGCCTCCATCCTACTTGGATGCTGGATGTGGATCGGACCTGCTTCCTGTTGCTCAATGAGTTTAGCAGGGAGTTAAGCACACTTTAGGCACAATAACTCATATGATCTAACACAATAATTTAGAAAATGAAATGCTTTGCTGCGAGCTTTTTAGCTCTCGAGGGTACATGACACCTTTTTTCAAGGGTCCCCTGAGCTAGTGAAATCGATCATCCCTTCGCCGAATCGGAAGGTCGGCGTCCAGACTTCTTCCTGGTAATCTCTACAGTCGGACGAGAAATGCAGTCGGTGGGAACCGCGACCAACATGCAAGGGGGGAGCTGATCTCGGCCGTCATTGCAGAGGCTTGGTCTTAGGGGAACGCACACCCGAGGCACTGTCCCATCATCCGTTCTGAGTTTTTACGAGGGTTAAGTCGGAGGCTCATTTTCCAACCTAGCGTGGAGATTGACTTCACCTGACTTCTTTATTATGAAAACTTTGTTGATGCGAAAGAAGCTGCCTCGTCCCATGTTTCAGGGAGATGCAGATTTTATTCAAAGAAATGAATTTACAAGGATGGGGTATACACATCCCCCCTCAGGGATAAAACCTTTTCAGGTCATCGCCGCTCCAGGTGCTCCCTAGCAGCTCGCCTTCCTGGTTCTGCAAGCGGTATCCTCCTGTTAGGAGTGCTTCCTGGATGATGAAAGGTCCTTCCCAGTTCGGGTTGAGCTTCCCGACGGCCGCAGACCTTCCTGCTGCGTCCACCTTTTTCAGGACCAGATCACCTGCTTGGAATTGTTTGAGGCGAACATTTTTGTCAAAATGTTTTGCCATCCGGCGCTTGATCTCCTCTTGCCTGGCCGAAGCTAAATCTCGGAGTTCTTCGATGTAGTCGAGAGATAGCTTTTGAACCTCTTCATTCTCTAGTCGCCATTCTTCGCTTCCGTCCTCCGCAGCTACCACCCTTGGGCTTCTGACTTCGAACTCTACTGGAATGAGAGCTTCCGACCCGTGAGAGAGTTTGAACGGTGTTTCCCCTGTGGCTGAGCTAGGAGTGGTTCTCAGAGCCCATAGGACCGAGGGGAGCTGGTCCGC
The DNA here is from genome assembly GCA_033032865.1 of Dactylorhiza incarnata. Taxonomy (NCBI): domain Eukaryota; kingdom Viridiplantae; phylum Streptophyta; class Magnoliopsida; order Asparagales; family Orchidaceae; genus Dactylorhiza; species Dactylorhiza incarnata. Next base: position 3,748,158 of record JAWHQI010000044.1, on the reverse strand, counting down.
CCAGTTACCTCTTAGGTTCTCCACCTTCTTCTTCAGTAGGTTGATGATCAGTTTGTTGGCGGCCTCCACCTGGCCATTGCTCCTTGGGTGATGTACGGAGGCGAACCGAAGGTCGGTTCCTAGCTGCCTGCAAAAGTCCTCCAGTTCCAGGCTGGCGAACTGGGGACCATTGTCGGTGATGATGGCGAGAGGGATCCCGAATCTGCAGACGATCTCTCCCCAGATGAAGTTCTTCACGACTTGAGAGGTGGTCTTGGCCAGGGCTTTGGCCTCGATCCACTTGGAGAAGTAGTCGATCATGACGAGAACGAACTTTCGTTGCCCACTGGCTTGGGGGAAAGGGCCGATCAAGTCCATCCCCCAGATGGCGAACGGCCATGGGGAGATGATCGATCGGAGCTGCTGGGCCGGCTGCAACTGAAGGGGGGCGAAGAGCTGGCACTTCTGGCACTTCTTCGAGAAGATCTCCGCATCCTTCCGGATAGTAGGCCAGAAGTAACCATGCCTCAATACCCTCTGCTCCAAAGTGCGAGTCCCAGAATGACTTCCACACTCTCCCGAATGGATCTCCTCCAACACTCGGGGTACTTGGTCTTCGGAAACACATCTGGCCAGGGGGCCCGAGATGGTCTTGCGGTATAGCTCCCCATCTTGCATGAGGTAGTATGCCGCCTTATACCGAAATCTTCTTTTATCCCCTTCGTCTGCCGGGAGCTGGCCGCTGGCCAGGAATGCCACGAAGGGATCCATCCACGAGGGGCGTTGCTCGATCTCCATCAGCTCTCCCTCGTCAATGGACGGGAGGAACAGCTCGGTGATAGTTCCTCCGGCCCTTGGCCCGTACTTGGCGAGGCGATCTGCTGCCGAGTTCTCCTCCCTTGGCACATGCTCGACGAAGAAGGATTGGAAGCCTCCCATCAGCCCTTTCACTTTTACCAGGTACTTCTGCAAGATGGTGTCGCGCACCTCGAACTCACCTCGAATCTGCGAGGCGACCACCATTGAGTCCGTGAAAGCCTGGACATCACGGATCCCCAGCTCCTTGGCAAGGCGCAAACCTGCCACTATTGCCTCATATTCTGCCTGGTTGTTTGTGACGGGGAAGAGGATCTCGACGGCTTGCTCGATTCTTGTTCCCTGTGGGCTGACGAGCACGATGCCCACCCCTACAGAGCTTTTGCCCGAAGCTCCATCAACAAACATCTTCCAAGGAATTGGATTGAGCCCCTCTTCTCCTGGCTCCGCTTCCACCGAGAAGTCAGCCAAGAAGTCTGCTACTGCCTGGGCCTTGACCGCTACTCGGGGAGAGAAGGAAATGTCGAACTCGCTGAGTTCTACCGACCATTTCGCCAACCTTCCTGAATGTTCCACTCCCTCCAGGACATTGCGGAGAGGATGATCAGTTACCACTCGGATGGAGTGAGCCTGAAAATAAGGCCGGAGCTTTCGTGCCGACACCACCAAGGCGAAGGCAAGCTTTTCCAGGATTGGATACTTCAGCTCTGCCTTCTTCAGCACCCGGCTGACATAGTAGATAGGTAGCTGTCTCTTCCCTTCTTCACGGACCAAGATGGAGCTAACTGCCTCCGCTCCTACTCCGAGGTAGATGAGCACGTCTTCGCCTTCCTTCGGGCTCTGAAGGAGAGGTGTCTGAGTCAACTGCTCCTTCATCCTTCCGAATGCTATCTCACATCCTTCGGTCCACTCGAAGCTTTCTGTTTTGCGGAGCGTTTTGAAGAATGGAGAGCACTTCTCTCCGGCCTTTGAGAGGAAGCGGCTAAGACCCGCCAGCCTGCCTGTCAACCTTTGGACTTCCTTCATCGTTTTTGGGGATGGCATCTCCAGGATCGCCTTAACCTTGTCGGGGTTAGGCTCTACTCCCCTCGGAGTAAGGAGATGTCCCAGGAACTTCCCCCTGCCCGCTCCGAAGACGCACTTCGTCGGATTGAGTCTCATCTTGAATCTTCTTAGCGTCGCGAAGGTCTCTACCAGATCGGCTATGTGTTCCTGGACACTCTTGCTTTTGATCAAGAGGTCGTCCACATACACTTCCAGGTTCCTCCCCTTTTGCTCCTTGAAAATATGGTCCATCATCCGTTGATAAGTGGCTCCCGCATTCTTCAAACCGAAGGGCATCATTTTGTAGCTGTAGCAGCCATCGTCGGTGATGAAGGAGACATCGCGGCAATCGGGGGGATGCATCCGGATCTGGTGATATCCTGAAAACGCATCAAGGAAACTCATCACAGAAAAACCGACGGCCGAATCAACCAGCTCGTCGATTCGAGGCAGGGGATAACAATCCTTCGGGCAGCTTTTATTCATTAAGGAAAAATCCACACACATTCTCCAGCTTCCCCTCGCCTTTGTCACCATTACAACATTGGAGACCCAGCCTGGATACTAGATCTCTGACACAAAACCTGCATCAAGCAGCTTTTTAACCTCCTCCCTAATTGGCTTGGCGAGGATGGTGGCGGTTCTCCTTTTCTTCTGGCGGACGGGCTGGACCGTGGGATCCAGGTTGAGGCGATGACACGCAACCTCAGGGTCGACTCCGGGCATCTCGGCTGCACTCCAAGCAAAGATGTCGACGTTCTTCTGCAGACACGCCGCCATCTCGATCTTCTCTTCGGTCTTCAGCGACCCGCCAATCTTCAGCAGCCCCGGCACTCCCGCTGCCGAGAGTACCTCGATCTCCTCGACCTCTTCAGCCACTTCCAGCCTGGCCGGGCTCTCCAGCACTCTTCCGAACTCTTCCGCGTCAGCCATCCAGCTGATGGTACTGACGGCGCTAAGATAGCACTCCCTAGCGGCTCTTGGATCGCTCCTGATCCTCACCTGGACGTCTCCCTTACAGTACTTCAAGCACTGATGGTAGGAGGATGGGACGGCTTTGAAGGCGTTGAGAAGCGGCCTTCCAAAGATGGCCCTGTAACAGCTCGGGGCGTCGACGATGATGAATCGACAGCTGATGGAGGTGCCACTGAGCGTTACAAGGAGGTCAGTTCCTCCCTCCACTTCCTTCTTCTCTCCGGAGAAGCCGAAGAGGGGACCATCAGGTGCCCGAACCCTGGCAGCTTCGACTCCCAGTCCGTCAAACGTCCCCTTGAAGATGACGTTTACAGAGCTACCGTTATCGATCAGGATCCGATCAACGGTGAAGTCCTCTACCGCGGCTTGAATCACGAGGGCATCATGGAAGGGATTCGCGTTCCCTAGCATGTCCTCCTCGGAAAAGGTAATCTCCTCCATCGGGGGCGGTGTTTGTGAGGTCGAGGCGATACTCCTGCGGTAGATCTGATGGAGGCTTCCCTTGCGGGAAGCTTCCAGCCCTGCTCCCCCATGGATTACTCCAACTCGACCTCCCTGGCCCAGGTCTCCCCGACCTCCCTGGTCGACCCGATCCTCGTTCCTCCTGCGAACGACTGCAGCCTGTCCTGCCTGTGGCTCGGCAGGGGCCTCCATCCTCCTCTGCTCTCCTCCAGCCTCTCCTGCTGCCAGCCTCCTCCGGGCTTCCCAAAAGTCTGGGCAGGCAGCCATGGCATGTCCCCCCACCTGATGGAAGTCGCAGTAGAGAGGAACCTCTTCTGCTTGACGCCTCCTTGGCTTCGGCTTCCTCCTTCCTTGACGGCGGCCTCGCCCGGCTACCGCCATTGCTTCATCTCTCCTCCTCTCCTGACGCCTCTCTGGTTGGCGAAAGGGCCTTCTTTCTGGGGATCTCCCCCTTTGGTCTTGACGCTGGTGCCGTCCAGCCGGCCTCCAAGGTGGCCGGTTGACGGGGACCTGGTAGCGTCTTCCCTCCTCCTGACGCTCAGGGGACTCGACGGGCCTTCTATCCACCATCCTCCCGGTTTCCTTCCTCCTGAGCTCCTCCTTCTTTTTTTCTTCTTGCCGCTCCGGCCACTTCCTTTCCTCCCTTCGGGGCTCCTCTCTCTTCCTTTTCTCAGGGATCCCATCCCTCTCTCCACGGTCGCCTCTGGTCACCTGCGCCAACCTTGCCAAGAAGTCAGGGTTGGAGGCCTCTCCCCGGACAAACTTATTGGCCCTCTGAATGAGGTTGTCGTAGGAGTAGGGTGGGTTCTCACTGAGCTCCAACTTGAAGAGGCCTTGACTGATGCCGAATGTTAGGGCCAGCAACAGGATGTTGCTATCCACCTCCTGGATTTGCAGAACCTCCTCCTGGAAGCGCTCGATGTAAGGTCCCAGTGCCTCATCTGGCCCTTGCACGAGGTAGAACAGGGTCGTTGCCTCCTTCTTCAGCTTCCTGGCCGTGTCGAACCGGGTCGTCAGCCCACGACATAGGTCTTCGAAGCAGTAGATTGAGCCTGCGGGCAACTGGTGGAACCAGTCCCAGGCCTTTGCTCGGAAGGTAATGGCAAACAACCTGCACTTGAAGGCGTCCGACATGGTTCGGATAGAGACTATATCCTCGAACCATTGGATGTGCCTGACGGGGTCCTCCTTTCCCGAATAGTAATTCAAGGCTGGGTCCCTGAATCCTTCTGGCACGGGCGCGGCGAGAATCTCCTCGCAGAAGGGGCTCCTCCCTCCTGCCCGGCGACGATCCTCCACTTGGCGAGTATCGCCACCATACTCGCCATATGGGCGAGTATCCGGGTATCTCCCCTGCTCGCACGGCTCGCGGAAGCGAATACCTTGCGAGGTTGGCTGGTAGAATTGCGACCTCCTTGGTCGCTCGGTTTCATCCTCCACGTGTTCCTTTCCTGCTCGCCGAGGGGGACTCCCTCCCTCGGACGGAACTGGGCGATGCGGCGAGGTCGCAGTGACCTCGGCGTGCGGCTGAAGCGCTGCTCGCATGGCTCCCTCCATGCGCTGCGCGAAGGTTTCAAAAACCTCCAGCGTCACGAACCTGCCAGTTCCCGTCGAGTTGCCGACCTCCTCCTCATGGTCGCCACTTACGACCATCTCGCCTTCTTGCCGAACTTTCTTCCAACGACTACGGTCCACGCTCACCGCACCAAAGTGTTGACGCCAGGAAAATCCTGACCTCAAGATTCGGACCGATGCAGCCGGAGGCTACTCGCCCAGCAGCCCGACGAGATGGCTTGGCTGGCAACGACGAAGAAGCTAGAAGAGCAACAAACAGGACCCCAGGTGCTGCGGCAGGGAGGTCCCACCACGTACCCAGAAGCTCCGAAGAGACTTCCCCTCCAAGACCAAAGAATGGCCGAGCAAGGTACGAGGAAGGCACCGACTTGGCTAGTACCGGGAGTAGCGACCAAGTGCGACAGGTTCTAGAATGCAAGAGCAGGGTTTCGAAAGCTCAAGTCCAGGTGCCAATCCAAGTACCCCTGGGGTCCTATTTATAGGAAAACCAAGGGGTAGGGGGGTTTTATAGCCCAGCCCCACAACCTTACGACTATGGGTTACTCGGCGAGTATCCTGTCATAGTCGCCCACTGGCGAGTATTGGGTGCTGCTCGCACACGCCGGACCAATAGTCGCCAGGTCTTCTGTTCCATACTCGCCAATCTGGCGAGTATTGCCTGCATACTCGCCGAGGCCTTCTCTTCTCTGCCTTGAACTGCCGGGCTCTGTGTTGACTTCTTTGACTTTGACTTCTGCCTACGTGGCCTTGGGGGGGTCCACCCTCGGAGAATGAGGGTTGTACAGCGGGAGAGGTTCGAGTTTTCAAGTACCCGATCGGGTTTTGGAAAAAGAGATCTTACACCGCACCCCAAGAGGGATGCGGCGCCGGCCGCGCGCCCCTAGAGGGGTGCGGCCCCGGCCGCACCCCAAGAGGGGTGCGGTCGGGCTGCACCCGAGGAGTGGTGCGGGGGGTCGGCGCTACCGCGCATGCTATCGCGCGGACGCGCGGTAGCGCCGCGCGATACTGCCATGCGCGCCGTGATGGTGGCGCGCCCGCTACCGCGCACGCTAATGCGCGCGGCACCGCCGTGCGCGGTGTTGGCGCGCATGGTTAAGCGCGGCCCCGCGGCGCGTTCTGCGCGCGTCTTTGTGCGGGCGATTGGCTGTGGACTGGACGGCGGTTTCTTCAACTCGAGCGATTATACGTTGACCGTTGACCCCGCCCCTCTTTAGCGGAGTTTTCTCTAGACGCACCCCAATGCCTTTATGGGTGTATAACACCTCTCAATGGTGAATACTCAAGCAAAATTCACATAAATTAGGAGATCTAACTAATAAAAAAACTCAATTTATTGTATATTGAGTAGTTCTATTTAATATTTTTTGGAATCTTACTGTGAATTAGTTCACTCTAAAGGTTAAAAAATGACACTTTTTTCTAATTTTAGATTCGATTTATTGTTAACAATATCGATTTATCGTTAACAGTTTTGTTTGCACTGAGTAATTTCATTAAAAATGGTGTGCGGATATCCATTTTTGAATTGTCTTTAGCAATTCTCTATACAAATCATATATTATTATGAATATATCTAATGTTGCATGTGGGATATAAAGTAATGGTGATCTATGCCAAGGTGGGTGGCAAATAATGATGATTTGTTTATTTATTTTATTTTATTTTAATAATGTGTATATGAAAGGGTTCCTTTCACTCTCATAGTTTAATTACATATTATACTCTCATAGTTTAATTTCATATTATTTTTTGTTTAATTTTGTTGTTCTCTTTGTCTCTGCTCTTTGCTCTAGTCTTTTAATGGCGGCTAGATGCTATCTTTTGGAGCAAGAGACCGACATAATTATGCAAAAGACCGCTAAATTGTAGCGTTTTGTCTTCTTTTACGATAAAAGAGATAAGCATGATATTATTTTTGGTTCGGGGCTCGGATTCATCAGAATCCGAGATATGATGACGCACGTTCCTTTAAAATATAACAACAGCTCAAAATCAAGTAACTTGCGTTATTTGAAATTTACTTTTTACATGTAGACCGGACAGCTTAAATGAGACATTTTGGTTTGTTCTAGCGCAAAATCATGTTGATCTTGGTGGGAGACTTCTCGGATACACAGACTCAGAGAAATTTAAAGAGATAAGAGGGGAGGTGAGCGAAACTTGGACAATTGAAGAAAACATAAACGCGTGCGGGTTTTGAGTGAAGGTGAAGGTGAAAAACGTAAGCACTTTTTAAGTAGATGCGGTCACGAAATTAATGGCTAAAAGTGTCTTATTCAGATACCAAGTGTGATGCCCTACAAATAAATTTAGGAGCATAATTGTTGTCATGAAAGTTTCAAACACAGATAAATTGTCACCCTCTATATTTTTTACCACAGTTTAACATGATTGCCGCTCAAATGTGACAATTACCTGCTTAAATGTCACCCCTGACGGAGCTCCTTAGGTGAGGTCGGGCGTTCACGAAGGACAGTTTATAATCACCGTGTTCACGCCCGCCACCAGCATACTAAATGGAACCTAAATCCATTTGAGACGCGAGCCTGAACTAGCCCAATTGAACCGTTAGACTTGGGTAAGGAAGATGGTTCTATTTATTTATTTAATCGCCTACCTTTTTTCTTTAAAAATAACATGTATATGACAGAAAAAATATAAAAATAATTAATAAGGTCTGGCTGGTAATATTTATTTATGGGAATGAGTGTGAATTTTTGAAGCGGTTGAAGCTAGATGGACTAATTCCTAATAGAATATTAGGCATGTGGTATTTAAAAATAATTGGATTATTATCCGCATTATAGTTTTGGCTATCCACACTCATATATCGTAGAGAAAAGATATTTAATTTATCGCAAGTTTCAGTAAGACAATTGTAATTCCTAATTTTTCATAATTGAAACGTTTGACCTCCTACAAATTCTTTCGACAGAGAGTCAAATGACTTAGTTATGAAATAATAGGGGGTTACAACATAATTTTATATTCATTGTTTTATTCATCAACTTCAGTTAACACTAGTTGTAGTTGCCAAGATGAATGATGATTGTCAATGATTTTTTGAAGCAATTAATATTTTGTTAAGTGTGGTTGAAGTTTCCCATAAGCGAAATGACATGCTTAGAGAAAATGTCCAAAAGGTTGTTAAGGCACTAGAAGATGGCGAACTTAAAACTGGATCAGGTTTAAATCAAGAGCTTCGTTTGAGTCGACCTGAGGATACTCGTTGAGGATCACATTGTTGGATCGGTAGGCGCCCTTAGAGGGGGGGTGAATAAGGGTTTTTTAAAAACTTTAGTGATATTTTCAAAACTTTGTAATAATGCAAGATTAAGACAATAGAAAGTCAAGTAAAACAATTGAAATAAAGTAGAGACATGCTTTATTAATATTAAATATGGTTTTACAAAAGTTGACTTCTATGACGCTAGAAATCAGTGGCGATGAATAGTAAACTCTTTTTGTTTTCTATCCGGACTCGCATCCCCACGAACCGGTGACCCTAGCCTATCCTCCCCGGATTCGGCCTCAAGCCGCTCTAGCTAACCCTTCCCTGGATGTGGCCTCGAGCACCCCCTAGACCTAGCCTAGATCTAGTCGCCAACACGAGGCGAGTTTCCCCCTAACTCCTACCCAGACCTAGTCGCCAACACGAGCGATTTCACTAACCGTTTACAAGAAAAAATATGAAATGAAAATAAGTAAAAACTCCCTTCTGAAGACGGAGGCGAAGATCCGCTGTAGAATAAGCGTTGTAGAGGCGGACTTCGTTTGGATCCGGCGTGATCAGATTCTCCTTCAGAAGTTTGCAGAACTTTGGTAGGACTTCAACTTTCGGCCAAGACAGCCTCTGGAATTCTAGCACTCTATCTCTTTATGATATCTCTCTGATGTGTGTCTGAAACGAGAGGAGAGGAGTCCTTTTTATAGCCTCAGCGCTAGCGCTACCGCCGGCGCTATCCCATATTAGGACATGTTTTGCGCAGCAGAATCTTCAATCCGAGGAACACGTCCTCCTTGCCAACTGTGTGCGTCGCTACCGCCTGCGCTATCGGCTACCGCCAGCGCTCTCCCATATTAGGGCACATTCTGCGCGGCAGAATCTTCAATCCGAGGAAACAATTCCTCCTTGCTAACTGTGTGCGTCGCTACCGCCTGCGCTATCGGCTACCGCCAGGCGCTATCTCCTTCCATATGTACTCCCGGAATTGCGCTATCATCGCTAGCGCCAGGCGCTAAGTGCTACCGCCGGCGCTAGTGGGAGTCTTGGAATTGCTGGCTCAAAATTGGGGGCAACCATCCTTGAGTCATGTGGACTTTGATTTCCTGCACACTTAAACACACAAGATCAAATACACATAGGATTTGTTATTCTCAAACCTAGGAGATGCGGAAGACCATGTTCCAACAAACTCCCTCTTTTGATAATAACAAATCCATTAATGATAAATCAGAGCATTAATAAATAAGCATGATGAAACTATATTTGTGTGTGTGAGAGAGTGATGACTTAGGATAATTATTGATTTTTAGCATTTAGAATTGCTCCCCCTAAATACATGCTCCCCCTAAGTGAATGCTCTCCTAATATGTAAGCTATCATCTTAATTAAGCATTATAGTTTGATAGTAGATTAATATTTATCATGTTAGTTCTCCCCCTTTTGTTATTAGCAAAAGCGGGTAAGGAGACATCACCAAAAAGTTGATAATAAGATAAAAGCATGATCGAGCTTGTAGAGAATGAGAAAGAGTTTTAGAGTTATTTTCATCACAATATTATCATAAATCAGAGTTTGTGGCATAACCAAATGTAAAGTTGTGGAAGACTTGGAAGAACATCTTTTGTAAGACATGATAATTAACAATATAGGAGTTTAATGTTATAAAGAAGATGTTTTGTAAACATTTTAAAATCAGTAAGAAATTAACCAAGCATGAAATAATGATATCAGAAAGATAGTACTATAATGTTATGTTAATTCATAGTTTCAAAACATACTAAACATTGTAGAAAGCATGCTAGGTTATCTAGTGCATTTCATAAGTAAAGAATAATATAGAATTAGCATTAGGATCCAATACTCATGAGAAGAAGTGTTATGGAAGATAATGATGTGCACATAAGTGTATTTTTGAGTAGAGTAAACAAATGTTTTAATTAAAAATACAAGTAATATGTAAAGTAAGAGCACAATAAAACACAAATAATTTTACTTCCACTCACTTCAATGCACAAAAAAAATGTACAACTACCAAGGTGCTTTGCACACACAATGCTCATTAAGACTTATCAGGGTGCATAGTAGTGCTTGGGGGATCACATAATTTATTTTATTTTAATATTGATTTTTTTTTGTGATCCGGTGTACTTAAGAATAAGTGGTTTTTTTATTTTGAAAGAAAGTTATGGTTTGCACAAGATACTTTACTATTCTTTCCAAGGTGCTCAACCTCACAATGCTTATTAAGACTTATCAGGAGGTTCAAGTAGTGCTTGGTGGAGTTATCTTTGTCACTTTATTTAATGATTTTTGTCTTGTAGAAAGTTCTCCGAATACATTTGTTTTGCAAACCAAGATAATTTATGAGAAAGATAACCACTTTTCTTAATTATTAAAAGTGCAAATAAAGGAGTGTAGGTAAGATACTTGTGCAATTTTAATTCATGGTACTAATACAAAACATACACAAGCATTTTAAATTAAGCACAAATGTAGACAATGCCAAAATAAGTGAGTGAATAAAGATCATTATCAAACATAAAATATTTACTCATACTTAGAGACATGTTACGCATAGTTCTACACAACTTTCAATATAATTGATGCACATGGTAATAGATATATCAAAGCATGATGAAAACAATGTTCAAAGAGTTTGAAAAAATAAAGAGCAACATTATAGAAGTTCTAAAGAATAGATTTAATAATGCTTGATTTTCATAGGAAAATCCATACAGTTTTTTTGATAGTTTCAGTGTTTTATATTTTTGTATTTGATTTTATTTTGCAAAAAGACATAACCGTTAGACAAAAAGCAAAACATATTTTTTGTAATTTGTCTTTTGTATTTTTATATTTGATTTTTCAAAAATTAAATAGAATTAGAAGTGCAAAAATAGATAGTACATATAAAATAATATATTTTTATGAATTTTTCAAAATTTTAAAAATACAGAAAAACAAATATGCACGCTAGCGCCGGCGTTAGCGCTAGCGCGGGAAACAGTACACGATTTTTTATGATTTTGAAATTTTTAATTGTTGATCTTGATTAAGTGTCCCAATAGTAATTTCATGCTGAAATCTCAGATTTTTAGGAGATGTTTTCGATGGTTAAAACATGCAGAAATTGTGTTTTGTGAATGTGTTTTAACACGAAAGATCTAGGACACCTAACTCAAGTCGTAATAATCGAAATCTTGCATCGGGAAGAGGTTTAGTAAATATGTCAGCGAGTTGAGAGTCCGTGCCAATGAAGCTTACTTTTACATGCTCTTTCTTAATGTGATCCCTAATGAAATGATGACGAACATCGATGTGTTTGGATCTAGAGTGGTGTACGGGATTATATGTGAGGTCTATTGCACTTTTGTTGTCACATTTAAGATCAATGTTTTTAAGATGAAATCCAAAATCCTCTAGTGTTTGACTCATCCATAAAGCTTGTGCACAACAGCTACCAAGTGCGATATATTCGGCCTCCGTGGTTATTATTATGCTTAATGAAGAGTGTGTTGTCGGCACTTCCCATAACATAACCGTGCTTTAACAAAAATGATGTAAGTCGATCATACCATGCACGGGGCGCTTGTTTTAAACCATAAAGCGCTTTTTCTAATTTGTAAACATGATTAAGGAATTTTTCATTTATGAAACCGGGGGGTTGTTCTACATAAACTTCTTCTTTTATAAACCCGTTTAAAAAGGCACTTTTAACATCCATTTGAAATAATTTTATTCGTTTAAAACTCACAAATGCCAAAAATATTCGTATAGATTCTAAGCGAGCAACGGGTGCAAAAGTTTCTTCAAAATCTACCCCCTCAATTTGAGAATAACCTTGAGCAACTAAGCGTGCTTTATTTCTTATAATCTTAGATTCACCATCTAATTTATTTTTAAAGATCCATTTTATGCCAATAATTGGATGATTAGATGGTCTTTCTACTAGATTCCAAACTTTATTTCTTTCAAATTATCCTAACTCTTTATTCATAGCCAAGAACCAAAATTCGTCATTTAAAGCGGTGGAAACATTTTTAGGTTCGATTTCGGAAACAAAACAAATATTTGAAAACGTTTCATGAAGAGAGGATCGAGTTCTTACCCCAGTAGAAGGTTACCCAATGACTAGCTCTTTTGGATGATTTTTTGAGAAGTTCAGCACACTTTGAGGTACATATTCAACTTCATTTGACTTCTCCTCCTCTTCTTTGGACGGTTCTTCTTCGTCGTGCTTCAAAGATGGCAAAGGTTCATCATTTGTACCTATAGAAGGCTTCACTGCACATGGAATAAACTCATCAAATTTAACATTAATAGACTCTTCAACCTTACTCGATCTTTTATTAAATATTCTATAGGCTTTATTGGCTGAAGAATATCCAAGGAATATTCCTTCATCACATTTCTCATCAAATTTTCCTAAAGAATCTTTCGTATTAAGAATAAAACATTTACATCCAAATACTTTAAAATATGATACGTTAGGTTTCTTTTGAAAATATAGTTCATATGGTGTGAGATTTAGTGATGGGCGAAGCATAACTCTATTCATTACATAGCATGATGTGCTTACAGCTTCGGCCCAAAATGACTTAGGTAATTTATATTCAGATAACATGGTGCATGCTAGTTCTTGGATTGTCCTATTTTTCCGTTCTACAACACCGTTTTGTTGAGGTGTGCGTGGAGCAGAGAACTCATGCTTAATACCTAACATTTCACAAAAGGATTTAAATTTTTCATTTTCAAATTCACCTCCATGATCTAAGCGAATGCACTTTATTTTTAAATCTAGTTCATTTTGAATACGAGTACATAATTTTGAAAATTCGCAAAACGCATCAGATTTGGAAGAGAGAAATAAGGTCCAACAATATCTTGAGAAATCATCTATTAGAACGAAGGTGTATATTTTACCACCAAGACTTGCGGTGTTAACGGGACCAAAGAGATCCATATGAATTAGTTGTAATGGTTTTGAAGTGGAAATTTCGTTTTTGCTTTTAAAAGATGATTTTGTAAATTTTCCTTTTTGGCATAGTGAACATAGTGAAGATAAATTTCCATTCAACTTAGGCAATCCTCTAATCAATTCCCTTTTTGCTAGTTTTAAAATGAGCTTTGTACTAGCGTGACCTAAACATCTATGTCATAGTTCTAATTCATCATTTTTGGTTATAAAACATTTTATAGATGATTTGGAAAGATCATGAAACGAAACTATGTAAACATTGTGAATTCTAGGTACAGTTAGTAACACATCTTTTGTTTTAGGATTAACTATTTTGCAAAGATTAGTGGATGATTCAAATAATACGTCTAATCTTTTATCACATAGTTGACTTATAGATATTAAGTTATGTTTCAAACCTTTAACATAAAGAACATTTGAGATAAGAAAAGATTCGTTACCCACTGTACCAACTCCCATGATCCTTCCTTTACCGTTATCACCAAACATTACGATCCCTCCTTTCTTCTTTTCTAGGCTAAGGAATTTTGCTTTGTTGCCCGTCATGTGCTTGGAGCAGCCTGAGTCCAAGTACCACACGTCCTCCGTTTCCTTAGCCTTCCTGCAAATCTAGAGAGAAGATGAGAGTAAAGATCCAGATACCCAAGAGGTACCACCCATAGAGTAAGTGGATTTCTTAGGTACCCAGATTTGTTTCAAAGAACGTTGTTTTATATTCCTGCAAGAGCTAGACGTGTGTCCAAACTTGAGACAATTAGCACACAAAATAAAGGGAGTTGAGACCCTTTTCTGAGTTTCTACGTTGCCCTTGTTGGGTGATGCTTGAATATTAGAAAAAGCAGAAGATTGTTTAACACTTGAGCTACCGCCGGCATTAGTGGCTAGCGCTGAGCGGTAGGGTTCACTTTTATATCCGACCCCAAATTTTGCAGAACCATAACATTGGTTTCCCAAAATCATATCCAGGGATTTTTGACCAATCCCGAATTTTTTAATGGCTATATTGAGGTAATGATTTGGTTTTTTAAGAAAAGTATTTTCTTGCACAATCATAACACATTTGTTTTCAAATCCCTTTTTATTATTTTGAATTTGTAAAAGAGAGGTTTTTAATTTTCTCTCTAAGTCCCCCTTTTCTTTTGCAATAGTTTTGTTTTGTGAGAGGGCTTTAGAAAGAGAAACTTCAAGTTCTTTTGCCAAAAATAAAGAGTGCTCACACTCTTGACATGAAACCTTTCTTTTTTCAAGGGAATTCACCTTTTTTGTGAGTTTATGATTTTGTTTGATAATAGATTCATTTTCACGATTTAATATAATATTATCTTTTATACTTTGATCATAGGATTTGCAAGTTAAAACAAATTCATCATAGAGTTCTTCGAAAGTAGGAGGAATTACCTCAGTGTCGCTAAGAACACTGGTGTCGTCATCGTTGCTCTTCGTCATTAAGCATAAGTTTGCTTCCTCCTTGCTACTTGACTCAGACTCGTTTGATTCTTCAGAGGAAGAATCATCCCAAGTTGCGGCTTTTAGTACTTTCTTCTTCTCTTTTGCTTTGTGTTGTTCTTTTTGCTCCTTTTGATACTTTGAGCACTGACTCGGAATATGCCCGGTCTTTCTGTAGTGGTAGCACTCCGGTGGTGGTCTTTCTTCTTCATCTTCGCTTCCTTTTTCTTTCCTTGATGAAGAGGAAGATCTCTTTCGTCGAGTATCCTTTTGGAAGTATTTGCGGAATGTGTTCCTTCTTTCCGGGTTCCTGATGAACTTCCTGAAGTTCTTCACCAGGAGACCTTCTTCATCTTCATCATCATCTTCGATGCTCTCCTTCTTTGACTTTAGTGCTAGCGCCTTTTTCTTTGGCTCTTTATTGTATTCATCGTGTTGAATCTGGAGTTCTACCTCATGGGTTTTAAGATTCCCAATAAGGTTCTCGATCTGGAGCGTTCTTAAGTTGTGCGACTCTGAGATGGCTGTCACCTTTGGATTGAACCTTGGAGGTAAGGAGCGAAGAATTTTCCTCACCAAGTCGTCGTCTGAGTAGGTCTTTCCAAGTGCCTTTGAAGCGTTGACGATCTTGGTGAAGCGGGTGTACATCGAGTTAATGTCCTCTTCGGTATCCATCCTGAATTTTTCATATTCAGATTCCAGTTGGAATAGCTTTGCATCTTTCACCTGCGATGTACCTTCATGAGTAACTTCCAATTGATTCCAAATATCATAAGCAGTTGTCCATGCAGAAATTCTATTAAACTCAGTCCTATTTAAAGCGCAATATAAAGCGTTCATTGCTTTAGCATTATTTTTACACCTTAGTTTATCGTTGTCATCCCATTTATCTTTAGGTTTTGCTAATGTCGTCTCTCCTACTACAGTTGTAGGCGGAGAGTACCGAACATCTACCATGTTCCATACTTCTACATCCATGGTCATAAGAAAACACATCATTCGATTTTTCCAGTAGTTAAAATCTGATCCAGTAAAGAGAGGTGGTCGACTAACCCCTTGACCCTCAGGAAAAGCGAGATCATGAGACGCCATTATTCCCGGTTGTTAAGCCGATTGGAATAACCTAGCTCTGATACCACTTGTTGGATCGGTAGGCGCCCTTAGAGGGGGGGTGAATAAGGGTTTTTTTAAAAACTATAGTGATATTTTCAAAACTTTGTAATAATGCAAGATTAAGACAATAGAAAGTCAAGTAAAACAATTGAA
This sequence comes from Dactylorhiza incarnata, assembly GCA_033032865.1. Taxonomy (NCBI): domain Eukaryota; kingdom Viridiplantae; phylum Streptophyta; class Magnoliopsida; order Asparagales; family Orchidaceae; genus Dactylorhiza; species Dactylorhiza incarnata. The sequence continues at coordinate 3,732,391 of JAWHQI010000044.1, read as the reverse complement.
ATAAAGTAGAGACATGATTTATTAATATTAAATATGGTTTTACAAAAGTTGACTTCTATGGCGCTAGAAATCGGTGGCGATGAATAGTAAACTCTTTTTGTTTTCTATCCCGACTCGCATCCCCACGAACCGGTGGCCCTAGCCTATCATCCCCGGATTCGGCCTCAAGCCGCTCTAGCCAACCCTTCCCCGGATGTGGCCTCGAGCACCCCCTAGACCTAGCCTAGATCTAGTCGCCAACACGAGGCGAGTTTCCCCTAACTCCTACCCAGACCTAGTCGCCAACACAAGACGATTTCACTAACCGTTTACAAGAAAAAATATGAAATGAAAATAAGTAAAAACTCCCTTCTGAAGACTGAAGCGAAGATCCGCTGTACAATAAGCGTTGTAGAGGCGGACTTCGTTTGGATCCGGCGTGATCAGATTCTCCTTCAGAAGTTTGCAGAACTTTGGTAGGACTTCAACTTTCGGCCAAGACAGCCTCTGGAATTCTAGCACTCTATCTCTCTATGATATCTCTCTGATGTGTGTCTGAAACGAGAGGAGAGGAGTCCTTTTTATAGCCTCAGCGCTAGCGCCTGCGCTAGCGCTACCGTCGGCGCTATCCCATATTAGGACATGTTTTGCGCGGCAGAATCTTCAATCCGAGGAAACAATTCCTCCTTGCCAACTGTGTGCGTCGCTACCGCCTGCACTATCGGCTACCGCCAGCGCTATCCCATATTAGGACACATTCTGCGCGGCAGAATCTTCAATCCGAGGAAACAATTCATCCTTGCCAACTGTGTGCGTCGCTACCGCCTGCGCTATCGGCTACCGCCAGGCGCTATCTCCTTCTATATGTGCTCCCGGAATTGCGCTATCATCGCTAGCGCCAGGCGCTAAGTGCTACCGCCGGCGTTAGTGGGAGTCTTGGAATTGCTGGCTCAAAATTGGGGGCAACCATCCTTGAGTCATGTGGACTTTGATTTCCTGCACACTTAAACACACAAGATCAAATACATATAGGATTTGTTATTCTCAAACCTAGGAGATGCGGAAGACCATGTTCCAACACACATCACAAAACAATAATGCACATTATTTCAGTATATCCTGATATATTTGCTACACTATTGACATTTGGAAAGAGAGAAGCAAATGATCGGGTGAAGGCACGAGATGTATTATTTGTATTGGAATCATTTAATTTTGTTTTAATGATTCACGTGATGACCATTATATTTGGGTACACATATGAGTTAAATCTTGTATTGCAAAGAAATGATCAAGATATTGTTAATGTAAGTGTATATTTGAGTAAATAATGGGTTCAGGGGCATAAAGAGTCTAGTTTGGATACAGGGATATCTGTTACCCGTTCCACTTTTATATTTGTCTATATAAGCCCGGCTAGGGGAAACGGTTAGTGGATTCCACCTTCATCCGCAATCAGATGCTTCGAGAAAACCGTCCACAATCTCGAATCAAGCCCCAATTAAGCGGTTTTGCTCTCCCTCTCCCGTACGCACGCACGCCTAGGAGAACCGCCGGTAACCTCCGCCCCTCCTCCGCCCGGTTTCCCTTCTCCCGTGCGCCGCTTGAACTCGCCGTTCACCGCCACTTTAGAGAGGGATCCGCCCGGCCGAATCCCGCTGCCGTAAAGGGCTCGCTGGACGTTGTCGCTGCCGTCTCCCGCAGCCGCCCGTGCGATGCCGCAGCCTCCATCTTCCTCTCTCGCAGACGTCGATCTCTCCTCCTATACGAAGCCGCAAGCGCCGGCGAATTCTCCTTCATGCCCGCACCACCTGGACGAAGTCGTAACCGCTGCCGCCTGTTCGTAACTGCCGCCGCGAGTCGTAACCACCGCTGCGATCCACGAACGCGCCGCCGCATCTGCGTTCCGCTGATGTCGTTCCTTCCCAGATCCAAATCCCTACCAGCCGCCGCCGTCAAACTCCTGCCTCCGCCGCTGTCGTCTTCTCAGATCATGGAGTGCAGCCCTAAGCGCTACCGCCAGCGTTATTAGTTAGCTCTTGGTGCTAGCGGCTGAACTTTCTATCGCCCAGGCTACCACCCCGGCTACCGCAGGCGCTAGTGACAGAGATTCGATTCCTCTATTTGGTGGTTTGTTCTTGTCTGTCGGGCGCACAAGGATGAAGGGGAACAATCTATCGTCCCCCATTCTGATGATTAAGTTGGAGAAGTTAACGGCGACTGAGTTCAACGACTGGAAGTTGAATATTCAGTTCGGGATGAAGTACCTGAACGTGTTTTACACAGTTCAGACTGATCGTGTTGGGGTCGTCGGGACTGATGAAGAAGCTCAGTGGGTTTCTGATGAAGACTTTTACCGCGATTACCTGCTGAACTGTCTGTCCTCCAGTCTGGCAAAGACGTACATGAAGATGAAGTCAACAAAGGAGATTTGGGATGCTCTGGAGGAGCACTTCAGGCAAGAGGAGGATCTGTCCTAGGCACACTTGGTGGACAAGTTCCACTCCTTCACTTTCGATGAGGAGAAAGTCATTCTCCCTCAGGTATCGGATTTCAAAAACCTAGTCGATTCCTTACATAATGAGAATATTTCTTTGCTAGATAGTTTTGTTGTTGGCACTATTGTGTTTAAATTGCATTCCACGTGGTACAATTTCAAAACTGAAATGTATCGCAAGAAGATGCAGGTGGGTCTAAACGAACTCAAGCATTTTATACGAATTGAGGATGAAAATAGGATTCGACACGCCTTAGAAGTTGTTAGCAAGCAGAAGGTTGCTGCCTACATGATTACAAACTCTAAACGTGTGTCGAACCCTAGGAAGCCAAAACCCAACCCTAGTAGCGCCCAGGTTGCAGGCCCCAGTAAACATATTAAAAAGTTTAAGGGGAAATGTTTTAACTGCAACAAGTGGGGACACAGTGCATCCGATTGCAGACTTTCTCGCAAGGAAAGTGGCAAAGCACCACAAGAAGGCAACCAAGCTAATATGGTTAGCCTCACTGAGCCATCCAACTTTGTCGCCATGGTTGGAAACGAGAAGGTCAGTACTGAGTGGTACCTTGACTCGGGGGCAACGCGCCACGTTTGCAACAATTCCAATCTGATGACATGACTCACTGATGCGAGAGAATCGGTGACTATTATTAACGGTGAGACTGCAGATATTCTGAAGGTGGGGAATGTGACGCTACTGCTCACCTTAGGTAAAACTTTAACTTTAAAGAATGTTAAGTTTATTCCTTCACTAGCTGCTAACTTAGTGTCTATTAGTTTACTTTGTGATGCTGGTATGTCTTTTAATTTCTGTAGCGGTAGAGTAACACTGACAGTTAACTCACACTATTTTGGATGTGCCTACGTCCAAAATAGGATGTACAGACTTAGTCTAGCAAACGAAATAGTTCAACAAGTTCAAACAAACTTAGTTAGCCCTAAGACTCTACATGAGAGACTAGGACACGTAAACTATAGGAAAATGTTCCAAATTGCTAGAACTCACCAGATCGCCTTAGACACTACAGAAAAGCTTGATAAATGTGAAGTGTGTGCTCAGACTAAGATCACTAGGAAACCTTTTAGTGCGGTTACTAGGAGCACAACACCCTTAGAACTAATACATTCCGACATCTATGACTTCAAAAGTTTTATCACTAGAGGAGGCATGAAGTATTTGATCACCTTTATAGATGACTGTTCTAGCTAGGTTTTGTCACATCTATCTCCTTAAATCTAAAGACAAAGCGTTTGAAAAATTCTGTATTTTCAAAACCAGGGTAGAAAACCAATTAGACATGAAAATCAAGAGGTTTAAAAGTGATCGAGGGGGAGAATATATGTCTAGTGGGTTCAAATGTTTCCTTGCCCAACATGGAATCATAGCAGAAACCACTGCTCTTTACTCACCCCAGTCTAATGGCATAGCTGATCATAAAAATCGAACGTTAACAGAAATGTTAAACTCTGTGCTCTTGACTGCAGACATGCCTTCCGCTTATTTGGGAGAAGCAGTCTTAACTGCAAATCACATTTTAAATAAAGTTTCTCATGCTAAGTTAGAGGTTACACCCTACGAGCTTTGATTTAAGAGACCTCCGTCTTTTACTAGACTTAAGACCTGGGGCTGTATTGTGAGGCCCCTATTTAGACCCCACATATATATGTATCTAAGCTATGTTCTTACATGTGTCCCAGGTTGAAGTAAGGCTAGTGAATATGAAATAAACAACACATAATATAAATTTACTTTCATACCTTGCATTATTCGCTGAATCTTTTCTGTTCTATCTTAATAAGTTCATTTGGTTTTGCGTATCCCAAGTCACGTCCGATACCTACAAAATTCGACGACGGGCTTAGTCATAAAAATATGACTAAGTGAGGATATACCTCTTTCATTGCTGTAAATAATTAAAGTAAAACTTACGCATTTTAAAACATCATTTTCATTTACTAACCGTTTTCTGTCTCAATAGTAACTTATGCAACATATAACTATACGAACATGTTAGTATCACTAAAATAGAATGAGCAGTATAGAATCATAATCATATCATGTACCAATATAACCTTAAAGCAGTGTATTCGTATAAGCAATAAATCCTTGTATCAGTATATCAATGTAAGCAATAATTCCATGTATCAGTATGTCTATGAAAGGACATAATGACTGGGGGAAACATTTCAGTAATCATAAACAGTATAAGGAGCTATAGCATTCATATGAACTATGGAACATGTAAACAATGCAGGTATCATAACTGTATCTATATCATGGAAGCAGTGCGCATACATAACTTCATGTCAGTTTTCACGTCTATAAACATTTATCCATGTACCATTATAACTCTTTAATTCAGTATTTCCATGAACGTTTCTTTTCTTAGGATATATTAGGGGCGATTCGAATTCTTTTTTCCTTTTTTCCTTTACCCCGAAGGGTCCTTTACCCCGAAGGGTCCTTAGATACCCCGAAGGGTCCTTTACCCCGAAGGGTCCTTAGATACCCCGAAGGGTCCTTTACCCCGAAGGGTCCTTAGATACCCCAAAGGGTCCTTTACCCCGAAGGGTCCTTAGATACCCCGAAGGGTCCTTAGATACCCCGAAGGGTCCTTTACCCCGAAGGGTCATTCATGTGCATGCATATTCAAGTCGCCCATAATATAACCTCGTGTCGACACGCTTACATAAAGTGAGTTATTCATTTTTAAAATCCCCTCAGAAATATCATTCGTCTGTTTGCCTTTTTCAAGGCCATACAATATAACAACATTTAGTATCAGTGATATCAACTATGCATGTAACATTCAGTATAAAAAGAGTGCGCATGTAAAAAGAAAGTAAAGCCATAAAGCATAAATGAAACAGGTAGCTCTCACCATGATCAGTTTCTATTTTCTTTCTTCTTTCGCCGATGCACCATCATATCAATCTTGGAACGACATCTTTTGAATATCTGTAAATAAGTATTCTATAATATTGATGTGCACATTTCAAACTATGGGGTGATAACGATTTTTCTTCCAATATACCATCAAATTAAATTGACTTTACTCGATTTACTCTTAAAATACAATAGCAAATAACATTATGGTTTTCCCCCAATTTCACCGTTGCTAGAACATATTTAGCACGCCTTATTTCGATCCTCAAATCCCAGCAACTACCTTGATAAAACCTCATCATTAACCCCAATTTTTCGTACATAACATCAATTTTATACCTATTATATCTCGTGCTAGATGAAAAATAGAAAAACCCCATGAATAATTCCATAACTAAGGTTTCCAAATTTTCTAGCAGCTAGCCACAAACCACTTAACCTTTATCCAAAATTAGAAATAAAAGATGGCAGGAGACAAAAACAAAGAAGAGCTTACAGTGAGGAGGAGCGATAGCTTAAGAACTGTTGTGGTTTAACTCCAAATTAATGCTCCAGTGAAGGGTAGGAGGCAACATCATGTAGAATGAAAATTATTTCCTACTTTCGTTTTCAAAGAGGGAGAGATTAAAGAAGAGGAAGAGGAGAAGTGCAGTGGCTGGTTTTCACATAGCCTAGGCGAGAAAAGGAGAAAACCTGCATACGGCAAGGTACGAATCTTTTTATTTACTGCCAATAACCAGTGCTCCACCGCCTCAAGCCTCTCTTAAGCGGTAGTAGAATATATATATTAATAAAACTATAAATTAATCTACATAACTCCACTTCAACCTCCACTAATAACTGTGGCATATAAGTAACTGAGTAAGACGCTATTAGCACACCAACCCAACTCACTTATCAATCTCGGTCTTCCACATCTAAATTCATCACGTCTTCATCGATATTTAATTGGCATGCAATTTAACCTCTGAAACCCATATTCGTCAGAACATTTAAATTTGTGCACGGAAAATGTTTTCGACAAATATGTCGACGCTAACTGTATGCCTAATTATTATAGAGGATACTTATCATTTAATTTATGATATGATATGTTAGGGTCACTTCACATTTTGGGTCGTTACACTGATTTGTTTTTCATCATAGGGGACAAACTTTCTATTAATTTTATTATTCTTTTGGGTTTTACTATTCATGTGCGTCACTTCACATTTTGGGCTGTTACATGTATAGCCTATGTCAGGGTTCCTGACCCTAGGCGGTCTAAGATTAGACCTAGGACCAATACATGTGTCGACCTAGGTTGTGCTGAGGATAGTGTTGCAGACAGATTCTTAAATATTTATAATAATGTCGTTATAGAATCTAGGGATGCAGTGTTCTTTGAAGATAAGTTTCTCAAGAATAAGAACCTGTCACTCCCAGGTATGCAAGTAACTATTACTGAAGAAGATCCTGATTCAGTCCTGAGCACCTCCTATTCAGTTCCTGTAGACAACTCTGTCCTAGAGTCTAGGAGAACTTCAGTAAGAGAGCGAACTCCCAAAACCTTCGGTTGTGACTTTGTCACTTGCCACGTTGAGGCTGATCCATCCACCTTAAAGGAAGCGATGAGATCCAGAGATTCCCTACTCTGGAAAGAAGCTATTGATGAAGAGATGAATTCTCTACTTCTGAATAACACCCGAACGTTGGTTAATAAGCCAAAAGGGGCTAAAACTGTAGGGTGTAAGTGGATTCTGAAGAAGAAACGGAATCCTGATGGTAGCGTAGCTAAATATAAAGCATGCCTAGTGGCTAAAGGTTTGACACAAGTAAGCGGGGTAGATTACTTTGATGTCTACTCACCCGTGTGTCACTTAGTAACCATTAGGGTCCTCCTTGCTATTGCATCAATTAAGAACTTTATTGTTCATCAAATGGATGTTAAGACTGCGTTCTTGAATGAATATCTGACTGAAGAGATCTACATGAGTCAACCTGAAGGTTTCATTGTAGAATGTCACAAAACGAAGGTCTGTAAACTACTAAAGTCTTTATACGGACTAAAATAGACACCTAAACTATGACATGAGAAATTTGACTATAGTGTAAAGAACATGAGATTCATGTCGAGTCTTTTGGATAAAAGTCTTTACATACGTCATAGATCAGATAAAGTTGCCATAATTTTCTTGTACGTAGAAGATGTGCTCATTCTAGGATCAGATCAATCTAAAGTGGATGACATTAAGTCAAATCTAATAAAAGAATTTATCATAAAAGACCCAGGTGTACCTAACACTATACTAGGCATGCAAGTGAGCTTTGGGAAGATTGACATCTCCCAAAGTCAAAGTCACTACATAAAGTCCATATTGGACACGTGGGGATACAGTGACAGTAGAGCATTTGAGACTCCATACGACTACACTAACTTCCTAAAGCCCAATGAAGGAGCTACGGTTAGACAGTTAGACTACTCTAAATTGATTGGTAGTCTCATGTATGCTATGGTCTGCACTAGACCTGACATAGCCTTTACGGTCGAAATGTTATGCAGATTCACTAGTAATCCTGGCCAAGACCACTGGAACGCCTTAGATAGGCTAATGAGGTACTTAAAGCACACCCAACAGTATGCTTTATTCTACTCTGGACATCCTTCTGTTCTTGTAGGATATTCTGATGCATCATGGTGCTCAAAATTAAATGACAGCAAGTCCACTAGTGGGTTCGTATTCACACTAGGAGGAGTAGTTGTAGTCTGAAAGTTCAAGAGGCAATCCTGTATTGCTCTCTCTTCTATGGAATCCGAACTCTACGCTCTAGCTACAGCAGGAGAAGAAGCAGAGTGGTTAAGAGATTTGGTGATGGATATTCCCCTGACGAGCCTGAAACTGAGTTCTGTTGCAGTTTACTGTGACAATCAGGCTACTAAAATGATTGCTACGAACATTTTGTTCAATGGCAAAAGAAGACACCTAAGGCTGAAACAATCCTGGTTGTCCTCACTCACAAGTCAAGGGATTATGACCCTGATTGATGTGAGATCTAAAGACAATGTTGCAGACGCCTTGACCAAAGGTCTGAATAGAGCTCTCACAATAAAAACATCGGGGGAGATGAGACTAAAGTTCATAGAAATATGAAACTTTCCTCCGTTGCTTATGTTTGAAAGTGAGAACCTATATAGTCGCAATATTCAAGCATCTAATAATAGACTGAAAACCCCCAAATAACTTCTTGATAAAAACCCAAGATGGCTAGATTCATGTTATTCCACATTTGATAACTAAGCATCTTTCTCATTGTAAGTTGATTCAAAAATTATTCAACTGGGAATAGAAAGTCGTTGTAGTCGGTTAATATAACATTAATGATCATATGCACATTATTCCACACCTGATAATCTTGCAAATGTTGTTGTGTCAAATCATTCCACATTTGATGATGAGTACATAATGATCACTAATTAGTAAGATAACAACGGTTGATTTACAAATCAGCACTAGACTAGTTCCCGCTAGACCAGATAGAGATGCTGACAGTGTTACTCCACTATTGCTATAAGTACTAAGCTCATTCAGGTAGAGCTAGTTTACTTTAAACATTACTGCATATGATTTATGAATTCATAGAGTTCTAACTCATGAAATTCCTTGCAGGCTATGATGGAGTTGAAGGAAAGAATGTAATCTTTGATATGGATGTTGATGATCTGCTAGATGAGTAGAATTGTTATATGTTTTATCCATTACTACTATGTATCTCAGATTTATTTCTTAGTATTGCACTTATGGTTGGATGTTTGTTTTATGTATGAACAAAACTCATGTTATGTTTTAAAGTGTGTTTTCTTTCTAAGGAAATGTATTAAGTCTGAAATTTGATAGTTACTGCTTTGTTGCACTCTGAAATGTATACGTTATTTATCTCAAATATATGAGGAGACTGTAAGTGTATATTTTGGTAAATAACGGGTTCAGGGGCATAACGGGTCTAGTTCGGATACATAGATATTTGTTACCCGTTCCACTTTTAGGGTTTGCCTATATAAGCCCGGCTATGGGCAACGGTTAGTGGATTCCACCTTGATCCGCAATCTGATGCTTCGTGCAAACCCTCCATAGTTAATGCTATATCTTTTGTTAGTTTGACCAAAAATTAATTACAAAACTTGAGAGATGTTGAATGAGATATTCTATTCAATAAGGTCTTGTTTTTCAGTGAAAAACATGATATTTGAAAGTGGGGGTTCTAGTTCTTATTTATCATTTTGAAAGATCTTGATTAAGTTTTGGTTTCAAAATAAATGATATATAAATGTATAGGTGTTTGCTGAGTAATAAACACAAACAGCTAGAGTGCATAAATAACACAGCATAAACAAGAAGCATTCCAGGTGACACAAAGAAATATAGTAGTTCCCCAAAACTTGGGTACATCTACTCTTCTACCCACTGGTAGGAATCCACTAGGATTTTTGATCAGGTGCCCTTACACCAATGGAGGTTTGATCAGGTGCCCAATTCACCACAGTCAGGTTTTTGCTAAGGTGACCTGTCACCAGGAGTTCACTTTTGAAGGGAGTAATAACCCTGTACAAGATGGGGGTAGGGAATAAAATAACACAGAAATTGAAATGTTCTTCTCTGTGTAAGAAGACTCTTGAAGATCCAGATGTGGTGCTGAATGGATCTGATATTGAAGAGCTCCCCCTGTCTGATATAGATTGTTGACAGTTCTGGAGGTCTCTTCTTTCACACACTTCTTTCCTCTGATGCAATGATAATCCTGAGCAAGTAGTTGTGATTTGTGTCTCAGGATGTTCTTAATATGCAGGAAGATGTTAGCAACAAGAGTGTGCTATCTGTATCTCTGTATCTTTTCTATGTGTATCTTTCCTTCTTTTTAGTATTTATAATCTGAGAAGTACTTTTTGAATTCTTGCTGAATTCTTGCCCGGGAAAATGGAAAGAGATAAATGTTGAAACCGAAATCTTGAGGACAAGACTTGGTCTCTGTGGAGTTCGGGGTCCCTAAGAAGGGGTGGTCTCACACCTACTTCCCTCGAGCCAACTCTCTAGGCAAGAGCACTTAGATTTGGAAACGGACCAAGGGCTTAGTGGGGAGGTCCCGCCACATACCCGGAAGTTCCCTTGGAACTTCCCCTCCCAAGCCACTACTAAGCTTGGGCACCACTGGAGTCTCTCCTCACCCTCTCTAGAGAGACTTGCTGAGGAGGGAGAGAGAGGAGAGAGCTAGCTAAGAATGAGATCTCTAAAATGGTGCCCCCTTGGTCCTATTTATAGGTTTTTCGGGTTTGGACTGCGAATAGTCAAAATTGGACTGCAAATAGCCAAATCCCGCTGTTCTGAAGCGCTAAACGCAGACCGCTGGACTGCGAATAGCCAAATTTGGACTGCGAATAGTCGAGACGGGACGAGAAGGGACCTCCCTTGGGCGAAGGGGGTGCCTTACGGGGCTCGGCGAGCTCCCTTACTTGGCGAGGGCGAGAGGGGGGGCACCCGCCCCTCCCCTCTCGCCTAACTTGGCGAGGGCGAGAGGGGGGCACCCGCCCCTCCCCTCTCGCCTAACTTGGCGAGGGCGAGAGGGGGGGCACCCGCCCCTCCCCTCTCGCCTAACTTGGCGAGGGCGAGAGGGGGGGCACCCGCCCCTCCCCTCTCGCCTAACTTGGCGAGGGCGAGAGGGGGGGCACCCGCCCCTCCCCTCTCGCCTCTAACTCCTCCTCTGGTGAGAGCTACGGGGATTCGCCGGGCGATACCCAAAGGTCTTAAGACCCCTTGGGTCTAGTCGACACGTCTCGACGGCCCTCCATGTTGGGCCTCACTCGATGGATATGGGGGTTGTACACAATCCCCGCTCTTTGCGAGGTTGGTACAACCTCGGAAAGAAAAAGTCCAAGCCCAAATATCCATCGAGGGGGGGGGGGGGCAGAACCTCGCTCCCGAGGATCATTCGACCCACCCAGCTAGTGAGAGCCTGGAGTGAGGAGGACATCTCGGTGTTGAACTTACCCATCCGAGGATCATTCGACCCACCCAGCTAGTGAGAGCCTGGAGTGAGGAGGACATCTCGATGGTAAGCATTTCCTTCCGAGGATCATTCGACCCACCCAGCTAGTGAGAGCCTGGAGTGAGGAGGACATCTCGGCGTTGAACTTACCCATCCGAGGATCATTCGACCCACCCAGCTAGTGAGAGCCTGGAGTGAGGAGGACATCTCGGCGTTGAACTTACCCATCCGAGGATCATTCGACCCACCCAGCTAGTGAGAGCCTAGAGTGAGGAGGACATCTCGATGGTAAGCCCTTCCTTCCGAGGATCATTCGACCCACCCAGCTAGTGAGAGCCTGGAGTGAGGAGGACATATCGGCGTTGAACTTACCCATCCGAGGATCATTCAACCCACCCAGCTAGTGAGAGCCTGGAGTGAGGAGGACATCTCGATGGTAAGCCCTTCCTTCCGAGGATCATTCGACCCACCCAGCTAGTGAGAGCCTGGAGTGAGGAGGACATCTCGGCGTTGAACTTACCCATCCGAGGATCATTCGACCCACCCAGCTAGTGAGAGCCTGGAGTGAGGAGGACATCTCGATGGTAAGCCCTTCCTTCTGAGGATCATTCGACCCACCCAGCTAGTGAGAGCCTGGAGTGAGGAGGACATCTCGGCGTTGAACTTACCCATCCGAGGATCATTCGACCCACCCAGCTAGTGAGAGCCTGGAGTGAGGAGGACATCTCGGCGTTGAACTTACCCATCCGAGGATCATTCGACCCACCCAGCTAGTGAGAGCCTGGAGTGAGGAGGACATCTCGATGGTAAGCCCTTCCTTCCGAGGATCATTCGACCCACCCAGCTAGTGAGAGCCTGGAGTGAGGAGGACATCTCGGCGTTGAACTTACCCATCCGAGGATCATTCGACCCACCCAGCTAGTGAGAGCCTGGAGTGAGGAGGACATCTCGATGGTAAGCCCTTCCTTCCGAGGATCATTCGACCCACCCAGCTAGTGAGAGCCTGGAGTGAGGAGGACATCTCGGTGCTGAACTCACTAATCATATAAGCAAAATAACTTCATCCCTCTAATGGGGGGGATTTCCCTTGTCAAAAACCTCATGGCCCTACCAGTGAGGGGTAGAGCTCGTTACAAAGGAAGACCACAAAAAACAATAAACAAAAAACAAACACATCATGCCCCCCATGGCACTCGCCTCTCCGGCTGCTCGCGCGAGATGATTATTCCTCTGCTTCTCCTGCCCCTCCCATCTGGCTCATGCTCTCCATGATCTTCTCCATCTCCTCCGCCCCCGCTTGCCAGGAGATGCTGTTGACGGCCGTGACGTAGCAGTGCCTGGCCATCCTGGGGTCTCCGCGGATCCTGACTTGGATTCCTCCAGTGTTGAACTTGAGGCACTGGTGGAAGGATGATGGTACGCATCGGAAGGCGCTGATGAGGGGTCTTTCGAAGATGGCATTATAACTGCTAGGAGCGTCAACTATGACGAACCTGCAGTTTCTTGAACCTCCCCCCATCGTCACTTGGAGTCCAACTCCACCCTCTACCTCTTTCCTTTCTCCAGAGAATCCGAACAAGGGCCCATCCGAGGCCAGCACCCTCCTTGCCTCTACCTTCAACTCATCAAATGCCTTCTTGAAAATGACGTTGACAGAGCTCCCGTTGTCAACGAGGATCCGAGAGACGGTGTAACCTTCGATGGCTGTCTGGATGACTAGCGCGTCACAGAATGGATCCTCGTTATCTGGCATGTCCTTGCTCGAGAAAGTGATTTTCTCCTCGGGAGGTGGGTCCTGTGACGTTGAAGCGACGCTGCGTCGATATACGGTGTGGAGGCTTGCCTTACGGGTGGCCTCGACCCCTACCCCCCCCCCCCCCCCCCCCCCGTGGATTACTGCGACCCGTCCTTTGGCTCCTATGTCAGTTCGATCCTCGCAGATGTCATCATCCACTACTGCACTAGGTGGGACTTCTTCAATCCGCACCGGCGGCTGCTGTTGTGTCTGACCTCTCGCCTCTCTCACCTCTAAGAACTCTGGGCAGGTAGTTGTTGCATGCCCCTCTGCTTGGTGGTAGTCGCAGTATGGCACCGCTCTTCCCCCCCTTCTCCTACGGGCTGGGATGTCTCTTGCTTCCACTCCTCCTCCTCTTCGAATCGCCGTAGCTTGAGCTGGTGGGGGTAGGAGCTTCCTAGGGGCCTGCCTCCAAGGAGGAGGGTTGGGCCTCCCTTGGCCTCCGTAGAAGTTTCCCCCTCCTTGTGCGAGACCCCTCCCTTGCTCCTGACCCCCCTGGGGTCCCTGGTACCCTTGACCCCTCTGCTCTTCCCTCCTCCTTCCTTCCTGCTGCCTGAGGCCACCTTGCTCTCTTGGCTCGACCTCCACCAGCTTTGCCAACTTCTTTGCCAGCCCCGGGTTCGCCGCCTCGGTGGCTATCTCCTTTGCAGCTTTTTCCATCAGGTCCTCAAAGGACAGGGGAGGCTTCCTAGTTAGGCGCATTTTGAAGAGGCTCTCTCGTAGCCCCACGGTGAAAGCCATCTGGAGGGCATACCCTGGCACCTCCTGGATGTTCTGGATCTCCTCCTGGAATCTGTCCATGTACTGGGCCAACGTCTCCTCGTGCCTCTGCTTGACCAGGAAAATGGACTCAGCATTCTTCTTCCTCTTCTTGGATGTGGAGAAGCGTAGCTGGAAGCTTCGGCTCAAGTCATCAAAGCTGTAAATGGAGCCAATCGGGAGCTGGTGGAACCAGTCCCTAGCTTTGTCTCTCAGGGTGGTGGCGAAGAGACGACACTTGAACGCGTCCGTCATGGGCCTGATGGAGACGGTATCCTCGAACCACTGTAGGTGCTGGACGGGATCATCCTTTCCGGTATAGAAAGTCATGTTGGGCTCCTTGAAGCCTTCCGGGATGGGAGCCGAGATGATCAGCTCGCTAAAGGGTGACCCCCCACTCGCCGGCTTCGCGAGCTTCGCTCGCGCGACTCCTGCTCCGAGCGAGACCCCACTCGTCGGGCTGGGAAAAAGCACTCGCTCGGCGAGGTCTCGCTCGCCACTCTCAGTCACTGGCTCCTTGCCTGGCCGACCCCCTGGAGCAACCTCTCCTGACCCCCCCTGGGCGAGCACTCCTTGCGACCCAGAAGGCGGTGTCTGGGGGGAGGGAGCCGAGCAGTCACCTCCCCTGGAGATGCCTTGGAGTAGCTCCATGATTCCCTTGATGGCCGTCATGAACTCTCCCCTTCCTACCACCTCACTTGGGATGTGAGACCCCTCATCGTCTCCACCTCCGAGGTCTCCTGCCATGAGATTTGGCTCAAGGACTTCTGTGCTGACCACTCTCCACGCTCACCGCACCAAAATGTTGAAACCGAAATCTTGAGGACAAGACTTGGTCTCTGTGGAGTTCGGGGTCCCTAAGAAGGGGTGGTCTCACACCTACTTCCCTCGAGCCAACTCTCTAGGCAAGAGCACTTAGATTTGGAAACGGACCAAGGGCTTAGTGGGGAGGTCCCGCCACATACCCGGAAGTTCCCTTGGAACTTCCCCTCCCAAGCCACTACTAAGCTTGGGCACCACTGGAGCCTCTCCTCACCCTCTCTAGAGAGACTTGCTGAGGAGGGAGAGAGAGGAGAGAGCTAGCTAAGAATGAGATCTCTAAAATGGTGCCCCCTTGGTCCTATTTATAGGTTTTTCGGGTTTGGACTGCGAATAGCCAAAACTGGACTGCAAATAGCCAAATCCCGCTGTTCTGAAGCGCTAAACGCAGACCGCTGGACTGCGAATAGCCAAATTTGGACTGCGAATAGCCGAGACGGGACGAGAAGGGACCTCCCTTGGGCGAAGGGGGTGCCTTACGGGGCTCGACGAGCTCCCTTACTTGGCGAGGGCGAGAGGGGGGGCACCCGCCCCTCCCCTCTCGCCTAACTTGGCGAGGGCGAGAGGGGGGGCACCCGCCCCTCCCCTCTCGCCTAACTTGGCGAGGGCGAGAGGGGGGGCACCCGCCCCTCCCCTCTCGCCTCTAACTCCTCCTCTGGTGAGAGCTACGGGGATTCGCCGGGCGATACCCAAAGGTCTTAAGACCCCTTGGGTCTAGTCGACACGTCTCGACGGCCCTCCATGCTGGGCCTCACTCGATGGATATGGGGGTTGTACAATAAAGTCTCTTTAATTTCATTCCTTGGGAAGATAAGTTAGTCGATTTGACATATCAGAAACGGCTATGAACTTTAATGCTGCAACGGCTAGATTAGTCAAAAGATATTGTATAATATATAAGAGAGCCGTTACTATAAATCATATTTTAGTCGAACTGACAGAGGTATAGAATTTCGTCGAACTCAGCTTTGCTTTCGTCGAGCTGGGCTTATCTTTTGATGTGCTAAGCAATTCTCTTTATATAAAATATACTTGATTTGATCTGAATAGATTTCGTCGATCTTGATTTATCTCGTCGACCTGCTGAGCTTTGATTTTCGTCGAACGCTGAGATTTAGAGAAAGCGTCGAGCGCTGAGGCTGATCGTCGAACGCCGGTAGCAGTTCGTCGAACGCAGATAGCAGTTCGTCGAGCGCAAGAAGACTTATGATAATTTTATCTTTTCTTCTCCGATTCGATCGCATTATATTTAATTAGATGTTGATCCTGACTCAAATCAAACCTGAGGTTCCAACAATATTCATATTCCAATTTTGAATAATCAGTATATTCCCAGAGTAAGATCAAGATGTTTTGTTAAAGACTACATAAATTTGCATTATTATCGGGTTGAAATATTCTTAAAACTCACTGATATCTACAACTACAAGAGCTTAACAACTGATTTGATGATGTGAGTGTGGAGTTACTTAATTGTATGACTTGCTTGAATCCAGTTAACTTGTTCGATTGTTTTGACAAGTAAAAGATGCTCAGACTTGCGGAGTTTTATCTTAATGACTTTTCAAGTTTGGAGTTGTTTATTTTGGATTTTCAACTCGACAACTTCAGTGTCTATATGAGAAGCGATGAGAGATTTTCTGATTTGAAATACCTAAATCATCTCTCTATGAAGCTTGTTGAAACTGATAAACATGTTGTTTATCATCAAATCTACAAGCTTTTGAAGTTTGTACTTATTTTTCTTGTGGCTATTGCAAGTGTGAAAAGAACATTCTCGGACATGAATTATGTGAAGAAAATGTGGCACAAGAGTATGAACGATCAAATGTTGAATGATTGTTTGGTTACTTTTATTGTAAGAGATGCATATTTGAACATATGCGATGATGATGTTATCGACCGTTTTCAAAAAATGAAGACTAGTCGTATACAGTTGTAAAAAAAATTTCGTATATTTGTATTTTCCAATTAAGACAATTAATATGCCCACTGGACAAAATTTTGAGAAATTGTTTTGTGCACCCATTCTAATTTTTTTGGATCCGCCATTGTGAATAAGGACTCAACCAATGCATCAATTAGCAAGTTGTTTTAAGTTCCTAAATTATTATCTAAATTAAGGAAATTATAGCATTTATAACTAATATATAGGTAAATATATTATAACTTATATTTAAAATATCTAAATGTTAGTTAATATAAATATAAGTTTATATTAAAACTTGTATAAAATGATGATGTCCATCGAATGATTTCACCCGTTGAATGCTCTCGTCGGCCAAATATTGTCGCCCGCCGAATGTTCGCCGCACAAAGGGGGGGCTCCGCGCACTACCATTTGTACACACACAGGGGCAGACCCACATAGAGCCGAGTGTGGGCGGGCGCCCACACTGATTCTGAAAAATGTTATTTTTCAATAGTAGATGTTACAGACACAAAATCAAAGTGATGATTTGGTCTTCCTAAGTTTGAATTGTTTCCTTATTAAGACATGCACGATTGGCAAGTTACAACTCATCAATGGATTCTCATGATTGTGTATTAATTAAGCACATGGATTACAATCTCTGTCGTTCAATATGAACATATTGTCGTTCAATATGAACAGATCTCAGCCGTAAAAGGAGAATCACACGGATTCAGGCATTTATTACATAGAATAAAATATAATATTCTCCCTCTCATGTAACCTATATAAATACTTTTTGATGTACAAGATTTGTCTATCAAGGAAAATAATATTTTCTCTTTTTCTCTTTTCAACTTGTATCAAAGCCATGACCGATCCTACCATGACAAGTTCTTCTCTATATTCCCATTCTTGTTTGTCTTCTTCCTCCATCCCACCCCCTACACCTACAACTACTTCCACTCTCTAATCTCTACCTCATGTTACTCACTTTATTAATATTAAACTCGGCAAAGGGAATTTTCTCGTGTGACGATCTCAGTTCCTCCATATCCTTAAGATTCATGATCTTGAGAGATATGTTGATGGCACATTGTCATGTCCTTCTCGACATCTCCCTCCCTCTGCAACAGATGGAGCCCTATTATCAATCATGCATACACCCATTGGATCAAACTGGATCAAATGTTGTTATGCTGGATCATCTCATCTCTTACCGAACTTGTAAATGGCTCATGTCGCCGGCCTCACTACTTCCCGTGATGTTTGGGTTGCCCTCGAGAGGATCTTTGCCTCGTCCTCTCAGGCTCGTGTGCAACAACTCAAGTATCAATTACACACTATTAAGATGGGATCAACCACAAAGTCTGAGTACATTCAATCTGTCAAGTCCGTCGTGGACAACCTTGCAGCAATCGTGCACCCAGTCACCGACTCCAATCTCGTATCTACCTACTCAGTTGTTTGTCTACCGATTACGACTCTTTTATCACTTCAGTCTACACTAGAGTCGACCCAATCTCCTTCGATGAACTAATTGGTCTCAAGCACAGTCAAGAAATTCACCGTGGATGTACCTTACTGTCATCCGACCCCACCGACCTCCTTTCACTGGCGCCTGTTGTGCACACAGCTACCCAATTTTTAATGTTGACTCTTCTCCACCTCCAGTTGAGCCTCGCTCCTGAAAGATGTCGACTCTTCTCCACCTCCAATTTAGCTCGCTCGTCTAGCGAAAGTCCTGGAAGGTGTCGACTCTTCTCCACCTCCAGTTGAGCTTCGCTCTTGGAAGGTGTCGACTCTTCTCCACCTCCAATTGAGCCTCTCTCCTGGAAGGTGTCGGCCCTTCTCCACCTCCATTTGAGCTCGCTCGTCTAGCGAATGGCCTGGAAGGTGTCGACTCTTCTCCACCTCCAGTTGAGCTTCGCTCCTGGAAGGTGTCGACTCTTCACCACCTTCAGTTGAGCTCGCTCGTGTAGCGAATGACCTAGAGGGTCTCGAATCTTCTCCACCTCCAGTTGAGCTCGCTCGTCTAGCGAATGGCCTGGAGGGTGTCAACTCTTCTCCATCTCCAGTTGAGCTTCGCTCCAGGAAGGTGTCGACTCTTCTCCACCTCCAGTTGTGCCTCGCTCCCGGAAGGTGTCGACTCTTCTCCACCTCCAGTTGAGCCTCGCTCCTGGAAGGTGTCGACTCTTCTACACCTCCAGTTGAGCTTGCTGGTCTAGCGAATGGACTGGAAGGTTTCAAATCTTCTCCACCTCCAGTTGAGCTCGCTCGTCTAGCGAATGACCAGGAGGGTGTCGATTTTTCTCCACCTCCAGTTGAGCTCGCTGGTCTAGCAAATGGTCTGGAAGGTGTCGAATCTTCTTCACCTTCAGTTAATCTCGCTCGAGTAGCGAATGACCTGGAAGGTGTCGAATCTTCTCCACCTCCAGTTGAGCTCGCTCGTCTAGTGAATGATGTGGAGGGTGTCGAATCTTCTCCACCTCCAATTGAGCCTCGCTCTTGAAAAGTGTCGACTCTTCTAGACCTCCAGTTGAGCTCACTCGTCTAGCGAATGACCTGGTGGGTGTCGTATCTTCTCCACCTTCAGTTGAGCTCTCTCGTCTAGCGAAGGTCCTAGGAGGGATATTGAGTGGCATATCGTCTAGTGCTCATCTCTCCGAACCACGGGTCCTCCATTATTTTTTTGAGCTCGTATCAAACCTGAAAAAAGCGGGGATTGTGTATAACTCATAATTCGTCGAAATCAGAAGAACTCTCCCACCTGGGGAGAGTACAGAAGAACTCTCCCACATGGGGCGAGTACAGAAGAACTCGCCCACCTGGGGCGAGTACAGAAGAACTCGCCCACCTGGGGCGAGTACAGAAGAACTCGCCCACCTGGGGCGAGTACAGAAGAACTCGCCCACCTGGGGAGAGTACAGAAGAACTCGCCCACCTGGGGCGAGTATAGAAGAACACGCCCACCCGGGATGAGTACAGAAGAACTCGCCCACCCAGGACGAGTACAGAAGACCTCGCCCACCCGGGGCGAGTACAGAAGAACTCGCCCACCCCGGGCGAGTACAGAAGAACTCGCCCACCTGGGGAGAGTACAGAAGAACTCACACACCTAGGGAGAGTACAGAAGAACTCGTCCACCTGGGGCGAATACAGAAGAACTCGCCTATCTAGGGCGAGTACAGAAGAACTTGCCCACCCGGGGCGAGTACAGAAGACCTCGCCCATCGCGGGGCGAGTGAAGAAGACCTCACCCATCGTGGGGCGAGTACAGAAGACCTCGCCCACCCGAGGAGAGTACAGAAAACCTCGCCCACCCGGGGCGAGTACAGAAGACATCGCCCACCCGAGGCGAGTACAGAAGACCTCGCCCACCCGGAGCGAGTACAAAAGACCTCTCCCACCCGGGGCGAGTACAGAAGACCTCACCCACCTGGGGCGAGTACAGAAGACCTCGCCCACCCGGGGCGAGTACAGAAGACCTCGCTCACCCGGGGCGAGTACAGAAGGCCTCGCCCACCCGGGGCAAGTACAGAAGAACTCGCCCACCTGGGGCGAGTACATTTCAGAAGGCGGGAGAAGCTATTCGCAGTCCATTTTGGATTTGTCTATAAATAGGATCCCAAGGCACAAGTAGAAAAGACCATCCCCCCTATGGTGGGCGAGTACACTGTCTTCCTCTCATTGGCTTTAGGAGGGGAAGTTCATATAGAATTCTGGGTATGTGGAGAGACCTCCTAGCTGCAGCACGCTGGTCTTGTTTATAGACAGTTCGGAGTTGTTCTTTATGTTCTCTAGCTTCTTATCACCTTGTCTCACGTGGGTCGATCACTAAACGAGTAGCCTTTTGTCACCTTCAAGTCTCGAACAGCTGAACCGGTATCCGGGTTTCAACACTTAGGGTCCTAATCAACCCCACATGCCCACTCCTTTCATGGTCGTGGTTGAGGATGAGGTCGCGATCGTGGTCCTGGACATGGCAGATCTCAACCTTCTTATCAGTCGTCAGGTGGACGACCACAATGTCAAATCTGCAATCGGTATGGGCACTACGCCCTCCAATGTCATAACCGATATGATGATTTCAATTCCTCATCCAACCTAGCGGCTCTAATACACCCAGCTGGTGCAACACATCATTTGATCCAAACTGGTATGTCGACTCTGGAGCTACTCATCACTTGACTGCAGATATGAACAACCTAGCTGTTCAAACTGAATACCAAGGTCCAAACACGATCCGCATGGGTAACGGTCAAGGTTTGCCTATCCACTCCTCTAGTTATTCTATCTTGAGTTCTCCATCCAACTCTTTTATCCCGCGTAACCTCCTACTGGTTCCCAATATCACCAAAAATCTTTTTTTCTGTTCATTGCTTTACTGTCGATAACTAAGTCTTACTTGAATTTCATCCTACTTTTTGTCTTGTCAAGGATCTCACCACCAGGAAAATTCTGCTGCAAGGCCATCTTAAGGATGGTCTCTACACGTTTCCACTGGGACAAAAGAGCCTGTCAACTTCTCCACAAGCTCTCCTTGGTGAACGTGTGTCGTCTTCCATAAGGCATGAACGCCTTGATCATCCCTCCAGACGCGCCGCCTCCAGTCTTTTATCTCAAAATAAGTTGTCAACTCTTCTTGATCGAGGGGGTCCTTTTGTTTGTACCGCCTGTCAGCAAGGGAAAAGCCACCGTCTTCCCTTATCGTTGTCTTCGTCTGTCGTCTCTGCCCCTCTCGAACTTATTCACTCTGATCTTTGGGGTCCATCTCATATTCCTTCCATCAGCGGTCATCGCTACTATATTAGTTTTGTTGATCACTACAGTAAATTTGTATGGATGTATCTCATGATCAATAAAAGAGAAGCTATTTCTAATTCTGTTCAATTTAAAGCCTATGGTGAAATTTTTTCTGACGTTCCATTAAAATTTTCCAATCTGAAGGTGGTGGTGAATACCAAAAATTTAAGTCTCTTTTATGCTCCCATGGTATTATTCATCATATCTCATGTCCTCACACTAGTGCTCAAAATGGAATAGTTGAACGCAAACATCGTAATCTCGTTAAAACTAGTCTCACACTCCTTGCTCGTTCTCATGTTCCATTCCAATATTGGTCATATGTGTTTCAGACGGCAGCATTTCTTATCAACTGTATGCCCTCAAAGGTTCTTCACAACCTCTCTCCTTTTCAAAAATATTTCAAAAATCTCCTGACTATCTCTTTCTACGGGTATTTGGTTGTGTTTGTTATCCTCACCTCCGACTCTATAACACTCACAAATTTGATTTTCGCTCTCTACAGTGCGTCTTCTTGGGGTATTCTGCTTCTCATAAAGGCTACCGATGTCTCCATCTTCCCACTGAACGCACTTGCATTTCTCGCGATGTCGTGTTTGATGAATGTATTTTTTTCCTTTCTCCAAACCACGCCTCGCCTTAACACTCCACAGCCTCCTACTTCTCATCCCATCCCAATTGGTCCCTTACCTCTTCTCACTCCACTCTCACAACAAGTAATCACTTCTATACCATCCATTTGTTCACCCAATTCTCCCTCTCCAGCGTCCCCTACTCGGCCCCTCCACAATACCACCCATTATACCCTCATCCTACTCCCTAACCACCACTTCGCCATCTCCATCCTCTCAACCATCTCCTTCCCCTCCTCCACCGCCCATTGTCGTCCAACCTCTATCTGCTCCCATCCGCACCCATCACATGATCACCCGAACTCAAGATAATACCCAGATTCCTAAAATCTCAGAGCTTGCTACCCGCTACCCACTTCCCTCATGTCTATTGATTAGTCTTTCATCCTCGTCGGCTGAGCGTACTTGCTACACACAGGCTTCTAGTGATCCTCGCTAGTGCCAAGCCATGGACACTGAGATGAATGCATTACTTCAAAATAGAACTTGGTCTCTTGTGCGTTATAGACTCGATATGAATATTGTCGGATGCAAGTGGATATTCAAACTCAAACAAAAACCAGATGACTCGGTCGAGATGTACAAAGCTCGTCTTGTTGCCAAGGGTGTTCACCATCAACCGGGGCTGGAATCTGGTGAAACGTTCAGCCTAGTTATCATGCCAACAACAGTTCGTACCGTTTGTAGCCTTGCAGTATCCAAAGGCTGGGCTTTACGACAACTTGATGTCAACAATGTCTTTCTCCAATGCTTCCTTAGTGAAACTGTATACATGGCTCAACCCTGGGGTTTGCTGATCCTGATAAGCCCACTCATGTTTGTAAACTCAACTGGAGCATCTATGGTCTCAAACAAGCTCCGCGAACTTGGTTCTCTGGCCTCAGTAGTTATCTCATTAGCATTGGTTTTATGGGCTCCAAATCAGATACATCCCTCTTCATCAAAAGGGCTGGCTCCAACATTCTTCTAATACTAATCTATGTTGATGATATCATTGTAACTGAGACTAATTCGTACTCAGTGGCTACACTCATCTGTGATATTGGCAAAGAATTTTCTCTCAAAGACTTGGGACCTCTTCACTATTTTTGTGCGTTGAGTGTACACGTACCTCCGATGGTCTCTTCCTATCTGAACAGAAATACATTCGCGATCTTCTGCTCAAACTACAACTCATGGATGGTGCCAAACCTGTCCGATCTCCAATGGCCACATCATGCAAGTTGTCCAGCGTTGGGACTCCATTGAAAGACTCATTTTGTTTCGCAGTACAGTGGGTTCCCTTCAGTACCTCATTTTTACTTGCCCCGACATTACCTTCTCCGTCAATAAAGTAGCACAATTCATGCAAACCCCAACAGAAGACCATTGGTGTGCAATAAAGAGAATTCTCAGATATCTTAAGTCCACCATTCAACATGGTATCTTTTTCTCTGCTCGGTCCAATAGATCTCACCGCCTACACCGATGCAGATTGGGATGGGTCTATTGACGATCGCAAGTCCACACATGGGTACTGCGTCTCTCTCGACATAAATCCTATCTCATGGAGTTCTAAGAAACAACGCACCTTGGCCAGATCTAGCACGGAATATCGTGGTATTACAAATGTTGCAGCTGAAGTCTTAGGGCTTTGATGGCTCCTTCATGAACTAGGACTTCAGATTCATCAACCTACAATTCTATGCGACAACCTTGGGGCCCCTGTGCAGCCAACGACATACCCTGGCCGCGACAGTGTCCCGACGCGACGACAATCCCACCACTCATAGTCTCACGAGCGCATGATCGCATTCTTAAGGGCATCGTGAGGGAGAGATTTTTGTATAATTAAATAAAAAATAGACGAGGAGATGATTGAATGAGGCCAAGGATTGTTTTGATGGTCCACATCATTACACAATTACACGGTAAATGAATATATGTATACTTATATATATACTAATATATAAAGATATCCCCCTTGTAATGGTGTGGACCATCAATGCAATTCTAGCCCTCATTCAATCATCTCCTCAGTTTTTATTTTTTATTTAATTAAATAAAAATCTCTTCCTGACGATGCCTCTGAGACCGCCGTTCTTTTGGGTCAGTTTAACAAGATTTTTTGCTCCATTGAGTTTAGACAAAAACGTTATAGTCATAAAACATGTATTTGGTATGACAACGGTTATGACCAACAAAAAAACTATTTTTGAACATAAAAGCGGATGGAGCTCCTTAGGTGAGGTCGGGCTTTCAAAGTCGCCACAGCTGCGCCAAACGGACTCTTAATTTCGTAGGAAAGTAAAAGAAATCTTTAGAGCAGACCTCGACTGCTAGCAGCACCAACTTTACCTCGTCCGATGATCCTTTCATTTGCTTTTTTTTTAAGTAATCACACGATGTTGATTGGCATGCCAAGATTAAAATAATAAAAAAACACTATCACTCGATTAGTATTCATGATTAAATATTATACATGACTTATTTCAACCCATCTATACATGACTAAATTGAACATGATCTTTTTTGTAAACAACTCTAATTATTTATCATAGATTCAAATAATTTTATTTAGAAAATTATTATTAATGAGATATAAAATTATTGTATGTGATTGTTATTTACAGATCTATTTTGAATACGTACAAATTATTTTATTAATTTAAAATTAAAAAAATTATTTAAAATTTTGCTTTTTGATTAAAATTTCGTTGAGCGGATAGATAGTTAAACTTAAAATAGGGCTGCACATAACAATCGTCTTATTTTAAATTAGGATTTAAAATTTGGGATAAGAAGGAAAGAAAGAGCATGAAACAAGTAAAAAAAAAAGAATAATAAGTAAAAATTAAAGGGCGGATATTTAAATTGAGAATAAACATGACATTTGAAACTCCATTAAACTTAGTATTTACAGAGCGATAACCTCTGCTACTCCGGCGGAGAATTAAACAGCGGCGAGCACTCCTGTCTCTGAAACCGCTGCTGCTTCGCAATGAATTCTTCTATCGTGCGCCGGAACTGCTCGCCGTCATCCTCTCCCTCCGAATCCCCTCTATCCTGGGCCGAAATTGCTTTTCTACTCCGCCGCGAAACCAACGTCTCCGATCGCCGGAGCTTCCCCTCCTCCCGAACCCGCTCAAATTTCTCCGACCGGCTGCGATTTAAAGCACAAATCTCCACGCAGAGCGGCTTATCCTCGCACACGAGCTCCTCCATCGGCTCCAAATTCGGCGGCGGCGGCGGGTGAGACACCGGGAAGGAGTTGAATTCAGAGGAAGAGGAGTTTTGGCCGGATTTAGCGAACAGGAGGAGGATAATGGCGTTTCCGATCAGGAAGACGAAACCGGGTCTGACCAGGACGGCGGCCGCCCGGCGTAGGAAATCGCAGTGGTTCTTTGGACTTACCGGAAAATAGAATGAAGAGTGGGAAAGAAGGAGAAGAGCGGCGGCGGCCTTGAGGTAGGGGAGAAATCGTCCGATATGCCGGAGACGGCGGCTGCGACGTGTCGCGGTTTCCTTGTCGGTCTCCATCGGCCGATTTGAAGATCGGAGATCGGTTTGGAGGGCGAGAGGAGGGAGGTTTTTGGGTGAATTTTTATGAAGTTTAGGTGACGGGGAACAGTTTTATACAGGTTTTGAGTAATGGCCTAATGGGCAGTTGGGAAGAAATAGAGAGAGAGAGAGAGAGCGCGATGTTAAACGTAGGTCGATTTTGGCTATATGCAGGTCACGGTTTTTTAAAAAGATGGATAGTAAATGCAGACCGATTTTGGCTATATGCAGACCACAGTTTTTTTTAAATGTATATTTTTTTTTTCAACCTGCAGGTCATAGAACTAGACTTATACACACCGTCATCGCCCACGACCAGTGCAGCCGCCGGACGAGATCGAGTTTCCTCTCTGATCTCCTCTCCCTCCTCCGGTGACTCCCGCCAGTGATCCTCTCCGGTCGACCACCTCCTTCCCTTCTCCGGTCGGTGAGCTCCTCTCTTCCTTTGTACCTTTTTTTTTTTTTGAAAAGGCTCCATTTATCCAAAATGATGTAAATTGTGCTATGCATCTGATTTTAATTAAAGGATAATGCTTTGTGCATAAATAAAGCCCGGTATTTTTGTGATTTTACACGTCTTTTATTGATTGCCTTGAAAGGGGTGGTCACAGACATATTTTTTGTGATATATAGAATCAAAATGATTATAATGTATTTTGTTGGACTATTATTGTGGGTCAAATAGACTGCAAAAATGTATTTATTTAGCTTTTATGAATGCTATATTTTGCTTGTTGATTTATTTAAGAAAATATTTTTGTAAATATAAAATTTGGCATGCATATATCCGCGGCCTGCATAAAGCCAAAAGCAGACTGCATATAACATTGCTCTATATATATCTCTACCATATATAAAGAAAAATTATGGCATGCTAATAGCATGAGTTCGAAATTCCAACAAATAATATAGACCATCAGATCTGTCTCAGTAATTCAACCACCATCGGATTTAAACCTTTTAATTTGTACACTCTCTCTCCAAATTTTCGTAGTTCTCGTAAACCTATAGTAGTAAGGTGCCCTAAACATATATTTTCGTCGGGCTCCTACCCTACAATGGAAAATTATCATTTTACCTAAAAAATTAGACCAGGTGAAACCGGGTCTACATATAAAATATTTACACGTCTTTTATTGATTGCCTTGAAAGGGGTGGTCACAGACATATTTTTTGTGATATATAGAATCAAAATGATTATAATGTATTTTGTTGGACTATTATTGTGGGTCAAATAGACTGCAAAAATGTATTTATTTGACTTTTATGAATGCTATATTTTGCTTGTTGATTTATTTACGAAAATATTTTTATAAATATGAAATTTGGCCTGCATATATCCGCGGCCTGCATAAAGCCAAAAGCAGACTGCATATAACATTGCTCTATATATATATATATCTACCATATATAAAGAAAAATTATGGCATGTTAATAGCATGAGTTCGAAATTCCAACAAATAATATAGACCATCAAATCTGTCTCAGTAATTCAACCACCATCACATTTAAACCTTTTAATTTGTACACTCTCTCTCCAAATTTTCGTAGTTCTCGTAAACCTATAGTAAGGTGCCCTAAACATATATTTTCGTAGGGCTCCTACCCTACAATGGGAAATTACCATTTTACCTAAAAAATCAGACCAGGTGAAACCTGGTCTACATATAAAATATGCACGCCGGTCTACATATATCGCCAGCCCGACCTGCATACAGGCCCACCCGCTCTACATAGCCCACCACATTTCAAATTTCAAATAAGCACTCATATCCTACTACTTAAACACGAAAAATATTTCTATTCTCACAATGTGGGACTAAAGGCTTAGCATATTAGTTTTGCGCTTGCAGTTATTCGCAGACCAACATTTTTATTCTCAGTTTTTTTGATTTTTGAGGTCTAAATGTATGTTATTTGAAAAAGTGATTAACATCAAAGTTGTAGATCTCATGAGATCTACAACTTCTATGTTGATCACTTTTTGATTTCAAGTCGTTTATGCCCCCGATTTGGGCCTCGAAAAAAATCGACGTGACTTCTTTTGGGGCCCAAATCGTGCCTCTAAACGGCTTCAAATAGAAAGTTGATCAACATGAAAGTTGTAGTTCTCGATGAGATCTACAACTTTCATGTTGATCACTTTTTCAAATAAGATATATTTGGACCTCAAAACTCAAAAACAATATTCACGCTAAAAAATTCTTATTTAGCTCGAGTGTATACTAGTCCGTCGGGGGCGGGCGAAGCCCGTCGTCTCCCGCCGGATACTGTTGTGGTTGGTACTAGGGGGCGGAGCCCCATGTTAGGGGCGGGCAAAGCCCGCATGGAGAGGTGCGTACTGTACTGTCGCGCGGGGCAGTAGGGGCGAAGCCCCGTGTCGGACACTCGTGTATATATATATTAAATATATTTATCCGTCGCTAAGCCCATGGGCCAACTGCAATTGTGAGTTATTAGCCCAATTAGATCAAGTAAAGCTTTATTGGGCTTCACAGGCCGACTTCGGATGCATATTTGTGACATCTGGATCTGTTTGTTTGGGCGTTTTGGGGGCTTTACAAGCCGCTCCTTTAAAGCATGGCTCAAAAACATCATTTGAAGCTTTTTTTGATCTTAGGCTGCATTTGGCGCGTTTGTTCGTGAATGTCCGACCTCACCTAAGTATCTTCGTCAACTTTTATGTTCATAATTAGTTTGCTTCTTTTGTTAGGGGTCATAAATAACTATTGTCTTGCCAAACATGTTTTTTATGATTGGGGCGTTTTTGTCCAAGCTCACCGGAGCAAAAAAACCGCGCCAAACGGAGCCTAAGGCCACTCCATTTTCTTCGCTCTCACTCCCACCGCCCAAACAAACATATCCTCTATGCATAGTTTGCCAATGAACAAACATATCCTCTATGTCCTTTTAGGTTACGGTACGCGCAGAGTTTTATTTTTGAACATGTTTGCAGGTCGTACACCCTAACTTATCTCCGCACATGGAGTGCAGACATTCATGTGCGGCGGGTTGTTGAGGTGTGGTCTTGAACCCGCGACCTCCTAATTAGAGGGACTTAACGCCGGCATCCACCACCAGTTGAGATGCAGCTCAGTTGGTGATGGAGGCCGGCGCTAAATCCATCTACAACACCCCACCTTAACAACCCGTTCCTGCATATGGACCGAGCTCCGTGTGCGGAGATGAGTTGAGATGTACGGTCTGCAGGCTTGTTCAAAAATGAAACCTTGTGCGGTTATCGCAACGGATGCTTAGTGGGACCTCCAGTGTGCGACAAAGGGAGTGCCTAGGAGGCTAGGACCGTCCAATATTATATTATTTTATCTATTGGTAGTAGTTTTCTCTGTGTGTTATATTTTATTTTATTTAGTTAAATTTTAATTACTTTATTTTAAGATCTAATTAATTACTTTATTTTATTTTATTTAGTACGGGTCCCCCTTATTAGTTGAACATCAACAGATCAATAATATATTGTTCCATTGATTTTTTCGAGTATGTTTGTTTGGACGGTGAGAGTTAATGCTTTATTTGGCGTGGTGTTTGGAGTAAACGCGGTAGACAAATAGGTGCCGGTGGCATTTGCTCCCGCCGGACAGCAGGAAAGCCCCGCAAATCGTTGTTTTTTTTCCAACCGCCGGCTTCACCTGCCACCGCCACGCCCTAAATCGGTGGGAATGGGACGGCAATGAAGCTATGAGAAATGAAGACGGGTGCGTGTGATGTCAAGAAAGACTAAAATAGCGTTTCGAAGCGTGGAGGTGAAAATTGACGGGTCACTAAACGATTTTTTTAGCATGACAAAAGGATTCGTTATAGCACCTTTAATTAGAAGAGGAAAAGATAAAAATAAAACAACTGCGGAGAAATACAAGAATATAAGGCTGGGATAGAGTGGCGGGAGCGTCATCGCACCGGGGCGATATCCTCCTGATCTGCTGCACGCTCCGCCCACCATTGTCGCCATCCCTTGAGGGCAGTCGTGTCAGTGTACTTCAATCGTACGCTCATGGGGGGGATACGAGTGGCGGGAGTGTCTTCGCACCGGGGCAATGTCACGTCCGGGATACTATCATTCGTGTATGTGCGCGAGAGTGTGTACACACATATAATCAGGATATTGCTATAAAATCATAAAGTTCTTCGATGCGTTCAATCAAGCGAAAAATTCCTAACCAACACATGCAACATTAGTAATAGGAGACAGAACAATTTTATAAGTACAATTATTTGTAGCCGGTGTGAGGTGCAATAATATTATAACAAATAGTGGTTCTAGGTACCCTAAATATTTGCCTTGAATGATAAATAAAGAGTCAACTACCAAGATTATTATTGTAGGGCGCTGCTATTAGCACCGCAGTTTTGACTAGTCGCACCGTACTTTCTCCTAATTTTTTGTGTCTTTTAGAAATACGCCTGTACATGCATTTTTAGGAAAATTGTCCAACACGAAAATTATCCAAAAGACGCAAAAAATAGGAGAAAGTGCGGTGCAACTAACCAAAACTGCGGTGCTAATAGCAGCGCCCTTATTGTAAACTTCATCCCTGTCATTTCTCCTTTAATAGGGCTCCGAGATTTGCCAGACTTTTGGCTCCGAAGAGATTTGACTTGTCGAATAAAATAACGCGGGTAGCAACAACTCTCGTCAAACTTGAATCGAGTCTAGATTAAGTCATGCTAGCTCGGGATGTGATCTTTATGTATATGTATCAATGTAACAAGGAATGAATGAAAAGATTTACTTACACATGCATAATTAATGCATAATAAGAAGCTAAGATCACAAAATTTACATTATAACCATCTCAACAAACTTCCCATTTAAAAATTTCGATAACTTTCAATAACTAATTTGCTTAATCAGCAGATGTCGGATATCAGGTTCATACAGCTTTGAATTGATATGCGGGATTACAAGTGACATATCTAAGATAATTTAGAATGTACTTCAAGTTTTTCCTCATTTTGAGTGGACTAATTCAACCTAGTCGTCTCGATGAAACACGTGCATCAATTTGAGTTTATTTAGATCTCCTGCGAGCGCGCGTCAAATTTAATTTGAGTTTATCACACTCGGTCATGTTTGGCCGTTTGAAAACAGAGCATGCACAAAGCCACGTAAAAGGGAGAAATAATTAGGTCCGCCGATCGAACCTAGAACAAGATCCCCACCAATGAGATGCAGCTAAAAGCCAGAAAATTGTGGGGTCCGCAGTGCACAGCAAATTTGGGCATCATGGGCCCCCACAAATTTGAGTTTTCATTGGTTCCATGGAGCTTACTTTAGGTCCAATGGGCGGACAAATTTTTTTCCATAAAAAGTCGGGATTCAGAAACTCGAAGGTTGCAGCAGCTTGGAAGTGGTTGGGACAGATTCATGTTCTTCGTGTGAATACGGAGGACTTCAAGGTGCCAGATTTTCATCAGGCACACCAATGTCGATTTCTCTGTCGAACCTCCCAAACCCTCTAAGAGCTGGATCGATACTGTTCGGCCTATTAGTCGATCCAATAACAATAACATGTGCGCGAGATTTGATGCGTCCTTCTCTGGTTCTTCAAAAGCCTTTCTGCGATTGCTCTCACTATCTCCGGCCAATTTAGACTTATAATCTCGGGGCCATTGATGCAAAAGAAGAAGGTCGTAGGTGGCTTAACACAACCTGGAGGACCTTAGAGCAAGATGCTCGTAGGCGGCTTAACACCAATTGATTTGACGAGCAGGGGATGTCTAAGAGGAAGCTCTACGAGTTCTCGGATTTGAGCCATTTGTTTTCTAACACCGTCGACAACGTCATAGCCAACCTCGTCCAGCATATTCTATGCTGCGTGAGACGAGGGAAAGGTGATGGGGCGTGCACGAACGAAGAATGCAGAAGAAACTGCTATGGCGGGGCTAGGGTGAGGTCCACTAAAAATTGGATGGAAAGAATGAAGTGCGACTGATTTCATAAAAAGAAAAAGTTAGTTGAATCGAAGTCTACTACAATTGATTCGACTCAATTTGAGTCTGATTCAATTTAACTCGAATCATATTTCGAGTCAATTTCGAGCCTGCCCCGAATCGCTCGAAATATGATTCGAATCAGCTTGAATTAATTAAAATATTATGTGCATATTAATATATTATTATTTTAAAATTAAAAACATTGAAGTCTAAACCTAAAATAAAGGATTGAAGTCTTAAAAGATTTCATTCTCAATTTCAAGCCAACTAAATTTAATTTCGAGCCGACTTGGAATTAAAAAAATGCTCAATTTTGAGCTGGCTCAGAATCGAGCCATTTCGAGTCGAGCCAACTCGACTCAAAAATAATTTCAATTTTGAGCCGAGTTCGTCTCAAAAATTGAGTCCAACTCGAAAATTTCAATTTCGATCAAAACCAGAATCGCTCGAACTCAACTTGAAATCAGCTCTACGTGATAAAGGCCTCGCGACGGCGGACCGCCCCGCACGGTCACAGCCGCCGCCCGTTTGGTGGAGCAGCGATCCCGCAGCGGGATCCGCTTCGCCCCTAAAACATCCGTTGATTTCATCCGCGGGAATAAGCGGAGCCGAACGAGGCCAAAATGAACAGAGAACACGCTTTAAGTCACCGTCAATCCATGATTCCATTTGAAAAAATGATGCACAAGGACCATCCCAAAATCAGAGTTCATTATGCATCGATCTTGTACAAAGAAACATCGTAGATATCATACATTGCAAAATTAATAGAGTAACTAAAACAGACAGGGAGCGAGCAATAGTAACACTTATAGGCTCCGTTTGGCGCTGCGTTTTTGCTTCCATAGAATGTATGTTTGACATGACAACGGTTACGACAGCCACCAAGAAAATAAAACTAGATGTGAACATAAAAGTGGACGGAGTTACTTACGTGAGGCCAGGTGTTCACGAACGACGGTTCGGGGCCGTCACCGCCGCACCAAATGAAGCAATTGAGCAACTCAGAAACAGTAAATTAGAAGTTAGACCCAGAAATATAGTTAATAGAGGCATACAGCAACAATGACAGTAAAAAAGCACTAGGTATAGCATCAAAAATAGTCGAGGCTCCGGGGGAATAGAAATAGTCGAGTACTAGAGCGATAAACCTAAGACATACACTCCTCACATTTTGCTAAGGAATGAAATGCGAGAGCCCGAAAATCATCAAACAATTCACAGAGGAGCCTGGGAGGCATTAATAGAAACAATGTAAGATAAGTCGTAATTTGTCGAAGGATAGAGGCGAGAGAAGTAGACGGCGAGGGAAACTAGAGAAGAACCCGCAAAAGTAATGGGACTAGAAGAGAATGTCGACCACAGAGGAAATAAATCCATAAGCGATAAGCCAGAAGTGAAAGTGGAATCGAGAGACCGCTATCGACAGAAAAGAAGAAGAGAGGTAGCAACCATAACACGATAGATTAGGTCGAGGAGGGCAGGAGAACTAGACCTTCTCATTGCGTTTTCTTCGCCCAAATCGACATGTTCTTCGCCCAAATCGACATGTCAAACGACATCTACAACATTGTTTCTGTCATTTCATTACTATTTTGCATTCCATTTTCTACCTGCACTTCAAACAAGACGAGAACATCCATCATAACTATTCGCCAGCAACTGTCAGCAACCAAGAAGCTCCTCTATCCAAATTTCAAAAAACTAACAGCATACAAGTCAAACAATACGGTCCAATACGACTTGAAACCAAAACCTTTGTTCACGGCTCCTCTCCAAGTCTCAGTAATTTACTGTTTCCCATAGTTTTATAACAGGAACTCCACAGAATAGTTTTCAAGAAGAAAAGTTCGCTGCTGGTCAATACAAATTGATTACATTGAACTCAAGCTCAAGTGCTCTAGCCTAACCCAAGGTTGATCGAGCTGGGAGTAACTCTTGAACTCATGCCAACAACAATCTCTAAAAACACGAGAAATTCAGATACAATCATTGAGGAGGACAACTCTCAATGTATTATTCTTGTCTAACCTAAGACTGCTTATCATTCATTAGATTATTTCAACGAGATATCTAAAGTTACCGCTAGGTTAGACACTCGTGATAGTTACCATTCACATTTTGAAAAAACTTAGGCTCAATTTGGTGCGGCGTTTTTGCTCCGGTGTGTTTGCATGGCAACGGTAATGACCCACCACGAAATTTTGAACATACAAGTGGATGAAGTTCCTTAGGTTCGGTCGGACTTTAACAAACGATGGTTCTTAACCACCGCGTCCGCAGCCACCACCGCCCTGCCAAAGGGAGCCTTAAACATAAAGTTCATGAGATCGATGCTGTGCTACATTTGGTCCCTCTGTAACCAAATCTTTTGAATTTTCTGAATTCCCAAATTTTTTACTTGTAAGGTAAGCAGAAGGACCCACTAATAAGAACATTGCAGTGGCAGTCGTGAACACGGTGGTTACAAACCGCCGTTCGTGAACGCCCAGCCTCACCTAAGGAAATTCATCCCCGTTTATGTTCAAATCTAGTTTTCTTTTCTTGGTGGCGGTCATAATTGTTGTCATGCAAAACATATATTTTTGCAGCCTCTTGCAAAAATGCGGTACGGTTTGCCTACATTTCACCCTAGTGGTGGGACCCTTCCCCGGACCCTCGCTGCGCGTGGATGCCTTTGTGCACCGGGCTGCCCAATGGCATTTTTTCCAAACTCACCGGAGCAAAAACGCCGCGCCGAGCCTGAAGTTCTAACATCATTTTACCTTGACAAGAGTTACAATCCCCTAAGGCCATCTTATAGCATCTATCAGTGAGACAATTTGTGAGTATGGAGCCACTACTCTAGTGCTGTTGTGGTCTCCTGTAAAACTAACTGTATAGCTTAGATTCATCTACTGCTGCCCGTGGACAATACATTTTGAGGTCAACCACGTAAATCTTATGTTATGTGTTGTTTTTCTCTCTCATTTTTTGCTTGATTTCCTAACAAAAGTCAAATTGAGACGGGCATAACATAATTCCTCTTATCTTTCAACTCTACATTTTTTAATCAAATAAGGAATGTAATCTCAGCCATGAGGAACAAATTAAACTGTGTATTCCTGCAAAGTTTTGAATGGCATAGACATTAGGAGCAGATGACTTAACTAACAAGATAGACAATTTCAACAGGAAATACAGAGCAACAAAAAGATGACAGAGAAGAGGTAAAGAAAAAAAGAAGAAGGATTAGCTCAACTATTTTTTGCCTTTGCCTTTGGATGAAGCGGCCTTCTTCTTCTGTGGGAGGATAATTTCGCCCTTGAGGACGGGGATCTCCATGAGGTCGGTAAGCTGACCGTACTTCCTCCGGAACTTCTCCACCTGGTCGTCATCGGCGAGGAGGGAGCTGCGGCTGCCGAGGTAAAAAGGATGATTGCCTGACCACACGTCCACAGAATACTCCTTCTGCGTGCCCCCCGTCGTCATCGCCAACTCGCCGTTGCAGAACACCTTAGCGTCGACGTAGAACTCGGGGTGAACTCCGTCCTTCTTCCGGCAGCTCCAGCGTCCAAACTCGCCGCCCGGAGTCGGCGCCTGAAGCCGTTTATGGAGATCGGAACCATCGTAATCGGGGGAAATTTTATAGGGCTTAGGGAGCGACAGAATTAGGGTTTACGTACCTTGAAGGGTTTCTTGGATTTGACGGCGGCGGTGTTGATGCTCGGCATGAAGGGAGTTGAGAGAGACAGTGCCATTGTTTGTTAGCCTCCTACGCCTCTTCCGTCGATTGCTTGTGCAAGCTTATCGTCCATCCGTGCCTCAGCTAATGTTTGCTTCTAATTACAGGAATACCCCTCTGGGCTTTGGAGGCATGCATGATGATGGCGGATTATTTTGAAAAAGATCTCCATTGGAAATATAGGTGTCCAAAAAATCGGGCCCGGTGGCCACCTTGGGCCCGACCCGATAAAAGCCCAGCTAGGCCCAGGCCCGGGCTAGCCCGCCCAAGGCTCAGGCCGGGCTCTGGGGTTCTAACAGGGCCCCCATATTAACTAACAGTTCGGCCCGGGCCAGGCACGGCTAAGCCCGGGCACCGGGCCTAGCCTGGGCTTGCAGCAGGCCTGACTCCAGGCCCGGGATTTGCTAATCCCGCTACAAGAAATCCTGCCGCCTGGCAGGAAATCCTGCCGCCTGGCAGGTTTCCTGCCGCCTGACAGGATTTCCTATTTGGAAATCCCGCCAGGCGTAGGAAATCCCGCATATAGGCGGGAAGATGGGATTTCCTATAGGCGGGATTTCTGAAGTCGGGCCCGGCCTGGCCCGCCTTGGGGGCCTAAGCAGGCCCCCTCAAGGGGAGGGTGCCCGAGCCCGGCTAAAGCTTGGCCCGGGCCCAAGCCCAGATGCCAAAAGCCCGGGCCTGCCGGGCTTTTTGGTCAGGACTAATTGGAAATAGGTGTTCACAAAAAAATTGGTCCTAACCGGTCCGGTTGGGACCGGCTAGGGACCGGTCCCAGTTAGGACCGATCTGGTCCCGAACTCCCAGAGGTCCCTAGGAGTCTCCATTTTCTCCTCAAAGACCGATCCTGGACCGGGACCGCTAAAAGACCGGTCCGGACCGGTAGACCGATCTTTTACCGGTCCTAGGATAGGACCGGTAAAACAGCTCTTAAAAGAGCTGTTAAATAAAAGAGCTGTTTTAACAGCTCTTTTAAGAGATGTTTTAACAGTTCTTTTAAGAGATGTTTTAAACAGCTTACCTGACCGACATCAATTATTATTGCTGGCCTACTGCAGTAGCAGGGCTGCTGCAGCCTGCACCAGCCTAGGGCCTAGGCTGTACAGCCCAGGCCAATTTAAAAAATAATTTTTTTTTTAAATACCCCCCCCCCCCTCCATTCCCCTCTCAATCACACTCTCTCTCCTATCCTATCAGCCCCCTCTCTCACATTTAAAACGCTCCTATCAGCCGAACCCCTTCCTCTCTCTCTCAATCACTCTCTCTCAATCACCCTCTCTCACTCAGGCTTCGTTTGGCTCGGCTTATTCGCTCCGGTGAGTTTGGACAAAAATGTCATTGTCATAGAATGTATGTTTGGTGTACAACCCTCATATTTTTCGAGTCGGTGTGACCCGACGCAAGTGAGGGGGCTCGGTGGAACGACCCGTCAGAGATCGTGAGCATCGAAAAGAGAAGGCCCGGGGGGGGGCAAACCTCCTTGGACGAGTGGACCTTGGGTCCACTCGCCCAAGGCCCCCGGGCGAGTGGACCCTTGGTCCACTCGCCCAAGGACCCGGGCGAGTGGACCACTGGTCCACTCGCCCGAGTGGGGGGGGGGGGGGGGGGGGGGGGGGGGGGGGCGAGTGGACCTTTGGGTCCACTCGCCCAGTGTGGGGGGCGAGTGGACCCAGGGTCCACTCGCCCCAAGCCTGCGGGCGAGTGGACCACTGGTCCACTCGCTCGGGGGCGGGGGGACCTTGTGTCCACCCGCCCGGGTGGCTGGGCGAGTGGACCCATGGTCCACTCGCCCGGAAGGATGAGTGGACCGTAAGGTCCGCTCGGCCAGCTCGGGGGGTGGACCTTGGTCCATCCACCCGACCCCCCCCCCCCCCCCCCCCCCCGCAAAGGGGGGGAGTGGACGTCTCATCCTCCACTCGCCCCCCATCTCGGTTCAGTCGTTCGGGTTCGTAATTGGGCTGCGGATAGCAGAATTTTGGCTATCCGCAACCCAATTTTTGGGAAGTCTATAAATAGACCTCCATGGGCACCTTGGGAAGGGTTGTTGGTATCCCCCTTTCTCGCGTGTGAGCAAGCACTACCCCTCCCCACCCCCTGTCATTGAAGGTGGACGTTGAGGTGGTCCTTAGTGCCCTCCAAGGTGCCCATGCTCAGCATTGGTTTGGGAGGGAAAGTTCCATGTGAGCTTCCGGGTGTGTGGTGGGACCTCCACGATGTAGCTTAAGGGGTCCGTTCGTGGACTTAAGTATTCTTCATCAGCAAGTTTCTTCAGTTCTTAGTCATCGGTCAAGGGCCTAGCTTGGGTCAAGTAAGGGTCAGCTGCATCCCCCTTTCGAACGCTGAGACCAGTTCTCTGGTTTCAACATTCTGGTGCGGTGAGCGTGGAAGCAGCTGGTTCGGAAAGCCTTGAGTAAGTCCCATGGCTGAAGGCGAAGAATCAAAGATCTCACCTCCTCCCGGTAAGCCGCAGCCGTGGACATGGGAGGAGGAGGAAGAGAAGACAGATCAGGTCTCGGATGATAAGACCAAGTTGGAGGTGGCAGAGGAGGTGAAAGAGAGGGAGGTCGTTAGTGGCAGTGGGAGGCCTGAAAAGGTGCGAATCAACGGAAAGCTGAGCGAGCAGGACCAGGAGAGGATACAAAGGTGTGTCCAATGGAATGCGGACATCTTCGCATGGAGCGCTGCAGAGATGCCGGGTATTGATGCGGATGTGGCATGTCATCGCCTCAACCTTGACTCAAGCATCCGCCCCATTCGACAGAAGAAGAGGAAGGTGCCGACTACCCTCGCCGGTCCGATCCGTGATGAGGTAAGGAAGTTGCTGGAGGCGGGGTTCGTGGAGGAAATCCAATATCCGGGATGGGTTTCTAATCTGGTGATGGTGAAGAAGGGGGACGGGAGGTGGAGAATGTGCGTGGACTTCTCCCTGTTAAACAAGGCATGTCCCAAGGATTGCTATCCCCTGCCCCGGATTGACGCGCTAGTGGACTCAACGATCGGCTTCCCGGTGATGAGCTTCCTGGATGCGTTCTCCGGCTACCATCAAATCCGAATGCATGCACCCGATGTAAAAGATGTTTCTTTCATCACGGACGATGGGTGTTATTTCTATAAGATGATGCCTTTTGGACTGAGGAACGCAGGAGCAACCTACCAAAGGATGATGGATCGAGTCTTCAAGGAGCAGAAAGGGCGCAACCTAGAGGTCTATGTGGACGACCTGATGGTAAAGAGCAGGGACGTGGAGTCTCACCTGCAGGACTTGGAGGAGACTTTCGCCACCCTTCGGAGGTTCAAGATGAGGCTCAACCCATC
Source organism: Dactylorhiza incarnata (assembly GCA_033032865.1). Taxonomy (NCBI): domain Eukaryota; kingdom Viridiplantae; phylum Streptophyta; class Magnoliopsida; order Asparagales; family Orchidaceae; genus Dactylorhiza; species Dactylorhiza incarnata. The sequence goes on along the minus strand of JAWHQI010000044.1, from coordinate 3,693,756 downwards.
TAAGTGCGTCTTCGGAGCAAGACGAGGGAAATTCCTGGGTCATCTCCTTACCCCGGAAGGGGTCGAGTCAAACCCTGACAAGGTCAAAGCCATCCTGGAGCTGGAGTCGCCGAGGAGTGCGAAAGAGATCCAAAAGTTGACAGGGAAGTTGGCGGGGTTGAGCCGATTTCTCTCCAGAGCCGGGGAGAAGTGTTCCTCATTCTTCAGAGCCCTGCGCCAGAGTCAGAGGTTTGAATGGACGTCGGAATGCGAGAAGGCTTTTCAGGCATTGAAGGAACAGCTGACGCGAGCTCCTTTGCTCCAAGGACCGAGAGAGGGAGAAGACCTTTTTCTCTACCTAGGGGTGGGAGTCGAGGCAGTCAGCTCGGTCCTGGTCCGGGAGGAGGGAAAGAAGCAGCTGCCGATCTACTACGTTAGTCGGGTCCTGAAAAAGGCGGAGCTCAGGTATCCCGTCCTGGAGAAGCTGGCCTTCGCGTTAATCGTCTTAGCCCGGAAACTTCGTCCCTATTTCCAGGCTCATTCGATCAGAGTGATAACCGACCACCCCCTCTGCAACATCATGGAAGGAGTGGAGCACTCGGGAAGATTGGCAAAGTGGTCAGTCGAGCTTAGCGAGTTCGATATCATCTTCGTCCCCCGGCTATCAATGAAAGCGCAGGCGGTGGCAGACTTCCTAGCAGACTACGTGACCGAGGTGGAGGGGTCGGAACCCGCCGGGTTGGTGGCATGGGAGCTGTTCGCAGACGGGGCATCAGGGAAGAATTCCCTCGGCGGAGGGGTGATCCTGGTCAGTCCACAGGGGACAAGGATCGAGCAAGCGATCGACATCCGATTCTCGGTGACTAACAACCAGGCCGAGTACGAAGCAGTGGTGGCTGGGCTGCGTCTGGCGAAGGAGCTGGGAATCCGGGATGTGAAAGTTTTCACGGATTCGATGGTGGTAGCTTCACGAGTTCGAGGAGAGTTCGAGGCGAAGGAGCCGACCCTCCAGAGGTATTTGATGAAAGTCAAGGATCTCATCGGGGGGTTTCGTACATTCTCCATCCAACACATTCCAAGAGAGGAAAATGCCCGAGCCGATCAGTTGGCAAAGTACGGCCCTCACGCAGGAGGAACGGTGACCGAACTGTTCCGCCCATCCATCGAAGAAGGGCAACTGATGGAAATCGATCAGGTGGCCTCGTGGGTGGACCCGATCCTTACCTTCCTGACCTCAGGCAGGTTTCCGGAGGGGGTCCCAGATAAGAGGCGGTTCAGGTACAAATCGGCATACTACCTAATCCAAGAAGGGAGCTTGTATAGGAAGACCCTAACTGGTCTCCTGGCAAGGTGCATGACGGAGAGTGAAGTCCCGAAGGTCCTGGAAGAAATCCACTCCGGAGAATGCGGAAGTCACTCCGGAAGCCAAACCTTGGAGAAGAGGGTATTGAGACAGGGATACTTCTGGCCGACCCTGCGTAAGGATGCCGCGGAGTTTGCAAAGAAATGTCAGAAGTGTCAGCTTTTCGCACCACTACAACTGCAACCCGCGCAAAGGCTCAGGACTATCACAGCGTCCTGGCCTTTCGCCATCTGGGGAATGGACATGGTCGACCCATTCCCTCAGGCTAGCGGTCAAAGGAGGTTCCTGCTGGTCATGATAGATTACTTCTCTAAATGGGTGGAAGTCAAAGCTTTGGCAAAGACGACCTCGCAGGTAATAAGAAATTTTATTTGGGGAGAAATAATATGCAGGCACGGACTCCCCCTCGCCATAGTGACGGACAACGGACCGCAATTCGCTAGTGAGGAGCTCATTAGCTTCTGCGGTCAGGTGGGCATCGACCTCCGCTTCTCGTCCGTCCATCATCCTCGGAGCAACGGACAGGTTGAAGCAGCGAACAAAGTCATAGTCAACCTGTTGAAGAAAAAGGTGGAGAACTTGAAGGGGAACTGGGTGGAACAGCTCCCCTCGGTCTTGTGGGCCTTGAGAACGACGCCCAACACGGCGACGGGTGAAACGCCGTTTAAGCTTTCTCACGGATCTGAGGCCGTACTCCCCGTGGAGTTCGAGGTCAGGTCCCCGCGGGTCGTGGCCGCCCAGGAGGGAGACGAAGGCTGGAGGACGGACAACGAGGAAGAACAACGGCTCTCGCTAGATATGGTCGAGGAGCTCCGAGACCTCGCATCGATACGGCAAGAAGAGGTTAAGCGTCGAATGGCCAGGTACTTCGACAAGAACATCAGGATCAAACAATTCGCCCCAGGAGATCTAGTCCTCAAGAAGGTCGACGCCGCAGGGAGATCGGCGAACGTAGGAAAGCTCCAACCCAATTGAGAAGGACCCTATGTAATCCTGGAAGCCCTCAAATCAGGGGGGTATCGCCTTCAAAATATTGAAGGAGTCTCCCTTGGCAATACTTGGAGTGGCGATGATCTTAAACGCTTCTATCCCTGAGAGATATTGATTCCCTCTTTTAGAAAAACCTCTTGCTTCAATTCATAATAATTACTCTAACCCATTGGATTAAGGGCTGGTCAGGTTTCAAGAAAAGGGGCCATGGCGCGGGAGCATCAAGTTCCTCCGCCTCCAGGCAAGGGTAAGCGCCAGGAGCGTGGAGGGGTACTCTGCCTCCGATTGGTAAAATTCCCCGAGTAGAGACCATTCTCCGGGCTCCGTCATGGCGGCAGATGGGAGACTCATCGGGTCGACCGATTGGTAAATTCCCCGAGTAGAGACCATTCTCCGGGCTCAGTCATGCCGGCAGATGGGAGACTCATCGGGTCGACCGGTTGGTAAATTCCCCGAGTATAGACCATTCTCCGGGCTCAGTCATGCCGGCAGATGGGAGACTCATCGGGTCGACCGGTTGGTAAATTCCCCGAGTAAAGACCATTCTCCGGGCTCAGTCATGCCGGCAGATGGGAGACTCATCGGGTCGACTGGTTGATAAAATTCCCCGAGTAGAGACCATTCTCCGGACTCAGTCATGCTGGCAGATGGGAGACTCATCGGGTCGACCGGTTGGTAAATTCCCCGAGTAGAGACCATTCTCCGGGCTCAGTCATGCCGGCAGATGGGAGACTCATCGGGTCGACTGGTTGATAAAATTCCCGGAGTAGAGACCATTCTCCGGGCTCAGTCATGCCGGCAGATGGGAGACTCATCGGGTCGACCGGTTGGTAAATTCCCCGAGTAGAGACCATTCTCCGGGCTCAGTCATGCCGGCAGATGGGAGACTCGTCGGGTCGACTGGTTGATAAAATTCCCCGAGTAGAGACCATTCTCCGGGCTCAGTCATGCCAGCAGATGGGAGACTCATCGGGTCGACTGGTTGATAAAATTCCCCGAGTAGAGACCGTTCTCCGGGCTCAGTTATGTCGGCAGATGGGAGACTCATCGGGTCGACTGATTGGTAATATCCCCGACTAGAGACCATTCTTCGGGCTCGGTCATGCCGGCAGATGGGAGACTCATCGGGTCGACTCGCTGCTTGAGTAAGTGACTTGGAGAGATGATGAGCACCTCCAGCTCTGGGTAAGCAAGGCCCCTAGGACGTGGATGGACCTCCCACCCCCAGTTGGTTTGAAAGAGTGATGAGTTCATCCGCCCGCAGGTAAGCTAGGCCCCTAGGACGTGGACGGGTACTCCGCCCCCAACTGGATTGGGAAGGTATGGGGTTCCTCCACCTCCAGGCAAGCTAGACTCCTAGGGCATGGACGGGTACTCCACCCCCAAGTGGTTGGGAAGGGTGTTGAATTCATCTGCTCCCAGGTAAGCTAGGCCCCTAGGACGTGGATGGGTGTTCCACCGTCAGTTGGCATGAGATGGTGGAGTTCCTCTGCCCCTAGGTGAAGGTAAGCACCTAAGGCGTGGATTGGATCTCTGTCTCAGTTGCTTTGATAAGATGGTTGATCCCCTCCCCCTCCAGGTGAGATCAGCTCCCTGATAGGTGAGGAGTTCCCGCCTTCCACCTCAGGTCGAGTTCGGCTCGACTAGAGGTGTTGAGTTGCCTTCCACCTCTGGTCGAGCTCGGCTTGACTAAGGGTGTTGAGTTTTTCTTCCACCTCAGGTCAAGTTCAATTCGACCTAAGGTGTTGAACTTTCTCCACCTCCCGCTGAGCTCGGCTCATAGGAGGGATGTTAAGTGGAGAAAGGTTTGCCTTCCACCTCAGGTCGAGCTCGGCTCGACTAAGGGTGTTGAGTTTTTCTTCCACCTCAGGTCAAGTTCAATTCGACCTAAGGTGTTGAACTTTCTCCACCTCCAGCTGAGCTCGGCTCATAGGAGGAATGTTAAGTGGAGAAAGGTTTGCCTTCCACCTCAGGTCGAGCTTGGCTCGACTAAGGGTGTTGAGTTTTTCTTCCACCTCAGGTCAAGTTCAATTCGACCTAAGGTTTGAACTTTCTCCACCTCCAGCTGAGCTCGGCTCATAGGAGGGATGTTAAGTGGAGAAAGATTTGCCTTCCACCTCAGGTCGAGTTCGGCTCGACTAGAGGTGTTGAGTTGCCTTCCACCTCAGGTCGAGCTCGGCTTGACTAAGGGTGTTGAGTTTTTCTTCCACCTCAGGTCAAGTTCAATTCGACCTAAGGTGTTGAACTTTCTCCACCTCCAGCTGAGCTCGGCTCATAAGAGGGATGTTAAGTGGGGAAAGGTCCGCCTTCCGCCTCGAGTTAGGTTCAGTTGAAAAACTCGGCAGGAGTATCCCATTGGCAGAGCCCTTCGTGGATTCCCCTAAGTTCCCACCTCCTCGTCAAATAGGTGGGTTGGACTTTCTTTCCGAGCTTAAGGCAAGCTCGAAAAGAGCGGGGATTGTGTATAACCCTCATATTTTTCGAGTCGGTGTGACCCGACACAAGTGAGGGGGCTCGGTGGAACGACCCGTCAGAGGTCGTGAGCATCGAAAAGAGAAGGCCCGGGGGGGCAAACCTCCTTGGACGAGTGGACCTTGGGTCCACTCGCCCAAGGCCCCCGGGCGAGTGGACCCTTGGTCCACTCGCCCATGGACCCGGGCGAGTGGACCACTGGTCCACTCGCCCGAGTGGGGGGGGCGAGTGGACCTTTGGGTCCACTCGCCCAGTGTGGGGGGCGAGTGGACCCAGGGTCCACTCGCCCCAAGCCTGGGGGCGAGTGGACCACTGGTCCACTCGCCCGGGGGCGGGGGAACCTTGTGTCCACCCGCCCGGGTGGCTGGGCGAGTGGACCCATGGTCCACTCGCCCGGAAGGATGAGTGGACCGTAAGGTCCGCTCGCCCAGCTCGGGGGGTGGACCTTGGTCCATCCACCCGACCCCCGGCAAAGGGGGGGGGGGGGGGGGGGAGTGGACGTCTCATCCTCCACTCGCCCCCCCCCCCCCCCCCCTTCTCGGTTCAGTCGTTCAGGTTCGTAATTGGGCTGCGGATAGCAGAATTTTGGCTATCCGCAACCCAATTTTTGGGAAGTCTATAAATAGACCTCCATGGGCACCTTGGGAAGGGTTGTTGGTATCCCCCCTTTTCTCGCGTGTGAGCAAGCACTACCCCTCCCCGCCCCCTGTCATTGAAGGTGGACGTTGAGGTGGTCCTTAGTGCCCTCCAAGGTGCCCAGGCACAGCATTGGCTTGGGAGGGGAAGTTCCCTGTGAGCTTTCGGGTGTGTGGTGGGACCTCCACGCTGCAGCTTAAGGGGTCCGTTCATGGACTTAAGTATTCTTCATCAGCAAGTTTCTTCAGTTCTTAGTCATCGGTCAAGGGTCTAGCTTGGGTCAAGTAAGGGTCAGCTGCATCCCCCTTTCGAACGCTGAGACCAGTTCTCTGGTTTCAACATTTGGTATGACAAATGTTGCTGCCGTTACCAAGAAAAGAAACTAATTTTAAGCATAAAATGTTTGATATGGCAATGACGTTTTTGTCCAAACTCACCGGAGCAAATAAGCCGAGCCAAACGAAGCCTCACTCTTTCTTTACTTTTTATGTTTATTTTTATTTTAAATAAAATGACCGGTTCGGGGCCGGTTAGGACCGGTCCTGCGGTCCCAGCCGGTCCTCCTCTAGAGGAGAAAAATCAGTCCTGGACCGGGACTAGTTTACACGGGATCGATCTGGGACCGGTCGGCCAAAAGACCGGTTTTGTAAAAGACCGGTCCCAGACCGACACGGCAGTCTTTTTGTTCAGAAGTAATTGGAAAGTAAACGTCCATTTTTTGAAATTTTGGGCATAGTTATATATAGATCACGTTTGACTATATATAAATCAAAATTTTCATTTTTTTTGTCTTTTTTCTACTATATACAAACCAATTTAAAACTTCTCTTTCCCAAAAACAAAAAAAAAATCTTTTATTTCAGCCCTAGCTGCTCCCCGCGTGCTCTCACGATACCCTCTCCCGATCCCGTGCTCACTCCCAGGTCGTCGGCGGCCAAATGTCGCCTTGAAAAACTTCACATTCCATAATGTTGGTGCCGACAATCAATACTGGGGCTGGGGATTTGCTGTGCAGTGTGGCTAGTTTTCTTCTCATGCAGGGCAACTTGGAAACTTTGGCATTTTCAGAGCTGAAACCGGCGGGCGTCGTCTTGATGGGCAACGACGTTGGGGAGAAGCTCACAATCTATTTCTCTGACTTTGAAATCTGTTTGTTTTCCTCTGTTCTTGGACGTGGAAGTCTTGAGATGTTTTGCTTCTGTTTTCGCAACTTTGTGTTTGATTTTATTGAGATATCCTGCATTCTAATTTGTTTGAACTGCTTTATTATGTCCAAAATATTTTGAAAAAAACTTCATCTGTATAGCTAACTGTTGTGGTACGACAGTTGTAGGATTGTGAGTGTGGAAAGTGATAGTCGCTTATTTTTATTGTCATGAATATCCATTTTTTTGGTGCCTATGCCGAGTGAAGAAAACGAGAAGAACTCTACCTTTTTTCGCTTCTCAATATTTTGCCACCCGAGCATTAAATTTGTTTGTCTTCCATGAAACCATAATTTGTTTGTCTTCCAACATTTCTTTCTCTCTCAGTTTTATTATAGAACCTGGATCTTATGTGTTTATCAATTATCTTCTAAGCTTCTATTTTAAATGACATTTGAATATGTTCCGCTATCACTATACGGAATGACATTAAATTAAGTTTCTCTTATGTGTTGATTTTTTTTAAAAATATTTATATTGGTCTGCATATAACAATTTTATCTACATATAGCCGATTTTGAATTAATATGGTCTGCATATAACAATGGTTTGTATATTGCCAAACATGGTCTATATATAACAATGCCTAAAATTTTTCATAAAAATATTTTGCACTTTTAAATATATAAGATTCAATCGTGCGCATTAAGACTGTCGGGCCAGTCTGGGATCGGTCTTTTAAAAGACCAATTTTTTAGCCTATCGGTCACGCTCAAACCAGTCTGGTACCGATTTTCCTCCTCTTGAGAAGGTCCGGCTGGGACCGGAAGACCGATCCTAACTGGTTTTTTTTTTTTTTTTTTAAATAAATTATAAAATTATATTTAATTAAAATATTAATTATATTTAATAAAAATTCAAAATGAAATAAATTTGATTATTAATAAAAAATAAATAACATTACAAATTACAAGTGAAAATTACAAAATTTCAAATTTATTACAATATTTAAATTTCTAAAATAACAATATTTAAATTACATTTTGCTTTCTTATTATGCGTTGTCCAGATTTAAGTTATTCAGCTCGTCTTCAACTTCAGACTCGCTATCTTCAATTGACGAGACATGTTGTCTCCTCCTCATAACATCTAAATGTTTCTTGTAATAAATGCAAATCTCCAAAGATTCTTCGGTTAAACGCTTTCTTCACTCGTTCAGAATCTTGTCACTCAAAGAAAACACAGACTCCGAAGCTACCGCATTAGCTTGGATTGTTAGTAAATCACGGGTCATTAAGACCAAAGTATGATACACACTAGTTTTAGATTTCCGCAATTTTAAAATATCAAAAATTTCTTTAAATATAATAGGATACACACTAGGATTTTAAATATATATTTTTAGTTTTAATTAAAAAAAATAAAATATATTTAATTAAAAAAATTAATAAATATTAAATAATAAGTGACAGTCTGTCATAATGGCAGCCTGCCACTTAAGCCACAAACTACTGAGCAGTTTGGACGGCTTTTTAAAGAGCCGTTACAAATGGTTCTTTAATGAGACCGGTCTTTAACCGATCCTGGTCCTGGCACAGGACCGGTAAAGACTTGTCAAAGACTGTTCTTTTACCAGTCCCGGTCCGGGACCAGTCTTCGATGAAAAAAGGGAGCCCCTGGGACCAGTCCGGGACCGGTCCTAACCGGGTTGGTCCCAACCGGACCGATTTTTTTGTGCACGGCTATTCTATACTGTGAAATGAACCTCTCCATTTGATCCTAAATAAATTCAGAAAACTACATTTTCTATGATGCTGGTGTAGAAAACCACTTTCAAAAAAAATGTTTGATGGGAAGCTTATGAAGCTGGTGTAGATGACCCTAACATGCCTTAATGGTACTAAAATGCATTTCTATACACGATGGGCGCAAACAAACGTCACCAATCCACATAAATTTCTCAGATTTTCTATTGTACTTTTGAAATTGCAACTCTTCATTTTCCACTTTCAATGACCAAGATCACAGTTTTTTTTAGGCAATTGTTATTAGCAGTACAGTTTTGACTATTAGCACTTGATTTTAGATCTTTTTTTCCTCAATTTGATACTCTCACTGCAGGCTCGGTTTAGAAAACTAGAAAAAAAAACTCCTTTTTTTCTGCGCTGCACTCCATCGGAGCAAGGAACCAAGACTTCTCTTATCCATTTTTTTGGTGCCTATGCCGAGTGAAGAAAACGAGAAGAACTCTACCTTTTTTCGCTTCTCAATATTTTGCCACCCGAGCATTAAAAAAAGAAAAAAATTCTGTTTTGTTTCCGACCTTTACGCCGTCTGATGCCGAGTGGGAAAAAAATGGAAACCTCAATTTAAACAAAGGAAAAAAAAATAATGATCTCTCTTCTTTCAAGGTTGTGCCACCTCCGCTAAAACGAGAATCCACTACCGTTTTTTACTCAGCGCGGCCTCTTTTCCGCTTGCCCTGCCAGCGCCGAGCAAGGCGAAGACGAAGAAACTTCTCTTGTATTTTGCGCCACCTGAGCCGAGGGCAGAGGAGAAAACACCGCCTCCCTCCGAGTGCAGAAAACCAAGGGGCCGAGCGGTAGGTGTTGAGGGGCTCGAACTTTGTGAAGGTCGAGACTTATCGCCGAGTTGTTACGGGGATGACAAAGTCGAGGGTCTTGATGTGGCGGAGACGGTGCTGGTGGTGAGAGAGATGAGACGTGGCTTTTAAGAGATGTTTTGCTTATAACATTTTAATTTGCGAATATAATTCTATTAAAAATTGTTTTGCTTATATCAAAACTTTACGGTTAGACAATTTAACAAAGTAATTTTATATTGTTTTGCGGATATCAAAACAATATACCTTTATCAAAAATGCTTCATAGAAAAATAACACCCTATACTAAAATAACAAAGCACTTTATTAAAAGCAACCTGCTACATTTTCTCCTCATCACAAACTAAAAGTTGAAACCTTCTGAAAGACAGCTAACACAGTTCTCCATGGATGCATCCAAAACCATCACAAAGAGAAACAAAACCCTAAACTGCAGAAACACCCGTTCTCCTCCGTCGCCACTTCCCTAGGGCCTTCCGCCGGCCGCCGCCTCCCTCGCCGCTTTCGCCCTCTACATCCTCGCGAACCTGCCAATGTATCGGAGCTGCCGGCTCTGCGTGGATATAATCCTCGCCGTCGCCGGAGTCTCGTCCAGCACCACCTCGTAACCGTCCTTCATCGAGTCCATGCCTTCGACGAGGAGCTGCCAGAATAGGCAGCCGGCCGCCGCCCCTCCACTTTTCGCCGACTGGTAGATTTTGGAGTAGACTGTTTGGAAGAGGGCGTCTCTCTGGGAGCTGCTGTAACCTGGATCCTTCCATGATTTTCCGAACTCGGTCACCATCAGCGGCTTCCGGAGAATAAATTGGGAGTCTCTGGAGTGGGAATCCAACCAATTGATCAGGAATTGAAGCTGGGATTGATCGCTGGAGCTCGGTAACCTGGGAGAATCGCTGCTTTAGAACAAGAAGAATTGCCGCTCGGAAATCAATTTGGGGGATATCTATGATAGAACATTTACCATTGATCTGGATAGGAATGCAGAGTGGCGAAATCGATTCCTGGGATCTGATTGTTGGAGATGAAGTCGGTTCCCACTTGGAATCCAGGGTTATTCTGCAGCTTGGATGGTGATGAGGGACCATAAAATCCTTCCAGGCCGGCTTCGAGCAGGTGATTTCCGTCCATGGATTTCACATGGGCAGCCATTTCAGTGATCCATGCCTGGAATTAGAGAGCCCAAGAGCTGATTCATGAAGACGAACGAGAAAACGGAGCACGGTGGCGATGGTGAAAACCCAGTGACGAAAGTATTTTTATAGGTAGCTGCGATTGTGAATATTGTTGTTGCGCGCAGCTATCCCAAATATAACCTCAATATAGTTTCTCTGGGTATTTGAATTAAATAAGGAGTAAGTCTCTATTTTGGTGGAAATTTTTTTTGTAGATGATGCATCTGCGCCGTCCATCAACCTGTTTTTTTTTTTTTAATAATTACCGCACCTGACAACCACAGGATTTTGTATATGGCGGCGCACCTTTCTCCCGCACGATGAGGAAGCTGAGCTACCCGTACGAAAATTTATCTCCTACTTGGGATATTAATTCAATTCAATCAAAACCCTATGAGACTGTTTGGTTTCTACTGTTTTAAAACAGCCGGTTTAAAAGCTCAATCTCCCTTTCTAAAATGAGCTTACCTAAAAATCACAAAAAGTGGGCCTCACTCAGCACAAAACACCAGACTTTATGGTTTTTTTTGCGCCAAACCCTAAAGTCGGGTGTTTTTGTGCCGAGTGAGCCCCACTTTTTGTGATTTTCTGCGGAACCCTAGAGAAATCGAATGTTTTTGTGAGAAGTGTGGTCCGTTTTTTGTGACTTTTTGGTAGACTTTAGGTATGTGTAGCAGCGCCGTATATTTTTTATTGAATTAATTGAAGTCTTGTAAAAAAAATTGTCATAAATTTGTAAAAAAATTATACATATATTATACCTAATTTTTGTTTAAAAAAATTCAGAAAAAATTAAATAATTATTTGCATTACATAAGTAAAAGTTCTATTGAGATGATTTTGAATATAATCTATCATCTGATCTCATTAATAACTTAAATTGTTTAATATTGAATTATTATTATTATTATATAGAAATTGTGCAAAACAAATAAATATTAAAGAAATAGAAATAAACCTGAATTGTGTTGCCGGACAGATCTGAAGAGCATCTAGGCTCATTGATGAGCTCCCACGCGAAGATCGTGGGGTCGTCTTTGTAAGCAGTTCCGGTCAACGTGTTGGATCGTGTGATCACCCTCTGCTCGATTAGCAAAAATTAAAATGATTAGAATCTAATTATTATTGTATTTTAATTTTTATTAAAATATTTATCTCGGCCTTATTTTAAGGCAATTGTTAATCGCACCCAGTTTTTGCTATTCGCAACCCATTTTTATGAAGTATTACGCATTTTTTGGAAACACGCCTTGTACAAGCATTTTTAGGAAAAGTGTTCAGCACTCAAGTTGTAGATATCATCGATATCCACAACTTTAGTGTTGAACACTTTTGCTAAAAATGCACGCACAAGACGTATTGCCGCTTGAATTGAAACATAGGCGTAACTATAACGAATTTTTGGAAATACGCATTGTGCATGCAATTTTAGGAAAAATATTCAACACGAAAGTTGTCGATCTCGACGATATCTACGACTTTCGTGTTGAACACTTTTCCTAAAAATGCTTGTACAAGGTGTATTTCCAAAAAAATGCATAATACTTCATAAAAATGGGTTGTGGATAGCCAAAACTGGGGTGCGATTAACAATTGCCTATTTTAATTAAAAAAATAAGGACAATACAATAGAAGGCAAATATGCTTCGTGTGATTATTTAAAATAATAATAATCTTTTTTGATTATTTTCCCACTTATAAATAAACTGAAAAGAACACCAGCAGATCACATGCAAATAAATTGCACTTCGTGTAGCCGCAAATTTAAAAAAAATATATTCTTAAGTTTAGGTAGCATTTTATAATAATAGCTCTTATATTAATAGCAGCTTGAGAGTTTAGAATCTATTTAAAAAATTATGTATAGGCTACGATTGGCACTAGGTTCGGTTTTGCAAATCGCCTGCAAAACATTCAAATTTCCAATTTTATCGTCTTTATTACAATTTTTTCAATTTATATAATGTGTTTTTTTTTAATTCTAAAAAATATGCTCTCCCTGCCGCTAGCAAACCCCCACGCACACGGCAAAAACGAACGACGGACGGAGTATAGCGCTCGGGGGGTTTGCGAGTTGCTGGAGCGCCGTCACGCCGGGACAATGCTGTGACCAGGGTACTGTCACGCGGGGCACTGGGGGCTCTCCGGGAACTATCACGATCGGAATACTATCGAGCTTGGCCGTAGGGAAACGCGGAGACCTATTCTTGTCACTCGTATATATATTTATTAAAAGCAAACCTTGACATGATTCTTGTAGTATCCTTTAACAACGTTATTAGTGTAGAAACCGTCATCAGATCCGATAATTTCTCCCTGATTCCTGGCCCACTCCACGTACTTCTTCCTCCCTCCAAAATCCTCATAGTTGTTCACAAAACTCAGAATCAGCCTCACTCCGTACCTCCTCGCCTCCGATATCACAAAATCCAAACCCTAAATTTCATGAACAGAAAATTAAAAAACAGAGCAGCATTTTAGTATTTGATTAGAAGGAGATCAAGAATAACTAATTAATATTTATTCATAATTAACCTGGAACATCTTCTCGTTGTAGGATCCGGGGGAGTACTGCAGCGCATTGCCGTCGCCGAACGCCCACGTTCTGGCGACGGTGAGGCCGTTGGCGGAGGCCTGGCGGAAGGCGGCGCTGACCTTGGGTCTCTGCGACGGGTCCGACGCCGCGGTCATGAGCCAGTAGGCGTTGAACCCGTTGGCGTAGAACGGGCTGCCGCCGAGAATGAAATGGAAGCCTCTGGTGACGACGAAGTCATTGTTCTCCGCTGCATGGCCGCCGCGGCTCTGGGCGGAGAGGAGAATCGCCGTCGTCATCGTCAGCATCATCATCATCTTCTTCTTCTCCATTAGTGATTAGTTGGTGTGTGGTGTGGTGAGGAGGAATGTGGGTCTTTGAGAGGCTCTTATATAGAGGATGGATGTGAGGATTTTATATTTCTTTAATGAATCTTGAAGCCGTTTTTTTTCAACTGATCGACAGTGAGAAGCGGTGGTTTGGATGAAGGAGTTGGCATTAAAAGCCGAAATTAACGTTTAAGTTATTGTTAAGGAGAAGAATCATATATATATATATTTTGGGCGCTGATATCTGCACTGCAGTTTTGGCTATCCGCACTCTATTTATATGAGTTATTACGCGCCTTTTGAAAATAAGTCTTGTACATGCATTTTTAGGAAGAAGTGTTCAAACTTTAATATTTTGAGCACTCCTGCGTTCGGCGAACGCGTGCCACCGTTCGACGAACGGCAGCACGCTTGCGTTCGACAAACGGCAGCCCACCTGCGTTCGACGAACGGTCAGGCTGGGTGCGGATAGGCTTCGTCGGTTGGACTGGCAGGCTGGGGTGCGGATAGGCTTCGTCTCAGCCGGCTGGGCCCAGAACATATACATATGAGTACTCAAAATGACCGCAAAAAAAATCTAATTACTATTCTATAAAAAAATTCAAATATATATATATATATATATATTTTAAAAAATATATCATTTTAAAGTAGATTTTAGTAAGTAAAATGATAAGCTATCATAGTAGGTTTAGGAGATCTAGTAAAAACTTTTTGATTTTCTGAATTTATATAATTTTTTTTATTATTGGGATATAGTGTTAGTACACAAATAACACTTATATTTTATAAATTTCCATTTTTTTATCATATACGTTAATCATTGGAGTAAAAGAATGAGGTTATATTTGGGCAATTTTGAATGTTGCACCAAAGGCAACTTCTTGCATTTAGTAGTTAAAAATATATATATATATATCATGCTCTGAGATTTAGCGTACGTTGAACACAGAGGTGACGGTTGTGAACTGTCGTTCGTGAACGCCCTAATCTCACTTAAGGAACTCCATCTACTTGTATGTTTAATAATTTTTTCTTTGTGAATGTCTTAATCGTTGTTATGTCAAACACATATTTCATGACGGTAACGTTTTTGTCGAAGCTCGATCATCAGAGCAAAAACGTCATCTCAAATAGCAGTTTTGCAACATGTATTGTAGTGGTCTTCCTTTTACCAAGAATAAAATCCTCATATTTGAATAGTTGGAATTCCTTTTAATCAGTGTTGTAAGATCACTGCAAAATACAGTGTATATTCATGCATTTTGCACTTAAATTAAAGAAAAACATGTTTTAATCAGTGATCTTACAACACTGATTAGAACATTCCATAGACAATAGTTCCAAAATATTTTTAGAGGTTGGAAATACAGTGTATAATCATGCATTTCGTGTTTTTAGTCAGTGTTGTGGGTATCGGCCGACATAGAAATTTCATGGACAAAGAAGACATGTTTTTGATTTTCTTTTGCAAATTAAAATATCGATCCTTTTATAATATATATGTCATATATCAGTTATGGACCGATATATGGTCAGATAAATATATCATGGTGGTATATTCGATGACTTTTTAAATTTATTTTATTTAGCGTACGTATATGATTTAGTAAACAACCAAATTAAATTATTGTGTTGTCTAGGTTGTTTTGTGCTCTAACTATCCACTCTCATGTTGTTTCCTCTATTTTTTTGCTTCTTTTAGCTTTCCTTCCTATGTTACTTCGTTTTTACTCGTATAATATAAAATCTTTATACTAATTTGATAGTCTTAAAATTTCAATTAATGTTACATTTTGAATGTATCAATAATATATAAATTAAAAAAATGATTATATGTAAATATTTAATTATGTATATAAATATTTAAACTCGATATATAAATATCCACTGCACGCTATATTTGTCGACACATTAAAATCATCATGAAAAACTCAAATCGACGTGTCACTGAAATCCGACATTTACAACCTTACTTTTATTATTCTTTGTATAATTTTTCTTACTTATGAACTTAAACACGGTCAGTAGTGGCATTCAAAGTCAACACCCAAACCGTTCACACGGCTTCCTTTGTTAATACCTCCTTATAATTTTTTTTTCAGGGTTCTCTTTAATAATTATAAAATTATTGTATTCGATATGTCAACATTATTATTGGTTGAAATATTTTCGCACATAGATTTGGGTTTCGTTTAACACGGCGGCGGCGACCATAAACTTGGTGGTTATGAACCATCGCCCAACCTCCCCAGAGTAACTTCATCCATTTTTATGTTCAAAAACTAGTTCACTTGTATTGGCTTAAAATTTTCTTTTGAAAATTCTAATTAATCTTTTTTTTGCACATTTATTATTCCTCCTCGTATATATAGAAAAATAATTAGGAGCTCTAATGTAAAATACTTTTTTATCCCTGAGAAGGCGGCGGCACCGCATCACGGCGGTGGTCTCGCTTGTCGGCGGTGGGGAATTGTGATCATTTTTACGATGCAGGATTGGATGGATTGGCATTTAGGAGGCCCAATGAAATCCCTCCCGCCATCCCATGCTTTAAATTGCCTTTTTTATTAGCAAGTGAAAAAGCATATTATTCCAGATTGAATTTAATATTGCTGAACATTAAAAAAAGTATTAAAGAATTTTTTTATTGGTTTGGATATAGTGACATATCTTACTTAGTTCGCTTAAAAATTATTTAAATAAAATTATAATATTTGGTATTTATTTTCTTATTCTTAAAATTATAATATTTGGTATTTATATTCTTTAAAATGCAATCATTTTCTTTCGAGCGAATGCTTTTGTTTTTTCTTGAATAGATTTTTTACTTTACTTTCATCTCTCATTAATATTTTCTAATCGACTTTATTTTATTTTACTTCCATTTTTTTATTTCATACTATATATTTATATATATAAATATATATTACTTGTTTTTTCTCAACCGGGGATATTTTTCATATTATTTTGATTTTTTTATATATTATTTTATGATCTTTGAATTCTAAAATTTTTTTCCCATCGATAGCATTTGGCCTTTGTTTTATAATTGTTCATTTAATATATATTTTAGAAATGACCTCAAGTATTGGATAAAAATCATTTCGATTCTTGAGGTGACAAAGTAACATCAATTTGATCCCTATTTTTTGGAAAAAATTTTAGGTACGTCAAACGCACAGCAGGTATGGTGCATTTGAAATTATAAAAAATACAATTTTAGAGGAAGTTAATTATTTTTTTACAAAAATAATTATCAAATAGTAATTATATTTTGCTTAAAAACATTTTAAGATCATTTTTTTTAATGTTTTAAAAAATAAACTCCGGCCGGATCTCGGCATTCCGATCGGAGGTGTTTTTTTTTTAAAAAATAAGCTCCGGCCGGATCTCGGCATTCTGGCCGGATCTAAAGGCTGAAAATTTTGACGTATAACAGCATGGTACGTTTGAGGTACCTAAAAATCATTTCGATTCTGGAGGTGACAAAGTAACATCAATTTGATCCCTATTTTTTTAGTGTAATTGAAGAGCTAAAAAGGCGTTTTTTTAACGGGCTCTGTTTCCAAATCTATGTCCGGGTGAAACAACAGCGCGGCGCGTGTCACAATCCCGAAAGCACGAAAAATTTCAGCGATTTTCTTGTCTAAAGTGCGCGGGATTGCGATTTCCTTCTCTAAATTTCAGCGATTTTCATTGCTCTATGTCCAGATTAGCCCGCTTCCTTCTCTTTGAGAAGGTCGATCATCTTCTGTGGATTTGCACAGCCGCAATGTTCTTCTTCGTTGTCATCCCATTTCAGTCATTCCTCTCTGATTTTTGATGGAGACCCAGGAGATCCAAAATGATTTCCCAGGAGATCCAAAATGATCTCCCAACAAGAGACCCAAAATAATCTCTCACGAGCCCCAAAATAATCTCCCAGGAGACCCAAAATGATTTATATTTAAAAAAAAAAATTTACGGAATATAAATTATAGTATTTTACCGTCATTTCAAGCACTCATATGTATATATTCTGGAATAAAAATCAGTCGGTAAAAATATAATTTGATTTACAATTGTAATTTTGAGCTGTAATTTTCGGATAAAAATCAGTCGAAAAAAGTTTGAACTATTGTAATTTAGAAATTTAGAGCAAAAACAATGTTCACGCACCATGTTCATTATGCGATGAGTATATAGAAATTTTTTCCTAATTAAAACAGCCCATTGACATATTCATAATTTTGGAGTTTTTTTTATTTACATTGAGTAATATTTAAACAGTCATTTTTCCCCTATATTTTGATGGTAGTCTTTAGTTTAATCAGAACATTGAAATAAATCATTGATTTACTTCAGAGCATATGAGTCAGAAATTTAAATAATAAATATTATTTTTATCATTTTTAGGAGAAAAAAATCATTAGCGAAGACTCAAAGTGCTCCACCCTCACACTTTTAAATCATTTGATTTACTATTGCTTATCTCTTAAATATTAAGAGAGTGCTGACTGTTGGGCGCGATTCTCGTCCTATGTAGAGACGATCATTGAACTCGAATCTCATACCGTGACTAAGGAGATCGGAAGGGATGAAGAATTGTATACGTACTCTGAAAAATCAATGAAATATTAAATTCGTGTTTTGAAAATAGCACGAGAAGGTAATAACACGCGTCGTATTCTTTGGCAATAGATTACATACTTAACCTCTTATTGTGGTCAAATAAGGGTAGGTGGAATTTGATGGCTTGTGTGAGTTTGCAAGCTAGGTTTGGTGATGTCATTGACTTCCCATACTATCATATCTTCTACTATGAAATAGAGAGGGCTTGGCCTCGGAATGATCATAATGTAGTCTACCAAAGTCTATTTAATTTATTCATCGAGACAATGAGAGATGCGTGTACGTGACGACAAGAGTAGCGGCACCTACGCTTATTTTTTTTCCTCTCTAGAATGCGTCTGTATCAAAAGCTACTTTTGTCTCACGATCGATGCTAGTATGATTAGTATTTTTACTGCTATTTTATACTTATGTATAAGCATATTATAGCTTGTTGCACCTTTATGTTTGACATTTTGTATTGTATTTGTAATATTTAATCTAAACATGATATCTATAAATAGATTTGAGTAAATTAGTCCCAAAAACTGCCAACACAAACCACTTAGCTCAAAAACCGCCAACACAAAACACTTAGCTCAAAAAACATAGGCAGCATCATTATGCCTTTTCTTCCCCTCATTATATGGTTGGCCCAACCTCCATCTTTTTCTTCATCATTTGTGTTACGGTCTGCGCAGGATTTTATTTTGAACATGCTTGCAGGTCATACACCTCAACCCATCTCCGCACACAGAGCGTGGGTCCATATGCAGCGGGTTGTTGAGGTGGGGTCTTTAACCCGCGACCTCCTAGATATATATAGGAACTTAGCGCCGACATCCATCACCAACTCATGAGCTGCAACTCAACTGGTGATGGAGGTCGACGCTAAGTCCCTAGCTATATCTAGGAGGTTGCAGGTTCAAGACCCCACCCCAACAACCCGCCTCACTTGGACCGTACTTTGTGTGAGAAGATGGTTGGGGTTTACGGCCAGTAGGCTTGTTCAAAAAAATGGAATCATGTGCGGACCGCAACATAAAAGTGCAGCTCGATCAACTGGTGATGGAGGCCGGCGCTAAGTCCCTCTATCTAGGAGGTCGCGGGTCCAAGTGTGTTCTTTATCTCCCGCAATCTTGATAGAATGTATGCCACCGCAGATGACATTGACATAGTGAACAGGTACTCTTAGTGCACAATGGACGACCCAAGTTCTTCGACAATCTGCTTTCCTTTGTCTCGGGTGGCAGGGAGCTAAAGTAACTCTTGTAGTAGTTCCCATTGAATGATCGAGTTTCTCCGGGACTTCCTCCAACTATCTGTATTTCTCACATTATAACGACTGATTACTTGAGCGCTAGCGGGGTTGGTTTGGACAAAAATGCTTAAAATACTGTTTGTGGCAAATTGTGGACACCATTTTTTAGTTACTTTATGGTATGAAAATTCTCTTTGTAGTTAAGCATTGGTTCCATTATGTAGAATTTGTTACTATGTAGACTTGCATTTGGCATGAGATGACCACCATGTTAATTAGTTTTCTCGTGTAATCAACAAACTGATCATCCTTTAGGAGAGTATCACCGAATTAGGATTTTTACTCAGCGCGGGCATCAAGTAAAAATTAAAATTGTGATTTTATTAACATTCTTGCAAGTCAGTGCAGTGAGTCATCGACTTAGCAGGAGAATCAGGTGCACACATAATTTTATAAAAATGACAATAATATTTTTAACGTGAAAAATTTATAAAGTTAAAAAAAAAACTAGAAAATCTAATGTGTATACGTATGTACATCTCTACTATATATAGGAAAACTTAAAGGACCATATTGAAGCCAATAAACAGCCAAGCTTTCAATATCAGCCGTTGAATGAGTACCAGACATCTGATCTGGACCGTCGATCACAACATCGAATCAGGATCGCCCATTATTTTTCATAGGCCTCCTAAACTTAGGAGAGGGCAGCCTTAAACCTATGAAGTTCCGGTTTTACCCCTAAAGGGCTGAAAAACAGGTGAGTGGGGTCGGGTTCGGGTGCGAGAAACACCAGTCCGCGGGAGGGGGGGGGGGGGGGGGGAGGGTCTACATCGGGTCCGCGGGAGGGGGGTGGGGAGGGTCTACATCGGGTCCACGCACGGGCTGACCGGAAAAGGCTCGCGCGGGTGAGCCGGGGAGGGGCTCCGCCGCGTGAAACATATTGAAGGACCATATTGAAGCCAATAAACAGCCAAACTTTCAATATTAGCCGTTGAATGAGTACCAGACATCTGATCTGGACCGTCGATCACAACAGCGAATCAGGATCGCCCATTATTTTTCATAGGCCTCCTAAACCTAGGAGAGGGCAGCCTTAAACCTATGAAGTTCCGGTTTTACCCCTAAAGGGCTGAAAAACAGGTGAGTGGGGTCGGGTTCGGGTGCGAGAAACACCGGTCCGTGGGAGGGGGGGGAGGGTCTACATCGGGTCCGCGGGAGGGGGGGGGGGGTGGGGAGGGTCTACATCGGGTCCACGCACGGGCTGACCGGAAAAGGCTCGCGCGGGTGAGCCGGGGAGGGGCTCCGCCGCGTGAAACAACTAAGGTTTTAACAGCGGGCTCCGCTATATTAAGAGCGGAGTCCAGCCATGCTTGGCGATGTGGGACTAATCTCCCACATCGCCACGCGTCACCACGCGCGGCGCGATGTGGGAGATTAGTCCCACATCGCGCCTCAGCAGGAGATTCCGCTCTTCATATAGCGGAGTCCCTTGCTAAGTATTGAGCTATTGTGCGCGGTTGAGCCCGACCCTGACTCTCCCGCTTGAGCCCGACCCTTGCTCCCCCGCTTGAGCTTGCCCGGTTAGCCTGAGCGGGCCAGAGGGTCCCGTTTTTTAAAAACAATTTTCTTTTTAAATTAAAAAATATCGGTTATACCGAGCCGTACTGTTGCATCGATAGTACTGTCGCGACGGGTGCAACGGTCAGCCGGCCGTGCCGTTCGACTCGTATGTATATGTAAATATCTCATCTTTCACTAGTCTATGTCTCTATGATCAAAACTCTTTGTGCACATAGAATTTTTTTCCCTATCAGTTATGATCTTGCTACAATGCGAGTTCATTACATCGCTCTCCGAGCTAGTTTAGGTAAACAAATGTGAGAAAACTCATTATAAAACTAATCAAGATTTTTGAAAATGTCACCTAAATTTTTTGTTAATCGGGACAAAAATTATAAGAAATTAGTGTGCAACTAATTTTCATGAGTTTGGTTATAGTGGTTATTATTTGATCTAATTATCGCATTTCTGACAATTAGCTATAAAATGATCGACAATTTGATTGAATGGTCAATTTTGTGTATTTTTTCATTAAGTGTCCAACCAACAGTACTACTTTCAGATTTGAATTTCATTGAGCGGTGGAAGATTGAACCCGATCACGTGTCCGCCAGGGTTTGCCCTTGAAAAGTTCGGCCCGTGGGTAGAGTTCTAGCAATCGATATTCCCTTCTCCAACATATGATCTTTGTCCAACTTAATTAATTTTCTCCCATTTCTTCCTCCCATGCTAATATCTCCTTATCAAGTTAGCTTTTTTTTGAGCTGTTGTTAATTAGCCTCTCTTATCCTATAAATAATATAATAATTACTGCATTGAACCCAGTGGCGGATCCAAAAAATTATAAATGAGGGTGCACAAAAAATTTCTAAGCACATGCTAGTGGGATGAGTAGGAGGGTCGTGGGTCACATGTTGGAAATTAATTTTTGGGGTGCACATGGCTGAACTTGGTCTGCGAATAGCCAACTTTGGTCTGCGATTAGCCAACTTTGGTCTGCGAATAGCCAATATTTATTCCAAAACAAACTAGTTACGTGACGTAAAAACGCTTTTATCTCTTATCGGAGCTGTTCCTCCCTCATCTGGCCACCGTTTTTTACATATAAGTGGTCAAAATTCATTGCCTCGACGAGAGGAATTCAAATCCACTGACAATTTTGAAAAATAATGAGGATGCCAATGTCCCTCAGGCCCCCCTCTAGATCCGCCCCTGATTGAACCTCTCCCACCTCATATTATTGCTTGATATATTTTTGCCCGAAACTTTTATTTGTTTGGATGTTTTATATGTTGTTCTAAACTTTGATGATTTCAATATTTTCGGTGCTTTTATTATGATATATATCTACACAGAGAGAGAGAGAGAGAGAGAGAGAGAGAGAGAGAGAGAGAGAGAGAGAGAGAGAGAGAGAGAGAGAGAGATTTTTAATAAAAGTATAAAACCAATTTCCCCGACAGTTCACGTGGGAAGGCGGCGGCCAGGCGCCGCGGCGGTGGTCTGGCGCCTCGGCGGTGGGAAATTATAATCATTTTTACTGTGCAGGATTGGGTGGATGGCATTCTGGAGGCCCAATGAAACCATTGCTGCCACCAAATGCTCCAATCCTGTTGTTTTAGTATATAATATATATATATTAATAGGGTATTATCTAAGATTACATTATATATTGTTTTCTCTCACTTATACGATATAAATCATAAACAAAGATTTAAATATTATTATACTAAAGTTTAAAGAAATAGTTAAAGAAGATATTGGGGTCTGCTATATCTCACTAGCTTTCTTGTTCTAAAAGACTATAACAATATGAATAAAATAAGGTGATTGTTATCCGCACTACAGTTTTGGATATCCGCACTTTTTTTGTATGAGTTATTACGCGCCTTTTGAAAATACGTCTTGTACATGCATTTTTAGGAAAAGTGATCAACACAAAAGTTATAGATGTCATCGAAATCTACAACTTTCGTGTTGAACATTTTTCCTAAAAATGCACGCACAAGACGTATTGCCTCCCTGATTAAAATATACGCGTAATTATAGCGAAATTTTGGAAATACTCATTGTACATGCATTTTTAGGAAAAATGTTCAACACAAAAGTTGTAGATCTCGTCGAGATCTACAACTTTCGTGTTGAACATTTTTCTTAAAAATACTTGTACAAGGCTTATTTTCAAAAAGCGCGTAATAACTCATACAAAAAAAGTACGGATATCCAAAACTGTAGTGCGGATAACAATCACCTAAAATAAAAATATTTGGCATTTATCAAGTTATTCTTGTACTTTAATTATAGATTTTTTTTATGTCATAACAGAATATCTTTCTGTATAAAATAAAACAATCTAACAATATTATCTTTAACTGTCTTTGGTGCAACATTCAAGATTGTTAAATATAGCTTCATTCTTTTACTCCAATGGCTTAATATGTATTATAAAAAAAATGAAAATTCATAAAATATATTGGTCATTTGTGTAATTACACTATATCCCTATAATAAAAATAATAATGAAAATTCATAAAATTCAAAAACTTTTCAGTACACCTCAACACCTAATATGGTAGGTAATCATTAGACCTCCAAGACCTACTTTAAAATAATTTTTTGTTAGAATATAAATGTTTTTGAAAAAACAATTATAAAATATTAATTAAAATTTTTGTGCAGTCATTTTGAGTACTCATATGTACATGTTGTGGGTGCAACCGGCTTGATGCGGGTGCAACCCGGAGCGTCACGGGCGAAGCCCGCTATCGCGGGCCGGGTACTATCGCGCTTGGCCGGGGGAGGGCGAAGCTCGCTGGGGGCGGGCACCCGTCGTCGCCGACCGAGTACTGTCACGCATGGCGGTAGGGGCGAAGCCCCATGCCTCTCACTCGTGTGTGTGTGTGTGTGTGTGTGTATAAATATATATACACACACACGAGTGACAGACACGAGGCTCTGATTTGAGCGAACCTGATTTGAGGATCCTCCTCAATTGTCCCCAATTTTATTGCTGCAACTTGAGAGGTTGTGAGTTGTCCATCCTGCTTATGCACCGGGAGTCGTAGCTTGGTGTAAGTGCCAGAGGTTGATGTTTGGTTGGTGAGAATTTATTGCTTTGCGTAGGCATCGAGGTTGTCGCGAGCTTTCCATTTAGCGTTGGGGTATGAGTTACGCGACAACGGTCGAGATACAAGCTTACTGTACAGGAGCATGGACGTTTCATTCCTTCTAATCGGGAGTGCGGTCTTGGGCGCGGAACTACAATGTCGGTGAAGAGCTTTCTCATTCAAACCGATTGCGCGGTCTTGGAGGTGGACCTACTATGTCGGCGAAGAGCTTATAATTTCGGACCGATAACTGCAGTCGAGGGCGGCGGGGGGGGGGGGGGGGGGGGGGGGGGGGGGGGGGGATGGGGGGGCACCGGGTTCCACTCTGGTATAAGGGGGAAAAAGGGGGGAGGGGGGGGGGGGGAGAAAAAAGAAAAAGAGGGGGAGGAGAGGGAAAGGGGGAGGGAAGAAGAAAAAAGAGGGAAATGAAGAAAAAATGAAGGGAGGGAGAGAGGTATGCCCAAAGGCTCTCCATGGAAAACTTTTGGCCCCTCCGTGGAGAACCTTTGGGCTCTCCGCGGAGAGCCTTTGAGCTCTCCGCGGAGAGCCCAATGTCCGCGGAGAGCCAAACGGCTCTCCGCGGAGAGCTACTTGGCTCTCCGCGGAGAACCTTCATGCTACCTTAGCCAATATTGCGCTGAGTTTATTTAAACACCTTTCATTCACCCATTGAACAATCAATTGCTATTATAGACAAATAATCAAATGTACATCTAAAATGTTTCCAAAATGACATCAATCAGGGGAGATGAGTTCAAAAACAAAATATTGTTGATATTTGCACCCTTATTCTGCCCATAATCCACTACAACAAAACGAGGCTACGGCGGCATTTTTTAGGGCTTTTCGCGGCGCTTTTCAAGCGCCGCTAAAGCTTTCGCGGCGCTTTACAAACCGCCGCGAATGCGATCGCCGCCATAGAACTCCGCGGCGCATTATAAAAAAACGCCGCGAATATAAGTAGGCATTCGTGGCGCTTTTTTTAAAAAAACGCCGCGAATTCCTGAGGCATTTTTAAAAAAAATGCAGCAGATTTAGCGGCGTTTATTTATAAAAAACGCCGCCATTTCTGCTGCATTTAAAAAAAAATAACAAACGATTTAATGCCTGGAATCTGGATTCCTTTTTGCATTCTATTAGAAACATTGACTTAAGGTCAATGCCTAGACCTTGCAACACTGATTACCGTTCAACATATGGTTTCCTGTGCTTCAACATATGTTTTAAGATTGACTGAAAGGTCAATGCCTAGACCTTACAACATATATATATTGTAAGATTGCCGGGATTAATTGGCCGCATTCATGTAGCATTATTCAAGAATGGTTCACTAAAAAATGCTTCCTGCACAAATTGTACTTTCAATCCTCTAAAGCAAAATCACAAGTTCGCAGGTTAGTCGAACATTCAACAACGAAATAATTATAAGAATTAAGTATATGCACTCCGTTCCATGACGATGACAACAAAAAATTTACTTGCATAAGAACTATTTCGATGTTTTCGGCTTTCACTGACAGCTGCTTGCTGACGGGGCACACATTCTTCTTAAGGAGCCACCTTCTGCAATACATATGTTAGTTATGCCAGCAACCCAGCTTCCCCGCCTCGTCCTCAGTTTCATATTCCTCCTGCGAAAAAAAATGGGCTGGGTAATGTAATGTCGAGTTATTAGGGGCTATCAATACTTTGACTAGCAAATAATAACATATTAATGATGAAAATAAACTTTTTAGAGTCAATTTGATATTAACTCATCCATTCCGACATCTTAATGCAATAATATTGATCCATACATACAACAAATGAATCATGGCAGACACCTAATGGCACAAAGGAGTGTGTTTATCTGAAAATTTTGATCAAAACTTTGCTCACAAGCTAAGTTCATGCCTCACTATGCTCTTAGAGTCGATTTCTAGCAAGGCTCAATTCCAATATTGGTATGAAGAAATCTAGTTAATAAAATATGGTTTCCTGTGCTTCAACATATGGTTTACACTTCATGCAAAAAAATAACAAATCAACTTGCTATCAATCAAATAAAACAGTTTGTGGTATACCTTCAGCTATCTGATAACCAATTATGGTATACCTTCAGCTATCTCATGGGCTCCGTTTCAATCTTTCTCCCTGAAAACCAATTATGTCCAGCAACAGTTCAAAACCCGATATCCTTGGCAAATAGGAGGTGAACAATGTGAGGGGGCATACGTAGGGATCCTTGATGCAGAACTCGAGCTGCTGCTGGCTAATCTCCACAATAAATAAACATCAGCAGATAACCAAATAACCACGACAACTAGGAGGAGAAATGCAGGAAGAGAATGAAGATACACCTATCAGAAGAAATGCAGAGAGTACAAAATAAAATGAAAAAACGGCAAATATGAAAAGGCAATACATTGCTTTCCAAGTCGTCGACCTAGTCCTGCTTCGCCTCCACCCTTACCGGCAAAATACATCCAATTTTTCACGTAGCTCTCCTTAAACGTTGATACCAGATCCACCGTCAGGGATGTTCTCACTACATCTAATGTCATTTCCCCAAGTGATAAGGGTATATCTAATTTGCTTGCTCCTTGTTCCAGATCCAGTCCGGCAAACTCCACCATGTCACAAGAAAAATCGCAATCCAAAATCTGAGGAAGATGAAGCAAGAAAACACAAACACATTATAGAGACAAAACACTCACATTCTTCCTGTATATGCCCCATCCTCATCTAGTAGCTCATTAAGTTTTTCTTCAACTGTATGCATGGAGCAAGAGGGCAGTGATGAGGTGGCCAGATAAAATTCAAGAGCTCATGACAAATTAGTCATATCACATCTTTAGAGAGTTTTGAATAAATATTTTTTACCACATCTTTAGAGAAGCTTTTATGCTTGTCTCCTCTATCTAAATATAGAGGTGTCTCATGTTACTTGTTTCACTAAATTCCTCTTTTTTTCTCAATTTTTTTTACCACATCAACACAATATACTTGATATATAGCACAAAAATGATGTTGGCACACCAATCCTTGTGAATCAATCTCCTCCTCTATCCTAAATATGGCATAAAGCTGATTTGTAGAACTATGAAGCACTCCTCACTATTTGTGTGGAAACATTGATTTCATGAAATCCCAGATAATGAAAACACATCAAGTTATCACTAGCCCACCACATACTCCTTCAACACAATACCTCGCAGCTTTCCAATCCCTTTCCCTAAAATAAAGAATATAATCATCAAATCAAAACCTAAATACACGCCCCCAAAGAACAAACCAAATAACACCCAATCGAAACCCTATAAAAAAACAAGCAAATCACTGAGTGAAGACCAACGATCCTGCAGAGCCATACCCGTAATGTCCCCGGTGACATGGTGATGCGGCTGTAGTTGGAAAATGGTTCCGAGCATGCCGCCTTAGTTGCAGGCTTATCCACTCCTGGATTCCCAAATACATTCCAAAATCTCAACATCTCATCCCTGGCGGCTACATCCATCCAGGCTCTACAATTCCCAAAACAAAACAACATCCTAATCAACCCACCTCATAGCATCATTACTTGAAGAATTTATTTGGAATAATGCTTACCTGAGCCATATATAGAACTCTAGAAGTATGCCACCACTGGCCAACTGCTTGCCAGATCCAGAACATTTCAAGCCACAAACTTCTTGGTCGTGGCCTCTGTAGGTGTTGTCTTGATGGTTTCTTATTCTTACATAATTATTCAAAACCTTTCCATCCATGCCACCAATTTGATCTAAAAAAATAAGAGATCTACAAAAGTAAAATGAAAAAAAAACGAGATGTAAAAAAAACAGAGCAGCTTAAATGAGAAGTAAAATGAAAACTAAAAAGTAAGGGAGTTAGAGGAAAACAAAAAGATGTGGTTACTGCTAGAGTTCCAGGTAAGAATGGCTTTTGTGTTTACTGCGGTGAAGAGTTGAAGAGGAGGTGGAATCAAAGGCCGACTTTGAGAGAGTGAAATCGGCGAGCACAAGGACGACACGGAAGAAGAAGTAAGCGAGCTCCATGAAGAAGAAGAAATATGCGGGGTTCAGTACATACCGAGGTAGAGCGAAAGAAATCTGCGTCGAGATGGAGCTTGGCCGGCGAGAGGGAGAAGGAGCCTGTGAGCGTGGACTGCGGCGAACCCTAAACCAGAAAAAAATTAAGAATCGCGAGTGAAGTTGAGGAATATTTTGGGGCGGCGGGAGTGAAAGATGGATGCGCCTAATATATATTATAGTAATTAATAGTCATTTTAGCGGCGTTTAAACAAGTAAGCGTCGCCACATTCGATCTTTTTAGCGGCGCTTTTCTAAATAAACGCCGCCACAACTATTACATGCCGCGAAATCTAAAATTTACGGCGGCGTTTTCAAAAACGCCGCAAAAAAAACGCCGCCGTAAATCAGTTTTGTTGTAGTGATCTTCACAACAAATTTATGAAATCATAATACAAGAACAAATTCATACGACATACACAAAAATCTGAAACTTTACAAAGATCATGAACCATCAAGAATTAACTTCTTTAGTAGAGTGCTCATCAAGCCATGAGATAATTTCACCAAGAACTCGAAATATTATTTCTTCTGATTCTCCTTCAAGAAGAGAATGAAATGCATCTTCATAGTGGTGGAACTTCACGTCCAAGCATTTTGTCTTCTCATACAAAGCCTTGGTGACTGATGGATTTGTCAACTTATCAGCGTTGCCATGCAGAATTAACAAAGGCAGAGAAATCTAGAAGAAAATGAATACAATTATTACATACGAAATGTTATACGCCATCAACAATTAGGAATGTAGAATTCAAAATTAATTATATGGTAGTTAAGCGCTCAGGAATGTCAAAAAAATTAATGTCGATCCAATCTCAAGGAACGTTGTGTTGTTAGTTTTGCTGCATTGAGTAGGAATCATCAATCGTGTCGATTGGACTGATTTTCTCGATTGTTGCCATCTCTATGATTTGACCATCTAATTTCTAAGAAGCCCAAAGAACAAAGCCCCGACCAATTTCAATAAATTTACAGACACAAAACTTTCTTATTCAAAACTATCAATGAACCAGAAAAGTGGTAATTAGCAGTAATGGAGTAGAGCATGACACGTATTGAAGGATCTGGAGGAAATTATAGACAACAAATAACCACAATCTTCAAGCTAATCTGAAAGCAGTGTAGTAGCAATACTACTTCCCCAAATTAAATGATATTATAAAATCACCATACTCAACTTTTAAACATCTAAAGTCTGAATAATGAAGAAATAGAGGAGCTAATAAAAAACAAAAAAGAATTAAAGCAGAAAGAGAAGAGGGGCAGTTGCTCAACATCTCTTTCAAAGTCGCCTGCTCCTCGGTGTTAAAAAGTATTAAGGACATTTTTTATGAAAGCACGTGTAAACATGAAGACTTTTGATGGGTAGGTTCATGCTGCAAGGCTAGTGAAATTGACAATGATGTATGAAGATTGCAAATAGAAATCAGATCTCTGGCATGACGACATGTGATCTTATAGATCTATCATCATATTAAGCTGTAGAAAATTACAATCAAAGATTATTGGTAATTACAAAAATATTTATGTCATAAATGAGGAAACACTTCCAAACATCCGTAAGGAGCATCCAACAGAAGAAGTGTCTGCAACTTCAGAGATTTATGCACATTCTTTATCTTTGCTCATTTCATGACATCCGTGCACAAAAAAAACAGCTAGCAAAATCTACACATAAGTTTAGTGCTTTTTAGGTTTATTACTTAAGATCTAGAAAATATACACATAAGTTTAGTGCTTTTTAGGTTTATCCACTTAAGATCTAGAAAATATACACAGAGTGGAGTGCTTTGGATATATAGCACACGTAGACAAGTTGGGAGCTAGAATTACTTCAGAAGGTCAGAAAATGAAAGCAAGGAGACAAAGCTAACTGGGTAGAGATCTAAAAAAAAGTTGGATAAAACAGCCTTAATATCAAATTGCAACTCTTTGAACAATAAATAGAAAATGACAAATCCATGCATTTAGCATAAAGATGTAGAATGTGATGGAGAAATTAAAACTATGCTTCAAATAGAACACGAGTACATTTCCAATCTTTCTGCAATGCAGAAACACTACAACTTGATTGATTCAACAAGTGCATATTACACCACAAAGATCCATGGACTACCAACTATTAGAATGCCTAATCAATTCATAAAGGATTCTTTCATAGATCTGATCTATATCCAGTCCAAAGGTTTGGACTGAAAGTCCTATCACTTGATTAGCATTCAACAGCATACTTTCATAATGTCAAATTAGAGTAAAATTGATTACTAATAAAAATAAAAATAAATGAATCAAAACTTAAAGAAAGCTTTAAAACATGTTGTGATCATACAAGTTACTGAGCTCATAAATATTGAACATTGAAGTGGTCATTTATAAAACCATTGCCTTCATTTTTCCTATGTAACAAAAAAGGAGACAGCCACTGATGAAGGCAAGTTACAGAGCTAAAGGGAAAGAAATTAAGATTACAATAAGCATAAATATATTTTCAATTTATCTGCAATCATAAACACCATTCGTATTGACCTGTTCAACCTGATTGAGTTATCTCTAACCAGTATAAGCACACTACAACAAAATGATTAATGTACAATCAATTATTAGCATGCCTAATAAATTGATAAGGAATTCCTTTCCCTCAAATTTGATTTGCCGACTAACCGGCGCCATTAGATCCGACCAGTAGGCAGCGTTCTCCAGCATGTAGCTTGAGGGAGAACCCGCCGATTAGGGTCTTTGATCCACGAGGCGGATGCCCATCGATCCCTGTATATGTATAAAAGTGGAGTTTGGCGGTGCAGTGGAGATGGAGGGTGCGGCGGGTGGTCGGGCTTGAAAGGAGCAGGGCGAAGTGTTGCCCGACGGCGGAGACGAGGACAGTGATGGATTCCGGGAAGGGTGTGAAACTAGCCATTGATGAGCTGGCCTGAGATGGTGAGGGGTTTACAGGAGAAGATAGAGCGCGGGAGAGAGAGCGGGAGAGAGAGCTGGAGAGAGAGAGAGAGAGAGAGAGAGAGAGAGAGAGAGAGAGAGGGAGAGAGAGAGAGAGCGCGGGAGAGAGAGAGCAGGCGAGAGAGAGCGCGAGAGAGAGAGCGCGGGAGAGTGAGCGGGAGAGAGAGAGCTGGAGAGAGAGAGAGAGAGAGAGAGAGAGAGAGAGAGAGAGAGAGAGAGAGAGAGAGAGAGAGGGAGAGAGAGAGAGAGCGGGAGAGAGCGCAGGAGAGAGAGAGAGAGAGAGCG
The DNA here is from genome assembly GCA_033032865.1 of Dactylorhiza incarnata. Lineage (NCBI taxonomy): Eukaryota > Viridiplantae > Streptophyta > Magnoliopsida > Asparagales > Orchidaceae > Dactylorhiza > Dactylorhiza incarnata. Next base: position 3,662,689 of record JAWHQI010000044.1, on the reverse strand, counting down.
GGCGAGAGAGAGAGCAGGCGAGAGAGAGCGCGGGAGAGAGAGAGAGAGATCGCGGGAGAGAGCGCGGGTGAGAGAGAGAGAGCGGGAGAGAGAGTGCATTTTTTTAATAATATTCAGTCATTTTAAGTCTACCAGATTGAGGCCCAACCGGGGGGGGAGGGGCAGGGGGGAGGGCGAGGGGAGGGGGGGGGGGGGGCAGACCCTGTATGGCGGTGAAGAGCGAATGAGTTCGAACTGATGGCGACCGTGGGGGGGGGGGGGGGGGGGGGGGGGGCAAGCCCTAGCGGTGTTGTGACCTACTACGATGGTTAAGAGTCAATGCATTCGAATTGGTAGTGTGCGGTCAGGGGTAGAACCCTGAATGCCGGTGAATAATGAATGCGTTCGAACCGATGTCGACCGTGAGGGGGCGGACCCTGGCAGTGTCGTGACCTACTACGATGGTGAAAAGTGAATGCTCTCAAACTGGTAGTGCGCGGTCAGTAGGCGGACCCTGAATGAAGGTAAAGAGTGAATGCGTTCGAACTGATGGCGATGGCGAGGGGGCTTGCCATGGCGGTGTCGTGACCTATTATGACGGCAAAGAGTAGATGCGTTCAAACTAGTAGTGAGCGATTAGGGGGGACAGGCCCTGAATGGCGGTGAAGAGCGAATGCATTCGAACCGATGGCGACGGCGATTGGGGCTTGCTCTGGCGGTGTTTTGACCTACTATGACGACAAAGAGCGGATGCGTTCGAACCAGTAGTGCGCGGTCAGGGGCACGGACCCCGAATTGTGGTGGAACGAATGCGTTTGAACTGATGGCGACGGCGAGGGGGGCTTGCCCTGGCGGTGTCGTGACCTACTACGACGACGAAGAGCATATGCGTTCGAACCAGTAGTTCGCGGTCAGGGGGACGGACCCCTAATAGCGGTGAAGAGCGAATACGTTCGAACCTATGACGACCATGAGGGGGGCAGACCCTGATAGTGGCGCAACCTACTACAATGGTGAAGAGCGAATGCATTCGAGCCGATAGTGCGCGATTAGGGGGACTAGCCCCAAAATGACGGTGATGATCATGAGCAGATGCGTTCGAACCGTTGGCGACTGCGAGGGGGGCAGGCCCTGGCGGTGCTGAGACCTACTACGCCGGCGAAGAGCGAATGCATTCGAGCCGGTAGTACGCGCGCGGTCAAGGGAACTAGACCCAGAATAATGATGGTGAAGAGCGGATGCGTTCGAACCGTTGGCGACCGCGAGGGGGCAGGCCCTGACGGTGTCGAGACTTACTACGACGAAGAAGAGCGGACGCATTCGAGCCGGTAGTGTACGGTCAGGGGAATTGACCTTAGAATGACAGTAAAGAGAGGATGCGTTCGAACCAATGGCGACCGTGAGGGGGCAGGCCCTGACGGTGATGTGACCTAATACAACGGCGAAGAGTGGATGCATTTGAGCTGATAGTGCGCGATCAGGGGGACTGACCCCAGAATGACGGTGTAGAGCAGTTGCGTTCGAACCGTTGGCAACCGTGAGGGGAGCAGGCCCCGGTGGTGTCGTGACCTTCTGTGATGACAAAGAGCGGATGCATTCGAGCAGGTAGTGCACGGTCAAGGGGACTGACCCCAGAATGACGGTTAAGAGCGGATGTGTCCGAACCGTTGGCGACCGCGAGGGGGGAAGGCCCTAACGAATTCATGACCTAATACGATGCCTAAAAGAGGATGCATTTGAGTCGGTAGTGCGCGGTCAGGGGGACTGGCCCCAAGATGATTGTTAAGAGCTGATGTGTTCGAACCGCCGGAGTCCGCGGGGGGAGCATGCCCTGACGGTGTCGTGACCTATTACGACGGCGAAGAGCGGATGCATTTGAGCCAGTAGTACTGCGCAATCTGGGGTACTGGTCCCATGATGACAGTGAAGAGCGGATGCGTTCGAACCGTTGGCGACCGCAAGGGGGCAGACCTTGACGGTGATGTGACCTACTATGACGGCGAAGAGCGGATGCATTTGAGCCGTTATTGTGCGATCTAAGGGTGTAAGTATCCCTGAAATAGAGTAAGGTTAGAAACAGTTATAACGTAGTTAATTAAAATACACATGCGCAAGTGCAGACTTGCAAATCATTGTCTTAGGGGGGCGATTCAAAAAACAAACAAACAAAAACACAGTCAAAACATAAGTAATATATGGGTTCCTCTGCCCTATTCTTGGCTCTCCTGGATCAAGCATGTATGATTCCTCCTGATTGATCGACGTGATGCACGACGGTGCTGCTCCCAGAACTGGTCACGTCGAATCCTGGTGCCGCTCTCTGTCCTGGTCGAGCATGTTGTAGATAGCATGAGGTAGCTGCTTCCTGGTTGCCACGGACGATTCTGAATCCTCCCGGAGTGATGAACTTTATTGCTAGGTGCGGGATGGAGGGAATGGCCTTGAATGTCACTTGGAGGCCAGGGATGGCCAAAGATGGTATTGTACATGAGTCTGGCTCCACGACCACGAATTGGACGTTGTGCGTGACCTGCTTTGGAAATTCCCCAAGTGTGATAGGTGGAGTGATCGTTCCTTGTATAGGGACGGGGCCGTTGTTGAAGCCGTATACCGGTCTTGTTGCTAGGTGGACGTTCTTTTGGAATCTTCATGTTGTGGAGGGTGGACATAAATATGACGTTAACAGAGTTTCCGTTATTGTTCAGTATCCTCTTGACGCGGAAGCTATGATCGCCGATTCCAGCATTGATGACAAGCAGGTCTTGGTGCGGTAAGAGCAGTCCATCCAGATCGTTGTCTCCGAAACTGATATCCGCGGTGCGTTGCGTATTCTGATCCTCTTGTTCTCCTCTTATTCTGCTATCACATCATGTGTATTTCCTCGCGAGTGAGTCTTTCAATCACTTATCTGAGACTAACTCCTCCCTGGGGAAGTCGATGAGGATATGCTCCAGGGGCCCTGGCCGGTCGAGCAGGATACGTGGAGCTGGCCGCACCGGAGAATCCTTCAGAGGCGTCTTCCTCTCGATCGGCCTCTTCTGTCGGAGCATGATTTGGAGCCGGTGGAAGCAGATTTAACAGCGCAGGAGGTGGAATGGGAGCTCGAGGAGCTCCTGGGTTTCGTAGGAGAGCCAACATCTCGACCTACTACTCCTCCATTTGTTGCATGCTCCCTTCCAGTGTTGTTATGGGCGCAATCATTGCCTCCTCCGTGAGATGTGCATTGATGAGCGAGTGGGAAGGAACTGGATCGACTCACCCTCCGAGAATTTATCCTTCGGTAGTATAAGCACTTATTCTTGCCATTGTCGTAGGTTGCGAGTACTGCCTTGAAGAAAATACTGCCTTCAGAGAACCTTTGCAGAGTTTGGGAACACATTTCCCACAGACGGCGAAAAACTGTTGCGGGTCGCTCGACGCTCTTGTAGACCGGTCGAATTAAACAGTCTCAGCTCGAGAGTGAACCTAGCGCGCAATCAGTCAGAGTAAAGTGAGAAAGCATGCAAGAAGACTTTTAACATGGAAAATCCGAAAAGGGTGAAAAACCACGGGACCGGATCGGTGTCGACCAAATTCACTATATCTTTTGGTATTACAAATTGTAGAATGCAAGAGGCTGACAGGCCACCGCTTGTTGCAGGGGATGTAGAGAAGAGTGAGAAAAAGGAAAATCTCTAAGGAGGAAGAAGATCTTCATGGGCCAAAGGGAGATCTTCAAGTCACCTTCGAAGGAGATCTTCGAAGGGGAAGAAGATCTTCAAATGTCGAAGGAGATCTTCGAAAGATTCTTCAAACACCTAAGGGTAACTCTGAAGGATCTTCGAGGGAGCTCTCTAAGGTGTTGAAGGCAAGGTCCATTGAAATAAGGGCTTTGGGATTCTTTTATAGCTTTGGACAGGGGTAGCCTGACAATTTTGCCATTGTAGCCATCGTAACCACCTTGTGGGTGAATCATGATCGGCGATCTGAAGCACCCGGATCGCCATTTTTTGGATATGAACATCTTGCCCCCCTGGCAGTTCAAGAAGCTTCGTGGTCGGCGATGACAGCAACGAACGAAACCTGCAATCCCGGAAGTTAAGAAAGCGAACTGCCAGGCGCACCACGAACACAGAGGCATTCAACAAGCGCTGTGAATGTAGAGGCGTTCTGAATGCGACGTGAATGTGGAGTTGTTCGACGTGCGCTAGATACGAACTTGGAGGCGTTCAGCGCACGTCGTGAATGTTGGAGCGTTCTGAGTGAGTCGCGAACGTGGAGATATTCGGCGCACGTTGTGAACGTCGAGGCCAGGCATTCTGAGTTCATCGCGAATATGGAGATGTTCGGTGCATGCTGTGAACATGGGGCCCTCTGATCGCACCACGAACATGGAGATATTCGGCGCGCGCTGTGAATGTCGAGGCGTTCCGAGCACGTCGCGAACGTGGAGATGTTCGGTGTGCGCTGTGAACATCGAGACGTTCTGAGGGTGTCGCAAACTTGGAGATGTTCGGCGCACGCTGTGAACGTAGAGCCGTTCTGAACGCACCGAAAATATGGAGATGTTCGGAGCCCTCTATAAACGTAGAGGCGTTCTGAGCACGCTGGGAACAATGAGATGTTTGACACGCGCTGTTAATGTGGAGGCATTTGAGCGCACCGCGAACATGGAGATGTTGGCGCGTGTTGTGAACGTGGGGCGCTTTGAATGCACCATGAACACAGAGGTGCTGCGAGAAAGACTTATATTTGTACGTTGGGAGGCTGACGCGCCGACCGAGATACCGCAATAGAGGGCGCATGCGAGGTGGTGCAGCAGGAGCCAAATGGTCGAGGTCGTGCGGTGGTTGTGCATCAAGTCTAGCGTGACAGGGAGGCATGCCCTGCACTGCGTGGTGAGTGTCGGGTGGCAGATGCTGGGCGGCGGGTTCCGCGCCGCGGCGGCACGGCTTGCATCGCATCAAGGTGGTGCGGGGGAAGTGTGGCCACTGCACCTGGGAGGTGCAGCGGGCGCGGCCGGCGCCGTACCAGGTAGGTGCGGCGTGCGAGGTGAGCGATGAGGTTGGCGACGGTTGCATGCATGGAGGAGAGAAAGTGGTTTCATGCATGGATGAGTGAGGAGTGGATTGCACGTATGGAGGAGAGAAAGGGGGTTGCCTGGACGCCATGATAGGGGTGCGTTACCCCCATGATGGGGTGCATTACCCCCCCCCCCCCCCCCCCCCCCCCCCCCCCCCCCCCCCCCCCCCCCCCCCCCCCCCCCCCCGTCATAATGGTGGTGTGGTTAGTGTTTATTATCATACGCTCGTTCCGACGTCTGTTTGGAAGACCAAACGGACTCGGAATTGCACAATAATTGACTCGTTGGAATTGTACCGGTGAGCCGGTCGAGGTCGCGACAAAAAATCTCTATTTTGAGCGAACCCGTTTTGGGAAACACCATCAATTATTATTACTATTATTATTATTATTATTATTATTGCGGGTCGCTCGGGTGCTCTGGTAGACCGATCCAATTAAACCACCTTAGCTCGGGAGCGAACCGAACGTACAAACATTTAATGAAAGAAGTTAGTAAATGACGAGAACTTTTAACGTGGAAAACCCGTAATGGGTGAAAAACTACGCGGTCTGGGATGTGTCGACCAAACTCCACTATCTTCTGGGGTGTTACAGATTGAAATTAAGAACTCGAGCACGACAAGCCGCTGCTCGTTATAATGGTAGAGAGAGAGAGAATTACGAGGGTGGCAGGTCACCTCTCGGAAAGCTGAACGCTTCTTCTTCTGATAACAAAAGTGAGAACAAAAGTGAGATGACTGAGTCGCCATTCTGGACCCGAAGGATTCCCAATTGCTTAGGAAGATAGTCTTCCAAAGTGAAAGAAATCTTCAAGCACTCAAAGGAGATCTTCCAAGTCTCGAAGGAGATATTCAAAGGACGAAGGAGATCTTCAAGCGCCGAAGGAGAACTTAGAGGAAATCTTCAACAGAGCTCTCTCGGGCGCAAAAGGCAAGGTGTCTTGAAATGAAGGCTCTGAGCTCCTTTTATAGCTTTGGGCAGGGGTAGCAAGGTAATTTTATCATTGTAACCACCTGACGGGCAAATCACGCTGGTCGATTTGGAGCACACAGATCGCCATTTTTCATAAATGACTGTTTCGTCCTTCGGGCAGTTCGGGCAAATTGGGCGGTTCGGGTAGCTTCGTTGAAGGTGATGAAGGCGACGAACAAGACATGCAATATGAGAAATTAAGAAATGTTAACTGCGCGCGTGTTGGGAACGCTGATGTTGAAACCAATACTTGGTCTCTCGTGGAGTTCGGGGTCCCCAAAAAGGGGTGACCGCACAATTACTTCTTCCAAGGGAGAGCGCTAGGCCGAAGACTTGAGAAACTAGGAACAAGATCGAGGGATCAGCGAGGAGGTCCCACCACACACCCGGAAGATCTTAGAGCACTTCCCCTCCCAAGCCAATGCTGAGCTTGGGGCACCTTTGGAGAAACTTTTCCCCACCAAAGAAGCCTAGGGGGAGAGTAGCCTAAAGAAAGTCATCTGCCTTCAAAGGTGCCCCCTTGGTTCTATTTATAGTTTTCTGAAATTGGTCTGCTAATAGCCATATTCCGGCCTAAGAGATTACTAAACTACCCCAAGGTTTGGCCTGCCAACAGCCAAATCCCGCCATTCCGAGGCGTTAAACGCAGATCGCCTCCTCTTCTTGGGGCTGGGCGAGCGGGGGGCAGGCCGCCTCCCCAGCTCGCCCGCCTAAGGGGCTGGGCGAGCGGGAGCACCCGTCTCCCCAGCTCAACCACGTAAGGTGTAGGGCGAGTGGGAGGCCGCCCGCCTCCCCAGCTCGCGCGCCTAAGGGGCTGGGCGAGGGGGAGGTCGCCCGCCTCCCCAGCTCGCCCTCCGAAGGAGCTGGGCGAGCGGGAGGTCGCCCGCCTCCCCAGCTTGACCGCCTAAGGGGCTGGGCGAGCGGGAGTCTGCCTGCCTCCCCAGCTCGCCCGCCTAAAGGGGCTGGGCGAGTGGGAGGCCGCCCGCCTCCCCAGCTCACCTGCCTAAAGGGGTTGGGTGAGTGGGAGGCCGCCCGCCTCCTCAGCTCGCCCGCCGAAGGGGCTGGGTGAGCGGGAGGCCGTCCGCCTCCCCAGCTCGCCCGCCTAAGGGGCAGGGCGAGTGGGAGGTCGCTCGCCTCCCCAGCTCGCCCGCCTAAAGGGGATGGGCGAGTGGGGGTCGGATGGTCTACCCACCCGGGGGGTCTCGCACACCCACCTCTGCTCTACCCCCTTTGGGGCGGGGCCAGTGGGGGTCGGATGCCTCCCCGCTCGCCCCCCTTTGGGGCTGGGCGAGAGGGGGCCAGATGCCTCCCCACTCGCCCTATTGGGGCTGGGCGAGTGGGGGCAGGCCGCCTCCCCAGTCGCCCCCCTGGGGTTGGGCGAGTGAGGGCAGACCGCCTCCCCACTCCCCCCAGCTTTTGGAGGCCGGGCGAGTGGGGGTCGGATGCCTCCCCACTCGCCTTCGCCGACACCTCCTTCCCTGATTGCCGGCCGTGAGTGCTCTTGCCCATATGTCAGGGCAGGACCTCCAGACCGCCTCCTCTCTCGCATTCGCCTCTCATGGCAAAAGCTAGCTGCAAGGTCTGCAGGACCTCCCGCTTGAAGTTTTCGAACATCTCCATCGTCACCACAACCACTGGCGACTGCGAGTGGCCCGGGTCGGATCCATCTCCTCCACCTCCGGCCATAGAGCCCAGCTTGAGATTTTTCGTGTTGGTCACTCTCCACGCTCACTGCACCATAAATATTGAAACCAATACTTGGTCTCTCGTGGAGTTCGGGGTCCCCAAAAAGGGGGTGACCGCACACTTACTTATCCCAACGGGGAGCGCTAGGCCGAAGACTTGAGAAACTAGGAATAGGTCTGAGGGCTCAGCGAGGAGGTCCCACCACACACCCGGAAGATCTTAGAGCGCTTCCCCTCCCAAGCCAATGCTGAGCTTGGGGAACCTTTGGAGGCACTCTTCCCCCACTAAAAGAAGCCTAGGGGGAGTAGCATAAAGAGAGTCATCTGCCTTCAAAGGTGCCCACTTGGTCCTATTTATAGTTTTCTGAACTTGGTCTGCCAATAGTCATATTCTGGCCTAAGAGATTACGAAACTAACCCCAGGTTTGGCCTGAAAAACAGCCAAATCCCGCCAATCTGTGGCGCTAAACGCAGACCGCCTCCTCTTCTCGGGGCTAGGAGAGCGGGGGCAGGCCGCCTCCCCAGCTCGCCCGCCTATGAGGCTGGGCGAGCGGGAGGCCGCCAGCCTCCCCAGGTCGCTCACCTAAGGGGCTGGGCGAGTGGGAGGTTGCCCGCCTCCCCAGCTCGCCCGCCTAAGGGGCTGGGCGAGCGGGAGGCTGCCCGCCTCCCCAACTCGCCCGCCTAAGGAGCTGGGCGAGCGGGAGGCCTCCCGCCTCCCCAGCTTGCCCGCCTAAGGGGCTGGGCGGGCGGGAGGCCGCCCGCCTCCCCAGCTCGCCCGCCTAAAGGGGCTGGGCGAGTGGGAGGCCGCCCGCCTAAAGGGGCTCGGCAAGTGGGAGGTCGCCCACCTCCCCAGCTCGCCCGCCTAAGGGGATGGGCGAGCGGGAGGCCGCCTGCCTCCCCAACTCACCCGCCTAAGTGGCTGGGCGAGCGAGAGGCTGCCCGCCTCCCCAGCTCACCCTCCTAAAGGGGCTGGGCGAGGGGAGGCCGCCCGCCTCCCCCAACTCGCCCGCCTAAAGTGGCTGGGCGAGCGGGAGGCCGCCCGCCTCCACAACTCACCCGCCTAAAGGGGCTGGGCGAGTGGGAGGCCGCCTTCCTCCCCAGCTCGCCCACCTAAAGTGGCTGGGTGAGCGGGAGGCCGCCCGCCTCCCCAGCTCGCCCGCCTCCCCAGCTCGCCCGCCTAAAGGGGCTGGGCGAGTGGGAGGTTACCCGCCTCCTCAGCTCACCCGCCTAAGGGGCTGGGCGAGCGGGAGGCCGCCCGCCTACCCAGCTCGCCCGCCTAAGGGGCTGGCGAGCGGGAGGCCTCCCTCCTCCCCAGCTTGCCCGCCTAAGGGGCTGAGCGAGCGGGAGGCCGCCCGCCTCCCCTGCTCGCGCCCCTCACTGGGTACGCCTTGAAATTCCTCCGCCCCTCTTTCTTGGGGCAGTGCCTCGATGTCCCACTCGGTGAATATAGGGTTGTACAGCTGAAGTGTTCTGAGCGGGCAACGATCACAGGAGCGTTCTGAGTGCACAATGAACACGGGAGCATTTTGAGCGCGCAACGAACACATGAGCATTCTGAGCTGCTTGGGCAACTCGCCACCGCGTTGCCCAAGCAGCGCGGTGGCGACATGGAGAAGCAGCACGGTGGCGAGATGGCGAAGCAGTGCGGTGGCGAGATGCCCAAGCAGCGCGGTGGCGAGATGCCCAAGCAGCGCGGCGGCGAGTTGCCCAAGCAGCGCGGTGGCGAGTTGCCCAAGCAGCGCGGTGGCGAGTTGCCCAAGCAGCGCGGTGGCGAGATGCCCAAGCAGCGCGGTGGCGAGATGCCCAAGCAGCGTGGTGGCGAGATGCCCAAGCAGCGTGGTGGCGAGATGCCCAAGCTGCGCGGTGGCGAGATGCCCAAGCTGCGCGGTGGCGAGATGCCCAAGCTGCGCGGTGGCGAGATGCCCAAGCTGCGTGGTGGCGAGATGCCCAAGCAGCGCGGTGGCGAGATGCCCAAGCAGCGCGGTGGAGAGTTTCCCAAGCAGCGCGGGTGGCGAGTTGCCCAAGCAGCGCGGTGGCGAGATGCCCAAGCAGCACGATGGCGAGTTTCCCAAGAAGCGCATATCCTCCACTCGTAGGAGGCCTTTTCTCATCACCATGTTTGGTGAGTTAGCTGCTTAGTGTTAGTGTTGAATGTCAGGACCTTAACGTTCATAGCCTTACTTCAGGAGATCTGTATCGCTAATGGAGCTAGAGAGTAGCAGTAGTAATTTCAAATATGAAATGAATATATGCGCGTAAGTACAATTTTGCGGCTTACTGTTTAAAAGCAAGAACTAGAAGAAGCAAAAAAGAAAAATGGAAATTGATGATATATCATGAAAAATGAGTTGTATGCGCTCTTCTAGGGGGAAAGTTCCCATGCCCGGTACCTCTGGCTTATCCACGTTGGGGTACGACGTTGCCTTCTACTGGATTGTCAGCCTGAGGTTCATGCTGGTTCGAGACTTGGTTTAGTAAAAATCTTTCGAGAAGGCCTTGTCGGACAAGACACTCGATTTTCTTCCTCAACCGGTTGTAGCCTTCAGTACCGTGTCCATGCCCATGATGGAAGTCGCAATATTGTGACTGGTTTCCTCTGTTCGGCGCAAGCGGCTTAGGCTTGCGAAGCGCATTGCTATCTTGGATGGCAAGGAGAACGTTAGCTCTGGTAGTGTTCATGGGAGTGTAGTCCTGATTCTGGCGAGATCCTCTGTCTCAACTGGGGTTGTCGCGATGCTTGTTGTTCTTATTGGGAATCGACTACGGCGGCGGCTCCTCCTTCTTCCTCTTCGAGCTTCCCTCGAAATACTAGCGATGTGCTTCAATTGCCTCATCAGCTGCAATCTGGGTCTCGACTCGGTGAACGAGGTCTAGGTAGCTGGGCACAGTTTTCCGCATTAGTGCAGAATAGAATCCACCAGGGCGGAGCCCTCCAAGAAAAACTCCTCATAGAAGCTCGAGGTCCACCCCTGGAATTGTCGCGCCTCAGTAGTGAAGCAGCGGAAGAAATCCTTAAGATTCTCTCCGTTATTCTGGCGGATTCTCGAAAGATAGGAGGTGTCTCAAATAATCTTGCAGTTGGCGATGAACTGGTCAGTGAATTGTGAAATTTTTCGAATCTTTATGGAGTGAGCAGGAATCATACAACTTAGAGTTCACACGCCAAACAACCAGAAGCACATGAAGGAAATATAGTCTTTATTGATAAGCAAAATCTTCATTACAGGGAGAGGTATGCTTGGCGAGACATGATTTCGCCAGCACACAAAACAGAAGAAGAAAATACACAACTTGAAAGGAAGATAACTGAGACCGCTCCAGACCGCGCGGTCTCCTTGCCGATCTCTGCAAGCTGCCTAACCGCACAACACTGCCGGTTACAGAACACCACCTAAGACTGCTGAGCAGACCGCACCCTCCTTACGACCTCCACCGATTCTCCCGAACTCCAGCAACCCACACTGCAAGTCGCAGACCGCCCGAACACTTTCAGAGGAAGAGATGATCAATGCAGACCGCACTATCCGCAGAAGCTGCACAAGAAAATTCAATCAGCAGACCGCCCGGTCAGAAAACACAGACCGCAGGAAATAGGAACAACTCAGCTTACACTTGGTGTGTCTTAATTTGCTGCTACAGTGGCTCCTATTTATAGGTGCGGGATCCGATCCAGCCACCGCACTATGAGATAGGATCACCACCCCCCAGACCGCGCGACCAGAACGGTCAACCCGCGCGATCAGCAACAGTCCTTTCTGCTTCATTTGATGAGCTCGCCGGCTTCACACCAGACCGCAGGAGATCTCCACTCCCTCAGTCAAATCACGACTCCATAAGGAGATTGCCAAACCGCCAAGAAGCCGCCCACCACCAGTGTTTGCCCGAGACCGCAAACACTGCCTGTTCGCCACAAGACCGCGAACTCATGTTCGCATGCCGGCCTCCTTCCTGAGACCGCGAACAGAGACCTGTTCACATACCAGCCTCCTCCTGAGACCGCGAACAGAGACCGCGCGACTAAGAGCCTTAGTCCGCGAATACTACCAGAAAACCCGGGCAGCCACCAGACTGGAATTCTAGAAACCTGGACCAACCTGTGCGGTCACTGCAGACCGTCACAGTCCTGAAGAAGCCAGCCCGCCACGCGGTCACAGACAGACCGCGCGGCCTCACCTTCAGCTGCCTTGGATAGATACCAGCGGTCATGCCAGGAGACTACGGCTAGGCAAGACAAGCCAGACCGCAGAACAGATCGCCAGGTCGTGCGATCTCACCAGACCGCGCGACCTCCTCCCAGACCGCCCAGATCCAAAAGCTCCACAAACTTCCACTTCAACATTTTCAACACTCCCCCTTGAAGTGGGAAGTTGAAAACAGCCCCAGTAAGCTCCTTAGTCGTGTGAACGCCCCCTTTGCCAGCGCCTTTGTGAAGATGTCAGCAATGTTGTCCTGACTCCGAACATGCTCGACCGAAAGAGACCCCTCCAGCACCTTCTCACGAATGAAATGATGCTCGATCTCGATATGCTTGGTCCTCGCGTGACAAACTGGATTGGTCACCAGTTTGAGAGCACTCTCATTGTCACCGCGGAGCAGAGTCGGCTCCCTAACCTCCTTATGGATGTCTCCAACCAACCTCCTAAGCCAGATGGCTTCCTGAGCTGCCAAGGCCGAAGCCTTGTACTCCGCTTCCGTGGTTGAGACCGACAAGGAATCCTGCTTCTTGCTGCACCATGATATTGCCGTGGGGCCCGCTATGAAGACGTATCCAGACGTCGACTTCCGATCATCCGAATCTCCCCCGTAATCAGTGTCCATGTACCCATGCACCTCGAAGCCCGCATCCCTCCTGTAAAGGAGACCCATATCCGAGGTCGCCTTGACATACTTCAAAATATTCTTGGACGCTAGCAGATGAGGCATCTGTGGCTCTGTCATATACCGACTCACTCTGCCAACTGCATAAGCAATATCCGGCCTAGTGATCGTCAGGTAAGGACCAGAGCTCGGAACACTAACGGATCTTGCAGAATCCTTCTCTCATCCTTCCGAAGCTTCATAGCCTTCTCCAGAGGTGTGGAGATGCACTTCCCTTCCTTCATGCCAAACCGTTCAACGATCCGCTCCGCATATCCAGCCTGGGAGACCAGCACTCCACTCTCCTTCCTCTGCACCTCGAGTCCAAGGAAATGGTGAAGCTCACCCAGATCCTTCATCTCAAACCTGATGGACAACTCAGCCCGAAGCTGCGCTACCTCCTCCTTCGAATTCCCCGTCACGATCATATCCTCGACGTAAAGCAGCACGATGACTTGAAGCTCCCCACTCTTCTTGACGAACAAGCTTGAGTCTGAATCTGAAGCACAAAACCCGCAGAATAAGAGATACTCTGTAATCTTTCCATACCACGCCCTCGGCGCTTGCTTCAACCCATACAGGGCCTTCTTCAACTTGCAGACATGCTCCGGAAAATCTTCAGATACGAAGCCTGGCGGCTGGACCATGAAGATGTCCTTGTCAATCTCGTCGTACAAGAACGCATTCTTAACGTCAAGCTGCCAAATCTTCCACCCCCAACATGCCTCCAAGGCAATCACAACCCGAACTGAAGTCATTTTTGCCACCGGACTGAATGTCTCTTCATAATCTTCACCGTAATGCTGCGAGAACCCCCGAGCCACAAGGCGAGCCTTGTACCGCTCGATACTGCCGTCAGCTTTCTTCTTCAGCTTGTAGACCCACTTGCATGTGACAGGAGTGGTGCACTTGGGCCTGGGCACCAGAGACCAGGTCTCATTCTTCTCGAGAGCTGCCATCTCTTCTTGCATCGCAACGTCCCACTCCTTCACGCCTCTGGCCTTCTCAAAGATCGACGGCTCCCTCTCATCCAAGGGACCAGCAAAGAAACAAGAGACAAAGCTCACCATGTTTCGTCCTGTATAGCGATCAGGGGCAATGATAGTTCGCTTCGATCTCCGCAACGCCTTCCCCTGACTCGCAGTATCTTCAGCTGCTTCTTCCCCAGCTCCTCTTCCAGACGTACTCGGAGCATCGCTCCCCCTGCTTCCTGACCCAGAAGCCTCCGCCTCAGAACTAGAAACTGATGGACCACCTGGTGACACAGGTAGCTCCACCTGAAGATTTTCCACAGCCCTCTCTGGCTCCTCCACCCTGCTCTCTGGTAGCTCCACACCAGAACTTCCCTTGTATGACGTCACCTCGTCGAACACGACGTCGTGAGATACAACAAATCTCCGCGTCTCCGGGTCCATACACTTCCAGCCCTTCTTCCGGTCATCATACCCCACGAAGACTAGCTTCCTTGCTTTCGCATTTAGCTTCGTCCGGAGCGCATCTGGAACGTGCACATAGCAGGTGGAACTAAACACCCGAAGGTGTGCCACACTTGGCTTTTCCTTGAACATCAGTTCATGCGGGGTCTTCATATTAATGGGACTCAGAGACATCCTGTTGATGACGTAGGCAGCACAAGACATTGCCTCCGCCCAGAAGGACTTTGGGATACTCTTGGCATGCAGCCAACACTTGCAGGTCTCCGTCAGATGACGGATCTTCCGCTCTGCAACTCTGTTTTGTTGTGGAGTATGTGCACAAGTAAGCTCCCTCCGGATGCCCGCCTTCCTGCAAAAAGTAGAGAACTCACCATAGGTGAACTCCCCTCCGTTGTCAGTCCTCAGCTTCTTAACCCGCAGTCCAAGCCGACCCTCCACGAGCTCCTTGAACTCCACAAACTTGGCAAACGCCTCCGTCTTCTCCTTCAAGAAATAAACCCAGACATATCTGGTGTAATCATCAATCAACACCAGCATATATCTGCTGCCTCCGAGGCTTGGGGTAGCAGTCGGTCCCATCAAGTCACCGTTGATGCACTCCAACGGAGCACTACACCTTGTCTGCGACTTGTCAAACGGAAGCCGATGAGACTTGCCGAACTGACATCCCGCGCACACATGACCGTCTCCATAGGAAGATAGACTAGGCAGGCCCTTGACCAGACCTCTCACCGCCATAACCTTCAGCTTATCCATCCCTACATGCCCCAACCTCTCGTGCCATATAACAGCACCATCATTCGTCCGCATCTTTTCAACATAAGAACTTGTCGATAAAACGAACAAGTCTTTAGCTCTCCTCCCCACACGAACTACCTCATCCTTCACCGCCTCCACATTCCGAAGAAATCTCACTTCTGTTGGGCCAAACAGAACGTGATACCCAGCGTCTACAGCGTTGGTCACAGAGAAGAGGTTTTTCCTCATACAAGGCACATGATAGACACTTCTCAACGTAAGTGGCCCCCTATCACTGCCCAAGGAAACAACCACAACCTTCTCCACAGCATGCACAGTATTATCAGCAGTAATAATTGCATCATTACCTGAATAGGGCTGCGCTGAAGAAAGCTTCGACTCGTCCTCGGTGAGGTGATGACCACACCCAGAGTCCACGATCCAGACCTCTTGATAGTTGATAGGAGCCTCGGCTCCAACAGAAGCCGAGAAGGCTCCTCCCCATCCTCCATCAACCTGCCAGGCTTCAGCTTCCCTCTTTCCTGCAGCAGCATGCCCCGACTGAAGATTCACCCGACAATCCTTCCTGATGTGACCAACCTTTCCGCACCTGAAGCACTTGGGACCTTCCCCCTTCTTCCTCCCTCCAGCCTTAGGAGCATAGCCCCTCTCCTGCTGTACAGAAGTTGAAGGCCCATTGCCTCCTCCAACGGTCTTCTTCTTATCCCACTTCTTCTTCTTCCCTGTGAAGAGAACTTCGCCATCTCCCCCAGACACTGACACCCCCGCCATCTGCCTTGCTAGACTCTCCTGCGAAGCAAGCAGATTTTCCAGCTCCAGCAGAGACGGCTGATTTGCCCAACCCTGCACTGACGTCACAAAGGCAACATATTCCTTCCGCAAGCCATGGATAATGTGCCTCTTCAGCTTCGCCTCAGAGATTGGCTCATCAGGATCCAGCGCTGAAATCTCGGTGCACAAGTTCTTCATCTTCAAGAAGAACGTAGAGATAGAAAGGTCACCTTGAGCTGATCTGGCCAGCTCATTCTCCAGGAATTGAAGTCTTGCCACATTCTTCTTGTTAAACAGCCCATCCAGGGCTCTCCAGATCTCCGCAGCTGATGCACACCCAAGATGTGATCAAACAGATCAGGTGATATTGCCCTCTTCAGGGCGAACTCTGCTTTGGCATTGATCCGCCTCCAGTTCCTCACCTCATGATGGTTATCTCCAACCAGAAAGACTTCCTCCGTGCTTTCTCCTCCAACTACCTCCCAGAGGTCCTCACCCAGAAGATAGCTCTGCATACAAGACCTTCACTTCTTAAGGTTGGTCGAGTTGAGCATCTCAATTCCAAGACCCCTCGCTTTCATGGCTCTACCACTCGTTCCTTCTTCACAAAGGCGATGACTACTCTAAGTTGTTCACTGCTCTATCCACTCCAACCTGGCTCTGATACCATGTGAAATTTTTCGAATCTTTATGGAGTGAGCAGGAATCATACAACTTAGAGTTCACAAGCCAAACAACCAGAAGCACATGAAGGAAATATAGTCTTTATTGATAAGCAAAATCTTCATTACAGGGAGAGGTATGCTTGGCGAGACATGATTTCTCCAGCACACAAAATAGAAGAAGAAAATACACAACTTGAAAGGAAGATAACTGAGACCGCTCCAGACCGCGCGGTCTCCTTGCCGATCTCTGCAAGCTGCCTAACCGCACAACACTGCCGGTTACAGAACACCACCTCAGACCGCTGAGCAGACCGCACCCTCCTTACGACCTCCACTGATTCTCCCGAACTCCAGCAACCCACACTGCAAGCCGCAGACCGCCCGAACACTTTCAGAGGAAGAGGTGATCGCTGTAGACCGCACTATCTGCAGAAGCTGCACAAGAAAATTCAATCAGCAGACCGCCCGGTCAGAAAACACAGACCGCAGGAAATAGGAACAATTCAGCTTACACTTGGTGTGTCTTAATTTGCTGCTACAGTGGCTCCTATTTATAGGCGCGGGACCTGATCCAGTCACCGCCCTATGAGATAGGATCACCACCCCCCAGACCGTGCGACCAGACCGGTCAACCCGCGCGATCAGCAACAGTCCTTTCTGCTTCATTTGATGAGCTCGCCGGCTTCACACCAGACCGCGGGAGATCGCCACTCCCTCAGTCAAATCGCGACTGCATAAGGAGATCGCCAGACCGCCAAGAAGCCGGCAAGCCGCCCACCACCAGTGTTTGCCCGAGACCGCAAACACTGCCTGTTCGCCACAAGACCGCGAACTCCTGTTCGCATGCCGACCTCCTTCCTGAGACCGCGAACAGAGACCTGTTCACATACCAGCCTCCTCCTGAGACCGCGAACAGAGACCGCGCGACTAAGAGCCTTAGTCCGCGAATACTACCAGAAAACCCGGACAGCCACCAGACCGGAATTCTAGAAACCTGGACCAATCTGTGCAGTCACTGCAGACCGGCACAGTCCTGAAGAAGCCACCCGCCACGCGGTCACAGACAGACCGCGCGGCCTCACCTTCAGCCGCCTTGGACAGATACCAACCGGCATGCCAGGAGACTACGGCTAGGCAAGACAAGCCAGACCGCAGAATAAATCGCCAGGTCGTGCGGTCTCACCAGACCGCGCGACCTCCTCCCAGACCGCCCAGATCCAAAAGCTCCACAAACTTCCACTTCAACATTTTCAACATGAACTATCCTGCCATTTCTGCGAAGTTATCTATGGCTTCATCTCGCAGAGAGTAGAACCAAGCGCTTGGCCTTTCAAGGTTGCTGGAAACACCTGATAGAGGAGCTGATTTGGAGCATTGTAAATTCTCATAATGGTAGTGAAATGGTTGACAAGCTCCAGTGGGTCGTCCGCCCCATCGAACGCTTCTATATTTGGGAGCTGGAAGCCATGAGGAACTGGCTGAGCTAGAATGTGAGGCGTTAACAGGGAGTCGTTGTTCAGGGGACGGTGAGCGAGAAAAGCACGCCTCCGGACCTGATCGCACTCTGATGACTGGTATTTTAGTCATCATTTTAGGCTAATATCTTGTTAGATATCTAAATAAATTTTCGCATTATGTTCGTTATTTTTATAAATTTTCGTAAAAATAATATTGTACGTTATAACTGATATATTTCTATATTTTTATAGGGATTCGACAGGCCTGGGGGGAATTTAAGTGCGAAGTCCCGCTGTCGGGTCCAAGTCTCGCAAGTTGTCATCACTACAACAAAATCGCTTTACGGCGACATTTTTTTATGTCTTTAGTGACGATTTCAAAGCGTCGCGATAGTTTTCGTGACGTTTACAAAAACGTCACAAAATCGTCGTGATTGCGCATGTCGCCGTAGCTCATTGCGACGCTTTCCAAAAAAAACGTCGTGATTGCCAGTTACTCTACTGCGACATTTTTTTCAAAAACGTCATGATTGGCAATTGTTCTACCGTGACACTTTTTAAAAAAAACGTCATAATAAGTAATTGCTCTATCGTGACACTTTTCCAAAAAATATCGCAAAAGATGTTCATCCTACCATAACATTTCTTAGCCAACGTCACCAAAGCCAAAACTATACAACAACATTTTTTTTTCAAAAACGTCGCAAACTAATATATTTATAAAAAAATGAAAACAAATTGTGATAATACTTCTCAAATAATCTATATACTAATCAAAACTCCATTAAACACTTATTTTTTATTTTAATTTAATTTTAGACATTCAAACACAAAAATAAATAAAATGCTCAATAACAAAGAGAAGTGCGTTTAATATTCATTATTTTATTAATAGAAAAAAAAAAGAGGGTGGGAGATGGCCCAAACCCCTCAGTACATACTAATAGAACTTTCATCCATAATTAAACTAAATACATGAAAAAAGTATCTACAAAGAAGAAAAATCTATAAATGTGCATTCTTGTACATATTTGATAGTCAACTGATGTCTTCTCCTCTCTTCTTTAGATAATATCCACTAGCATGAAAATCAAGTTGCTACCTGCATCCGAAAATGCAAGAAATATGTACAAACCTGTGCAACTGTAAGCATGTGAAATATGAGAGAAATTATAAAAACATGTAAATTTTTGTAATTTTTGTCCATAATGCACAAACCTGTGCAACTGTAAGCTTAAACTTGCTGATCATATTCTATTTGTTTTGCTAATCCAACTTGCCACCCAATGTTAAACTGTGAGTAACGTTCGGCGGGCGATAAGTTTTAATGCTGGAGCAAAAACAACACCAAATTTAGATTAAAAATTGCAAAACGATCAGCAAAACAAATTCTTAATCATATAAAAAAATTGCAGCAAGCTTAAATTATTAAGATTTGGACTGAACCATATATATATATCTTTATTATATCATTCTTCATCATAAATATTTGGACTTCAATCATTTTTTTATTACAATCAGCAAAACAAATTCTTAATAAATGAACTGTACAAAACAAATTATTAGAAGTTCTAATTATCAACAGACCATTCTCCATTTATGAGTAATAGAGCATTCTCCATTTAATGTACAACCCGATATTTAGTATGTGAGATCACCAAAAAATGGTTGTAGATATATTCTTTGAAGACTAAGTTGTACTAAACCAATGCATACAAAACTAAGTTTTTAATGTCGAAGATTAATCGACATACATGAGCAGTTTTTTAATGTCGGGATATAATATCATGTCCATTCGTATTTTTTTTAAAGAGCAAGTGAAAAAGAATCAGAAAATTATTACTAAGCAAAAATGGAAATAATTATGAGAAGGGTGATCAACCTTTCTAAATTGTCATGTGCACTATGAATCTTTAGTGAATGTTGAAAGTCAAATTTGTTGAAAGCAAATAAGTAAAGCCTTAAGAACAAATTTAAACTAAATAAAAAGGGCTGAAATTACCTAAGACAATACACGTTTCCTATCTTATAGAACAATAGAAAAGAGGATATCTTAGGCAAAATGGAAGAGTTGTACTATTAAACAAAATATAGAATCAAAACAGGTGTCGATGGATTAAATCGCAAAGAAACTTACATGAGAGGGTGGAGCACGGCCAGGAGGAAGGAAAAATAGTGAAAAAGCTTTGGCGGCTTCATCTACTGAACTTTGAGCTACGTCTTCTGCAAAACTTTGGCGAAGGAGTAGATATTAGAAAAGAGGATATCCTAGGAACTTGATCAGCTGAAATTATTTCTAAAATGCAAATTTCTGATCTAAATAGAACTTGACGACCTTCAGGCTTGGCCACATGATCTTCATGCTTCAGATTTTTGTCCTCTTGGGGCTTCAGGAAATAAGATCCAAAATGGCAAGGAGAGTGAATGTTACACCAGGGACTAAAACAGAGCAAGATCTGAAGGAGCAACAGAGCTTGGTTTCCTGGAATTGAAGGTTGTCGTGGTTCTTCTCCCAAGTGCTGAAAACTGCAGATCCACCTCAAACAAAAAAGGGTGAAAACTGGCGATTTCAAAACCCTAAAACAAAAAGTGTGTAAAAACTGAAAATGTAAAGAAGATTACCAACAAAGTCGATAGCAGCGAAAGTGCGAGCCCCCTTTGTTGATGAGAAGCCTGAGAAAAGCTGAGAGAAGGTTAAAATGTGCACTGTAAATTAATGAACATGCATTACATGAATACAGATTGATAATATTCTGTGCCATCCGCGCGAATAGAGGCAAAGACAGAGCAGTAAATTGCAAGAGTACCTGCAGGGAGAAAATGGAAATATAAAGCAAAGGAGAAGTCAGAAGATGAAACATTAGAGAAAAAGTTTGGCCAACCATTGTTAAGCAGAAAAAATCCTAAATGAAATCAACGGGCGTGTCCGGAGGCTAATCGTTGTTAGAAGCAAGCAGAGTTGCCAAAAAGACGAAGGCTAATCTCGAAGGTTGAGTCGTTGTTGATAGCTTCATGCAAAGTGCAGACCCGTTGAACAGAAGAGAGCTCACACATGGATTCCAACAGGAGAAGAAGAGGCTTCTGCACCGATTCTTCCATTGTCTGGGCTGAGGTTTTTGCGGGCAGAGATGGAGAGAAGAGAGGGCGCGGAGAATGAGATGGAACGGTAGCTGTGGAGATCGGGAGGGGCTCAATGAGAAGGACGGTAGACAGGACTGAAATGTGATTGAAAAGCATTGATAAGCGTGTTCTTTGATAGTCTGACCATAAAGTTAAAGATTTTCAAAAAAAAGTGAACGATGGCTGAGCTGATGCAGGTTTAGGAGGGAAAAACTGGCGGGACTTAGTAGAAGACTAAAAACCCCACCAATTTTTGAAGTAAATGGGACTTATTAGGGGTATTTTGGGGAACCAAATGTTTCACTATGGGTCATTTGCTCTTCCCTTATATAATAAAAATAAAGATAAAGATATTGTTGCGGAACGCTTAGGGCTCTTGGTAGACCGGTTCACTTGAACCGCCTTAGCTCGTGAGCAGGCTAAGCGCGCAAACAGTTAATTAGAGGTTCGTTGAGTACGCAGAGACTTTTTAACGTGGAAAACCCGGAAAGGGTAAAAAACCACGCGGCCGGAGCTGTGCCGACCAAACTTCACTATCTTCTGGAGGAGTTACAACTTGGAAGCTAGAACTCGAGCGCGACAGACCGCCGCTCGTTACAATATTTGGAGAAAGAGAGCTTCGAGGGTGACAGGCCACCTCACGAAAAAACTAAGTCCTTTTCCCCTCAAGGACTGCTAATCGCCTTTCGGAATCGGGAAGGCTAGTCGCCTTTCCCTTCTGAGGACTGCTTGTCGCCTTTCGGAATCGAGAAGGCTAGTCGTCTTTCTCTTCTGAGAACTGCTTGTCGCCTTTCGGAATCGAGAAGGCTAGTCGTCTTTCTCTTCTGAGAACTGCTTGTCGCCTTTCGGAATCGAGAAGGCTAGTCGTCTTTCTCTTCTGAGAACTGCTTGTCGCCTTTCGGAATCGAGAAGGCTAGTCGTCTTTCTCTTCTGAGAACTGCTTGTCGCCTTTCGGAATCGAGAAGGCTAGTCGTCTTTCTCTTCTGAGAACTGCTTGTCGCCTTTCGGAATCGAGAAGGCTAGTCGTCTTTCTCTTCTGAGAACTGCTTGTCGCCTTTCGGAAGATGAAGATCTTCAAGTCCCGAAGGAGATCTTCAAGTGCCGAAGGAGAATTCCGCAAAAGTCTGCAAGGAGCTCTCCCGAGTCCAGAAGTCCAGGTCCCTTCAAATGAAGCCATGGGGCTCCTTTTATAGTTTTTGTCGGGGGCGGCCCGGTAATTTTGCCGTTGGCAGTTTCCATAAATGCTCGGTGGACGAATCATATTTTCCGGTTTTGGGCACACGGATCGCCATTTTTCGTAAATGACCACCTTGCCCTTCGGGCAGCTTGGGCGGCTCGGGCAGTTCGGGCAATTCTGTTGGAGGCGAAAAAGGCGACTAACTGTTCCTGAAAAGTGAGAAGCCTGAAACCCAAAATGTGAGAAGCCGGAAAGACAAAAAGTGAGAAGCCGGAAAGACAAAAAGTGAGAAGCCGGAAAGACAAAAAGTGAGAAGACTTCCTGACCGCGCTCAGAGACGTTCTAAGCGCGCGCTAGTGTTAAAATGTCCTGAGTGCGGGACGAATTGCGGATGCGCTCTGACGACAAGTGCGCTCGCGAGGGTTTCTCGCGAGTTCCCTCCCCTATTGGGAAGGCGGATAGGCGGGCGGCTGCACCCTGCGCGGAGGGAGGGGCGGGCGACCGCGCCTCGAGGGTGCGCAACGCGATCGCTCCTCGGGGGGGGCGCGGCATGGGCGCGCCCTAGAGGGGGTGCGGGCCGAGCATGCCTCGAGGAAAGGCGGCTTGGCCGCACCCCAAGGGGGTGCGGCCAAGGCCGCACCCCAAGGGGGTGCGGCCAAGGCCGCACCCCAAGGGGGTGCGGCCAAGGCCGCACCCCAAGGGGGTGCGGCCAAGGCCGCACCCCGTGGGGTGCGGCCAAGGCCGCACCCCGTGGGGTGCGGCCAAGGCCGCACCCCATGCGTGGGGTGCGGCCAAGGCCGCACCCCATGCGGGGTGCGGCTAGGCCGCACCCCGCGCGGGGGTGCGGCTAGGCCGCACCCCGCGCGGGGGTGCGGCTAGGCCGCACCCCATTCGTGGGGTGCGGCTTGGCCGCACCCCGGTGGGGCGCGGCCGAGGCCGCACCCCGCGCGGGGTGTGGCTGGGCCGCCCCCCTCGTGGGGTGCGGCTGGGCCGCACCCCATATGCGTGGGGTGCGGTTCGGCCGCACCCCAAGGGGGTATGGCCAAGCTTGCGTCTGTTTTGCGCGTTTTATTCCTCCTGCCGAATTAGGAGGGGAAGAGTTTTTGGAAACACCCGTTTTTGGAAATATTCGTCTTTGGAAACGATCCGTCTTTGGAAATAATCCGGATTTGGAAATTTCTTTCTGCCTTTTACGAACATCCCCGCTAGATACTTTTATAAATACTAGACTCTTATCATGAGTACCCATCATAAGCCCCCCAAAACCGTCGGAGTCCAGAACTTGAGAAGGAGTGCGAGGGTTTTTTGAACGTTTGCGTGTTGGAACCGGCTTGGCGTTGATCAATGGTTGGGGTAAGTAGATTTTGCCTTTAACTTTTTGAAAAAAGGAGCGGGGAAATCAAACGGCCGGCGGCGGATGAGGGGGCGCGGTGAGCGGTGTGCGAGCGGCCGGAGCGGCCGTTAAGGCGATGCCCAGAGGTGACCGCGCGCGGGCGGAGCCGGCGGCGGGGCGCCCGGCTGGCGCGAGCGTGCCCCCGCGCGCGCGTGCGGCCCCATGCGCGCGGGCGCCGCGGCGCGCGCTCCTGCGCGCGGGTGCCGCGCTCCCGCGTGCGGGTGCCGCGCGCCCGCGGGCGCAGGTGCCTCGCGCCCGTGCGCGCGCGCGGGCGCCGCGCGGGAGCCGCGCGCCCGCGTGTGCGAGTGCCGCGCGGGTGCCGCGCGCCCGGGCGCGTGCGGCCCCTTGCGCGCGGGCGCCGCGTTGCGTGCTCCCGCGCGCGGGTGCCGCGCGCCCGCGCGCCCGTGCGCGCGGGTGGCGCGCGCCCGCGCGCCCGTGCGCGCGGGTGCCGCGCTGCCCGTCGAGCGCGCGGTGCCGCGTTGCGCGCTCCCGCGCGCAGGCGCCGCGCACGGGTCCGCGCGCAGGTGCCGCGCTGCGCGCTCGCGCGCGCGGGTGCATTCGTGCGGTCGGTGCGCGTGGGCCCCTGCGTGCGGACTGTGCCTTTACGCGCGGCTGCTCCTTGCGTGCGGGTGAGGTTGGCGGTGCGGACCTCTGGTCTTTTGGATTTTCTAGCACGGCTCGTTTTTATGTGTTTGCTCTTCCTTGCAGGCTTCGAAGCGGGGCGGCCAATCGAGGCCGATGCGTTTACGCTCCTCTCTAGATAGCGCGCGAATCGAGGTGTGGCGCAAGCGGTTTGGATTGCCTCCGAGCGTCGAGATTAAGATTCCAGGGGTGGAGGAGCGTGTTCAAAATCCTCCTACGGGTTACATAACACTCTCCGAGAGTTGCCTGAAGTCTGGATTCCGAATTCCTCCACCGGAGGAGGCCATTGAAATATTCCGGTTCTGCGGCGTCCCGATCACCCAGTTCACGCCTGCTGGAATGGCGAACATTATGGGGCTGGTGGTGCTTTTTCGGGAACACAGTACGCGCTTTTCACTTGAACTTTTCAAGGATTGGTGTGAGGCTACAACCGACTTGGGCGGACGGATTGAGGTGCGGAGCAACAAAAGTTGGTTCCACTTTGGCGAGAAGGCGGATTATCGCCACGGGAATACCCTTTATGGATATGTTCGGAATCGTTGGGAGCTGCCCGAGCTTTGGAGGTCGCTTCCTGGACGCTGCCGCCGACTGACCGGTCGGGAGGACGAGTTCCTTCCTCTCCCCGGCTTCCCTGGTCGAGATGGGCTGTCAAAAGCTTTGTTCAGTGTGTACAACTGTGTGGAGGAGAGTCGGTTGCTTGCGGTGGGGCTTTCTTGGGATCCTGAGCGGGAGGCTGCGGTTCCCCTGGAGCGTGGGAAAAGGAGAAAGATTGTCTTCAGGAATGGAACTCCTAGTTCGGGCTCTGCTCCGCCGGAGCCTAGGAGCCACGATCATGAAGCTGGTCCGAGCCGCCGTCGGGGGGAGCCGATTGCTCCCGACCCGGAGGTCGAGATTCTGGCGTCCCCAACTGCTGAGCAGGTTGCGCAGGGAGACTTGCCGCCACCTCCCCCTCATCCGCCGTCGCGGCGAGTTTCCTCGTCCCTCCAGGCGATGACTTCTGCGGTAAGTCCATCTTTCCTTGTCTGGGTCTTGTCTTGTCTCTGCCATTGTTGTTCGTGTTTCCTGATTGTTTCCTTCGTGTTTGGCAGGCGAACGTTCTGACCAACGTTGCCCTCACGTGGAACGACTGCTATGTGGGCCTCAAGGACAGTTACATCTCTCTCCAGGAGGAGCTGAGCGTGATGAAGAGGGACATATCTGCTTTACAGAAGAGGAGGGATCGCGATCTGTCCCGTATTAAGCAGCTGGAGGCGGACCTTTCTTCTTCCCAGTCCGAGGTTGAGAAGCTGCAGGAGGCATATGGTGGAGATAAGGCGCTTGCCCAGGACGCGCTTCGTCAGCTATCCGAGGCCCAGGGGGAGATGTTTCGCATGGAGGGGGAGCTGGGCTTTCTTCGGAGCGAGGTGGAGCGGCTGTCGTCGGTCGAGCGCAGCCTTGAGGACGCTAAGGCGGCCGGAGTTGCCGAGTTCCGAGACTCTCTTGCTTTCGTCGAGGAGCGGTTCCAGATGGCGGAGGAGATCCGCGCCGAGGTCATGACGAAGGAGGTCGAGCCCCTGTTGGAGGACGAGCGTGAGGTCGCCTTCCAGCGCGGTATTCAGAAGACCCTTCGCTTGGTGGGGAAGAAGTTCGGGTGTGACACTGCTGGTCTTGGAGCGGGAGATCTTTCGGAGGATGAGTGCTCGGACGCGGCCGAGGATTGATACAGATCGCCCACTATTTTCTTGACCTCCGTGCTGTTGTTTGTTCGCGTGTCGTTCTGAGTTTCGTTCTGAGTTTTGTTTGTATGGTTGTCTGCTTCGCACGCAGCGTTGAGCTGACGCGGTTGTATCCTTTTATTGAGTTTGTCGTGTTTACTTCTTCGTACGATTCTGCTTATCTGATTGTTAGCACCTGCATAGTCTTGGTTGTTTTCAATATGAGTTTTGCACGAGACGGAGCCCGCGGCTTTCAAATATATAACGAGTTAGTTCGCGCAAGTCTGTGCTTGCGGCTTTCTTGCACGAGTCTGTGCTCGCGGCTTTCAAATGAATACATATATAACGAGTTAGTTTGCGCAAGTCTGTGCTTGCGGCTTTCTTGCACGAGTCTGTGCTCGCGGCTTTAGTGCACGAGTCTGTGCTCGCGGCTTTTCGCGCGGTTCTGTGCCCGCGGCTTTGGTGCACGAGTCTGTGCTCGCGGCTTTAGTGCACAAGCCTTTGCTCGCGAC
Source organism: Dactylorhiza incarnata (assembly GCA_033032865.1). Classification (NCBI taxonomy): domain Eukaryota; kingdom Viridiplantae; phylum Streptophyta; class Magnoliopsida; order Asparagales; family Orchidaceae; genus Dactylorhiza; species Dactylorhiza incarnata. The sequence continues at coordinate 3,636,506 of JAWHQI010000044.1, read as the reverse complement.
TTTTTGCGCGGTTCTGTGCCCGCGGCTTTGGTGCACGAGTCTGCGCTCGCGGCTTTGGCCGGTGAATAGCGGGGGTATTCAAACCGGGGGTGAACGCAGGGGGGGCAGGCCCCTACGACACCGGGACTCGACGGCGGAGGAGAAGGGCGAACCTTCAATCGACGGCGGTGCAGAGTCCCCGGGGCAGGGCCCCGAAGCGGTACCTGCAGTAGAATGGATTTAAGCAAGTAGGATTTTATTAGAAGATTAATACTGATACATTTGCGAATGCAGTCTTGCGATAAGTTTTTGATACAGGCTTTCGAGAAGATGGCGTCGAGCCTTGCTGGCGCTGCGTTTGCCCGAATCTTCGTAGTTGTTCAGCTTGGTGGGCGATAGCGGCCCGGAGATTGGTCTTCGCTGGCCGGCGTCTTTTTGCGGAAGGCCTCCAGGTATCCCAGCTGGATAAGGCGTTCGATTTCTTCTTTCAGTCGGGCGCATTGTTCCGTTTGGTGCCCTCGGCCCTTGTGAAAGTGGCAGAATTGAGACGAAGCTCCCTTGTGCAAGGGGAGCTTCCTAGGCCAGTGGATGAGTCCGCTATGACAGATTACGGACAATATATGCTCGCGTGGGGTGTTTAGCGGGGTGAAGTTCTGAAGGCCTTGACTTGCTAGCTCTCGGGAGCGGTCTGCTTGGTTCCGAGTGGGCAGTTCGGCTCCCTCAGGCTGCTGTTGCTGTCCCTTTCTCTTGCGGACTGAATCGAGGGGCGGCGAGCCTGTTAGCATCTGAAGTTTTTCTTTTCCAGCTATCGCAGGAGCTGTTTGGCCTTCTCGTGAACCCTGTATCTCGGCCCTTGATTTCGGCGACGGGTTGCTGCTGATCCAGGAGGGCCAAGGGGCGGTCGTGCTGAGACTATGCATTGCGCTCTTGATGGTATTTCCTTTGCTAGCCATGCGTCCTGACATTGAGACGTCGTGGTCCATGGCGTCTAGTAGGAGGCTCCCGAATATTGCGTCGTAGGGGGAGTCCGCTTTGGCGACAATGAATTGTACGTCGTACTGGATCGGTTCAGCATGTGCTCCTACTTGGACGGGGAGGGTGATGACGCCTACAGTGGGTACCGTGGTTCCATCTGGGAGCTCTGCTTCGCTAGCCCTAAGCTTGAGGTTCCCGCTTAGGAGCTTGAGCCGAACTATTGCTGCCAAGAACAGGACGTTGAAGGTGATGCGGTGGGTTATCAGCGCCTTCCTCAGCTCACAGGGAGGACTCCCTATGCTTGCATCCAAGATGAAATCCATCCATGCGCAGGGGCGTTCTTGGTGAAAATTTGGGCCGACTTTCTCTGATTGCACGCTCCGTTCCCTTTCTTCTAGGTGGGGTTGTTTGCTCGCACCGGGCTTATCGCCTTCCTGGATCTTTGCCGAGTAGGACTCGTGTTGCTTGATGAACAGTCGGGACAACTCGGAGAAACTATGGATCGCTCCGCTAGGCAGGGCTTGATACCAGTGGAGAGCGTCTCCATGCAGCGTTTTGGCGAAGATTTTGCAGCTAGCTGGGTCGGGAAGTCCGAGCTCCCGTGCTATTATCAGAAAACGATTAACGTGCTCATATGGATCTTCTGCCCCGTGGAATTCCTTATTGTAAGGGAGCTTTAGCCATGACGGAACTGGGTACTCCAAAATTGACTTCGAGAGAGGTGATCGCCTTTGTTGGCGTTGGTCATTGCTTGAATCATGCCCTCCTGCCGGCGGGGCCGGTTTGCCTGCTGACTCCGGCCGAGGGGGCCGGATGGGTGCGGCAGTGAGCGCTCTCTTCGCCTGGCTTTCTGGAATCGAGGAGCTGTATGCGTCGGACAGTTCAGGGGAGATGTCCACTCTTGCTGGCTTCGAGGATTCCGGCGAAGGGGGGATTGCGCTCGGAAATCCTTTGCTTCGGATTTGGGAATCCATTCCCACAGACGGCGCCAAACTGTTGCGGAACGCTTAGGGCTCTTGGTAGACCGGTTCACTTGAACCGCCTTAGCTCGTGAGCAGGCTAAGCGCGCAAACAGTTAATTAGAGGTTCGTTGAGTACGCAGAGACTTTTTAACGTGGAAAACCCGGAAAGGGTAAAAAACCACGCGGCCGGAGCTGTGCCGACCAAACTTCACTATCTTCTGGAGGAGTTACAACTTGGAAGCTAGAACTCGAGCGCGACAGACCGCCGCTCGTTACAATATTTGGAGAAAGAGAGCTTCGAGGGTGACAGGCCACCTCACGAAAAAACTAAGTCCTTTTCCCCTCAAGGACTGCTAATCGCCTTTCGGAATCGGGAAGGCTAGTCGCCTTTCCCTTCTGAGGACTGCTTGTCGCCTTTCGGAATCGAGAAGGCTAGTCGTCTTTCTCTTCTGAGAACTGCTTGTCGCCTTTCGGAATCGAGAAGGCTAGTCGTCTTTCTCTTCTGAGAACTGCTTGTCGCCTTTCGGAATCGAGAAGGCTAGTCGTCTTTCTCTTCTGAGAACTGCTTGTCGCCTTTCGGAATCGAGAAGGCTAGTCGTCTTTCTCTTCTGAGAACTGCTTGTCGCCTTTCGGAATCGAGAAGGCTAGTCGTCTTTCTCTTCTGAGAACTGCTTGTCGCCTTTCGGAATCGAGAAGGCTAGTCGTCTTTCTCTTCTGAGAACTGCTTGTCGCCTTTCGGAAGATGAAGATCTTCAAGTCCCGAAGGAGATCTTCAAGTGCCGAAGGAGAATTCCGCAAAAGTCTGCAAGGAGCTCTCCCGAGTCCAGAAGTCCAGGTCCCTTCAAATGAAGCCATGGGGCTCCTTTTATAGTTTTTGTCGGGGGCGGCCCGGTAATTTTGCCGTTGGCAGTTTCCATAAATGCTCGGTGGACGAATCATATTTTCCGGTTTTGGGCACACGGATCGCCATTTTTCGTAAATGACCACCTTGCCCTTCGGGCAGCTTGGGCGGCTCGGGCAGTTCGGGCAATTCTGTTGGAGGCGAAAAAGGCGACTAACTGTTCCTGAAAAGTGAGAAGCCTGAAACCCAAAATGTGAGAAGCCGGAAAGACAAAAAGTGAGAAGCCGGAAAGACAAAAAGTGAGAAGCCGGAAAGACAAAAAGTGAGAAGACTTCCTGACCGCGCTCAGAGACGTTCTAAGCGCGCGCTAGTGTTAAAATGTCCTGAGTGCGGGACGAATTGCGGATGCGCTCTGACGACAAGTGCGCTCGCGAGGGTTTCTCGCGAGTTCCCTCCCCTATTGGGAAGGCGGATAGGCGGGCGGCTGCACCCTGCGCGGAGGGAGGGGCGGGCGACCGCGCCTCGAGGGTGCGCAACGCGATCGCTCCTCGGGGGGGGGGCGCGGCATGGGCGCGCCCTAGAGGGGGTGCGGGCCGAGCATGCCTCGAGGAAAGGCGGCTTGGCCGCACCCCAAGGGGGTGCGGCCAAGGCCGCACCCCAAGGGGGTGCGGCCAAGGCCGCACCCCAAGGGGGTGCGGCCAAGGCCGCACCCCGTGGGGTGCGGCCAAGGCCGCACCCCATGCGTGGGGTGCGGCCAAGGCCGCACCCCATGCGGGGTGCGGCTAGGCCGCACCCCGCGCGGGGGTGCGGCTAGGCCGCACCCCGTGTGTGGGGTGCGGCTAGGCCGCACCCCATTCGTGGGGTGCGGCTTGGCCGCACCCCGGTGGGGCGCGGCCGAGGCCGCACCCCGCGCGGGGTGTGGCTGGGCCGCCCCCCTCGTGGGGTGCGGCTGGGCCGCACCCCATATGCGTGGGGTGCGGTTCGGCCGCACCCCAAGGGGGTATGGCCAAGCTTGCGTCTGTTTTGCGCGTTTTATTCCTCCTGCCGAATTAGGAGGGGAAGAGTTTTTGGAAACACCCGTTTTTGGAAATATTCGTCTTTGGAAACGATCCGTCTTTGGAAATAATCCGGATTTGGAAATTTCTTTCTGCCTTTTACGAACATCCCCGCTAGATACTTTTATAAATACTAGACTCTTATCATGAGTACCCATCAGATATATATATATATATATATAAATTCGTCGGTTGGACAACACGGATGACGACCTTCGACACAAGTGCGAAATATTATTTAAAAAATGAGGCTAAAATATTAGTCATGTATTAGGTAACTGATTACGGGTTAGGGGAGTAAATGAAAAAGCTAGGGCTAATTTACGGGTTAGGGGAGGAAGTGGATCGCCGGTTAGGGGGGAGGAAATAAAAAATTAAAAAAAATTCTAAATGTGGCAATGAAAGTTTTGGAGGGAAACGAATTTTTCCCTCCATAAATAATTTTATATTAAAATATTACATGAAAATTTTGTAAATGTATATTTCATTTTTATTTAAAAACATGTATTTTGTAACAAAATAATTCATTGTTATTTTTGCACCAACAAAAATAGTTGTTATTTTTGAACGTAAAAGCAAAATTCATATACATATGAGCATTTGATATGAGGTTATGATCTGTCATCTTAGACTTTCTTTAATCGACTCGTCATTGATCGATGCAGTCATTTTCATCGTTACGCAACTCATGATACTTACAATATTGGAACATTCATCTAACGCCTCATCGATCAATGTAAACATATTCTCCATACAGAAAGAAATATCTTGGTATGATATATTGCAGGGCATTCCATAACTAGTAACATTTGACAAGATCATTGAGCTACATGCCAAAAAATACATGGCTACATGATGTACGTATGTATGCTGACCCTAACAGTTATGTACGTTTGTGGAGACATATATAATATCCACAGTGAACACATTCATATTATATATATATTTAATTACTTGTATCAAGCTTACGATCGAGATCGTCGCTATCATCAATATAACTTCACTACCATCAAAAATATCATTATATATTAGAACTTTAACAGAAGATCGTATGTTTTGATGACGCCGCGCTCACCGTCTGCCGCAGCCGTCTCCCGACCATGGGAGTGCGAATAGTCAGGTGTATGGTGATGGGTGTGCGCATAGCAAAATACCCTATCATGGCGATGTGCATAGCCAAGCGTATGATTATAGGTATGCGCATAGCAAAACATGCACCCCCGTCATGAGGGGTACGGTGTGTATGCATAGCCAAGCATAGTAGTACGTTATGGGTGGTGCTCATAGCAATTAAATACCCCATCATGGGGGTGTGCATAGCCAAGCATATGGTTATAGCGCATAGCGAAATACCTCATCGTATATGCATGCATGGGGGTGTGCATTCATATAGTTATGTGCGCATAGCAAAATATCCGGCCATCATGGGGTGCGCATAGCCCCAAGCGCATAATTATGGGTGCATGTGTGCATACAAACTACCCATAGCATTGGAGTATGCACATAACCAAGTGTATGGTTATAGGTGTGTGCATATAGATAAGGCTGATATATATCATCAACTTAAACATGCATAATGTGCGTCGTATACGTACTTCATGATGTATTTCATGCATCATGCTTACTAAGTACATGACATGATTCATGTTCAATCATTTGATAAATGATAACTATATCACTTATATCCCTTTTAACAAAAGATCTTATGAAATGTTTGATAACAAATTTTGACAGAAAATCATATGTTTTGATGACGTTTTAAAAAAAATCGTCACGAAAGATAAACATGCATGCCGACGTGTTTTCATGCAAAGCGTGGCTAATGCTAAATTTTTATATTGGCGACGTTTTAAAAAAAAATTGCCGCTAAATGTAAACGAACGACGGCGTTTTCAAAAACGTCACAATAAAAACATTACTTTAGTGACGTTTTAAAAATAATCGTCACAAGAGCTCAACACGTATGGTGACATTTTCCCTAAAAAACGTAGCAAATGCTATTTTTTTACATTAACGACGTTTATAAAAAAAATCGTCGCTAAATATAAAACTAACAGCGACGCTTTCAAAAACGTCGCAAAAAAAAACGTCGCCGTAGAGACTATATCTTGTAGTGCATACATATCTACATATATCTACATACATATACATATGTATATGTTTATATTTATATATATACATATGTTTATATATGATTTTATATATATATACACGTTTATATATATACGTTTATATATATACATATATATATACATACGTATATATATACGTTTATATATGATTATATATATACACGTTTATATATATACATATATATATATATACATACGATTATATATATACATATATATATTTACGCTTGCAGCAGCACTCGCTCCGGCCACCACCATCCACGTCCACCTCCATGCAAGCCGCCGGCTACCTTGCAGCTCAGCAAGCTTCCGGCCATCTCCGCAGCTTCCGGCCATCTCCGCAGCTGCTCCGGCCCAACACCTCCGCCATGCATGCAACTGCCCGAGCTCCTCCGGCAACCACCCTGCAGCTACCACCAGCCGAGCTCCTCCATGCAACAATCCAGCCCGAATTCCTCCACGTCAGCGATCCGCCCAAGCTCCTCCTTGTGAGCCTCCACGTCAGCGATCCGCCACCTTGCATGCAGCACCTCCTCCGCCCAAGCTCCGCCAGCTGTCCGGCCATACGCCTCCATTGAATTAGCCATGACCCCACTCCATTAAACACCTCCCATACTGATTGGGCCAGCTGTTATTTTTTGGCACATATAAATAGGGCTCATTGGGGGAAGAGGAGGAGGATTATTTTTAGTGAGAGATTGGAGAGCATTTTCGATGAGATAATTTTATTTTGGCCGCTCCGAAAAGTTGTTATTTTTGTCCGTCATTTTAGTTGTTCAATCAACATTTTGTACTCGTCGTTTCGAATTTCATCAACTTGTAACGTTGCCCTTTTTTTTATTTACTAATTTAATTTCTTGTGTTTCTTTTATCGTCTAGTAATAAAAAATGCAGGTTATATTTGAATTTAAAATATTGTCATTCCCTAGTTTACATTTCGTCTCTCACCACTCTCGTTCTTTTTCTAACATGTCATATTTTTATGTGAATGAGTCCTACATCCCCATGAGTAACTAATTCCTATAGTGCTCGATCGCGACGATTCGAGGATGAGATAATTTTGCTAAGATTTTTAGATTTGCTTTTCTCTAATTGTTGAACGCTTATGATTTACCTTTGATATAACAAATTATTATGAGGCTATATCATTAATATATAGTCTTCATATTGTTTTCGTTCTTTAGTTAGTCGAGAGGCTCGTAAGTCGAATCAATCACTCATTGGTAAAAGGAGTAGAACGCAACCCTCGAGAGAGGACGACGTAACTCTTCCGGATTGGAGTAAAATCCAATAGCGAGGTTCACTTCCTAAAGCAAGTCTTAGGCGATGCGATTTGAGAACGAAAGTTCGGTCGATACACCTAAACTTAGTTGAACTTAATCCTCGAAAGAGGAGTGTTCATGCTGCGGGAACCTTCACGGTCAAAGCCGCTTCAACAAGAGAATTGCATTGCTACTTTCATTTCGTAATTTTATCCGAGGTGACTCAAAGATCGGGTACTAGTTTTAAACCATCGATTAATTTCCGTTAGCATTTCTTTTAGTTTCGGCTATTTGCAAACAAACAAACCCAACTTTCTATTGATAAAATAATAGCGATTTTCAAAGTAGAATTACTCAACCACCCCAAGTCTAATACGACCTTGGTTTTATAAACATATACTACTCTCGATACGGTACACATGACGTTGTCGTTGCGAGCATAGTTTTGCGCATCAAGTTTTTGACGCCGTTGCCGGGGACCTTGGTCGATAATTTGAAAAAGAAATAATTATTAATTTTATCGTTCTCTTTCTTCTCACCCCTTTCTTTTAAATTTTTTTTTTAAATCTTAAAAGGTGTAATCTAAATTCCTGGAAAGGACGCTTTGGGCTTGAATTCCCATCATAGCCTATAGTACCTTGCAAACCCTTCACCGGGCAGATCTTGGGAAGTCCAGGACTAATTTTAAATCACCTATTTAAAAATATATATATATAAAATAAATAAATAAATTTATTTATCTAAAATCTTATTTTCCCGTTTTCTTTTTCCGCATCTTTTCTTTTGGTTTATGACCCGAGGAAACTCTTCAATTAATCTTGAATTTGGTTTTGATCCGGAAATCGAGCGCACCTTGCGGTGACGTCTCCGATTTAGTGATCTGCCAATAATTCGCGAAGAGTCAGTCGGAGAGACTAACGAAGATATAATGGGTGACCCCGACCATAATGAGGCTCCGCTATGGACTATGTCCTATTATGCGAAGCCGAATTGGGAGGGAACACAATCAAGCATTATTCGCCCGACTGTGGCGAATAATAATTTTGAAATAAAAACGAGTATCATTCAGTATGTCCAGCAATTCGTCATTTTCGACGGCTTACCGGATGAAGATCCTAATTTGCATTTATTTAATTTCTTGGAAATCTGCGATACTTTTAAAATTAATGACATCACTGATGACGTCATTCGTTTGCGTTTATTTCCTTTTTCTTTGCGGACTAAGGCCAAGCAGTGGTTGACCACTCTTCCTAGTGGCTCTATCACTACATGGGCCGAAATGGTGGAAAAAATTTTAACGAAATATTTTCCTCCGGCAAAGTCCGCTAAATTACGTACGGACATTCTCTCGTTTACACAAATAGACTCGGAGTCTCTCTATGACACATGGGAGCGCTTTAAGGAATTATTGCGAAGATGTCCTCACCACGCCCTTCCTTTATGGCAACAAGTTCAAACATTCTACAATGGTTTGAATCTCCAAATGAGGCAAATGATTGATGCGGCAGCTGGGGGAACTTTGAATAACAAAACCCCCGAGGCCGCTCAAGAGCTTTTTGAGGAGATGACCATGAATGCTTATCAATGGAATGCGCCACGGTCGCGTCCTAACAAGCCGACCGGACTCTTTGAAGTCGAGGTCACCCCGAATTTAGCACATTAAGTAGAATGACTTACTAAGCAAGTGAAGGAGATGTCTGCTTCCTCCGCCATTAATGGGGCTAATAATTATAATAATAATAATTATTATAATAATAATTTTATTCAAGAGCAAGTAGATTATATGGGGAACTCCTATCATCCTGCTTATAACCCGAATAATAATCTCCCGTTAAATAATTGTTATAATCCGAGTTTAAGGAACCACCCAAAATTTTCATGGAGCAACCTCAATAATGCTCAGCGTCCACCGCTAGTGAATCCTCCCGGATTCGCTCCGCCACCACCACACAAGCCCTCTTCATTTGAAGAGGTGGTCTTCACCAAATACGTTGCCTCCAATGATTCCAACATCCGAAACCTATCCGGATCCATTAAAAGCTTAGAAAATCAGATTGGACAACTCGCCAAGATATTCTCCGAACGCCAGCAAGGAGCTCTACCGGGCAATACTGAGCCCAATCCAAGGGAGAGCGCTAATGCAATAACCCTCCGCGGCGGAAAGGAGGTAACTTCTACAAATTTGGCTGGACCCGAGGTAAACGTTTCAACTTCATCTCCGCAAGTTATTTCTTCTTCTCCTCCACCTTCATCTGTTTTAGCTCCGCGCAATTTTAATAATCCTACAGTCCCTTATCCTTCTAAGTTTATTAACGAGCGCAATGAGGAGCATTATAAAAAATTCATTGATATTTTCAAACAAATTCAAATTAATATTCCTTTTTGCGAGGCACTTTCTCAAATGCCTAAGTACGCAAAATATTTAAAAGATTTGTTAACTAATAAAAAGAAGCTTGAAAATATTTCGTGCGTATCTCTAAACGCGGAGTGATCGGCTGTTGTTTTAAACAAACTGCCGGAAAAATTAAACGACCCGGGACGATTCTCGATCCCGTGTCTTTTCGGCAATTATCTACTTAAGCATGTTTTAGCCGATTTAGGGGCTAGTATAAATTTAATGTCATTTTCTCTATTCAAAAAGCTTGGGTTGGGCACCCCAACCCCAACTAAAATGAGCATCCAACTAGCGGATAGGTCAATAAAATACCCAATGGGGGTCGTAGAGGATGTTTTAGTTAAAGTTGACAAGTTTATCTTCCCGGTAGACTTTGTCATTCTAGACATTGAGGAAGACACCGAAGTGCCCCTTATACTCGGTCGTCCCTTCCTTGCCACCTCTAGGGCAATAATTGACGTAAGTAACAGAAAGCTTCTCCTACGAGTAGGGGATGAAGAAATTAATTTTAGTAACGACTCTTCTATGAAAACTCTTTTTCTAACGACGACTCTTGTTTTACCTTAGAAACAAATCTTGAAGAGGAAATAACGTCGTTTTATGAAATTATCTCACCTTTGTTTGAAAATCCGGATATTGAAAAATTATTTTGCTTAAAAGAAATAACTCGGCCGCTTAAATTTGAAGAAATAAAACTGAATAATTTTAAAGTAAAAACATCTTACGAGGAGCCGCCAAGTTTAGAATTAAAACAATTACCGGAGCATTTCAAAGATATATTTTTAGAAAAAGAGTCAAAATTGCCTGTAATCATATCTTCCGCGCTTAACGATTCAGAAATTTCCGAATTAATAAAAATTTTGAATAATCACCGCCATGCAATTGCATGACAAATTTCAGATATCAAAGGGATTAGCCCCTCATTTTGCACGCATAAAATAAATTTAGAAAATAATTCTCGCGACACTATTCAACCTCAACGACGCCTTAATCCCAATATGAAGGACGTCGTTAAGGCCGAAATAATAAAATTATTAGATGCGGGGATTATTTACCCAATTTCTGATAGCACTTGGGTTAGCCCAGTGCAAGTTGCCTAAGAAGGGTGGAATAACGGTAGTCGCAAACGAAAATAATGAGTTGATTCCTACCCGTACTGTTACGGGTTGGCGGGTATGCATCGATTATAGAAAATTAAATGATGCTACCCGTAAGGATCACTTTCCGTTACCCTTCATTGACCAAATCTTAGAACGTCTATCCGGTCACTCACACTATTGTTTTCTTGATGGTCTTTCGGGATACTTTCAAATCCCAATTGCGCCCGAAGACCAAGAGAAAACCACGTTCACTTGTCCTTTCGGCACCTTCGCTTATCGAAAAATGCCGTTTGGCCTTTGCAACGCGCTGGCTACATTTCAAAGATGTATGTTGGCAATTTTTAACGAATTAGTAGAGAACATCATGGAAGTTTTTATGGACAATTTTTCAGTTTTTGGTGATTCTTTTAAAAATTGTCTTAATAATCTTGATCGTGTTCTTCAACGCTGCGAAGACACGAATTTGGCACTCAACTGGGAGAAGTGCCACTTTATGGTCCAAGAAGGGTTGGTCCTCGGACATAAAGTTTCTAGTAAGGGGATCGAGGTCGATCGGGCAAAGATCGAAGTCATAGAGAAACTTCCTCCACCCACCAATATTAAATCCATTAGGAGTTTTCTAGGACACGCGAGATTCTATAGGCGATTCATTCGAGATTTTTCTAAAATTACAAAACCTTTAACTCATCTCTTAGAAAAAGAATTCGCGTTTATTTTTGACGATCAATGTTTGAAAGCTTTTGAAAAAAATAAAAAAAGAACTAATAAACTCGCCGATTTTAATTGCGCCGAATTGGTCTCTACCGTTCGAAATAATGTGCGATGCGAGTGATTTGCTGTATGGGCTGTTTTAGGCCAACGGGTGAACAAATATTTTCACCCAATTTATTACGCAAGCAAAACACTCACATCCGCCCAAGCTAATTATACAACGACGGAGAAAGAACTTTTGGCGATTATTTTTGCGTTTGATAAATTTCGATCATATCTAACGCTTTCAAAAGTTATTATTTTACAGATCATTCCGCTCTCCGGTATTTACTACAAAAAGGAGATGCAAAGCCTCGACTGCTAAGGTGGATCCTCCTACTACAAGAATTCGATTTGGAGATCCAGGACAAAAGGGGAGCGGAGAATGTTGCGGACGACCACCTCTCAAGATTGGAGAATCCGGCTGCAGGAGCGCTAGTGGAGGCCAAAATTGACGACAAATTCCCTGAAGAGCGCATCCTCGCCATCGAAAAGGTAACGACTTCTTCCACCCCTTGGTACCCGGATTTGGCCAACTATTTAGTGCCCGGGTCCTACCACAAGTCAGCAAAAGAAGAAATTCTTTTCGGACTTGAAAAATTATTTTTGGGAGGACCCTTTTTTATTTCGTGTCTGCGCGGACCAAGTGGTAAGAAGGTGTATTTCGGGCGAGGAAGGCGTCCAAATTCTGCGGCACTGCCATGAAGGGCCAACCGGTGGTCACTATCAAGTGAACCGAACCGCAAGGAAAGTACTAGAGGCAGGCTTGTATTGGCCCACCTTATTCAAAGATGCTCACAATTTTGTGAGTAATTGTGATCGGTGCCAACGGTCAGGTAATATTTCTAACCGGGATGAAATGCCCCAAAATATATTCTTAGAATGTGAAATTTTTGATTTATGGGGTTTAGATTTCGTAGGTCCACTACCATTTTCTCACAATAATAAATATATCCTTGTTGCGGTCGACTACGTGTCAAGGTGGGCGGAAGCGCAAGCATTCCCCACTAACGACGCAAGAGTCGTCGTAAATTTTTAAAAAAAATTATTTTCTAGATTTGGCACACCACGTGCACTGATTAGTGATAGGGGCACTCATTTTTGTAACGACCAACTTGCTAAAATTTTAGTCAAGTATGGCGTCACGCACAAATTATCCACCGCCTATCACCCACAGGCAAATGGCCAAGTGGAGGTGGTAAACCGTGAATTAAAAAGAATTTTAGAAAAAACGGTGAATATTAATAGAAAGGATTGGTCTCTAAAATTAGATGACGACTTATGGGTTTATCAGACGGCGTACAAGACCGTCATCGGTTGCACACCATACCAGTTAGCTTACGGAAAGACATGTCATTTACCGGTGGAACTAGAGCATCGCGTATATTGGGCACTTAAATTTATAAATTTAGATTTAAACTTAGCTTCCAACCAACGAAAAATGCAATTAAATGAGCTTGATGAATGGCGTGCTAACGCCTATGAAAATAACAAATTCTATAAGGAGAGAACTAAGTTTTATCATGATAGAAACATTAAAAATCCAAAATCATTTTTGCCGGGAGATCTTGTCCTTCTTTTTAATTCTAGACTTAGGCTTTTTCCGGGAAAATTGAAGTCTCGATGGTCCGACCCCTTTGTTGTAAAAGAGGTTTGGCCATATGGGACCGTACTAATTGAGCACCCAGAAAACGGCTCATTCAAGGTTAATGGACACCGTTTGAAATTATACCCCTCAACCGGAAAAATAGAATCACTTAACTTACCAAACTTTTAATAAAACGTTACATAGTCAAGCTACGCGACGGTAAACAAAGCGCTTTTGGGAGGCACCCCAACGTTATCCTTTTTATTTTTGTTATTTCTTTTCTTGTTTGTTGTTGACTTTAATGATGCAGGTGTTTGTCCGGCAACCACGTCTACCAATCAGGGAAGCCCTCTTCACCCTTTAGTCATTTTTTTTCTTTATTGTCATTTTATTTTTTTTATCTTCAAACTTAGTTTTAAACATTCGGGACAATGTTTACTTTTAAGTATGAGGGTGTAACATAGCATTTTGTTGGAATTTTTATTTCTGAAAAAAAATATATATTTAATTTAATAAAAATCGAATTTCTTGGAAAGGACGCTTTGGGCTTGAATTCTCATCACAGCCTCTAGTACCTTGCGAGCCCTTCACCGGGTTGACCTTGGGAAGTCCAAGAACTAAAAAAAAATATATTAGGAAATGTTTTTTTTATTTTATCAAAACGTCCTAGGTTGTTAAATTGTAAGTTCTAAAGTAGACTTATTTTTCATATGGGCTAAGAATTTTTTGTGCAAGAATAGTTTTTTTTGAAACTTTTGAGTAAAATTGTTGACTCATGCATTGCTTCTAGTCAAATGCATGTGTTTGAGTAGTATTGGTGTACAATTAAATTCTTGGCATAGATCTAAAATTATGATTTGTTAATTTGCGTAGAAATAATTTATTTTACTTCTAATTCGAATCCGGTGATTATCTAAAAGTAGTTTTGGTGAGTGTGTGGAAGATTGTTAGAAAGCTATTACTCGAATCGACCAGAAGGGTGTCCTTTCTCGATGTTTAGAACTTGTCTTTAGCTATCTTCAAAGCATTTGCACTTTAGAATAATTAACCTTATGGAAATGACTTAGGTCTTTCTTTGGACAGTTTGAGCTATTGCATCCAATCCTAAAAATACTACCGTTGTTAACACAAATTTGAGCCTTCTTACCCCTTTTTTTTTATAAACCCTCACCATTTCGCCACCAAAACCAGAAAAAGAGCCAAACCCATGTACACTTAAATTTTGAGCTAAATTGTTGAAAAAATTTAGATGCTACGGCGAAGAGACAATTTTTCAAAAAAATCATGAGTGTCAATTCAAAAGAAATATGTTTATATCAAAAAGCAAAATTCTCATAATGATATGCGGCCTAGGTATGCACATGCATACTTGGAATGATCCCAATTATGAAGAATAATGGTATAAATAAAGGAGAAATGAAGTGTTCCCTTTAATAAAATGTGAGTATGGGGGTAAAGCCTCTTTATTTTGTGGTAGTCATTGTTTTCCTTTAGCTCAAAACTCATTGTTTAAGTGGAATACACCTTCATGTTTATCATTGTTTACCTCACCCTTAAATCCAAACCTTAAATTACAGCCTATTTAAGTCCTAAAGATCCATATAGTTGATTTAGTATGAAGTACAGTGGAGAAGGTGCAAATAGGCAAGCCTATGACCATCGACATTGATGGATTTCTTTGGAGGCCACCCGAGCGTCAATATCTAGTAATTTAAATCTCAGTGATCACGCTACTTTCTCCCTTTACATAACTTTGAGATTAACCGTCGACTCATTTTAAAAGAGATAATAAATAATTAAAATGCATTTTGAATTATTTCATAAATAGTATTTATGCCAAGAACGTCTTTCTACTAAAATATCTACGCATGCCGGCATAAAACTTCGCATTTTACTCTCTAGCTTTCAAGATTCTATCTAACATTAATTTTTCCTACCCTTATGAAGAATGGTTTGCTCGGGATGAGCAACAAGTAAGTATGGAGGTGTTTGATGACTGGTATTTTAGTCATCATTTTAGGCTAATATCTTATTAGATATCTAAATAAATTTTCGCATTATGTTCGTTATTCTTAAAAATCTTCGTAAAAATAATATTGTACGTTATAACTGATATATTTCTATATTTTTATAGGGATTCGACAGGCCTGGGGGGAATTTAAGTGCGAAGTCCCGCTGTCGGGTCCAAGTCTCGCAAGTTGTCATACATATCTACATATATCTACATATATATACATATGTATATGTTTATATTTATGTATATATACATATGTTTATATATGATTTTATATATATATATGTACACACGTTTATATATATATACATACGATTATATATATACATATATATATATTTACGCTTGCAGCAGCACTCGCTCCGGCCACCACCATCCACGTCCACCTCCATGCAAGCCGTCGGCTACCTTGCAGCTCAGCAAGCTTCCGGCCATCTCCGCAGCTTCCGGCCATCTCCGCAGCTGCTCCGGCCCAACACCTCTGCCATGCATGCAACTGCCCGAGCTCCTCCGGCAACCACCCTGCAGCTACCACCAGCCGAGCTCCTCCATGCAACAATCCAGCCCAAACTCCTCCACGTCAGCGATCCGCCAAAGCTCATCCTTGTGAGCCTCCACGTCAGCGATCCGCCACCTTGCATGCAGCACCTCCTCCGCCCAAGCTCCGCCAGCTGTCCAGCCATACTCCAGAGAAACGCCTCCATTGAATTAGCCATGGCCCCACTCCATTAAACGCCTCCCATATTGATTGGGCCGGCTGTTATTTTTTGGCACATATAAATAGGGCTCATTGGGGGAAGAGGAGGATTATTTTTAGTGAGAGATTGGAGAGCATTTTCGATGAGATAATTTCATTTTGGTCGCTCCGAAAAGTTGTTATTTTTGTCCATCATTTTAGTTGTTCAATCAACATTTTGTACTTGTCGTTTCGAATTTCATCAACTTGTAACGTTGCCCTTTTTTTTATTTACTAATTTAATTTCTTGTGTTTCTTTTATCGTCTAGTAATAAAAATTGCAGGTTATATTTGAATTTAAAATATTGTCATTCCCTAGTTTACATTTCGTCTCTCACAACTCTCGTTCTTTTTCTAACATGTCATATTTTTATGTGAATGAGTCCTCCATCCCCATGAGTAACTAATTCATATAGTGCTCGATCGCGACGATCCGAGGATGAGATAATTTTGCTATGATTTTTAGATTTGCTTTTCTCTAATTGTTGAACGCTTACGATTTACCTTTGATATAACAAATTATTATGAGGCTATATCATTAATATATAGTCTTCATATTGTTTTCGTTCTTTAGTTAGCCGAGAGGCTCGTAAGTCGAATCAATCACTCATTTGTAGAAGGAGTAGAACGCAACCCTCGAGAGAGGACGACGTAACTCTTCCGGATTGGAGTAAAATCCAATAGCGAGGTTCACTTCCTAAAGCAAGTCTTAGGCGATGCGATTTGAGAACGAAAGTTCGGTCGATACACCTAAACTTAGTTGAACTTAATCCTCGAAAGAGGAGTGTTCATGCTGCGGGAACCTTCACGGTTAAAGCCGCTTCAACAAGAGAATTGCATTGCTACTTTCATTTCGTAATTTTATCCGAGGTGACTCAAAGATCGGGTACTAGTTTTAAACCATCGATTAATTTCCGTTAGCATTTCTTTTAGTTTCGGCTATTTGCAAACAAATAAACCCAACTTTCTATTGATAAAATAATAGCGATTTTCAAAGTAGAATTACTCAACCACCCCGAGTCTAATACGATCTTGGTTTTATAAACATATACTACTCTCGATACGGTACACTTGCCGTTGTCGTAGCGAGCATAGTTTTGCGCATCACACTCCTCTGCTATTACATCGCGTATTTCTTCTCGAGTGGTCTTCCCTACTGCTTGCCCAGGGCTGATTCTTCTTTGGTGTTGGTGTTGATGGTCGCCTTCTGGTCCTCTAACTAGACGAGCGGGATGAGTGGAGCTTGTTGCATCTGACAGTTCTTCTGAGACATCCTCCTCCCAAACCGTTGCCTCAATCAGAGCATGATTCGGGGCTGGGGGGGGGGGGCAGAACATTCGGCATTGGAGGTGGATCAGGAGCTCGAGGTACCTCAAGGTTTCTCAGAAGGGTTAGCATCTCAGTTTGATGCTCCTCCACTTGACGTGTGCGCCCTTCCAGCGTTATAATGGGAGCATTTCCTGCTTCTTCCGCAGGAGGCGCGTTTACAAGTGAATGTGAGGGAGTTGGATCGACGCGCCCCTCTGGGATTTATCCTTCAGTGGCGCGGGCACTCCTTCTGGCCATTATTATCAGTTGCGACTTACGAGTATTGCTGCAAAGTGAATTCTAACTTTAGAAAGACTTCGCAGAGTTTTGGGAACACTGTTCCCACAGACGGCGCCAAAGTGTTGTCGGTCGCTCGGGTGCTCTGGTAGACCGATCCAATTGAACCACCTTAGCTCGGGAGCGAATCGAACACGCAAACAGTCAATGAAAGAAGTTAGTAAATGACAAGAGAACTTTTAACGTGGAAAACCCAGAAAGGGAGAAAAACCACGCAGTCGGGGTGTTATAGATTGAAATTAAGAACTCGAGCGTGACAGGCCGCTGCGCGTTACAATGATAGACAGAGAGAACTACAATGGTGACAGACCACCTCTTGGAAAGCTGAACGCTTCTTCTTCTGAGAACAAAAGTGAGAACAAAAGTGAGATGACTGAGTCGCCTTTCTGGACCCGAAGGATTCTCAATCGCTTGGAAAATTTGTCTTTCGAAGTGAAGGAAATCTTCAAGCACTTGAAGGAGATTTCAAAGGCCGAAGGAGATCTTCAAGCGCCGAAGGAAAACTTAGAGGAAATTTTCAATAGAGCTCTCTCGGGTGTAGAAGGCAATGTGTCTTGAAATGAAGGCTTTGAACTCCTTTTATAGCCTTGGGCAGGGGTAACGTTCTGAGCGCGCAATGAACACGGGAGTCACTACAACATTTTTGGTCTTTAGCAACACTTGAAAAATGTTGCCTAAAATTGTAAACTGTTGACAAAACATTGAAAGCTGTTTCATAGATGTTCTAAGCGCGCAAAGAATGATGTAGTGAGTGTTCTGAGCGTGCAACGAACACGAGATCATTCTGAGCGCACAACGAACACAGGAGTGTTCTGAGCGCATAACGAACACGAGAGATTTCTGAGCGAATGGAGAACCAAGGGAACAGATGGGCGTCATTGGAGCGCGGTCGCAATGAACACGAGGATGCGCCCTCCGAAGGAAGCGTCACTTGGGAAATGGGAAATCATGCTTCCCAAGGAGAAAATTGTCCCCGACAGCGCCTGCTGAGGCGGTGCGGTTTCAGCTGCATCTCCTGCAAGGCGCGGGGGGACTCAACCGTACCTCATCATGGGGGGTGCAGTTTGGCCGCTCCCCAACATGGAGGTGCGGTTTGGCCGCACCCCCCATGGGTGTAGGGAATGAAGGCCGCAGATAACGACGTCTCCCACCGATCAATAGAGCCTAAAAACAATGAGAAAGAAAACCAACAAAAGCAAACACAAGAGATTTACGTGGAAAACCTTCACTACTTGAAGGTCAAAAACCACGGGGTACGGCACAACAAAATCCACTATAACAAATAAGGATTACACAAAAATAATTATCTAGGTTTGCCCAAACCTAGAACGCCCACCGGATTTGACAAACAAATCCACTCCTCTCTACCACAAAGATAATCAAACAACTTCTCTACAACAGGACAAAACCCTACTCTCTCTTCAAGCACAATAGCAAACGAAGACAAGAAAGAGAACACCTTGAACCGTAGATGAAGAAGCCTTTGACGGTAGAGAAATCTCCTCCAAGCAAGACCGAGGAAACACCTCCTCCTTCCAGCAAAACAGCGGCGGTGGCAGCAGCCCTCTTCAAGTCGGCGGCGGCGACAACACTCCACCAAAGCAGCAGACCTAACCCCTCTCCAAGGCAGCGACGACAGCACCTTTTCAACCTCCGATAGCAGCGCCGGCAACCCCTTCTTCAACGCACCGGCGGCGGCTCTCCAAGAACGAGAGAAGAGAGAAAGAGGGAGAGGGGGCGGGCGGCAGTTCTTAATCGAGAGAGAGAGAGAGAGAGAGAGAGAGAGAGAGAGAGAGAGAGAGAGGAGGCAAGAGAGTCGGCTAACCACAATGGAAAAACTGCTGCCCTAAAAGCAGTTCACGCCAAAATCGGTTCAGCTTGAACCGGACCAAAAACAGTCTATTTTTCTCCATACCAAGGACAGCAGGAAAAGAGTTGCAACTTGTCTTTTAAGGGGTTGCAACCTATTTTGCTGAACCATAATTTCAAAGAATTTATGCACGCCAATCACTTTTAGGGGCTGAACCCCAACAAACTCCCCCTTCAGACCATAAAGGGGAGTTTTCCACCTTGACCCTTCAATTGGACATATCATGCCGATCAAATGCCGGCAAAGATCATGCTTTTCCCTTGGGACGACCTTCGTCATCATATCCGAAGGGTTTTTATCTGTGTGGATCTTCTCCACCACCAACAGCTTCTCCTCAACTGCATCCTGAATCCAGTGATACTTCACGTCGATGTGCTTCGTCCTGGAGTGAAAGGCGGGATTCTTGGCCAAGAATACAGCACTCTGACTGTCACAAAATACTCTGTACACGTCCTGTCGGAGATCAAGCTCAAGCATGAACTTCTTCATCCAAATAAGCTCCTTTGACGCCTCAGTCAACGCAATATATTCAGCCTCCGTTGTCGACAATGCCACGCACTTCTGAAGCCTTGACTGCCATGACACTGCTCCCCCTCCAAAAGTGACCACAAATCCAGAAGTGGATCTCCTCGTGTCAACATCTCCTGACATGTCCGAGTCTGAGTACCCGATAAGTTCTGGTAGACCTCCACCAAACATTAAACAAAGGTCTGAGGTACCTCGGAGATAGCGGAATATCCATTTCACAGCACTCCAGTGAACTTTCCCTGGGTTTGCCAAGTAACGGCTCACAGACCCCACAACATGAGCTATGTCTGGCCTAGTGCAGACCATAACATACATCAGGCTCCCCACTGCAGATGCATAAGGAATATGACTCATCTCTTCCACATCCTTCTCAGATGAAGGGCTTTGAGAACTAGAAAGTCTGAAGTGCCCGGCTAAAGGAGTAGCAACGGGTTTTACCTTGTCCATCATGAACCTCTTCAGCACTTTCTCCACATACTCAGACTGAGATAGTCATAGTTGACCGGCACTCCTGTCCCTGGTGATTCTCATTCCAAGAATCTTCCTTGCCGGTCCCAAGTCCTTCATTTCAAAGTACTCACTGAGCTCCTTCTTCAACTCAGTTATGCTTGCCTTGTCATCCCCAACAATCAGCATGTCATCTACGTACAACAGCAGAATAGTCAAAGCCTTCTCAGTCCTCTTCACATATACGCAGTCATCAGCCCTGGTCCGTTGAAATTTGCTCTTCATCATGAAAGCGCCAAAATTCCTATACCACTGCCTGGGTGCCTGTTTCAACCCATAAAGACTCTTCTTGAGCCGGCAGACCAGATGATGCTTCCCATAGCCACAAAGCCTTCGGGCTGCTCCATGTATAGCTCTTCCTCCAAATCACCATGCAGAAATGCCGTCTTGACGTCCATCTGCTCGACTTCAAGATCCATGGAGGCAGCCATACCCAACACCAGTCTGATAGAGGACATTTTCACCACTGGGGAAAAAATCTCATCGAAATCGATACCTTGTTTCTGACTGAAACCTTTCACTACAAGTCTCGCTTTGTACCTCGGCTGAGAGAGATATTCATCCAACTTCAGCTTGAAGACCCACTTGTTCTTCAAAGCTCTCTTCCCTTTAGGCAATGAGACTAAATCATACGTCTCGTTCTTCTGAAGGGAGTATAACTCTTCTTCCATAGCAGCTGTCCAAGCCTCACGATCTTCAGCACTCTGAGCCTCCTCATAGGACTCAGGCTCTCTACTATCTGTAAGCAAAATATACTCATGAGGAGAATACCTGATATTGGGCCTTCTGATTCTCTCAGATCTAACAAGAGGAACCTCCACCACAGGTGGCACATCAACTGGCAGAGCTCCCCCTACATCCGGAATCATCTCCTCATCAGGAATAAGCTCACCAACTTCCTCCTCAGCATGCCCATCATCATCAGCAGTCTCTACTGGCCCATCATCAACATAAAGTCTCTCCTCCGTAGGTGGAAACTGTGGAACCTGTGACTCCGCAACATTCTGCTCACCAACCACTTGATCTTCAACAAAGATCACATCTCTGCTTCTGATCATTTTCTTGTTCACGGGATCCCAGAGTCTATATCCAAACTCCTCATGGGGAAATCCCAACAAGATGCACTCCCGAGACTTCTCATCAAGCTTCGATCTCTATTCCTTGGGGACATGAATGTGAACTTTGCACCCAAACACTTGCACATGTCCGTACAACACTTCCTTCCCGGACCAAACACGCTCTGGAATATCACCATTCAGAGGTGCTGAAGGAGACAGATTTATCAGATGTACGGCAGTTTGCACAGCTTCAGCCCAAAACTGCTTACTAATGCCAGCTTGAGAAATCATGCATCTGATCTTCTCAATAATCGTCCTGTTCATCCTCTCTGCCAACCCATTCTGTTGCGGCGTCCTCGGGATTGTCCTTTCATGTACTATGCCATGCTCTCTGCAGTAAGCAGCGAAGGCACCAGTGTACTCTCCCCCGTTGTCAGATCGAACTCGCTTTATTTCTTTACCGGTCATCTTCTCCACCTTCGCTCTGAATTCTTCAAACTTTGCTAGAACATCACTCTTCTGCTTCACAGAGTATGCCCAGACTTTCCTGGAATGATCGTCAATGAATGTGACAAAGTAAGCGGCTCCGCCCACAAACTTGGGCTCAATAGGACCACACACATCAGTGTGTATCAAATATAGTAACTCTGCCTTCCTCTTTGGTTCAGAATCAGCAAAGGAAACACGTTTCTGCTTACCGGCCAAGCAGTGCACACACGTGTTGGGAATCACTCCTGATAGCTCCAGAAGAACCTTGTTCTTCACCAAGATCTTCAAGCTCTTCTCACTGATATGCCCAAGCCTGTGATGCCATAACTCCATGGAGTCGCCCTCAGCAGCATTCACAATTGGGTCACAGATCTTGGCATTAGTGCGATAAAGGCCACATCACTTCCTTCCTCTGGCTACCACCAAAGAGTCCTTCAGCAACCTCCAGGTACCTCCACCTTTAATGCTTGTGAAACCACCGTCATCAAGTCTACCAACGGAAATCAGATTCATTCTCAAGTCAGGAATATGCCTGACGCCCTTGAGAACAATCCTCCCAAACTCAGTCTCCAAGTGAACATCACCACTTCCAATAATCAACGATTCACCGGAATTTGTCATCCGGATCACACCATGGTGTCCCGCAGAGCAGGTGTAGAAGTAATCCCTGTGAGGAGTGCAATGATAGGATGCACCTCCGTCCACGATCCAGTCTGTGTCAACACATTCCTGGCAAGACGACTCACTGCACTGCAAGCATAACGGCTCAGCTTCCGCAATCGAAGTCGTCGCATCATCACTGGATTCTCCTACCTCCTTGATCTTTCCCTTCAGATCTCTTTTCATTTGGAAACAATCCTTCTTGAAATGACCCTTCTTCTTACAATAGTAGCACTCGATGTCCTTCTTGGACTTGCCCCTAGACTTGCTCCTGGAAGTGCCCCTGTTCTTCACATCCTTCTTCATAGACCTGCCTCTTCCTTCCATAAGAAAAACACCCGAATTGGAAGATCCAGAATCCTTCCTTCTCAACTCTTCGTTCAGGAGACAACTAGACACCATATCCATGGTTACCACGCCATCAGGTGCTGAGTTGCTCAACGACACTACTAGATTCTCCCAACTCTCTGGTAAGGAACTAAGGACCATCAGAGCTTGGAGTTCATCTCCCAAGGTAATCTTCATGGACTCCAATTGATTGATAATACTTTGGGCGAGGTTCAGGTGCTCAGTCATCTACGAACCTTCCCGGTACTTCAAATTAACAAGCTTCCTAATCAGAAATGCTTTGTTACCTGCAGTCTTCCGCTCATACAAAGCTTCAAGCTTTTTCCATAAGGCTTGAGCCGAGGACTCCGTGGAAATATGATGAAAAACAGAGTCATCAAGCCACTGCCTAATGAACCCTACTGCCTTTCGTTCCATCCTCTTCCACTCTTCATCATCCTTAACTGAAGTCGGTCTCCCCATCAGCGGAGCATGGAGATCTTTGCAATATAAAAGATCCTCCATCCGAGGCTTCCAGATGCTCCAATTCTTGCCATTCATACTGACCATCCTTGTATTCTGTTACATTGCTTTCTCAAACAAAATAGCTCCAACACGATCCACAAGTCGATTTATTTCAAGGGATTAACAAGAGAGGATAGGGAGCGGACCAATGGTCGTCACCTACCGCACCGAGTTAGAAACCGAGAAATAAAAAACGACAAGCCAAAGAACCTACCTCTGATACCACTTGTAGGGAATGAAAGCCGCAGATAACGACGTCTCCCACCGATCAATATAGCCTAAAAACAATGAGAAAAAAACCAACAAAAGCAAACACAAGAGATTTACGTGGAAAACCTTCACCACTTGAAGGTCAAAAACCACGGGGCACGGCACAACAAAATTCACTATAACAAATAAGGATTACACAAAAATAATTATCTAGGTTTGCCCAAACTTAGAACGCCCACCGGATTTGACAAACAAATCCACTCCTCTCTACCACAAAGATAATCAAACAACTTCTCGACAACAGGACAAAACCCTACTATCTCTTCAAGCACAATTGCAAACGAAGACAAGAAAGTGAACACCTTGAACCGTAGACGAAGAAGCCTTTGACGGTAGAGAAATCTCCTCCAAGCAAGACCGAGGAAACACCTCCTCCTTCCAGCAAAACAGCGGCGATGGCAGCAGCCCTCTTCAAGTCGGCGGCGGCGACAGCACTCCACCAAAGCAGCAGCCCTAACCCCTCTCCAAGGCAGCGGCGACAACACCTTTTCAACCTCCGACAGCAGCGCCGACAACCCCTCCTTCAGCGCACCGGCGACGGCTCTCCAAGAACGAGAGAAGAGAGAAAGAGGGAGAGGGGGCGGGCGGCAGTTCTTAATCGAGAGAGAGAGAGAGAGCGAGAGAGAGGAGGCAAGAGAGTCGGCTAACCACAATTGAAAAACTGCTGCCCTAAAAGCAGTTCACGCCAAAACCGGTTCAGCTTGAACTGGACCAAAAACAATCTATTTTTCTCCATACCAAGGACATCAGGAAAAGAGTTGCAACCTGTCTTTTAAGGGGTTGCAACCTATTTTGCTGAACCACAATTTTAAAGAATTTCTGCACGCCAATCACCTTTAGGGGCTGAACCCCAACAATGGGGTGGTGCGGTTTGGCCGCATCCCACCACGGGTAGTGCGGCCGCACCCCTTAAGGGGGTGCGGGCTACCTGCACCCCACTAGAGGGGTGCGGGCTAGCCCGCACCCCAATATTGGGGTGCGGCCTTGACCGTGTCCGACGCTGACGAAGCGCGAATCGCGCGCCAGCGGATTCCTCCACCCCTATGATCATGGGTTGGACTTTGACCCCACTAATTATACTTCTCCTTAGTGAAGCCACCTCTAAACGCATCCCGTGAGTGCCTATAAATCTATGGTGCACATCAATTATTATTATTATTATTATTATTATTATTATTATTATAACGAGAATGTAACATCACTTATTACTCTTATTATTAATATTGCTATGTTTAAAAAAATATTTCATTTTAAAATACATCTCTCAAAAAGCTATTCTACCAAACAACCTTAAATAAAAAAACTTCATCACTTTGATCTTGAGCTTTGTTCAAAACAGTCTGCAGCTATTCAAAACAGCTTCTCAAAAAGTTCTGTTCAGTCAGCACTATTCGATCCGTCAGAGCTCTCCCAAACAGAGCCCCAGAGCGTTACAACAATCTTCGTACTTCCTCACTTTGATCTTGAAATCAGAAGCTGGTGGGTGAGATTTGATGGGTGGCGTGAGATTGCCGATTAGTTATAAACTTGACTTTGTAGGATTCCATTTCTTCAAATATGAAATATTAGTGAAGGATTAGTTTACCAAATCTTATTTTTAATTTATTCAAAAGAGACCACGATGGGTGCATATAATGAGAAAGAAACAAATTCGATTTCGTTCTACTTCCCCGGTATAAAATTTCAGCATTTTTTTTAAATTACTTTAATTAAGCTTTAGGGTCTCTTTGGAAGAGCGGTGGCGGTGGGAAAAAGAGTGGTAATAAAAGGAGGGTAGAAAAAGAAGCTTTTAGAAAAAGACTATTGCAAATACAGATCTGTTTGGGAGAACTCCGTTTGCAGAGCTTTTCAGAAAAAAGAAGCACATTATAAACTGTTTGAAAAAAACTCGATATAAGCAAATAAAATAAATTCATAAATGCGCGCCTGTGGCGAAAATGCGCGCACGGGCCGAAATACGCGTCCGGGCCGAAAATGCGTGTCTAGGACGAAAATGCGCGATTAGGCCGAAAATGCGTGAATTGGGCGAAAATGCGCGCTCTGGCGAAAAAATGCGCTCATGGGCAGAAAAATGCGCTCACAGGAGGAAAATGCGCGTCCGGGCGGAAAATGCGCGTCCGGGCAGAAAATGCGCGCCGGGCAAAAAATACGCACCCGAGCAAGAAAAGGGGCGCCCAAGCGGAAAATGTGCGCCCAGGCAGAAAATGCGCGCGCAAACCCAAAAATGCATGCTCAGGCAAAAAAAGCGCGTCCAAGCTTACAATGCGCGCTCATGCTAAAAATTGGCGTCCGGGCAGAAAAATGCGCACCCAAGTGGAAAAATGCGCGCCTAAGCAGAAAATGTGCGCTCAAGCGGAAAATGCGCGCCCGGGCAGAAAAAACGGGCTAAGGCAGAAAAAGCGCGACCAGGCGGAAAATGCGCGCTCTGGCGGAAAATGCGCGTCCGGGCAGAAAATTCGTGCTCGGGCGGTAAATTCATGTCCGAGAGGAAAATATGTACACGGGCGGGTAAATGTGCGTCCGGGAGAAAATGCGTGCCCGAGCGGAAAATGCGTGATCGGGCGAAAAATGTGCGTCTGAACCCGAAAATGCGCGTCCTAACCCGAAAATGCACGCACTGACAGAAAATGCGCTTCCGAGCTAAAAATACGCGCCCGAGCGGAAAATGCGTTCCCTGGCGGAAAATGTGCTCCCGGGCGGAAAATGCGCTCCCGTGCCGAAAAATGCGTGCATGTGCCGAAAAATGTGCGCCCTGGCCGAAAAAAGCGCGCCCAGGCCGAAAAAAGCGCTCCCAGGCCGAAAATGCACTCCCTTGCCATAAATTTGTGCACGTCAGGAAAAATGTGCGCCCGAGCGAAAAAATGCGCGCTTGGGCGAAAAATGAGCGTCCGAGCGAAAACATGTCCGCCCGAGCGGAAAATGCGCGTTAGGTGGAAAAATGCGTGTCACAACTAAAAATGAGCGCTCGGGCGTAAAATGCACGTTCGGGTATAAAAATGCACGTCCGGGCGTAAAAATACACACTCTGGCTGAAAATGCGCGTTCGGGCCAAAATGTGTGCTTGAACGGAAAATGGATCGTCGGAAGAAAGGCTAGGGTTTCCGCAGTGTTGTTTAACTGGATCGGGAGGGAGGAAAATGTTTACGAAGCGTCAACTGTGTATCGGGATACGAAAATAATTTCCGAAAAGGTTTAAAAGTAGGAGGCTCGTGACTTTTCAAAAAGAGGAGAGAAAAAGAGTTTTGAGCGGTAGCTTTTCCAACCGATAGGCTTTTCAAACAATTTGTATAGTGCAGTAGCGTTTTTCATAAAATCAAATGACCCTTAAAAACCCTCCCAAACAGGCCCTTAATGAGCAGGGCAGAGAGGCCACACTTTCCATCGAGACGAAAAGGCAGCAGCCACGACTTAGGATACGTTTGACATAGTGATTATATGCTCCATCGAGTTTGGAAAAAAACCATGCTGGCATAAAATATATGTTTGGCATGACAACGACTATTACCACCGCTGGAAAAAAAACTAACTTTTAATATAAAAGTAAGTGGATGGAGTTTTTCAGGTGAGGTTGGATGTTCACGAACAATCATTCATAACTACCGCAGTCGCAATCGTCACAGCAGTGCCAAACGTGCCCTTAGCGGCCAGACTGTGTTATGGAATGGAGCAAAAAAAAACGAAAAAAATATAAGATTTATGTAGTTCACTTTAAGATGAGCCGTAAAACTCTAATGGTGAGTGAGAAGTTCCGCGTTTGCAGTATCACTACAAGAGAATACAATTGTTGTGGTGAATGAATTCCTTACTGTTGAATTTAAAGTTCAAATTGAAGTTATTATAAGCATTAATCTATCGTCCAAAATAAAGAGTGAAATTTGATTTTTTTTTTTCTTAGATTAAAATGAGTTAAAATAATTTTTTGATATTGATTTTATAAAATAGGTTAAGTTAAGATCAATTTACTTATTATGCCTACATCTTAACACTGAGAAGTTTTTTAATTTTATTTTTTTGTCATAGTACTTTAAAATTTAAATAAATATTGCTTAACACCAAGTGATTATTTAAATTTGTATACTTTTTTATGAATTAAAAGAGTACCGTTTTTTCAAAGCATATATAATTAATTGGGAAGTAATTAAAAAAATGAAATTTACAAATATTAATCTAAACATAATTCAGATTATTAATTAAAACTCATATTGATTGTTAGAGTGATAGACACGGGGCTCCGCCCTTGGCCAACCGTGACAGTACCTCAACTGTTGTAGTGCACTGGGGGTCCTTTTCCCGCACAACATTATCCCGACCACAATATTGTCCCGACACGACGGCTCTTCAACCGCTCGCAAACCCCTCAGTGTTATACTCCGCTCGTCGCTCATTTTGCGCTGTGCACGGGAGTTTGCGAGCGACGGAGAGAATACATTTTTTATTGTGGTAGAGACTTTGTCTATAAGAGAGCACATTTTTTAAAATAAAATAAAATCACATAAATTTTAAAAAAAAAATGATTTTTTTTTATACAAAGAGAGATGAAATCGGAAAGTAAATGTTTAACCAAAGAGTGTTTTTCGCTTTTAATATAGTATAGATTTATTGAATATTTGGATACCACCGTCACTTTTAAATATGACAATTGTTAACCGCACCTGATCAGTTTTGACTATCCGCAACCCTTTTATATGAAGTATTGCACATTTTTTTTAGAAATACGCCTTGTACAAGCATATTTAGGAAAAGTGTTGAACACAAAAGTTGTAGATATCGTCGAGATCTACAACTTTCGTGTTGAACATTTTTCCTAAAAATGCATGCACAATGCGTATTTCCAAAAATTCGTTATTGTTACGCTCATATTTCAATTCGACCGGCAATACGTTTTGTGCGTGCATTTTTAGCAAAAGTGTTCAACACGAAAGTTGTAGATATCGACGATATCTACAACTTTCGTGTTGAACACTTTTCCTAAAAATGCTTGTACACGAAGTATTTCCAAAATAATGCGTAATACTTCATATAAATGGGTTGCGGATAGCCAAAACTGGGGTGCAGTTAACAATTGTCTTAAATATTTACAATATTCTCGCATATCAACACATATAACAACAAATTTCTTTATAAAAAAACATTAAACAACAACATAACAATGAACTTATTTATATATAAAAAAAACTTTAAACAATAACATAACAATGAACTTGTTTATAGTTTTTTAAAGTGTGACCATCTAAAGGAATCGAACCCAAGATCACATGGTTAAAAGCCACACAGTCCAACAACTATGTTAATAAGGCTATTTTGTTATTAATATTTGTACCGTAATTATTCGTATCATGTAATGTATCTGTCATGACAACTAACATGATTTTTGTTATTGAAAAATAGTAATTTTAAAATTCAATGTGGGTTGGGCTGCCCACACTGAGCCCTATGTAGGTTCGATCCTACATTGGAGGTAATGCCTTCCAATTTTATTCAAGTTTTCTATGTTCAAGCCTCTAATGTTCTTATATAAGTACCAGTAGCTAGGCCTATAAGCGATTTAGTTTGATTCGGTTTTGGGTAAAACCGAAGCTGAACCGATTATCTATGGTTTTCACACACCAAATCGAAACAAAAACTAAATTCGCACAGTTCAATTTGATTTGGCTCAGTTTTTCAACATCAGTTCGGTTTTCCAATATACTTAGTAGTTCTTATTCTCATCAACGGTAATGTTGTTCGGTTTAAAAAAATCAAACTTCAATAATTATATCATTACACGATAATAACAACATCAATAATAATCGCTGAAAAGTTGGTTGCGGGTTTGCATCCACGGAATAGGAGTAGGTGCACGCGGGCCCGATTCAGGGCAATCATGTAGAGCCGACTAATTGTGTGAGATATAACATATAATGAAAATTGATTTAGTATAGTTTTTGCGGTTTACACACCTTATAAACGGTAACGAAATGAGCTCGGTTTTTGTTAGAAATTTTTCAATTAAAACAATTATTTTAATATTATTTAATGGAGCCTACATGATGTTTGGTTTTTGGGCTACACCAATTGATGAGAAAAACTCAAAATCAAATGAACGGGAACTCATAATCTTGGAGATAAAAAAACTCTTTCATGGGAAAGGATGAAACTGTAGCCCCACCTTGTCATCATCCACCACTTTAAGTGGGTATATAAATCAATTCACCCATCATTATTATATTGAAAGAAATATAAGGAGAATCTATGGACCACACACACGCGCGCTCGCTTGCTCCCACACATCGGACCGGATTGGGGATTTGGGATTTGAGATTTGGGGAATTTTGAATTTAATTGTGTTACCTTTCGACGCATGACTTCTCATGCGTCGACTTCTTCACACTTTCACGCGTGATTTTTGTACTCATTTTGCCTTATTAAATGTTACATTAGAAATATACCCTTTTCTATATACGATAAAACTTACTTAATATAACAGTTGCAAATTACGTGATTAATTTCTTGCGATTTCACGAGACTCCTATATAGGAGGTTTCCATGAAACGAAACAAACATATTCATACTCTCATTCGCACTCATAATTTTCTCCATTCTGTTCTTGTGATTTTACTCTCTCTCTACGTTTGTTTCATCAAGTGGAAGTTCAGATGTTCTGTTTTTCTTTGGTATCCGTGCATCGGCGGACCCAGGTAGAGGCATACCCGGGCACATGCCCGGGTATGAAAATCACAGAAAGCAGTGAGCCAGCGAGCTTCTCCATCGTTCGTGCCCTAATCCATTCGCTAGCGAGCTTCCGCTTCCGGCTTCCGCTTCCGCGATGGTGCCGCCGTGCCCTAACCCCTTCCGCTTCCGGCTTCCTCGGACCTCGATGGCCTCCTGGCTCCATGGCTTCTACCTCGGTCGTTGCTATTTGTGATCGATCTGAGACTTTGGTTGAATATATTTAGGTCTTGGCTCCATGGCTTCCAAGAGGATCCTGAAGGAATTGAAGGATCTGCAAAGGGATCCCCCTACATCATGCAGCGCAGGTACTATTGACTTTATTTTACCTCTTTTTCCCCAGATTAGGAAGGATTTATTGATGTTCTTCTCGTTTTGCCTTTGCTTGGTTTCACTTCTTTTGGAATTGTGCTTCTATTGGTTTTGAAAGGTATGTTTTGATTTTCATTTTAGTTGTGCTTCTATTGGTTTTGAAAGGTGTGTTTTATGTTGATATTGTTTTATCTGTATCTGTTTGCCTAGCTAGTGTCTTTTTGCTCATAATTATTAATTGTTTTTAATTAGGTTGCAATTATTGTTGTGCTTTGTGAATTGTGATGAAGAAATTTTATTCAAAATAAGCACCAAAGAACTTCTTGCTCACCCTCCCCCAACAAGTAGTATATTCACTATGGCACTCACATAACAAGTAGTACATTCTTTTATTTTTTTGGCACTTGAAATATTAATTTTAATCATTTTGAATTAAAAATTTTATCAAAAATGTATATATTTTACATGGTGCCCGGGTTGGATGAAAATCCTGGGTCCGTCACTGTATCCGTGCACATTGGAGTTTTCGAGATTTAGCAGGTGTTGTTGTAAATTAAAAAATTTAAGCACGTTAGGTCACACAACACACTCTGATATGATGATGATTATTAAAATCAAATAATGTTGTGTGACATATGCATGTAGGATCGTCTTGAACAATACTAACCAATTCCTACGGAGTACATCGTCTTGAACAATACTAACCAATTCCTTTGGAGCACGGTGTAATCAAATTTTAATATATCACACGTAAATTCTATGCGATCACTTTGGCAAAAATAATTAATTAAGATGAGTACCAAATTAAATTGAAGTCGTGTATCATTTTTTGGATTCAGCTTCCTCGCATCATAGATGTCATTCAGAGTAGCGAACTTGTATCGGCTCTGATGAAGTTATTGTAAGTGTATATTCGGACGAATAACGAGCTCGGGGGCTATGCGTGTGGAAACCCTAGGTATTCTGCTATATATACCTAGCTGGAGGAAACGGAGAGATAGTTCCACCTTGACTTTCCTCCGGATGTTTCGAGCTCCCTCTACATTCTCGAAACAGCCCTAAGGGGCGCTCGTTCCCGTCGTCCGGAAGTGCCCGCTCGATCGCGCTCGTCCGCTCCGCCGTCGTTGTTCACGCGAAGGATTCGCGCCTCTCGCCGCTGCTGCTGCCGTTTCCTGCGAAGAAGATCTGCAAGCCGTTCGTCTCCTGTTCCTCTTCCAGCCGCTCGCAAACGACGAAGGTAGAGGAAGGAGGTCGCGATCCCGTCCTTCCCCGCAGCCCTCCTCTCGCGTCTTCGCCGCTGTTGCTTGCTGTTCTCCTAGAAGAAGTCCCAGATCTGCTGCCGTC
This sequence comes from Dactylorhiza incarnata, assembly GCA_033032865.1. Lineage (NCBI taxonomy): Eukaryota > Viridiplantae > Streptophyta > Magnoliopsida > Asparagales > Orchidaceae > Dactylorhiza > Dactylorhiza incarnata. The sequence continues at coordinate 3,604,514 of JAWHQI010000044.1, read as the reverse complement.
GTCGCCCTAGCCCGAAGATCGAGGGCTGCTACAGCGTTGTCCAGATCTGCCGCTGTTGGAGTCGAAGCCGTGCCCTAGGACCGCCGCTCGTGCGAAGAAGACGAAGCCGTTGCTAGCAAAAGAGGAGTTCGCGCACGATCGCTGATCGTGCGCTCGACCCCTCGCGCACGACCGCTGCTCGTGCGTTCTTCAGCAGCCAGCCAGTACCTTCGCGCACGACCGCTGATCGTGCGCTCGACCCCTCGCGCACGACCGCTGATCGTGCGCTCGTCTGCCAGGATCCCGCACGACCGCTGCTCGTGCGCTCTTCAGCAACAGTGCCCGTGCGCCACTGTTCTCCCGTGCCTCCAGATCCCCCTCAGCCGTCTTCCACCTCTTCCCGCCGCTGTCGTCTCCAAGCACAATGATGAAGGGGAACTCCATGGCGTCCCCCATTCCGATGATAAAGCTGGAGAAGTTCACGGCGACTGAGTTCAACGCCTGAAAGTTGAACACTCAGTTCGGGATGAAGTTTCTGAACGTGTTCTACACAGTTCAGTCTGATGGTGCTGAGGTCGTTGGGACTGCTGATGAGGCACAGTGGTTTTCAGATGAAGACTTCTGCAGGGACTACCTCCTCAACTGTTTGTCTTCCAGCCTGGCCCAGACCTACATGAAGATGAGCACCGCAAAGGAGATCTGGGATGCGCTGCAGGAGCACTTCAGGCAGGAGGAGGACATGTCCAAGACGCACCTAGTGGACAAGTTCCACTCTTTCAGCTTCGACGAGGAGAAAGTCATTCTCCCTCAGGTATCAGAGTTTGAAATTTTAATTGATTCTTTGCATAGTGAGTCCATCAGTCTGCCCGAAAGTTTTGTTGCGGGCACGATTGTGTATAAATTGCCCTCCTCGTGGTACAATTTCAAAACGGAAATGTATCGCAAGAAGATGCATGTTGGTCTGAACGACCTCAAGCGTTTCATACGCATTGAGGATGAGAACAGGACGAAGAACGCTTTGGAAGCTGTTGGCAAGCAGAAGGCTGCTGCCAACATGATTTCAAGCTCTAAGCGGCCTCCGCCCCCTCCCAAGACCAAAACGTCTCGTAGTAGCCCCCAGGTTGCAGGCCCGAGTAAACCCTCTAAGAAATTTAAGAGTAAATGTTATAACTGCAACAAGTGAGGACACTGCGCATCTGACTGCAAGCAACCGAGGAAAGAGAGAACCCGGGCACCACAAGAAGGCAACCAAGCCCATTTGGTCCGCCAAGCTGAGCCATCCAACTTTGTTGCCATGGTCGGACACGCGCAGGCCAGCACGGAGTGGTACCTGGATTCGAGGGCAACGTGCCACGTTTGCAACAATGCTAATCTTCTGACAGAGTTGAAGGATGCAAAGGAATCAATTATTGTGGCAAATGGAGGCACAACTGACGTGTTGAAGGTGGGGAATGCAACTTTACTGCTCTCCTCAGGTAAGTCTTTACTTTTAAAGAATGTCAAATTTATTCCTTCTCTAGCTGCTAACTTAGTGTCTATCAGTTTGTTTTGTGATGCGGGTATGTCGCTTAGCTTCTGTAGCGGCAGGGTGACTTTGTCAATTAACTCGCACTATTTTGGATGTGCTTATGTCCAAAATAGGATGTACCGTCTGAGTCTAGCAAGTGAGGTAGTCCAACAAGTTCAATTGAACTTAGTTAGCCCTAGGACTCTACACGAGAGACTAGGACACGTCAACTACAGGAAAATGTTCCAATTAGCTAGAACTCACGAGATCACATTAGACACTAAGTCTCCACTTGAAAAATGCGAAGTGTGCGCTCAGACTAAGATCACTAGGAAACCTTTTGGGACGGTTACTAGGAGCACAACACCTCTTGAGCTTATACATTCCGATATTTGTGACTTTAAAAGTTTTGTCACCAGAGGTGGGAGGAAGTATATGATCACGTTCATAGATGACTGCAAGAGATTCTGTCATATCTCGTTGCTTAAAACTAAAGATGAAGCGTTTGAAAAGTTTTGTCTTTTCAAAACCAGGGTAGAAAACCAACTAAGAATGAAAATAAAACATTTTAGGAGCGATAGAGGAGGAGAATATATGTCCAGTGAGTTCAGATGCTTCCTTGCTTCACAGGGCATCATAGCAGAAATCACTGCTCCTTACTCCCCCCAATCTAACGGCATAGCCGAGCGCAAGAATAGAACGTTAACAGAGATGTTGAACTCTATGCTGCTCACTGCAGGCATGCCTTCCGCCTATTGGGGTGAAGCAATCTTGACCGCGAATCACATTCTGAATAAAGTCCCTCATGTTAAGTTAGAGGTTACTCCCTACGAGCTTTGGTTTAAGAGACCCTCGTCGTTTACTCGACTTAAGACTTGGGGTTGTATAGCCTATGTCAGGTTTCCTGACCCTAGAAGTCCTAAAGTTGGACCTAGGACCAATACTTGTGTCTACTTAGGTTGTGCTGAGGATAGTGCTGCAGATAGGTTCCTTGATATTTCTAATAATATCATAATAGAATCTAGGGATGCGGTGTTCTTCGAGGATAAGTTCCTCAAAGATAAGAACTTAACAATCCCAGGTATGCAAGTAGCTATTACTGAAGAAGATCCTACTTCAGTACCGAGCACCTCCTATTCCGTTTCGGTAGATAACTCTGGCCTAGAGTCTAGGAGAACTTCTGTGAGAGAGCGAATTCCACGAACCTTCGGTAGTGACTTTGTGACCTACCACGTTGAGGACGATCCATCCACCTATAAGGAAGCGATGAGATCCAGGGATTCACTACTCTGGAAAGAAGCTATAGATGAAGAGATGAGTTCTCTTCTTGAGAATAACACCTGGACGTTGGTTGATAGGCCAATAGGGGCTAAAATCGTAGGGTGTAAGTGGGTTCTGAAAAAGAAGTTGCATCCCGATGGTAGCGTAGCTAAGTATAAAGCACGCCTGGTGGCTAAAGGTTTCACACAAGTAAGCGGAGTAGATTACTTTGATGTCTACTCACCCGTGTGTCACTTGGCAACCATTCAGGTTCTCCTTGCTATTGCATCTATTGAGCACTTTGTTGTTCATCAGTTGGATGTTAAGACTGCGTTCTTGAACGGAGATCTGACCGAAGAGATCTACATGAGTCAACCTGAAGGTTTCATTGTAGACGGTCACGAAACGAAAGTCTGTAAACTTCTTAAGTCTTTATACAGACTAAAGCAAGCACCGAAATTATGGCATGAGAAGTTCGACTATGGTGTAAAGAACATGAGATTCATGTCGAGTCTTTCGGATAAATGTCTTTACATATGTAATAGATCGGATAAAGTCGCCATAATATGCTTGTACGTGGATGATATGCTTATTCTGGGGTCTGATCAATCCGAAGTGGATGACGTTAAGTCAGATCTCATAAAAGAATTTAGCATTAAAGACCTAGGTGTAGCTAACACTATACTAGGCATGCAAGTGAGCTTTGGAAAAAATGGTATTTCCCTAAGTCAAAGCCACTACATAAAGTCCTTGTTGGACACGTGGGGATACAGTGCCAGTAGCGCATCTGAGACACCATACGACTACACTAACCGCCTAAAGCCCAATGAAGGAGCTATGGTTAGCCAGTTAGATTATTCTAAACTGCTTGGTAGCCTCATGTATGCCATGGTCTGCACTAGACCTGACATAGCCTTTACGGTCGGCATGTTGTGCAGATTTACTAGTAATCCGGGTATAGACCATTGAAACGCCTTGGGTAGGCTCGCGATACTTAAAGCACACTCAAAAGTATGCTTTAGTTTACACTGGTCAGCCTTCAGTTCTTGAAGGTTATTCTGATGCATCAAGGTGCTCAGAATTAAACGACAGCAAGTCCACTAGTGGTTTTGTATTTACACTAGGAGGAGCAGCTGTAGCCTGGAAGTCCAAGAGGCAATCCTGTATTGCTCTCTCTTCTATGGAATCCGAACTCTATGATTTTGCGTCAGCAGGAGAAGAAGCCAAATGGCTGAGAGATTTGGTGATGGACATTCCTTTGTCGAGCCTGAAAATGAGTTCTGTTGAAGTTTACTGCGACAATCAGGCTACTAAAACGATTGCTACGAACACTTTGTTCAATGGCAAAAGAAGGCATCTCAGACTGAAATAATCTTGGTTGACCTCTCTCACAAGTCAAGGGATTATGTCCCTTATTGATGTGAGATCGAAAGATAATGTTGCAGACCCTTTGACCAAAGGATTGAATAGAGCTCTCACAATCAAAACATCGGGGGAAATGAGATTAAAGTTCATAGAAATATGAAACTTTCCTCCGCAGTTTATGTTTTAACAGTGAGAACCTATAGTCGCAACATTCAAGCATCTAAAAACAGACTGAAAACCCAAATAATTTCTTGATGAAAACCCAAGATGGTCTGGTGCCGGTTATTCCACATTTGATAACCAAGCAACTTTCTCATTGTAAGTTGATTCAAGAGTTATTCAACTGGAAATTGAAAGTCGTTGTAAATGTTAATCTAAACATTATTGGTCACAGCAAATTATTCCACATTTGATAATGTTGCACGTGATGTGTGTCCACATGTGTTGGTGAGACACATAGTGATCAGTAATGAGTAAGATAACGGGTCTAGCCCTAGTTAGACTGGATGAGATGCTGACAGAGTTACTTCACCGTTGCTAGAAGTGCTAAGCTCATTTAGTAAGAGCTAGTTTACTTTAAACGTTACTGCATACGATTATGAATTCATAGAGTCCGACTCGTGAAATTCCTTGCAGGCTACAGTGGAGATTATGGAGGAGATGTAGACCTGGACATGGATGACGATGATCTACTAGACGAGTAGAATCATCAAACGTTTAATTTCATGGTTTTGTAATAATTATTCAGACTTACTTTTGGGATAGAATCTGTGGTTTTCTGACTTGCCGTTTAGGCAAATACCTTTTCATATGTTGATTAGTATGATCTATCCTAAATGCTTTGTTTAGTTTGTTTATTATTTTGTCTACTCTCCAGCACCCCGAAACGTTACGTTATTTGTCACGAATATAGGAGGAGATTATAAGTGTATATTCGGACGAATAACGAGCTCGGGGGCTATGCGTGTGGAAACCCTAGGTATTCTGCTATATATACCGAGCTGGAGGCAACAGAGAGATAGTTCCACCTTGACTTTCCTCCGGATGTTTCGAGCTCCCTCTACGGTTATAAGCCCTTAAACGATTCGTGGACCATTTACTGTTTTAGGAATCAATTAAGTTTGGTTAAACAAACTCTATTCCCTACTGTATGAAATAGGCAAAAATTTCAACCTTCTTCTCAACCAGGAAAGAGAGCCAAGTAATAAATCTGAAATCTGAACAATCACGAATTAATCTGAACCGTAAAATGAATACTATCCATTTGGCAGCCACGAATTAATCTTGATATGCACTCGTTTATATAATCGTTTAGGGGTGCGTTTAGTCGTATCTCCACCTTGAGAGTGGAGTTAGTGGGGGGAGTGTTAACTCTTATGAATGAGAGTTGGGAATGAACCGCCACAGCAATCGGAGACCACGTACATGCCCCGCCCGCATCGGCCGAAGCCGCGCCCCACTTAGTGCGGTGCGGCTCTAACCGCACCGCCTTGGGGGTGCGGCCGGCGCCGCACCCCCAAACTTTAGGGGTACGGCCGGCGCCGCACCCCCTTGGTGGTGCGGCCGACACCGTGCCCCTCTCGGGGGGCGACCGGGTTGCAGGCACCCCTCTTTTTCTAGAAGGTCGCACATCCCCGTCTTGAGAGGCGCGAGGTTAAGTAGACGAGTGCGATAACATTTTTGGCCTTCCACCCGCAAAACGAGCTAAGCGCGATTAGAACGCTCATGTGTTCGTTGCGCGCTCAGAACGCTCTCGTGTTCGTTGCGCGCTCAGATCGCTTCCACGTTCGTGACGCACACGGCAATTAATCTTTCCCAATTTCCTAAATTGCAGGTACAGTTCACTTTGTTCAACGCCATCAACGAACCTGCCTGAACTGCCCAAGCTGACCAAACTGTCAGGGGAGCAAGACGGGAATATCCAAAAAGTGGCGATCTGTGTGCTCTAAATCAAACATCGTGATTCGTCCGTGAGGTGGTTATAACGGCGAAATTACCGGGCTACCCCTGACAAATGCTATAAAAGGATCTCAAGGCCTCATTTCAAGACACATTGCCTTCTACGCCCGAGTGAGCTCCTTTGAAGACTTCCTTGGAATTCTCCTTCGGCGCTTGAAGATCTCCTTCGATCTTCGAAGATTTTCTTCGAATCTTCGAAGATCTCCTTCGAGCCTTTGAAGGTCTCCTTCGTGCCTTTGAAGATTTTCCTTCGCTTCGGAAGATAGTCTTCTAAGCGGATTGAGAATCCTCCGAGTTACAAAAGGAGACTCGAGAATCTCACTTTCATTCTCAGAGAAATACTTTGTCTCTCGAGAGGTGACTTGTCACCCTCGAGGTTTACTTTCTTTACCATTGTAATGAGCAGCGGTCTGTCGCGCTCGAGTACTCAACTTTCAATTATAACGAACCAGAAGATAGCGGAATTTAGTCGGCACAGCTCCGACCGCGTGGTTTTTCACCATTTCTGGGTTTCCACGATAAAAAGTGTCCTTGTTATTTAGTAACTCTCTCATTGACTGTTTGCCTGCTCTGCCCGCTCGCGAGCCAAGGTGGTTCAATTTGACCGGTCTACCAAAGCGTCGAGTGACCCGCAACAAATCTGAACCGTAAAATGAATACTATCCATTTGGATCAAATGAAGGAGATAAATTTAGGTACGGGTAACGCACGATGATCATAATAGATCATCATTCGGGAGCAAGTACAACCATATGATCCGTGATTTCAACGGTATAGATTGTTTGCGAAAATATACTATCGTATTTGTGAAATACGATCGTATTTAAAAGTGATCATATTTTAAATAATCATGTGCTAAAAATCGTGCCGGTGGAAATATACGGCGCGATCGGAAGCAGTGAACGATGATCAATATTGGAGAGGATCCTCCCGCTTAAGCCACCGGGACAAGTTTTTGCGAATTGACTAGTAATTTAAGGGTGATGTTTTGGCTTCTAGCAAACCCAAAATCCCCTCAAAATTAATTTTCTTTCGTTATTTTGAAACGTTCAATTCTGCTGCTAGCAAACCACGCCCTGATTCATTTTCGCCTATTCTCGTTCGCGAATCGCGACTCCTCTCCCATTCGCGACTCCCTGGCGGTGCCCCGACAACACCCCTAACCTCCCTCTCCCGTTGGCGACTCCGCTTCCTCTCTCGTTCACGATTCCAAGGGTACGGGTAGTCAGCAGCGGACAGTCTTTCCTCTGCTACTCATCGTCGCCTCTTCACTTCGACATTTCCGGCACGACCCAGCTCATCGCCGTCGCCAGCTACGCTGGAGTCTTCCGCATCTCCTCCCCGACCCCAGCTATGAGTCCGTCCTTGATCAATACTCCTTCTGATATCCATCTCCGGCGACGCCTCCTTTACCCATCCGAGCTGCCTTGAGTACATGTGGCAGAAGATGGGGCGGGGAGATCTCCTCCTCCTTGCCCACCCTCTCCATCTCCGGCTCCCGACTCCGAATCCTCCGCCCTATCCAAAGACATTAACGCTCTCAATACCTCCCCAATTCCAACTACTTTGTCCTACTTCTATGAAAAATTCGTTGTCAGGGCGTCACCACACTTAGCCCTAATTGCTCACGAGGCCAATTTCTCCGACGACATCCCCAATGTTCTACAGTTCTTGAGGAGCTCCACCACTAGCTCCATGGCTGGATGGAAGCTTTAACGGAAACGGATTCCTATACGACTCCTAATGGGGTGGCATCATCTCCAAAAAGGGAATGATGGATTCCGACGAAGATCTCAGCTAATTAAATTTTGTGTGTGCAGTATTTGGCTTGCACATTTTGTGGTACATGATGATTTTTTGTGGAATCATTTGTAATGCTCATATGTAGTTGATTTGAAACCTCTTGTAATGTTAACGTTATAGTGACTTATTTTGAATGAATGCATCTCTCTAAATAATTAAAAATTTAATTTTTTTTATAGTGGTTTGCTAGTAACAAAAATTTTCAAGTAATAATTTGCTAGAAGTGAAATTAGGTTTGCTAATAGCAGCACACTAATTTAACTTGCCACGCGTCGAAATACTCGAAATGCATCGCCGTGGATCGCGGAACTTCCGCGGGACAAATCGTTGAGAGTGAGGCTCCCGCAAGGCGTTTGCGAAATTGCCGCACAGAGCTTAGAGAATCCCAGCCATGGATTTGAGCAGCATATCCAAGGTTCTGGACGACTCCGCTGTCGGGCACACAAAGAAGGACGTTCTTCCTTCTCCGAGCTCACATTTTGAAGATAACCACTGTACCTGTTGCGCTAGTCCAAACCAAATGGCCTCCTCCAGCTCTGCCCTAAAATCTTTTCTCGATCACATATCCATCGACTCCATTATCAATTTCCTTGACTCCCCAGGTCGGTGGATCTTGATTTCGATCTCTCGAGTGCTTCTTTTGTGGTCATACTTGTTTCGTTATATATTGAAACAGCGTTGAATGTCAAAACGCAGTAATGGAGCTGAAGCACGATGATTGTGTCAAAGACGCGATAAGGTTATTCTATGACAGAAATATCTTCGGTGCACCAATTATCCATTCCGTATCCTCTGATCGGGGTGATTTTATAGACCGCGACATAGGGTTCATTGGTTTTTCCAGCATGGCCTTGTGGTCACTTGAGGTAAGCTGATTGTACCTCGATTGTTGATTTGTGCTTTCTGTAAACTGGATGTTTAGGGTGAAATTAACATTGGGAAAGAATTGGAGTATATCTTTGAATCTTATCGTCCATTGAAATCTTTTCAGATTTTCTCAACATTAATGTCTGCTTACATAACATTTTAGCTTTTGTCTTTGGTAGGAGATTGATAGAGCTTGTGCTGACTCCAAGAGTAGCAACCATGGATTCCTCTCAACGCTTGATCAAGCTCCGCAGATTGGGCAGACCAAGGTGTGACTTTTAAATTCCTGAATAATGATACTTTGATCTAAGATTAATAATAAAGGAGAAGGATTTTATCATGCAATTGTATTACAGTAGGGCTTAAATGAGTATTTTCGTTGGATTGTCTAATTCCCTCGTAATTCTTGTTAGAGTAGGACATCACGAACTAGAATATCCCACACATAAGAACATGAAATTAACGTAGTTTGTTTAAAAATAACCTATGCCAGTAGGAAGTAGAGGTTTCATTATCATCATAGAGAGGGTTTCATTATAATAAAAAGAGAGAGTGCAATTGTTTTCACTTGCAATCCAAATCAGGAGGAGAAGAAAAACCCTTTGTCTGTCTAGGGTTTCTACATCGATGCAGGTGCAATATATAAGTATTCTTATCATGGACCTAACTTTCTGGAGAAACTAGAATATAAGGCATATCAAACAGTTCATTTTAGCGAACCTTTTGCACTATTTTGAAAGACTTGTGAAGTTAGGAAAAAAAACTTTTTTGAAGTATCTTGTAAGTTTGAGAAATCTCCAAATATGACTAGTGATTTGTTTCTCACAACTCCATTTCGTTAGAGAAAATTACTTCCCTCTGCAAAATAGACGAATATTGTTCTGTTAAATATGATGAATTATGTTGTAAATCAATTAGATATCAATCCAAGGATAATCTTGTGTACCTTTTTCTATCTCCATCTTTTACTTGTTTTTAACATGAAGTCTTGACTTATTACAACTTAAAATACTTTTCAATTACTTGAAGCAGATTGGTGAGCTGGCCAAGTTCTTCCTATGGGAACCCTTTTTTCCTGTCAACCCTAGTGATACACTCCTTCAAGTCCTGTTACTATTCTCCAAGCATAACACTTTGAAGGTTGTGCCAGTTGTAGAATCATCAAACTCCCATGTTGTCGGGTTCATCACCCAGGTAACACATTCCAAATAAATATACATGATTGAGAAACTACATTTTGGTTTGGCACCAATCTAGCTAGAGCCATAATGTTTGAACTATTCTGATAAGAATACCTGATGAAACTCCTGAAATGCCAATGTAGTGCTAAAGTTGATATATGTTAGTTTATCTCTATAGTTTCCATAAGGCCTCATCTTTAAGCAAGAGTTAGTTTTGTAAGTCTAGTATTAATATTTCTGCAACTTTTTGAATGAAAGATATGATATTTGTCACCAGGAAACTGTTAGCCTTCCATTGTGCAATTTTAATGTTGTTCCAAAGGTCTTTATCTCTTCAAAGAAAGTAAATGTGTATTATTGTGCTAGAATGCAGTGTTGCAGCTGCTTCTTCGATCGTGTGGACTAGAATGGTTTGATGGAATTGTAAACAGGACAATTTCTGAAGTTGGGTAAGGAAATCCTTTTCTTCACTGATTTTTCACTAAAGTTCAATGTTGTATGTAAGACTGAACTAAAATTTACATTTCTCAGATTTGAAAAGAAAGGTTCTGCTGTGTACATGTTTGGTGATGAAACAGTAGCAGATGCATTACATATACTTTGGGAAAAACATATTGATGTAATCCCTGTGGTTGATAGAATGGGAAAAACTTTGATTGGAATGGTGAGGAGCAGTGATATTTATCTTCTGTTGGAGGATGATGACCTCTACCATAACAGGAAGTAAGTTACTAACTTTGTTCGTTCATTATTATCATATGCATGACTTGAAAGGGACCAGTGCTTCATAAATATTCTACAACATTCATTATTTTCAGAAGTTGCATATGGACAACTAAAGATATGTAAAAGCTAAATCATAATTCTTCTTATTCAAGGGTCACTAAAGCTCAAATTGTTCACATGTGCTTGTCTGCTTCAGTATTATCGTTGTGCAGTTTCTTTGAATATCACATTTCAATTTCTGATGATTTTACAATTTTTATCATTTTCAAATTTATAGCACAAGCAATCAATTTCATATGCATTAAAGTAATATTTTTTGATTTAAGGTCTAGTTTATCTGTCCACATCCACATGAAATATGCATTAAAGAATAGACAGGTTTGCCTCATTATCTGTCCAAGCACGCTTAACTGCGGAGTTCTGATGGGATCTGGTGCTCTAGTGCTGGTATGGTCGCACACGTCAGAAATCATGGTCGCACATGTCAGAAATTCCCTTCCATTTCTCACTCATATCGTAGCATCTGATATCATGTGTATAAACAAAAGTTTGAGTTTATTGTTGCTCCCATGGCTCAAAATTTAGAATTCATATTAATGTGTCATTTATATTGCACATGCTATATTAGTCTAACACTCGTTTTACCCTTCTATGTGTCTCTACTGAAGGTTAAGATATGACCTTCATAAGCTGTTTCTGAAGACCTAATTGTACATGAAGTTTAGATTGCCATAGTTGGCATCTTAAATATAAATGCCCTTTGCGGTATTTAGTTTTCTCAAGAATTCCAAAATTCAAGCTTGCTTGGTGGAGCACTCCTAAAATGGGTGACCTCTTTAGAATTTGCTCTAATTGGATAGAAGTATTAAGGTATGTTAAGGTTTGAATAATTTCACGATGGTTAATAACTCAAGGTGTTACACATGTTTCTGAGAACTCATCCAGACGTCAATTGTGTTCCTGAAAAAACACCAGTTATTACACTAAAAGGCGGCTTTGATGTATTCACATTGGTAGATCTACTATGAAAGGTAAAATTTCTTATAATTCTTAAGGGGTCATTATTCTCATAATTTTTGCATAATTATTAGACATGGGTTTTTGATGGAAATCGTTCACGCAACATTGTAGGAGTCGATTAGGTCGACAATTTTTGGATCGTCAGATGAGCGATCGTAGACCTCCACCGTGTCTGCGCGATTTTTCATATTTTTATGTATTTTTTTCTTGTATTTTGTGATTTACACTAAGTTATCCGATCGTGTGTTTAGGGTGTATTGATTACTTGCTATTTTCCCAGGGAGAGCCGCTCGATCTGCGGCTCAGTGCGATGCCAAGCCTCCCGCGCGACGCGAAGCCGGCGGATCCCACCTCTGGTATGCCAACGCCCCCATCCGCCGCCTTCTATCGCCTCCGACGAGTCTCCCCGCCCTCCAACCACTGCTAACATCTACTTATCATCCCAACCTCCGACGTCCTCATCCCCACCCTCCCTGCAGCCGCCGACACATTCTCGTCCTCCGACGACCTTCCCCTCAGCCTCCCAGAATCCCTTCAACACCGTCCAAGCCTCCAGCCGTCCTCTTCACCTCCACAGCTCCCCTCTGACCTTCGACAGCCCCATTTCCACCCCCACAGTCTTCTTCCACCTCCCAGCACTCGCCGCCGCCTCCTTCGGTTCCGAGCAGCCCCCTAGCCACCGACCAACAACCTTTGACCCCATACATTAGCCCAACTGACTTACCCATTGCCGATCCTTCATTGTACGAAGTAGTAGTATTTTGTCCTACTTGATGTTTAGTTTATCTTTACTATATCATTTATAGCATCACACGCCCATTCATTTAGATATCCATTTTATCCTAATACACATCACATTTTTGTCATCTTTTGTGCGACTTCGTTGGAAGGTCGCCATATGGGAGTGTTGTAGCAGTAGTTGTAACACCCTACCTTAAATCCACCTTATGGCATGTGTAGAGATAGTGAATATGAAGCTTAAATAATTTTATTACTTCATATATAAAAAAGGGCAGCCCGGTGCACAAAGCATCCCCGCCCAGCGAGGGTCCGTGGAAGGGTCCCACCATAAGGGTGAAATGTAGGTAAACCTTACCTTGCATTTTTGCAAGAGACTGCTTCCGGGACTCGAACCCATGACCTCAAGGTCACACGGCGACACCTTAACCGTTGCGCCAAGGCTCCCCTTCTATCACACATATATGAACTCTAAAAATATAAGTATTTATACACATATATATATAGAAGAGAGAAGTGATATTTTAACTCCAAACTAAGATGTGAAACTAATCTATATATGAGAGGAATCTTTTAGGCTCCGTTTGGTTGGGTTGTTGCTGATGGAAAGCTGCTGATAGAAAATGGAGTTTGGGAAAAATGTTGTTTCTGAAAAATGGAGTTTTGTTAAAAAACTGTTTGGGTTAAATGGAGTTTGCAAAACAGAGTTTTGAAAAAATTGTTTGGATACAAAACGGAGTTTTGGGTGAATTTTTTTTTCATAAAAAGATAACCAACAGAAAAAATGATAGTCTCACGTAGCGCTTGGCATGTCATACACACATAAACACATGCATACACATACACATAAACAAGGTTGTGCAAACATATATAACATCTAAATTTACTGCATAATCTAAAAATGAAAACCAAGTTATGATTATGAACTTCTGCATCAAAATGAAACTTGGATCCTCTATTGAGAAAAGGGATCGCCACCTCATATTGGCATAGAAATGATTACCTGAAGAACTGAAAAGAGGAAATCAATGGACTCTCTCCATCCAATTTCTAGTGTGAGATCTACAAAATGAGATCGACAATCCTCTTTCTTCCAAATGGTCGAATATGAGAGAAAAGGAGAGGCTCTGGCTTGAGAAACGGGGCTGCAAATCACCTTCTCCTCCAAGATTAAGACCTCTTGTTGAGGCTGTGCGGTGTAGTGAAGGCCGTGTCGGAGATGCTCTGCCCCGATTGACCTCCTCCACGAAAGCCAAAACAGGAATTAAATGGCTTTTCAACTCCTCCAGAAATGGCTTTTCCAGAAACAGGAGTTAAATGGCTTTTTAACTCCTCCAGGAATGGCTTTCCCCTTTCCTCCTCCAGGAATGGGGCTGTACCTCCTCCAGGAAAGCCAAAACAGGAAGCTCCCTGCGGGGTGGAAGAGGTCACGCGGGGAAGAAGAAGAAGCGGGGCGGAAGAGGGCACGCGGGGAAGAAGAAGAGCATACCTGCGAAGAAGAACCTGCGGTGCGGAAGAGGGAATGCAGGAGAGGCCCGCACAGCTTCCGCCTTTCGCCAGATGCGCGCTTCTGCGGTTCACCGTAGGCAGGAGTTGAGGGTGGGGATACGAAGAAAACCGCTGATTTTAATAAACTGAGGTTTTGAAATAAGCGGAACCAAACCCAGCTTTTATTCAAAACACCGGTGCGTCCCAGCCGCGCAGCAGCCAAAAAGTCGAACCAAACTCCACCTTAGTGGGTCAAGAAGTGGGCCTTTTACATTGAGCTTATTCCTAGTGCTTCTATAGTCCACCACAAGTTGTAGCATACAATCATACCTATTGTAGGCGCCAAACTTGGAAACGAACCGTCGATATCAGGGGCGCGTTAAGGCCTTGTTAGGATATCAGAGATATGCTCAACTGTAGGTATGTGTCGTAAATCAAATTTGCGAAGTAATACCTTTTTACCAGATGAAATGAGAATCGACATCGATATGCTTGGTGCGTTCATGAAAAACTGGAATCTCAACAATATGAATGACAACTCTACTATCGCAGTAGAAGACATCCAGAGATGGGAGCTTGACATCAAGATCAGTAAGAATACTTTTTAGTCACGTGAGTTCAGAAACAACAGACATCATTGAACGATACTCGGCCTACGCAGAGGACCACCACCCTGGATGCTAGGGAGCTAACTGCACAGAAGAGGGGGTGAAAATAGAAGACAAGGAAGCTGCAAACTTGTGAAGTTCGGGAGATAAGCGGTGAAAGAAGATATAATGAGAGAGAGAGAGAGGGTGAGTTGTAGAGGAGATAATATCCTAGGTAGGTGACGTGGTTGGATGAGTTGTCCGTGAAGTGTCCTTAGTAGAGGGAAAGTATCTCAGGGCATCAGACCGAGGACGAGAACGAGGCTACACATGAAGATGAAGATGAAGAGGATGAGGTGCGGTTGGGAGCACGAGAGGCGGCGTTGGGAACAGGGGGTGTTTCGTGATTGATAGGGATGTTAGGATGCGGGATAGCAGGTGTAAAGTTATCTTGATGAGTCGAGGTGTAAAATGGTTGATCCTCGAGGAAGGTGGCATCATCGGATGTGACCGTTTCTTTATCAGTGAGAGAGTAACACATATAACCCTTCTTTGTGCGAGAGTACCCAACAAAGACATATTTTGAAGCACGAGTGGTTCTGCGATTGGGAGCACGAGAGGCGGCGTTGGGAACATGAGAGGTGTTGTGTGGTTGATAAGGACATTAGGACGCGGGATAATAGGTGGAAAGATATCTTGAGGAGTCGAGGTGTAGAATAGTTGATCCTTGACGAAGGTGACATCAGTGGATGTGACCATTTTTTTGTCAGTGGGAGAGTAACACACATAGCCCTTCTATGTGCGAGAGTACTCAACAAAGATATATTTTGTAGCATGAAGGGTCAGCTTGTCTATAAGAGGGCCAAAATGATGGACAAAGTGAAGACACTCGAAAACACGAGGAAGCAGGGGGGGAGGTGTGGAGGGGAGCATGATGGAGAAGGGGGTCACAATGTTTAGGACTGTCGAAGGCATGCGATTGATTAAATAACATGCGGTGGTAATAACGAAGTGTCAATAATTCTTGGGAACCTGCATTTGAAATTTAAGGGAACGAAAAACCTTAAGGAGGTGGTGATTCTTCTACTCGGCCACACCGTTTGTTGTGGTGTATACACACATGATGTTTAGTGGATAATACCCAAGATATTGCAGGTTTCCTGAAATTCGTGGCTGTTATATTCACGAGCATTATTAGTCCTAAGAATTTTAATGGAGCTCGAAAACTGAGTGCGAGTTATAGCGATGATTGAGCGAAAGCAACGCAGTAATTCAGAGCGATCACACAATTGTCATTCGTGAATTATCATCAATAAAAGCAAGAAAGTTACAATATTCAGATAAACTTGTAATTTTATGCGGACCTTAAACATCTGAATGAACAAAAGCAAATTGAGCAGAGCTCCTAGTACAATTAAGGGAAATGGTAGAATGATATTGTTTCCCATAAATACAAGATTCACATGTAAATTCAAGAAAACATAAAATCAGCAGGAGCCTTCTAGAGTATAGGAAGAGGAGCATGACCAAGGTGTCGATGCCAATCAACAGAAGTAACATAGGATAATGCTGAGGTGGGAAGGTCCAGAGCGTAAAGCCCATTTGACGGTCGACCTTTACTAATGATGCTCTGCGTCCGTCGATTTTGCACCACAAAGGAAGAAGAGGTAAAAGTGATAGAGTAGTCATGATCATGAGTAAGTCGACCGACAGAGAGAAGATTAAATTGTGAGCCAAGGACGTGAAGTACCGAACATTGAGAAATGAATGGAGTAGGAAGAACATCTCTTGATCCGCAAACATAGGTAGTAGTGCCATTGGCAACATTGATAAATTTGGGAGGAACAATATTCGTGTACCGAGGCTTCTGCGGAGTAATGCGATTTGTGGCCCCAGACTCTACTACTCAGGAGGAGCGATGAGAAAAACAAGATATACTTTCATTGGAGGTAGAGACAACGGAGGCGGTGTTTTGAGTAACCATGAACCAACCGACGTAGTTGTCAGAGTTCCTCCCGCAGAGCGTCAATTTCAGTGCGGGATGTGCTGTGAGTAGGGGTGTAAACGAGGCGAGCTCGAGTCGAGCTTGACAAAAATCCCAAACTCGAGCTCGAGCTAAATATTTCGAGAAAACTCGAGCTCGTCGAGCTCATCCTGCTTAGCTCGAACTCGAGCTCGAGACCAGTATATTGAGCTCGAGCTTTCGAGCTCGCAAGCTCGAGTCGAGCTCGAGCTGCTCGTGAGCTTTTTGCTCCTGAGCCTATTTATATATATATATATATATATATTTTTAAATACCAAAAAAAAGCTCGCGAGCCTGCTCGCGAGCTCATGAACAAGAGCAACCGAGCTCGAAATCGAGCTCGTCGAGCTCGAGCTCGAGCTCAACTGGCTCGAGCTCGAGTCGAGCTTTTTTCGAGCCGGCTCATCGAGCTCACGAGCCGGCTCGACACAACTTGCACCCCTAGTTGTGAGTATTCACGCTGGAGAGACATGATTAGGGTTGCTCACGAATCGAATATCTCTTCAATCGAATCCAAATGTCATAGAATGCGGAGATTTAGATATAGATTCGGATTCGTTCGATTATTTGAATTCGTTCATATTCGAATTCATCCCGAAATCCTAGATTTGAATTTGGATGCGAATTCAGATTTGGTTTTGGATTCGAATTCGAGTTCGCTTCAAATGATGGACCAAATAGACTTTGATCGAACGGTCAGAGCCATCTTTATATATAATATAAATATTCCTATTATTTGTGAACTATTCACGAATCTTGTCAATAGAGATAATATTATTTAGATTCAAATTCAAATATCACTCGAATCTGAATTTGGATTCGAATCCGGATTCAAATTCAAAAAATATGAATCTTAATCGAATCTTCACGAATTTCATCCCGAATTATTTACGAGCAATTGGTGTGTGAACAACTCTAGGCATGGCGAGGGAGCGGTTGCGAGAACCCATTTTTTGGTAACATGTAGCTTTAGTATGATGTCCCGCCATAATGGGTACACAGACAAGTGCTCTGTCCCCTGGAATGGGTGAGGCTATCACGCCCACCACCTCGAGATCCATTACGACCTCCACGAGACTAAGTAGATGGAGGTCTAGCTTCAACAAAGTGATGAAGCAAAGCAGGAAAAGGGAGTCAAGGAGACCTCAGTTGGTGGAGTCACCTTCAGAATCATGGAGCAAACATCGAAGAGAGTGAGAATAGTGGGAGGGGATAAGATATTGGCCCGGACATTGTATAAGTGTGGTTGTAACCGTGCCATCATCAACGTGATGCCAATGTCTTACTTCTAAGCCCGTTGGGTAGCAAAATTAAAGTCGGTGACTGATGTTGAATTCAAGCCTCGACGAGAGTCTTGCTGTGCCACGAATGAGGTTAGGTCACCATCTGAACCTAGTTTAACGGTTTGGAGGTTTCTAAGGAGATTGAACAAGTGTAAAAGGCTATCTTGTCCAGAGCAGAGAGACTTCAGTTAATTCCACATGGCCTTTGCAGTCTCGTGGTGCATAGTCATTCAATAGGACTCACTATCCATGAAGTTTAGAATCTTTGACTCTACGCGACCATCATCCCGAAGATATTGCTCGGTAGGCTCAACAAGTGTTTCGCGAGTCAGATGATGAAGAAGGCCTTTGGTTTGGAGGACTCGACGAACCGAGTGGACCCACTCAACAAAATTTTTCTTCCCAGTGAGGGAGATAGTGGCAATTCGCAGTTCGTCAATGACGTCAAAATAGGAGCCAGAGCAAGCGCCAGAATGGTTGAGGAGGTGGGCGCAACATTCGTCCCCATGTTAGCAGGGAGGAAGGAGTTGGTGACCTCTGAAAGTGAGTGTCAACGAGCGTTGGAAACAGATGGTCTGCGAGCACAAGTTGTAGGATTTAGTTATCAACAAGCTAGCGTTGAAGGCAGGGGTTGTTGGGATCCAGCGAGCTCTGGTTGTTGGGATCCAGCGAGCGTTGGTTCAGTCATTTAGTGAGCTCCTGCGCTCAAGCTATGAGATCAAACGACGAGCACGGACAGTAGGAGACAGCGAGTACATGAATCAAGTAGCGGCGAGTTCCTGGAAGCGCGAAGCAGTGAGCTCCGAGAGCACGAGTGGCTCCGAGCCGCTGAAGCAGAAGCACCTGCGAACTTTGGAGGGTGGAAGCGGCAATCGCAGCCAACCTAGAGAGATGCGAGGGGTTGCAAGTGCAACACCAGACGAAGAGATGTATACTAGTTTTGGAAGCATGGTCTCAATAGAATGTTGTAAGTTGGGTTGGCGAATTATGGAGGGTCGAGCTTGGCGAGTTCTGGAGGGCCAAGATTGGCAAGTTCTGGAGGGCCAAGCTTGGCGAGTTCAGTGCCTGGAGTGAGCGACGAGTCCCATGGGAGGAGGAATCAGTGAGTCAGTGCGCGAGAGGAGGCAGTGGATCTTGTGACAGAAGGGAGCGACGAGTTCTGTGGAAGAAGGCGGTGAGCACATCATCTAGAGGCAGGGTCGGCGAGTTCAATTAGAGCGGCTGGCGAGAGTACCAGCATGCGCTCGGTTTATAAAAGGCGCAGTGGGGTTGCTTATTTCGATAGCAGGTATGGGAAGGATTTTTGGCGAGCTCAAGCGATGGAACCACGAGCTTTTGTATGTGGGACAAAACAACAAACAAGCCACCGGGACCCAACCGCATGTCACCGAGGATAATCCAACCGGACACAAGCCACATGACGTTGGTTCCACAAAGTGACCATGAACACGCTGGGTGCACCGACCATGGACACGCTGAAATTAGGTCAACCAACAAAGACTATATCACCAATACGTAACAACGAAGAAACCTTAGGGAGGCACAAACTTCATACGAAATATGCCTGGAGACCGTGTGTAACTAAGACGAGAATCGGGAAAATGTCATTCGAGTCGCCTTTGTCACGAACACTCCCCCTCGCGTGGAACACGCGCATGAAGGCATATAACACACAAACATTAAACAACCACAAGAAATAAAACGACTCATCAACAAAATAACAAAGAAAACATCAATGGATATAGGCTCCCGGCGAGAACGGGCGCAAGATGCAGCGAGCAGATCACCATGAGCAAAGAACTCAAGCAGCGGAGAGTAGAAGGCTCAAGCAGTGACGAGCGGAGGGAGCCCAACACAAAGGAAGGAGCTCGGCACGAGAGAGCCATTGCCACCAGCAGGAAGAAGAAAGGGGCCAGATCGAGAGCAGTGGCATCCAGAGGATGAGATCGTCGACGATATCAAAGTCGAGGAGCAGGGGCTCGTCGGGAGAAGAAGCTCCATCGGTATGCCACGGGAGAAGCACGACGACGAACGAAGACAAGAAGCGCATACAGGAACGAAGTTCGACGGAGAAGTCCACGACGAACAACAATGGGAACGCAGAGGAAGCAGCGGTAAAGCACACCGTCGGGGGCAGAAGCTGCTCTCGTCGACGAAATCAAAAACCGACATCATCGACGGGAGCGGAAGAGGGATAGCTTGATGAGAGCGAGGGCAGGTCCTGTCGACGAGAACGAGAGAGGGAGAGGCAGAGATCAGAGAGAGAAAAAACCAGAGAACTCTAGGTCGCCAACAAATTAGGGCGACAAAAAATTTCACGGAGTCGATTCCTCCTCTGATACCATGTAGAAATAATAGATAAAGGAAATATTTGATGCGGTTTATTCATCCCACAAGGGGGCATTATATAGGACCTACATGGACACAAACCTAAAACTACGGTGTGAGACTAAATCCCAAATGCACTTAAAGATACAACACATGGAATAAAGCTAATACTTTCAACAGTACACATAGATATAGGAGGGAGGAGTGATATCTTAACTCCAAACCAAGATGTGAGACTAATCCATACATGAGAGGAATCTCTTAATGGGCCAAGAAGTGTGCATTTACATTAAGTTTATTCCTAGTGCTTCTACAACACGGATCCAGACAGTCCCCACTACATAAAATAAAGTTAAGATAAGTGCATAGAAGTGAGAAATAGAGAACCGAACTACTAAAATTTCACAGAGTACAACATTTCATAATTTTATCACAAAAAATATAAGTGTTAGTACATCGAATGATAAATACAGAAATAATAGCACAAACTACCCTTCTTATAGCAAAATACAACATCCTACTTGACCATCATCAACAAGCCTTCCTGCATCCACAAGTTCATGTAACGAGAGTAAGTCAAAACTAATCAGTGGCATCTCTTTCACAAGCACCCTAAAGAGGTTTCATGAGGGGAGATTATCCATAAATACTAATTCCCCGCAGGTTATTACTTTTATACAATAGCAATACATAATTCAACATGAAATGTAGGCTATAGTAATTAAGAACAGAATGCCAGATAAATCAACTTCAGATAGTCTACCAATAATTAATTTTGATAAGTTTGTTGAAAACACATCATACAGAGTAAGGAAAACATGATAATGTTATCTTGCAAAAGTCCGGTTTCAGAAAGGAAAGCATTGCAATATCTGAATAATCTTATTCAGATGCTGGTATCAAGAATTGGAACCCTTATTGAAAATGTAACACCCTGCCGCAACCCGATAACATCAATCCATTCATCTCCGGGAAGATTAATGGCAGTTGGCAACTGCCATGCCAACGAATAGAAAAGAGAAGGATGGCCAAAAAGACGGTAACAAAATTGATTTGTCCGAGCGACGACGAGATCGGGCGATGACGGCGAGATCGGGCGACGACAACGAGATCGGGTGACGGCGAGATCGGAGCTTGCGCGACGCGAGGAAATATCGGGGTAAGGTTTCGACCGAAAATTGGCAATATCTGTCTTTACCTCTAAGAATTGACCATAATATAAAACTGAATTCCACAGAATTGGACCAATTTCAATTCCACGGGAATTCCTTACATCCGAACACTGGAATTGGAATTCCGCAGCCCCAATTACAATTGTCAATTCCAATTCCAGAGATCCGAACGGGCCCTGTTGATTTCCAATCCTACACACATGTTACAGGAATCCAAAGGCCCAGTTCTGCAAAATGCATAAAATGCAGTATAATTTTATCTTGGTCTCTTCCAAGAGATAATATGAACACAATATTATAATTCACATCAAATATCAACATGAATCAGATAAGCAAATATTTCACAAAATTGCTTATCACAGGGCTCAGTGACTTCTTTTCCTTTCACATAAGTCAATTACGAGTTTATTATTTAACATAAATCCAAATCAATTATTCAGGCAATAATCTTTCGAATATAACTCCATGGACCCACGGTCGCATCGCTGAGTGCTATCACCTTAGTATGTTTCTTCTAATTTACATATATATAGCTCTAGTGACATTTTTGTAATATTCGATGTATGCCCCCTCACCTAAATAAGAGAGTGAATGGGAGTCTGTTACGCCCCCGCTACGCTTCACGGGGCGTCATTATGTACGGAGGTGCAAGGGAGCGTCGACCAACGGGGCTGAACCAACCGGTTCAGCCCCCAACCAGTGAACCGGCCGGCCGGGGATGAACCAAACGGGTTCAGCCCCAACTGGAGGGGCCGGCCGGCCCCTCTATGGCTCGGGTATATTTACCCGGGCTGCTCTCTTGGGAAGGCATGCAAATTATCTCAAGGTATTCTTCTCCCTTCCTCTTCAAACCCTAAATCTCTCTAGTATTCTCCTCTAGATCTCTCTTCTCCTTCCTATCATTTGGTATCAGAGGCTTCATCCTCCGACAATGGTGACCACGCAGACACAAGAAGATTTTTCCCGTTTGGAAACTTTGGAGGAAAACTATGGCGGTTTGGCGGATTCGGTAGCCGCGATCGAGGAAGAGATGCGTGCGTCCTCGCAGCGGCTGGAGGAGCGTCTAGACGCTCGTATGGAGGAACTAAAGGCGCTGTTGAAGGGGAAAAGTGCGTCGGACGAGGGATCCAATGGCGGACGACCCGATCGGTCGGCCGATCTATCGGGAACGCCCGATCCGGGTCGTGTGGGCACGGGAACGGCGGCGACGGCTGGCGTTGCTGGCTGGGATCTTCCCGGCCTTGCGGAACCTCCGGCGACGGCGTAGGGGCAGCTGGGGCTGGGACGGCGGCAGCGGGAGGCTTTCCGCCTGGATCGGCGGTGCAGGTTGAATACGGGCAGGCTTGGCGTCCAGGTGGCGGTTCCGTCGGGTCGGTTCCTGCGGATTGGGGCTGGCAGCCGTGGCAGCGGGCTGATGGAGGGCCGGGAGCAGCTGTGAGGGCTTCAGGAGGCACGGGTGGTCTTCTTCCTAACCCGCGCGGCGACGTTCTTCCCGTCGGATACGGAGGCCACATTCCGTGGGTCGGGCAGCACGTTCCGCATCAGGTTCAGCCACCTCTAGGCTACCCAGGAGCGTATGATGGTCATATGGGGCCGGGACGTCAGGCATGGAACGGGCAAGGGCAAGCGGGGCCTCGAGCGTACATGCCACCCAAGCTGACACGAATGAACTTCCCCAAGTTCAAAGGGGGGATGCACTGGAATGGGTTCAGAAGGTGGAGCTGTTCTTCAGTTACCAGGAGGTCCCGGAGGCGCAATGGGTGCAATTAGCATCATTCCATCTGGAGGACGACGCATTTCAGTGGACTCAATGGTTCCTAAGAGGTAGAGACTATGTGCCATAGACTGATTTCGTGGAAGGGTTCACCGCCCGATTTGGGCCCCCGGAGTACGAAGATTTTGAGGCGCTACTGCAGAAACTGCGACAGAAGGGGACCGTGACTGAGTATCGGACAGAGTTCGAGAGGTTGGCAAACCGGGTACACTGGGAGGAGAAGACACTGCTGAGTTGTTTTGTGTCGGGGTTGAAGGAGCAATTGCAGGATGAGGTGCATGTTTATATGCCAAGGAGTTTGAACCACGCCATCAGTTTAGCCCGCATTCAGGAGGAGCGGTTCAACAGGCAGAGAACCCATACCACGAGTAGGCCGCCTGCGGCACGGCGGGATCCGCCAACTGGTAGCAAACCAACAGTGACACGACTTTCTTGGAGCGAGCTGGCCGCCCGAAAGGAAAAGGGGTTATGTTTTAACTGCGATGAGAAGTTCGTGCCGGGCCACAAGTGCCAAAAGATACAAGTTTTTATGCTGCATGGGGACGTGCTAGACGAGCCGGCTCTGGACGAGGAGTTGGAGGTGGACTTGGACTTGACCGAGTTCGGTGTTTCCATACACGCTCTCGAGGGGTGCGCTCCTCCTCCGCTTACTATGCGTCTTGCGGGACGGATTGCCCGCGAGAAGGTGACTGTTTTGGTGGACAGTGGGAGCACCCACAATTTTATTCATCCAGAGGTGGCACAACGAGTGGGGCATATGATTGATAAGGGGGCTGCCTTCCATGTTATGATGGCGGATGGCAGCAAGCTGCAATGTGAGGGGGTGCTGAAGGGTGTGGAGCTACGGATGCAGGGCTATAGCGGGTGCACTGACGTCTACCTGTTTCCCATTTGGGGCTCGGATATGGTTTTGGGAGTGCAGTGGCTACGTCAATTACGGAGGGTAACGTTCGACTGGGAGCACATGACTATAGAGTTCCTCCACGGGGGAAGACATTTCTGTTTGAAGGGTATTTTCTCTTCGCCAGTGAAGGAAATCTCTCTTCGGAGCATGCATCGGTTGGGCGAGGAGGGAAGTATGATGGCCATCCTTAGGGAAGTCCAACCGTCCGATGCCGCAAATTCTGAGGTACCAATTCAGTTACGGTCTCTTCTGATGGAATATTCTGATGTTTTCCAGGAACCACGCACATTACCACCACCTCGATTCAGAGATCATCATATTCAGCTTAAGGCGGGCGTCGAGGCCCCTAATATCCGACCATATCGCTACCCGCATATTCAGAAGGCCGAGATTGAGCGTAGCGTCCGTGAGATGTTGGAGGCAGGCATCATTCGGCCGAATGCAAGTTCATTTTTAGCTCCCGTCATTTTGGTAAAGAAGAAAGATGGTTCATGGAGATTTTGCGTGGATTACCGGGCCATGAACAGCGCCACGATAAAGGACAACTTCCTGATTCCCTTGGTTGAAGAGTTACTAGACGAGCTACATGTCGCACGACGGTTCACCAAGCTCGATCTATGTTCAGGCTATTACCAGATTCTGATGGCACAGGAGGACATCCATAAGACGCCCTTCCGGACACATGATGGCCATTACGAGTTCTTAGTCATGGCTAATGGGCTGACTGACGGTCCCTCCACCTTTCAGGCGAACATGAATGAGACCTTCCGCGAGCTCCTGCGGAAATTTGTGCTGATCTTCTTTGATGACATTCTTATCTACAGCGCCAATTGGGAGGATCATGTGGGTCATGTTGAGCAGGTTTTGGCCATACTTTGTCGTCACCGGCTTTATGCCAACCGTTCCAAATGCTCCTTCGGTCAGGAGGAGGTGGAGTACTTGGGACACTTGGTTTCCGGCCAAGGCGTCAGGGCCGATCCAAGGAAGATTCAGAGTATGCAGTCATGGCCGCGGCCCGTCACAGTCCGTGCCTTGCGGGGATTTCTGGGGCTTACAGGGTACTACAGGCGATTCGTACGTGATTATGGGAAGATAACTCGCCCCTTGACTCAGCTGCTGCAGAAGGATTCCTTTTCTTGGGATGAGGGAGCGGAGGCAGCATTTCAGGCTCTTAAGCAGGCCATGACCACCACTCCAGTTCTTGCATTACCGGATTTCACAAAGGAGTTTGTGTTGGAGACGGATGCCTCTGGTGTTGGCATAGGGGCAGTTCTGATGCAGGAGGGGCGGTCGTTGGCTTTCTACAGCAAGGCTCTGGCCCCCCGTACCTTGGGACTCTCCACTTATGAGAAGGAGATGTTGGCTGTCATTCATGTTGTGGCTATGTGGCGGCCATATTTGTTGGGTCGGCATTTTAAAATCCGCACCGACCACCAAAGCTTGAAACATTTCCTGGACCAAAGGGTCTCTTCTCCTCTACAGCAGAAATGGGTTACTAAGCTTCTCGACTATGATTACGTGACTGTGTATCGCAGGAGTAAGGATAACGTGGTAGCGGACGCTCTTTCTCGCCTACCGGAGGGTAATCTCACTCACATTTCCTGACCATTGGTGGATTCATTAGATGATATTCAGGAGGAGGTCATGTGTACGACTACTTTACGTTCCTTGGTGGAGGCTCTGCAGCGGGGGGAGACGGTGGCCCCCGGTTATCATCTTCAGAATGGCCGGCTGTACTATCAGGGCAGGGTGGTCGTGCCCTCCGACTCAGCATGGAAAACGGTTATGATGCACGAGTTCCACTCTTCACCGACGGGTGGCCATGCGGGTGTGCTTCGGACCCTTCAGAGGGCGCGAGCAAATATCTTTTGGGCTAGCATGCGGCGGGACATACAACGGCTCGTACGACAGTGTGAGATCTGCCAACGTCAGAAGTACGAGACTTCGTCCCCGACCAGGCTATTGGTTCCTCTGGAGATTCCACAACATATTTGGGACACGGTTTCCATGGACTTCATTGACGGGCTGCCTAAGTCCAAGGGGAAATCGGTGATTTTGGTGGTGGTGGATAAACTTTCCAAGTACGGGCATTTCCTTGCTCTCATTCATCCGTACACGGGCGAGTCGGTTGCCGCACTATTTGCTATGGAGATTGTCCGATTACATGACCTTCCGCGTGCCATTATTTCTGACCGGGACCCTACTTTTGTAAGCAGTTTCTGGCGGGAACTTTTCCGGTTACAGGGTACGCGTTTACAGTTCAGCACGACACATCACCCTCAGTCGGATGGTCAGACGGAGGTTCTCAATAGGGGTGTCGAGACATATTTACGCTGTTTTGTTATGGATGAGCCTCGGACTTGGCCGGAGTGGTTACATTGGGCCGAATATTGCTACAACACTTTATACCACTCTGCCAGCCGGATGACGCCGTTTGAGATTGTTTACGGGCGCCCTCCACCGACCTTGGGTAGCTATGAGCCAGGCAAGTACCGCCCTACCGGCGGTTGATCGAGCTCTTCGTGATCGGGATAGCATGTTAGCTACCCTCCGGGAGAACCTCCGCATAGCCCAGGACCGTATGAAACTGCAGCCGAACAAACACCGCAAGGAACGGGAGTTCGCTGTGGGCGATGAAGTTTTCCTCAAGCTCCAGCCTTACAGGCAGTTATCTGTTGCTCGTCGGAGCAATCAAATGCTTTCTCCTCGATATTACGGCCCCTTTTGTATACTCAGCAGGGTGGGGTCGGTGACTTACAAGTTAGCTTTGCTGGAAGGATCCCGCATTCACCCAATCTTTCATGTCTCCTTACTCAAGCGGAAGGTGGGTGCCAATGTCCATCCGAGCACTCTTCTGCCTGAGGTTACTGCTGCGAGCGAGCTTCGCCCCTACCAGAGGATGTGTTAATGCTTAAATGGAAGAACCGGGGTGCAGAGTATCGGCCGGAGCTCTTGGTCAAGTGGAGGAATTTGTCGACGGCGCACAATTCTTGGGTGGATTTACTGGACTTCAAGGAGCTCTACCCCGACTTCCACCTTGAGGACAAGCTGGTCCTTGATGGGGAGGAGAATGTTACGCCCCCGCTACGCTTCACGGGGCGTCATTATGTTCGGAGGTGCAAGGGAGCGTCGACCAACGGGGCTGAACCAACCGGTTCAGCCCCCAACCAGTGAACCGGCCGGCCGGGGCTGAACCAAACGGGTTCAGCCCCAACTGGAGGGGCCGGCCGACCCCTCTATGGCTCGGGTATATTTACCCGGGCTGCTCTCTTGGGAAGGCATGCAAATTATCTCAACGTATTCTTCTCCCTTCCTCTTCAAACCCTAAATCTTTCTAGTATTCTCCTCTAGATCTCTCTTCTCCTTCCTCCTTCCTATCAGAGTCCTAGAGCCTCTAGTTTTTTGGGAAAATCTTTAATGATTTGATGGAACAAAATTATTTGAAATTGATGATAAATAAGCTATATTCTTTAATAAGAAGTATAGACTTTTGGACACGAAGGAGAAACGGTGCTACAATGTATCTGCTGCAGTAGTCCCACTGTAGTGAAATAGAACCCAAGCTGCTATGAAAATTAGCATAGTTGCTAGAGTGAAATCGTCGAGTGGCAATCGACGATTGCTTCAATAAAATGCTATGGTAATATGTCTACAGTAAAATCGTCAGGTGGCAATCAGTGTGATACGTATACACCTTGCACACACGGCTCGGACGCCCGCCCTCACTACACGAGAGTTCTCCCGGAGATGCGGCGACCTTTATGGATTATCTTATATTTCTCAATTAATTATGTAATTGTCATTTATGTATTTCATCATGTAGTGTCCTTGTCCTATAGTGGGGTCTCCATCTATATAAGGAGGTCCATAGGTTATGAGTTGACATCTTTGAAGACTTAGTGTTTTGGGTTCTCTTTGCAGAGA
Organism: Dactylorhiza incarnata; assembly: GCA_033032865.1. NCBI lineage: Eukaryota > Viridiplantae > Streptophyta > Magnoliopsida > Asparagales > Orchidaceae > Dactylorhiza > Dactylorhiza incarnata. The sequence continues at coordinate 3,576,626 of JAWHQI010000044.1, read as the reverse complement.
GGAGTACTTTGGAGGATCCAGCCTTCGGGTGCTAGGCGGGAGCGTGTCTCCCGAGTGTATATTTATTTTCATGCAACGCAATTTATTGTTCATGTTCTTCATACTTGATACGTCTTCTACGCATCAATTGGTCCGACATGCCACTCATTTAGGGTTTTCAACGGAACCCTAATTGGATCTCCTTACCTGTTCCAGACGACCCACCGATTCCATCATTTTCTGCTCTGACTCTTCCAGCTGACTTCCATCTATCACACCCAACCCTCGACATGCACAGCATCCGGGCTCGCCCTCGCATGCTCTTTGTCGTCCTCCCTATTGCACGCTGATTTTTAGCCGCTCTCTTCAGCCACTAGAAGTGGTGACCGACCCGTGCCTTCCTGCATGACATCTGCTGCGACCTTGCTGCAGGCTCGCTTCGATCGGTTCGAGTCCACAATGACCGATCTACTGGCCAGCTCCCATCCTTATTCGGAGTAAGAAAGGCCGGTACGGAACAGGGACTCAGACTCTCTCGTATGAACTTTTTCCGCCAAAGATCATCAACTTGTCGTTTCAGCTCAACATGCTCAGTCGGATTCAGGAGATAATGTGGGAGATTGGGCAATGATACCTCTGGGATTAGATCGATCGCATGTTGGATGCCCCTCAACGGGGGAAGCTCATCAGGAAGCTCCTCGGGCATAATGTCTATGAAATCATCCATCAGCTGACGAACATCTGGATCAGTAATCTCGGTCTCACTAGGGGCCTCGGCCGCCATCGTGGCCGCCACAATAAACATAACCCCTGTCTCTAAGCTCTCTCTCAGGAAATCACCATTCCTCAAGACATGGAGAGGTCTCGAAGACCCCGCACTAACGGATGACTCAACCTTGCCCTTGGGAGGATCCCTGGGCTGGGTCGGGGTAAGGGTAATATTTCGACCTTTGTCGAAGAATACACACGTGTTGGACCGTCCATAACACGTGGCATCACGATTATTTAACCACGGTCGCCCGAGAAGAACGTGTGTGACGTCCATGGGGATAACATCACACCAAACCTGGTCATCAGTGGTCGTTAAGCGAATCGGCACCAGACATCTCTGTGTAACCTGGATGGTGGACTTGTCCACCCATTGGACACGGTAAGGATGCGGATGTGGTTCGGCCGTGAGCTGCATCCTCTCCAACCCTTTTAGCGATTATATTTTCGCAACTACCTCTAGGGATCTCTAACTGATCAACCCTTGTGCTTACCCTAGCAATATCGCCCATAAGGTTTTCGAATTGGGCTCCCATCCAATCAAATCGTTCGAGAACAAGTCTTTGAAACTCAGCGGACGTCATGTCCGACTGTGAACTGGCGGTCCTATCGTCGGTGTGAGTGTCATTCGATATTGACTGACGATAATTTCTACCACTACGTAACATGCAAATGACCTTAACCTGCTGTGATACCAATTTGATGTAGTGGTAGACCGACTCAGAGTGGACTCACTAAATGCAACCATATATGTAATGGAGGATGATGACCATGCAAGAATTGGTCCGCTATAAATTGCAGCAATAATTAATTAAAATAAAGATATAACAAAGGCACAGGAATTCACAAATTTTTAATTAAAGAGAATAAATTTTATTATACAGTCAACAGAGGCGCAATTAATATTTAGCATGCGCAGGATAAACCCCGCAAATCGCACAACGAATGAACTAATAACAAATATCCACTACAGGTCGAGTACCAAAATGAACAACGGTAGAAAATAAGACATCAAACCACAACTCACGCGTGCAGGCGGTGACAATGATGATTGTTGCGGGCATCCAAGGTAGTAGCAAGTGGGGATGGTGTCGGAAGGAAAGTTCTGGATTGGTGGTGGTCTGGGTGGACTGTGCGGTGGTTGCTAGAGGGAATAGGGTGGCTGTAGGGGTTCACGGTGAAGGGTGTTTGGGGCAGACGGCAGGGGAGGCTATACGATGGGGTCAGGGGAAGTGCTAGACAGAGGAAGGATAGGAATGGGAGCTATCGGGTTTGGGTAGGACGGGAAGAGGTTTGGGGGGGGGGGGGGGGGGGGGGGACTCACGGGGTGTTGCAAGTGTGGAATATGGTGCGGAAATGGGAATGGGAGTGGCTGGATGCGGCAGGCGGAAGGGGCGTCGGACGCCGCAGACGGCGTAATCGGCGGACGGATAGGTAAGCGGAGAGTGGGAGGAGGGGTTGCGGCTGTAGGTGGTGGCGGGCTGATCGGAGATGTGGGGGAGGGAGACGAGGGGCTTACCCTGAAATTGCACCAGGAGGGAGGCTCTTTCTGGCGTCGCACCAGAAGGAGAAAGTGGACCGAGCGGTTGTCAAAACTTCGCAAGCCCCCCCCCCCCGAACAGATGCTATTTAAAGCCCTAAGCCATAACCGATGCATGTATAACCGTAAAATACACAAAACCACCCGAATCGGACGTCTCAAACTGTCTGGGCCGATCGGGCATCAAATACAACTCAAAATATAAGTAATATATGAACTCGACTCGGATCGACTATCCGGACACAACCACGGGCTCGGATCGTCCGACTGGGTAGCGGATCACCGCCTCCTGCAGGAATACACCTGTGTCGGGCGTCGCGCGGCGCCACTATTCCTTCTACTTTAAGGCTCTCATTGGGGCGGCCATGGCGGTGAAAATAGTTGTAGACTGTTTGGAAAATCTCTAGTTAAGTGCTTTTAAAAAAAGTGTTTTACGTTTTTTTTTGTTTGGAACAACTTTTTAATAATAGTTGTTTAATTTTTTAATATTAATAAAATGTTTTATACTAATTATTTATCGCATAGATAAGTAAATATTTTGTATAAATTATAAATAATCAGGTTACAAACTCAACGATGAGAAGCAAACATAGTGAATGGGTGAAGAATCGTGAATGAGAGAAGAAAACATTTGCAGTGGCGAGAAAGAAGAAAGACAGATCGTGAATGATCAGGGCGCGACTTTCATAAACCCTCGAATAAATAAGGAAAAGCCGAAAGCTGAGAAAGCATTTTTTGAAAGTCATGTTGGACCGGCTTCTCAAAAAGCCCTCAAAACACTTTTTTGAAAAAGCTTCTCATCTAAACAACCTAAAAAGGGTGGTGGCGGTGGGAATATAACTTTTCTCACCGCCACCACCACCACAAACAGAGCCTAAATTTTGTCGATTTTCTTCTATTAAAGTCTCTTTTCATGTCCTCTGCCTTTTTACGATGCTAAACTGCACAATTGCAGCCTTTTGATTTATTTCTCCTTTTTTGTTGTGTTGACTTTTGTTAGACTTCTTTTTAGTTCTTCCTTGACCTTTAATATTCATAGCTGCAGAAGATGAGTCTTCGCCTGATTCTCATCTCAAATGTTATTCACTTATTAAATTTTAGACATCATGAAGCTTCAAATAGATTCATAAGAATTACTTACAATCGACATAAATTATTATAAACCGAACACTCCTATACTAGTTAGAGAACAAAATGAAAAATTGAGAAACAAAGTACACAAAGATTTACATGATTCAGAACCTCCTACTCATGGTGATTGCACTAAGCTTTTGTGTTATTTTTTGTTATGATACACGTGTACAAGATATTTCCCGTGTATAGAGAAATTATTTTGCTACATAAAAAGCGAAAAAACCCAACTAAATAATCCGGGTCGAGGCCTCTGCCCCCGAACCACCGGATTGGGGCAATTTGCCTAAGGATGGGGGTATTTATCGGTCTCTGCATCCCTAATGATCTTCCACTAAGATGCTGATCTGCTCAATAGCATTGTAACCTCTCTGATCTAGTAATAGCAAATGTAAATCCCATAATATTTGTAAGACCCCAATTCTCACAAACATAGCCGAAATTCGGAAAAAAAAAATCTTCTTTTCGGGCTACACACAAGAATCTCCCACACACTTGGTGAGTACTTAAAATGATTTCACATTACTGCAGGAGTTTCAGTGTGGAAGACTTCATCAACTCCTACTCCAGAAGAACAAAACAGGATTCAGATTCATCGATCACGCCCTCGGTTCCTCTCCCCTTAAAGAACAGCCTGCTTCCTCCAATGGATTCTCCAAGAACAGTCCAATCTTCTGACTCCCTTAAACAAGTGATGCAGGAAATGCTGCGCTCAAACAGCGAGTTCTGCTTCTTGGTCACAGAATCAGGCCAGCTGCGGAGCGCGATCACTGTCAGAGATATCATGTCCCAGTTCTCCCCTCCGTGCATGGACGCTGCCATTGATGGCGGCGGTTTCTTCCAGTCGGCTCTCGAACAAGCTGGTTGTCGCGTCGAGCATGGAGTTATGGTTCGCAGCGGACATTAGCTGCTATATTTCGCCTTTTTTTAACTGAAGATGTTGTTGAACTTCTAGTTATAAACCCGGAGAGTTTTGGGGTTCTTTGTAAGAGTTTGTGTGCTAGGATGTGAAAAGTGTACAACCCTCATATTTCTCGAGTCGGTGGGACCCGACCCGGATGAGGCCAAGATTACGAAGGCGACCGAGACGGGCAATACGATCGCGTGGAGACGGTCGAAACCACTCAAGGCAAAGAGAGGCCACGGGGGAAGCAGGGGGAGCACCCGCTCCCCCGACCCCCCTTCGGGTGAGTGGGAGGAGCCTCCCACTCGCCGGCCACCTTGGGGGCGAGTGGGAGGGGGCCCTCCCACTCGCCACCCTCTTTTGGGCGAGTGGGAGGAATGCTCCCACTCGCCCGGCACGTTGGGGGAGGTCGGGATGACCTCCCATGAGGGGGAAGTGGGCATCTCGAGTCCCACTCGCCCCCCTCACGCGTTGATTGTTCATGGTCATGGTCGGACTGCGGATAGCAGAATTTTGGCTATTCGCAGTCCAATTTTGGCTATCCGCAGTCCATTTTTGGGAAAGTCTATAAATAGACCCCATGGGCACCTTGGGAAGGGTTGGCCTCTACCCCCTCCCTCGCGTGGTCTTGTGAGCAAGCACCCCCCCTCCCCTGTCATCTTCCAGTTGACGGTGAGGTGGTTCTTAGTGCCCTCCAAGGTGCCCAGGCTTAGCATTGGCTTGGGAGGGGAAGTGCTCTAAGATCTTCCGGGTATGTGGTGGGACCTCCGCGCTGCAGCTTAAGGGGTCCATTTGTGGATTCAAGTGTTCATCAAGTCCGAGTCTCTTAGTTCCTAGCAACCGGTCATGGGTCTAGGCTCAGGTCAAGTAAGGGTTAGTCGCAACCCCCTTTCGAACGCTGAAGCCGGGAAACTGGTTTCAACAAAAAGGGTTGTAAGTATCCCTTTCTTTGTACAATGATTTGTGGGTACATGCATATCGTTCTGCGTGTAGTATTTAAAGTCGCTGCGCATTAGTGCGCATGTTCAGCATGTGTTCTCAGATTGCTGGCTACCCGACACCTCTGCCTCGACTTCTGAATCAAACACGGACGTCGATTATAATTATGACAGTGTAAGAGCGAAACTCGTAGACTCCGCTTCCTCTGCTTGATCCATTTGTCTAGACATTTTGTGCTATTGTACTCATTCTTGACGGGAGGTTTTTCATTTGAACATATTTATCAAATTTGGGCAATAAGATGGTTGAAGCAGTGAAATTGAACCAACATGAAGCTTGTGTCCTTGAAATTGCTTGAAATCTCATTGGAATGGAGTTGGGTAAATGAATACAATGATACTAGCAGTCGGGCACGGGGCTATGTTGTGTTCGGCTAGTCTTGGTTGTGAACGGGCTTCACCCGTCCATGAGTTATTTTTGATGCGCATGAACTACGCTAAAAATTATAACTAAAATCAATAAATTATCATAACATGTTTGTTTTAAGTAGACCATCTAACATAATGACGCATTGGCCCCACTTTTTCGCATTCTCTTTTTTTCTCTAAATACTGAATGACTGAATCTTTTTTCGCATTCTCTTTTTCGCATTCTCTTTTTGATGCGCATGAACTATGCAAGTATTCTTGTAACCGTTCTAAGAAATACAATGTAAGAAACTTAAGCGAGAAATTCAAGTCTCCAGGTTGGATTTATGACTTTAAGCATAAAAAAGTGAAATTCCGAAAAAATTAACATTTTATCGGATTACGTTGTCTTGAAATAGTTTGTGTTGCCGAATTTCTTGTTCTTGTTTCTCATTCGCGCTCTCTGCAATATTGTTAAATTGTTGTAGAACATAGTTTTTTTCTCATGCTAGCATTTATTTCATAATGTCGGCGATGACTGACATTACAATTTGTAACCGAAGATGAATCATCAAAATCATCGATAGCAGGGATGATGAATGTCACAAACTATCTTGCCCCACAATGCTCTTATTGAAATATAGAGACCTCGTATAATGATTTCGAGAATCGCTCATATGTGGTTAGGTTACCAGCGACATTGTCGTGGTCGATGATGTCGACATAACTTGTTTGGGGTTGCGACAAATCACATTTCAAAAAAAAATCCAGATATCTTCTTACGATGTTTCATTATAGCATCTATAATTGCCTCTGGCTTAGGCGGACAGCCTGACAAATAGACATCCACAGGAATTAGCTTATCGACTCCCCAAACGGTACTATAAGAATCAGTACCGAACATGCCTCTTGTAATAGTACAGGCTCCCATTGCAATGACATATTTTGGTTCAGGCATTTGCTCATATAATCTTACTAAAGAGGGAGTCATTTTCATTGTTACTGTTCCGGCTGTTAAAATGAGGTCTGCTTGCCTTGGGCTCGAACTTGGCACCAACCCATAACTTCCTCCTCTTACTAATACTACAAAATGTTCTTGTGAATTATGGCCAATACCAGGTATATAAGCAGTGATTTCAAATCCAGAGGTTAATTGTACTCTGACAACTTTACGTAAGGCAGAGTTTGGTTTTTTGGGGGTGATAATGGATAAGTTGACAGATAAGTCACCCTTACTGTCACTCTACAGAACCTTACATGAGATTTTCACCTCATACGGCTCCTCGTTCAATTCTTTCGAAAAGGAGGCAATTTTGCGACTCTATATTAGTATAGGCCCATTACACGATTCTTAGTGCCACGGTGTGAATTTGCTGAGCAGAGAAGTTCCCCATGGAAGAGGAAGATGTCGCCAATATGTAGGAGACAAAATGTTGCTGATACGAATGAGTGAAACAATGTTAATAATTCTAGGCATTGTAGATCAATGAGACTGATGCTAGCTCAGTTGAGGTTGAGTAATTCATATTGTATCACCATAATTCATATTGTATGTTTGAAGCAGTTGATCTCCTTGCTTCTCACATTGTACAATCATCTTCTCGTTGAGCTCCCCACAAAATATATGACTCGTGCTAGCTCTTGGACCCTGAACTGTCCGCGATCTGGGCTGACCTTACTAGTTCGCTGGTTGAGATCAACGAAGGTGGCGGTGATTGCCGAAGATCTCACCTCATACCCAGAGAGTTTGTTGATCGAGCTCCCCCTCCAAATCTTGCTCCATGTTTCCTTGTTCCAATTGGGATTGGAAGAAAGAGAACCCAGAGAAGGTGAAAAAGATTCGGTCCTTTATTGTTTTTAAGTCATGGTATTTATAGGCGAATGTATTGAGTGCATTCGCTCGGTAGTGTGGTCTCACGATAGTGGAGTCTTCACTATTGAGCCTTGTGCATAGGAACTACCCTTCCATTTGCGGCTGGCCAAGTCAACTTGTACTATGTTAGGATTGGATTTGGCATTTGACCCATGACATGGATGAGTGAATCAAGGAAAGATTGAGTGAAATTCGATTAGTGAAGTAGAATGACAGATACATCTAGAAAAATTGATGATTGCCTCTCTATGTGGTGAGGGTAATGCACTTATTCTTCGGAATGGAGCAAGTAGTGGAAAGAGCAGAAGTAGTTGACTAAGATAGGTTCCATTGAGTTGATAGCTTCTCGGAGAAGAAGTTATGGCTCCTCGGTGAGGGATGGTGCATCTTGATACGGTAGGGACCATCTAAGTGTGGTAAGGAGCATCTCGTTGAGCGTCGTGTGGCGTGGGGGGGAGAGCGGGGAGACAAAAGATGACCACACTGTTGGAACCCAGATACCTGTCCAACTATGTTCGAGACTGAGGAGTAGCTCGAGTTACTTCTCTCTTCGTCAAATCCCCAGGTCTGAGTATTCGAGCTGAGAACTGGCCCTCACAGAATGGTAGGTAGTTGCCTTGAGAAAGGACCCACTGGCTGCAGCGAGGAGGTCCCACCACTAACCCGAAAATCTGACCTGATTTCCCCTCCCAAAACCAAAGGTTGAGCATGTCTCAGATAACACAAGGACACAAGGAAGAAAGCACGGGCTCTCTTGGGGGTGGATCCGTTGGATCTAAGACATAATCGGTCTTATTTATAGGCAAAATCTTCTGAGGGCAAAATAGTCCAAATGGTCTGCGGGTAGCTTCCTCCGCCTTAACCAAATTACTATATGCATACCAAAATGGTCGGCGAACAGCTCCTCGCGCCTTTTCATAATACTAACCGCAACCCACACTGGTCTGCGAATAACGAGAGGGGACTGAGGAGTCGGGTTGGCCCGAACTCGCCTTGCTCCCTCCTCGAGCAGTACGACTGGGGCGACTAGGTCAAAACCTATTCGCTAGGAGCGAACTCTCTTGAAGCGAGCTTGCTTGAGGCAAAGTCAACTCGCCTCGCCCCAGGCAAGAAGGAACTCTGTCGCCGGGACGGTCTATTGGTATCGTCTCGACAAATCGTACTCATGTCGTCGAGAGGAGGTCTGTGCCGTCGAAAAGGGTTGTGCCATCGAGAAGGGTTGTGCCGTCGAGAAGGGTTGTGCCATCGAGAAGGGCTATGCCGTCGAGAAGGAGCCACGTTGGTAAGAGCTGACGGGGAGGTGTCGTACTCGCTTCACCCCACCATGGGCGAGTAGGACCGCCATTGGTCCTACTCGCCGGATGTGCTGGTCCACTCGCCGAGCACATGTTGATCGCACTCGTTGAATATGGGTTGTACACAATCCCCGCTCTTTGCTAACTCGACAGAGGTCGGAAAGAAGAGTCCAACCCCTTATTTGGCGAGGCCGCGCGTTCATCGGGCTTTCCTCTATAAATAGAGAGGGTGTATCCTTGATCCTTCTTGCTGAGATGGCTTCTGGAGGAGGTTCTTCCGCAGCCGCCAACAAGGGGCTCGCTGACGACGAGTCTGAAGCGGTCGCTGTTCTAGACATCATCGACGAGTTCCTAACCCCTTTCCTCCCGAGCTTCGCAAGGAAGAAGAAGAAGCACAAGAGGAAGAGGGTCGATCCGGACCCACGCGAGAAGTCTTCCACTGACCCTGAGTCTACCGTGAGATGTGGGCCTTCCCTCAAAAGGACAACCGTCTCGCCCATCAAAGAAGAGCCCACCGTCGACTTGTCTCTCCGACAAGGCGAAGGCGAGGTCAAGACCACGACCGGTGGGGTTGGGGATGCGGGACTGCCTCCATTCGACGTGGGTGCCCCGACGCTCCCTCCTGCTCGCCCCGTCGTGGCGTTAGGTAAGGATACCGCTTTTTCGCTTGATCGAATTGAGCCTTTTTAACCCTTTATTTTCTGTAGTGTCTTCCAGTCGCCAGGTGCAGACTGAACAACTCGTCGGGGCAACCTCGAGGGGCCTAGGCACCGCATCCTCTTCGGTCCCAGAGCGAGCTGGCTCGGCTCCGGCCCCTCCCACCTTGCGGACGTCTCAACATCTGTCTGTGGTGGATCAGCCCGCTCGCCCCACTTTTGGGGGGAAGTCCTTGATGATGGCTCCCTTGCCCAGAGGGACAGGCGTGGTCCTCCGCCTGCCCGCCTCTATCGAAGGGCTTCGGATGGATCTGCCTCGGCTTCAGGGGGAGAACAACGCTCCAGCAGTTATTCGCCCCGCTTATCTTTTTATCCCCTTTTCTCCCTGACACTTATTTTCGTCGTCTGGTTTCTTCTTTCAGATAGCCACGGATGTAACACCCCTGAATTTTTCTAAAAAATATTTTAATCCTTCTTTGACGTCATTTTTGACGTAAGGTCGTCATTACGTTAGTGAGAAGTTAGTGGTGCGTCGTTGTTTGCACGTTTCCGCGTTCTTTCGGTCAAGTCGACCAAATTTTGGAGTATGTCGGAATTGGGAAATTTTGCATTGGAAAATTAAATTAATTAATTTTAGAAAGGCTCGTCAAAGTTTCGTTGCGATCCGAGCGATATTAGAGCCCCGGTGATTTTTCAAAGATTTGTTTAATTATCGTCCCCTCAATCTTCAAAAATTTATATCTTGAGTTTGGCTCGTCGGAATTTGATTTCGACTTCTCCGTTGGATTCGTAGCGCCGACGTTTGTCTTCAGTGCGGTTTTCGTTGGAATCGGCGACCGTTGGTTCGGCCCTTCTTATATATATATATATCCTTCTCCATTTCTTTTTCCTCCCTGGTTTATCGAGCCAAAAGTTTCGAGAGAGAGAAAGAGGGGTTTTCTTCTTCCCGTTGGCCGTCGAGGGAGCTCGAGAGCTCGGATTCGTCGCTGAAGCGTAGTTTTGGAAAGCTCTCGTTGTGTGCGTGATGAGTTTTGTCCGTTTCGTAAATTTTTGGCGCTAGGGTTAGCGGCCCTAACCCTCTTTTTGCCCGATCTTCGTAGATCCTTCGTGCTTAGGCCGTGTCTGAGCCGATCCTTGACGTGGAGGGCTTGAGAGGTCGTTTTTTCGGTGATTCGGGTTAAGGCAAGTGGTGGTTTGTTTTCTTTTTCCCTTGGAATGTTTCTCCAAATTTCCTTCTCTGTTTGTTATCTTTTGTATGTTAGTATATATCTATTGCTGGAGTAGTTTTGTTGTCTCATTTTGTTAAGAATTATAGTTATTGCTAGGCTTGAATGAGTTCTGTTTATCCAGTTAATTTTTACTTAGCCTTTTTCTGGAATTTCCTTTGAAGAAGGTCTGTCCGGTCGATTTTCATTTAAGGAGTCTGTCCAGTCGACTTTTGCCTTAGTTTTTTTTTATTGGAATTTTCGGTTTGTAAAGTCTTCCCGTCGATCAACACCACATCCCGTCGATCGACGGGAGAGGGCGGGGAGGTCATCTTTGTCGAGTTTCTAAGTAAGAATCGATGGGACACCCGTCAATCGGACTCTCGTCCCGTCGATCGGGCCCTCTTCCAGCCAATGCTTTTGTCTTAAGTCTTCTCGTCGATTGATGTTAGCTTTTCTCGTCGATTATGACTTAAGCTTCCCGTGGATTATGAGTTATACATTTTCTCGTCGATTTTATATAAGTCTTCCCGTCGATTTTGAAGACTTTTTCCCGTCGATTTTATATAAGTCTTCCCGTCGATTTTGAAGACCTTTTCCCGTTGATTTTATATAAGTCTTTCGGTCGATTTTGAAGACCTTTTCCCGTCGATTTATATAAGTCTTCCCATCAATTTTGAAGACTTTTTCCCGTCGATTTTATATAAGTCTTCCCGTCGATTTTGAAAACCTTTTCCCGTCGATTTTATATAAGTCTTTCCGTCGATTTTGAAGACCTTTTCCAATCGATTTTGGCTGAGTCTTCCCGTCGATTATTATAAGCTTCCCGTCGATTATTATAAGCTTCCAGTCGATTTTGGCTGAGTCTTCCTGTCGATTATTGTAAGCTTCCCATCGACTTTGATGTAAGTTTTCCCGACGACTTTGATATAAGTCTTTCCCGTCGACTTTGATATAAGTTTTCCTGTCGACTTTTGATAAGTCTTTCTGTCGACTTCATCGCATATTCTGAATTATTTCAGCATATTTTTTATGTTCTTTTGTCGGGTGTTCCCGGGTATCTTAAGTTATGCTTTATTCGTCGAGATGTCCCGTAATTGTTAAGGGATCATTTATGGTGTCTTTTGTGGCTTTCGTCGTGTGGTTACGAGATGGTCGTTAGGAGTCAAGTTTAAACTCACCGAGTATTTTCTAATAAACCGTTGAGAATTATCCTGGTGTTTGGCTTTCGTGTTAAGCTTATCTTTGTCTTGTTTCGACACCAAGCCTTGCATGGTGTCGGCTTGCTGAAATCTTCAACCGGTTATTAAGTTAAATGCTGATCTAATGATTGATTGTTGAATCTTTTGTTTACTGATTCTCTCGTCATGAGTTATGGTTAAAACTAGGGGTGTGCGCGGTGCGGTTTGGTGCGGTTTTGGCCGAAACCACAACCGCACCGCAAGGGCGCGGTTTTGGCCCGAGCAAACCCGCACCGCACCGAAATTGTGCGGTGCGGTTTCGGTTTGGTGCGGTTTTTTGCGGTGCGGTTGCGGTTTCGGTGCGGTTTTTAGCATGTGATATACATAGACATCAAGAGAATAATGTGAGGCAAAATAAGATATAAAATTTGGTCAAAAACATAGTTGCATGAGCTATATTTTCATGAAAAATGTGTAATACATATATTTTTAAAATACAAATACTACAAAATCAACCACGAGCTAAAAATAGATCTTCAGATACTACAATTCGCATGATATGACTGTTTTAGTTGCATATGAAATGACACATCAAATACAAATATAATGAATCTAAATGATTTTAAGTCTTTGATATACACAACACCCACATAATTATATGAAAATTGAAAATATGTAATTAGTCGGTGCGGTGCGGTTTTTGCGGTTTTCAAGATCCAAAAACAGCACCGCACCGAACCGCGCTCGATTTGTAAAAGTTCAAAACCTCACCGCACCAAAACTACGCGGTGCGGTTTAAAAATCGGTGTGGTTTGTGCGGTGCGGGCGGTTTGTGCGGTTTGCGGTTTTTTATGCTCACCCCTAGTTAAAACCATCCGAAATTATGTTTTCCTGCCTAGCACTCCTTTGTTTGGCCTGTTGGTTATGAAGAGCGATGTTTGCTCTGTGGAATTGTGAGTCAGGTATGCTCAATTTGGAGGATATTGGTTTGTGTGGATTGGAGCCGCCGCCGCATCACTCTTGTATGTATGTTGGGATGTGAGCGTTAGTGGAATGTACCACCATCACAGTGCCTTCCAATTGTGGATCATACACCCGAGCTTATATTGCCCGGTGTTAAATGATGCCCTTTTCTCGAGTTGATCAGTTTCAAGTACTTGTAAACATATATGCGTATATATATGTGTATTATTTTATGTATGACCATCACCTCTGAGCCGTAGGGACGGACACGTGGTTGGCTTGATTAGTTTGGTCGTTACTTTGGTGCAGGCATTTCTCTTACCGAGTGCACTCGTTTGAGCTGGCTCGGGTTGTTGTAAGCTAATAAATGCTTATCTTTTTAGTTCTCTTTTCTGCAATATATTATTTTGATTGATGCTAATCCTTGTGTAGAATCTTGGTTTTTATTGTCGTCACTTGCACTTTCTTGTTGAGGCATTCTTTTCTTTGGAATATCTCAGGCTCGGAGCTGTAGCGGTTTGGGTAGTTGAGTTGGAGTTTTTCGAAGCTGCGGTTAGTTGCAGTTGTCCGCTTTCCCCTCACGTTGTGAGGTAGTTGTTCCTTTGCTTCAGCTTTAGACTTGTACTTGGTTTTTTATGGGCGTGTGTTAGTTGTTGACGCCCATAGCTTTAATTTTCTGGTGTTAGTTTACTTGATAGTTTTTTTGTTGTTCCTTACTGGGTGTTTACCTACTTGCTCTCTGGGAAGTTTTATGTTATGATGCATGAGTTATTTTATGTATAGAAAATAGCATTCTTACATAGCATGATTTTAAGTAAATATCACATACTTTAAAGATCGTAGAAAAATCATTTCATACTTATACTAAATTTAGATATGTGCATATCATTTCTGAACTGTTTGATCTTCATGCCCATGAAGGGTATTATGAACCTATTTTCCGCTGCGTATGTATAGTTTTCTACTCTTGGACTAGTTGATCCATTGGACCGAGGGACACGGTCTTAAGCTAAAAATGTTAATTCTTTTTATTTAACTCAATCATAATCATGTCTTTTATAATTATTCGCAAGGAGTGTTTGCCTGAGCGTCTGTAGTTGTCCCCTGCAGGGCGTGACATCATAACACATATTTTTCCCTGACTCTGATAATATTTATTAAATTCATGGGAAAATGCGGGTTGTGACAGTTGGTATTAGAGCCAGGTTAGCCGGGTTACTGGGATAGTTTGGTTGGCCCGGTTAACCGTCTGGTGAGAATCATTATTCATTGCATACACACATCGAAGAGTCATCCGCATGTCTTGGTGAAGCATGAACACTACACTCATAGCATGATAAGAAGTATACGGTGCATATTATGTAGTATGGGATGCATAATATGTGTTTGTATATGGATTCTCATAGGTGACAACACATGACGGTTATGTAGTATGAGATGCATAACGTCGGTCCCATGGATGTCCATTAGCTCGATTTTTCTTTTTCGTTACATGCAGTAATATGTGGTATGGGATGCAAAAGATCGCATGTGTACGCCGCTCATAGCATGCATTAAGGCCTTTTTTTAGACTGCATAGCACTGCATGCACATTATAACATAGCATTAACACACGTGCCAAATTAAAGATTTACATGATGACGCTCGTACACACATGATTTGAAATAAAAAATTTAGCATTCATGTATTCATATTATATGAACATAAGTCAATATGATGATGGTATATCATCCTAGGTTAAGCATAATATCATTTCATGAATTCCCAGAGCAAAGTAACATCAAGAGCCAGTATCTACACTTCTCTGATCTGTATTGAGTTAGAAAATTCTAGTTTGCTTGTTGTTGTTGTGTCTTAAGCTAGGTGTAGTGAGATGTTCGTTTGTAATTACAGTCGATGAATCCAGAGCGTAGTGCGTCGGAGTCGGCCCTCTGGTTAGAGGATGAATCCTCGGGTGCGCGCAGTGAGGCGATGATTGAGGAGTTGCGTCAGAGTATCGAGGCATTGTCGAGGCAAATGGTCGTCATGCAGGCTCAGATTCAGATTTTGATGGCAGCTACTTTTGGGCAGCAGCCATGGGTGCAGAACCCTGTTGTGGGTCAGGATGCGGTGTCGAGGAAGGGAAAGAGGAAGGATGATGATAGTGGCAGCCCTGCTCTAGGTAAGAAGAGCAAGTTGGTGTGCAGTTTTTGCAGTCGTGTGGGCCATCCGTTCGAGAAGTGTTTCAAGAGACTAGGCGCGCAGAAGCAGCTTCAGGTGATGCCTCTTCAAGGTGCTCCGAAGAATGTCAAGTATTGCACTTTTTGCAGTCGGATGGGGCACAATCTTACCCAGTGTTGGAAGAAGGATAAGACATGTGAGTATTGTGGGCAAAGAGGGCATGATGCGACTCGATGCCAGTTGAAGGATTGGACGTGATATCAGTGTGGACAGAAAGGACATGTGAAATCCTGATGTTCGCAGTTCCAGTCGGCTGGCCAGCAGCTTGCCCTTCCAGCTCTGGCACCGCCACCGCCTCAGCAACGACAGTTGGATCGAAGAGAGGCCGAGTTAAATGTAGTAACAAAGGAAGAAGAGCAGTTTCCCCCCCAGGTGATTTCAGGTTAGGCCCTAATCTAACTCTTAGCCTTCAACTTTAGTTTTCGATTTCTGTTCGGCTAGTCGCATATCTAATTTTACAGGAGAATTTAAGGTAAAGAACCGTTAGGCGCGCGTCCCTTTCATTTCGAGTTCTACCCACTCGTTCGTGGCTAGGACTTTTGTAGAGCATCATCGTTTGACCCTTGGTCAGGTTGGCGATCCGTTTCGTGTTAAGTTCCCCCGGGTGACTCTGTGGTGTCAAGTCAGGGCTTTCAGAGTTGTCATATCCCCTTAGGTGTCTTCTTAGTTATTGCTGATCTAAAGGTGGTAGACCTGGGAGTTTTCGATGTGATTTTGGGCATGGACTGGTTGTCTAGATATGATGTTGTTATCCAATGCAAGGTAAAACGTTTGGAATTCAAGTTGGTCATCGGTCAACCCTTGAATGTGTTTGGCTTTCTGCGCTAAGATTCCCAGATTATTTCTGCGGTGTGTGCTCGAAACTTTTAGATTCCGGTTATTTTTCTTACCTTGCTTCTATGCTAGAAACCATTAGCAGTTTGCCGTGTATCGAGGATTTGTTTTCATGTGGTGCGAGAGTTCCCTGTTGTTTTCCCAGTTAGTTTCCTTAATCTTCCGCCTGAGAGAGATGTGGAGGTTGTTTTGACCTTGAGTCGGGTACTGTCTTATTGCTAAGACACCGTACCCTTTGGCCCCGCGTGAGTTGGAAGAGTTGCGCACTCAGTTAGATGAGCGGTTGCATGTGGCTTTATCTGGCCTAGTTCTTCGCCCTGGAGTGCTCCCGTCTTGTTCGTGAAGAAGAAAGTTCGATGAGATTGTGTGTCGATTATCGAGAGCTGAACAAGGTGACCATTAAGAACAGGTATTCGTTGCCTCAGATTGATGATTTTCTTGATCAGTTGCTTGGTAGTTCAGTGTTTTCGAAGATTGATCTTCGTCCAGGCTACCATCAGTTGAGGATCCGCGAATCAGAGGTTCCACGGTATGCTTTTCGTTCTCGGCTTGGACATTTCGAGTTCTTGGTAATGTCTTTTTCCTTTAAGGTGATTCCCTCGCTTGGGATAATTGGGAGGTGTTAGATTTAGGAGACCTTTGTCGTGAAGCTTTGATCAGGGATCGGGTGATCTATTTTGAGTGCTAAGAAGTTATCTTACCTACATCTGTTTTCCTAGCCCTCTTCGATTAGTGTTTCTATCCAGCGAGTGTTAGTTTATCTCTCTCTTTGACATTTTGGATTCATTTGTGTTCTAAGTTTCGGTTCTAAGTTTCGGGACGAAACTTTCTTTTTGGTGGGGTGACTGTAACGCCCCTGAATTTTTCCAGGAATTATTTTAATTCTTCTTTGAAGTCATTTTTGACGTAAGGGCGTTATGTTAGTGCGAAGTTAGCGGTGCGTCGTCGTTTGCGCGTTTCCGCGTTCTTTCGGTCAAGTCGACCAAATTTTGGAGTATGCCGGAATTGGGAAATTTTGCGTTGGAAAATTAAATTAATTAATTTTAGAAAGGCTCGTCGAAGTTTCATTGTGATTCGAGCGATATTAGAGCTCCAGAGATTTTTCAAAGATATGTTTAATTATCGTCGCCTCAATTTCAAAAATTTATATCTTGAGTTTAGCTCGTCGGAATTTGATTTCGACTTCTCCGTTGGATTTGTAGCGCCGACGCTTATCCTCGGTGTGATTTTTGTTGGAATCGGCGACCGTTGGTTCAGCCCCTTTTCTTCTTCTTCTTATTATTATTATAATTACTACGGATTCTTTCTGTCATTCACTATCTGTTTATATATATATACGAGTGATAGCGCACGGAGGGCCCCTCGTACCCCGCGCGACAGTACTCGTCCTGCGGCGGCGTGCTTCGCCCGCCCCCAATCGGCGGGCTTATTTTAAATTTTTGGTTTAATTTATTTAATAAATAATTTTATTTTTTAAAATTATATCATTTTTTTTGCCTTTTTTTTAATAATTTTTTTTTTCAATTTTTAAATTATGTATACGGTATTTTATTATAATTTTTCAAAAAAAAACTTTACGCAGGTGGTCTACTAATAGCCATCCGACGCAAAACTGTTTGGCTATTCGCAGACTATGGTGGTCTGCGAATAGCCAACCAGCGCAAAACTGAAAGGCTATTCGCAGACCACCTGCGAATAGATTAGATCATTTGAATCTTCATCCGACGGCTTATATTCGTTGGTGGACCGGGTTACACCATAACTTAATATCTTTATATATTAGTATAGATATACGAGTGGCAGTACACGGGGGGCCCCCCGTGCCCCGCGCGACAGTACCCGCCCCGCGGCGTGCTTCGCCCGACCCTAACTGGCTTGCTTCGCACACCCCCGAACGGCGGGCTTATTTTAAATTTTTTGTTTAATTTATTTTTTAATATTTAAATTTAATAAAATTATTTCTGTTTTTTGCATTTATTTATTAATAATTATTGTTTTCATTTTTAAAATTATCTATACATGATTTTATTATAATTTTTCGAAAAAAAAATCTACGCAGATGGTCTGCGAATAGCCAATCGGCGGAAAACTGTTTGGCTATTCGCAGACTTCTGTGGTCTGCGAATAGCCAACCAACGCAAAACTAACAGGCTATTCGCAGACCACCTGCGAATAGATATGATCGTTTGGATCTTGATCGGAGAGTTCAAATTTGCCTGATGGGCCTCCATGTTACACCAAAACAAGCTTCCATACATCTTTGTATATATAGTATAGATAAATATCTTTCTCCATTTCTTCTTCCTCCCTGGTTTATCGAGCCAGAAGTTTCGAGAGAGAGAAAGAGGGTTTTCCAAGCCCTCTTCGGTTAGTGTTTCTATCCAGCGAGTGTTAGCTTATCTCTCCCTTTGACATTTTGGATTCGTTTGTGTTCTAAGTTTCGGGACGAAACTTCCTTTTTGGTGGGGTGACTGTAACGCCCATGAATTTTTCCAGAAATTATTTTAATCATTCTTTGACGTCATTTTTGACGTAAGAGCGTTACGTTAGTGCGAAGTTAGCGGTGCGCCGTCGTTTGCGCGTTTCCGCGGTCTTTCGGTCAAGTCGACCAAATTTTGGAGTATGCCGGAATTGGGAAATTTTGCGTTGGAAAATTAAATTAATTAATTTTAGAAAGGCTCGTCAAAGTTTCGTTGCGATCCGAGCGATATTAGAGCCCCGGTGATTTTTCAAAGATATGTTTAATTATCGTCGCCTCAATTTTCAAAAATTTATATCTTGAGTTTAGCTCGTCGGAATTTAATTTCGACTTCTCCGTTGGATTAGTAGCGTCGACGTTTGTCTTCGGTACGATTTTTGTTGGAATCGGCGACCGTTGGTTTGGCCCTTCTTTTCTTATTCTTATTATTATTCTTATTCTTATTCTTACTGTCATCCACTATCTGTTTATATATATATACGAGTGATAGTGCATGGAGGGCCCCCCGTACCCCGCGCGACAATACCCATCCCGCGGCGGCGTGCTTCGCCCGCCCCCAATCGACGGGCTTATTTTAATTTTTTGGTTTAATTTATTTTGTAAATAAAATTTTTTTAAAATTATATCATTTTTTGCCTTTTTTCAAATTTTAAATTATTTATACGGTATTTTATTATAATTTTTCAAAAAAAACTCTACGTAGGTGGTCTGCGAATAGCCAACCGGCGCAAAACTGTTTGGCTATTCGCAGACTATGGTGGTCTGCGAATAGCCAACTAGCGCAAAACTGAAAGGCTATTCGCAGACCACCTGCGAATGAATTAGATCATTTGAATCTTCATCCGACGGCTTATATTCGTTGGTGGACCGGATTACACCATAACTTAATATCTTTATATAGTAGTATAGATATATAAATATCCTTCTCCATTTCTTCTTCCTCTCTGGTTTATCGAGACAGAAGTTTCGAGAGAGAGAAAGAGGGTTTTTATTCTATTCGTTGGTCGTCGAGGGAGCTCGAGAGTTCGGATTCATCGTCGGAGCGTAGTTTTGGAAAGCTCTCGATGTGCTCGTCGTTTGCGTGGTGAGTTTTGTCCGTTTCGTAGATTTTTGGCGTTAGGGTTAGCGGCCTTAACCCTCTTTTTGTTCGATCTTCGTAGATCCTTCATGCTTAGGCCGTGTTTGAGTCGATCCTTAACGTGAAGGTCTTGAGAGGCCATTTTTCGGTGATTCGGGTTAAGGCAAGTGGTGGTTTGTTTTCTTTTTCCCTTGGAATGTTTCTCTAAATTTCCTTTTTTGTTTGTTATCTTTTGTATGTTAGTATATATATGTTGCTGGAGTAGTTTTGTTGTCTTCTTTTGTTAAGATTTATAGTTATTGCTAGGCTTGAATGAGTTCTGTTTATTCAGTTAATTTTTACTTAGCCTTTTCTGGAATTTCCTTTGAAGAAGGTCTCTCCCGTCGATTTTCATTTAAGGAGTCTGTCCAGTCGACTTTTGCCTTAGTTTTTTTCCTGGAATTTTCTGTTTGCATAACCTTCCCGTCGATCGGCACCCGCCCCGTCGATCGGCACCCCGTCCCGTCGATCGACGGGAGAGGGCAGGGAGGTCATCTTTGTCGATTTTCTAAGTAAGAATCGACGGGACACGCGTCGATCGGATTCCCGTCTCGTCGATCGGGCCCTCTTCCAACCAATGCTTTTGTCTTAAGTCTTCCCGTCGATTGATGTTAACTTTTCCCGTCGATTATGACTTAAGCTTCCCTTGGATTATGAGTTATACCTTTTCCCGTCGATTTTATATAAGTCTTCCCGTCGATTTTGAAGACATTTTCCCGTCGATTTTATATAAGTCTTTTCGTCGATTTTGAAGACATTTTCCCGACGATTTATGTAAGTCTTCCCGTCGATTTTGAAGACCTTTTCCCGTCGATTTTATATAAGTCTTTCCGTCGATTTTGAAGACCTTTTCCAGTCGATTTTGGTTGAGTCTTCCCGTCGATTATTGTAAGCTTCCCGTCGATTTTGCTTCGCGTCGACTTAGCTTCCAGTCAATTTTGGTTGAGTCTTCCTGTCGATTATTGTAAGCTTCCCGTCGACTTTGAAGTAAGTTTTTCTGTCGACTTTTGATAAGTCTTTCTCCCGACTTCATCGCATATTCTGAATTGTTTCAACATATTTTTTATGTTCTTTTGTCGGGTGTTCCCGGGTATCTTAAGTTATGCTTTATTCGTCGAGATGTCCCGTAATTATTAAGGGATCATTTAAGGTGTCTTTTTGTGGTTTTTGTCGTGTGGTTACGAGATGATCGTTAGGAGTCAAGTTTAGACTCACCGAGTGTTTTCTAATAAACTGTAGAGAATTATTCTGCTATTTGGCCTTCGTGTTAAGCTTATCTTTGTCTTGTTCCGACACCAAGCCTTGCATGGTGTCGGCTTGCTGAAATCTTCAACTTGTTATTAAGTTGAATCTTGATCTAATGATTGATTGTTGAATCTTGTGCTTACCGATTCTCTCGTCATGAGTTGTGGTTAAAACTATTTAAAATCATATTTTCCTGCCTAACACTCCTTTGTTTGGCATGTTGGTTATGAAGAGCGATGTTTGCTCTGTTGGAATTGTGAGCTAGGTATGCTTTATTTGGAGGCTGTTGGTTTGTGTGGATTGGAGCTACCACCGCAGCACTCCTGTATGTATGTTGGGTTGTGTGCATTAGTGGAATGTATCACCGTCGCAGTGCCTTCTAATTGTGGATCATACACCCGAGGCTCGTATTGCCCGGCGTTAAATGATGCCCTTTTCTCGAGTTGATCATTCTCAAGTACTTGTAAACATATATTCATATATATATGTGTATTATTTTATGTATGACCATCACCTCTGAGCCGCAGGGACAGACACGTGATTAGCATGATTAGTTTGGTCGTTACTTTTGTGCAGGCATTTCTATTACCGAGTGCACTCGTTTGAGCTGGTTATCTTTTTAGTTCTCTTTTCTGCAATCTATTATTTTGATTGTTGCCAACCCTTGTGTAAAATCTTGGTTTTTATTGCTGTCACTTACACTTTCTTGTTGAGACATTCTTTTCTTTTGAATGTCTCAGACTCGGAGTTGTAGCGGTTTGGGTAGTTGAGTTGGAGTTTTTTGGAGGTGCGGTTAGTTGCAGTTGTCTGCTTTCCTCTCACGTTGTGAGGTAGTTGTTCCTTTGCTTTTTAGACTTGTACTTTGTTTTCTATGGGCTCGTGTCAGTTGTTGACGCCCGTAGCTTTAGTTTTCTGGTGTTAGTTTACTTGATAGTTTTTTGTTGGTCCTTACTGGGTGTTTACCTACTTGCTCTCTGGGAAGTTTTATGTTAGGATGCATGAGTTATTTTATGTATAAGAAATGACAATCTTGCATTGCATGATTTTAAGTAAATATCACCTATTTTGAAGATCGTAGAAAATTTTTTCCTTACTTATACTAAATTTAGATATGTGCATATCATTTATAAACTGTTTGATCTTTATGCTCAAGAAGGGTATTATGAACCTATTTTCCGCTGCGTATGTATAGTTTTCTACTCGTGGACTAGTTGATCCAATGGACCAAGCGACACGGTCTTAAACTAAAAATGTAAATTCTTTTTATTTAACTCAATCATATTCATGTCTTTTATAATTATTCGCAAGGAGTATTTGCCTGAGCGTCTATAGTTATCCCCTGCAGGACGTGACATCATAACACGTATTTTCCCCTAACTCTGATAATATTTATTAAATTCGTAGGAAAATGCGGGTTGTGACAACGGGTCCACCTCTTCCGGCCACGCGCCGCCTGCGAACTCATCGTTGGGGTCGACACCGCCCGCGGCGTCCACGCCCTTGAGAGAATTACTCGCGGGCCTGCCTGGTTTCAGCGAGGGGTTGTGGGCACGCCTCAGGGTCGTTCTCCAAGCCCACGACTCCTTCCTAATGGCCATGCCGCCCGCCGAGGTGAATGAGCTGCTGGTTGATCTTGGAGACTGCCTCACCAAAGCGGAGGAATTTCAACAGCAGCTCCAGGGCAAGGACGACCTATTTGATCGGGTAATTGAAGTAGAGGCAAGGTTGTACGAGACGGAGACTCGCCAGAAGGCCACCGAGGACGACCTCCACTGGTTCGCGCAAGTGAAGGGCATAGTGGGCGAAGCCTCCCTCTTAGAAGAACACATCCGGCGAGGCGAGGACCATATCAGACAGAGCGAGGAGAACCTGGAAAAGGCTCGCGAGGATCTACGAGCGGCTCGCGACATCACTTGGAAAGCTCGTCATCCCCAGCGCGCGCGTCGTCGGGGTCGTGGTCCGGTGCGCCGCGGTGGAGCTCTTTAGGCTGTCTTCCCCCTCTTTTTTGATATATTTATTTTGATGCCTGATATATAATCGTACTCGCGACCCCTCGGGTCTTTGTAATGCGCAGGTGATAATTTTGTAGTTGCCTCTTTTGTACTCGCGCTATGCACTTAGAGAATTTCTATCATACACATTTTTTGTACTCGCGATATGCGCTTCTTCTAGTTATCTGGGTTATCTTTTACTCGCACGTCATTGAGCTAGTTACTCGCTTGAACGTACTCGCGACATCAGTCGTCCTACTCACATGCGACTAGGCTAGGGGCGGGGTCTATAAATAGAGGGCCTTCCAGAGGGGAGGGTGCGCTTTCTCAACATCCCTAACATCCCCCCACTTCTCGTCGAAAATGGTGAAAGAGCCTTTCAAGGACGGGAGCTCTTTCTGCGTTCGTAATTTCAAAGTGCATAACTTCCCCAGCTCGCAGACCCTGGGCGAGGAGGTGGTGGATGTTGAAAACCGCTACTTGTCACCTGGCTACATAGCGAGGCGGCCAGCACCTGGCGAGTTCATAAACAGGCTCTACAACGGAGAACTCGCCTTCCCCCTGGATCATTTCTAGGTGGGGCTGAGGCTGTCCTTGTGGCCCGAGGTGCATCAAGTCCTCCGCTATTTCGAGATGATCCTCGCGCAGGTTAACCCTAACGCGATCAGCGTCCTGGTCGCTTATGCATGTTACCAACGCGAGGAGAAGATCGAATTCAACCTCTCCGCCTTCCGCAAGATCCTAACACTGAAGGCGACCAGCGACTACACTTTGTTCCTCACCAGCGTGTGCGTCAAGCTCGCTGAGATGCTTAATAAGGTCCATGATACGCCCGAAATAGGTATACGTATTACGCGCAAGTGCACGTGTCGGGTCAAGTAATAATGAGTGAGTAAAGTTCGTTTCCACAGAGAGGTGGTGAATTTAGTGCTTGCAAATACTAGTTGTGCCCCTTCTTTAAATTCAAGTCAAGTAAAATGGTGGTTTGTAAAACATTAAAATTAGGAATATCAAAAACTACAAATTTAACTTAAACTATGGCTCGTAGAGAAAATTACTTGGTTATCAAATATAAGAGATAATCTTGCACTGTATTTTCCTAAGCCCAGTGTGATGAATTTATAAATGTGACTTTATGAAATATGTGGTGAAACGTCTTGCAACGATTTTAAGGTAGAAGATTTGTACCTCTCGATATCGAAAATCCCTAGCCTCTATTTCCCCCTCGGGAGAGACAAGTACCACATAATGAACAAAAACCAAAGTTGTTAATACCAAGGGGAAATCTCTTTCTCCCTTCAAATACTATATCAGATCTATAATACACTCACGCAACTCCTCTCTCGAATTATGAAGCGTAGTAAAAAGACAAAATCTTGGCCAAAAGTTTCAAAATAAAGATTATAGATTCAATAAAGACATCCAACAAACATTCATAAAGCAAAACTCAAGCGTTCATCATCACAAAAAAGGCAAAGTATTCTCACCATACAAGATTAAAAGTGATTAGTTCATCATGGCGGAGGGAACACGCAAAACGGTCGGAAAAATCTTACGTAACATGATGAGATTATCAACTAAACAACGGAGGAAGCTTTTGCTAGAGTTGCTCCTTCGATCAGCCCGCAAAAATCCCTCGCAGTTCCTATAGTCGCCCATTTGAAGATCAAGAAGATCTTTGAAAATATGGAAGGGCCTTTTTCTCAAAACCTCTCTCTCCCCTCTTAAATTTCAAAATATTCCCCCTCTAAAAGCACACATCCCTTGCCCAAGAGACGCCTCTTTCCAGTTTTGCAAACGGCGCCCGTTTTGAATTTTGAAATCTGAAATTCGTCCAGGCAAGGTTGCAACCTTTTTCAGGATCCTGCAACTCTTTTCTCAGGACATCATATTTGAACAAAATCTTTCTTCCAAATCGTCCATTTTGACTTTTCTTGCAACAATACCTAAAAAAATGTTGATTTAGTGATAAATAACATAAATATGAATTTACTCGCACTTTACTTCAATTAAGCTTATTTTTATCATAAATTTTGCGAAAATAGTCTAAAGCATGGGTTAAATAACTTCTTTTTGAGAAGTTATCAGTCCACCACTGGACCGATAAGTTCATCTTGGTGCGGGGCAATTTCGGGAACATTCCCTTCTCTCCCCTCCAGAAGACAGAAGCGGAGTACAAGCCGCCCCACCTAAAGGGGGACGCACTGGAGCTCTATCTTTTCTTGAAAGACAAGGTCATGGACGTTGTCTACTTGAGGCGAGGCGTGGACCAACTCGCCTTTGTGAATCCGGGAGCGGGTAAGTCAGGAATAATACTCGTCGCGTTCTTCTGGTTTTCCATTCTTGGTAGGAGTTGTCGCTAACTGTCTTATTCTCTTACAGGTGAGTGTACCGTCCCCACTCGCCTCCCTTGCGATGCCACGCGGCAGCGGTCAAGCGAGCCCCGCCCAGAGGGAGTCCTTGTGGGGGCGGTGGTCGCAGTGGACAGTGTGATGCCACCTGCAGTCAATAAAGGCAAGGGCCGAGTCGACCCAGAAGTCGCCTCGGCAAGCGAGCCGATGCGTAAGAAGCAGAAGACTGGGAGCTCCACCTCCCACCCTTCGGCGAATCCGCCTCCAGACCCCTCGACCCATATAAAATTCGGGCTGGAGATGAGGAGCGAGGACACCAAAGGAAATCCCCTGCTGATATGGGACCCTGCGGCAAACAGGGTCTCAGTGAGCTCGCTCTTCCCTTCCTGGGAGGACTTTGAGGAGGTCATCGACCGCGCATATAACCTGCTCTTTGGGTTGTACGGACGGGAGGACGCGGAGGCTCCTATCCGCGAGCTGGCTAATCTCAGCAGCCGTTTCGCCCTCCGCACTGCCGAGCTCGTCCATCAGACCGCGCGGCGATGGCTCTAGGTGAACAGATGCCAAATAAGCGGGTTGGACTTTCTTTGCAACTTGAGACAAGCTTGCAAAGAGCGGGGATTGTGTACAACCCTCATATTTGTCGAGCGAATCTATCTTAATGCGGACGAATTGACAAGTCAGAATAAATTTTTAGACTCGTCCATCGCCAAGGTGGGGAGAGCGGCCCACTCGCCCAAGATGGGGCGAGTGACCCACTCGCCAGAAAGGCGAGTAAGCAAGTGGGGCGAGTGTCCCACTCGCCCGGGGTGATTTGTCCACTCGCCCGGGGCGAATAGTCCACTCGCCCGGGTCAATTAGTCCACTCTCCCCCAGGGGAGGGGCGAGTGGACTGCGAGCGGACCCCTTGGGTTGCACTCGTCCCACGCCCCCATCCCCCCATGTTCGACCCTGTGAGATTTGGGTCGCGGATGGTATTTTCAGGCAGCGGAAGTCGGTTATTGGCAGACCATTTAGGCTATCTGCAACCCATTTTCAAAAAGTCTATAAATTGACCCACATGGGCACCTTGGGAGGGTGGGTTGTTCCACTCCCTCGCGTGTTACTTTTGAGCTAGCACTCCTACCCCCTATCCGACTAGTGTGAAAATTTTTCGAATCTTTATGGAGCAAGCAGGAGCTAGTCAACTTAGAGATCAAAGCCAAAACAACCAGAAACAAATGAAGGCAGACAACTGATCTTTATTGATAGCAGCACTTCAAAATTACAAGGCGAGGCATGCTTGACGAGACATGATTTCGTCAGCACAAACACAAAGGAAAGATACAAGTTGAAGATAACTTGAGACCGCTCCAGACCGCGCGACCTCCCTGCGACTTCAACACACTGCCAGACCGCAGCGCCTTGCCGATCACAGCACACCACCAAAACCGCTGCACAGACCGCTCCCTTCTTCCGATTTCCTGATTCTCCCGAACTCCAGCACCACAACTCCAAGCCGCAGACCGCCCGAACACTTTCAGAGGAAGAGGTGATCGCTGCCGCCCACACTATCCGCAGAAGCTGCACAAGAGGAATTCAATCAGCAGACCGCACGGTCAGAATAACCAGACCGCAGGAAACAAGCGAACTCAGCTTACACTTGGTATGTTCTATTTGCTGCTACAGTGGCCTCCTATTTATAGGCGTGAGACCTGATCCAGTCACCACCCCATGAGATAGAGTCACCACCCATCAGATCGCGCGACCTTACCGGTCAACCCGTGCGATCACTGCAACCCTCCTGCTTCATTTTGGTGAGCGCCGACTTCACTCCAGACCGCGGGAGATCGCTACTCCCTTGGTCTGAACACGACTCCACACGGAGATCGCCAGACCGCCTAGAAGTCACCCACCACCTGTGTTCGCCTGAGACCGCAAACACAGCCAGCTCGCCCTCCTGGTCTCCTCCTGAGACCGCGAACTGAGACCGCGCGACTAAGAGTGACTTAGTCCGCGAACTCCTTCAGAACCCTCTGGAAAGCCACCAGACCGGATTTAAGAGCCAACCCGTGCGGTCACGCCAGACCGGCACGTCCTTGAAGAGAACAACTTGTCACGCGGTCAGAGAGAGACCGCGCGACCCTGAGGATGATCAGCCGTCATGCGGTCACAGCCAGACCGCACGACCTCCTCCTCCAGCAGCCCTTGGACCAGACCAGCGGTCAACCCTGGAAGCCGCAGCTGACCAATAGAACGGATCGCCATTGTCAGACCGCCAGACCGTGCGGTCACGCCAGACCGCCCGGTCTCTTCCCAGACCGCCCAGGTCCAAAAGCCTCCAAACTTCCACTTCAACAATTTCAACACTCCCCCTTGAAGTGGGAAGTGGAAACTAGCCCAAGTAGCTCCCTTAGCCGTGTGAACGGCCCCTTTGCCAGCGCCTTTGTGAAGATGTCTGCGACATTGTCCGCACTCCGCACATGCTCGACCGAAAGAGATCCCTCCAGCACCTTCTCCCGTATGAAGTGATGCTCGATCTCAATATGCTTCGTCCTCGCGTGACAAACTGGATTGGTCACCAGTTTGAGAGCACTCTCGTTGTCACCGCGTAGCAGAGTCGGCTCTCGAACCTCTTTGTGGACGTCTCCCACCAATCTCCTAAGCCAGATGGCTTCCTGAGCTGCCAAGGCCGAAGCCTTGTATTCCGCTTCTGTGGTGGATACCGATACGGAATCCTGCTTCTTGCTGCACCATGATATAGCCGTAGAGCCCGCCATGAAGACGAATCCAGATGTCGACTTCCGATCATCCGAATCTCCCCCGTAATCAGCATCCATGTATCCATGCACCTCGAAGCCCGCATCCCTCCTGTATAGGAGACCCATGTCCGAGGTCGCCTTGACATACTTCAGAATGTTCTTGGCCGCTAGCAGATGAGGTACTCGTGGTTCCGCCATAAACCGACTTACCCTGCCTACTGCATATGCAATATCCGGCCTTGTGATCGTCAGATAAATCAAGCTCCCAACCAGAGCTCGGAACACCAACGGATCTTGCATGATCCTTCCCTCATCCTTCCGAAGCTTCATAGCCTTCTCCAGAGGTGTGGAAGTGCACTTCCCTTCCTTCATGCCGAATCGTTCCACGATCCGCTCCGCATATCCGGCTTGGGTCACCAGCACTCCACCTTCCTTCCTCTGCACCTCAAGTCCAAGAAAATGGTGAAGCTCACCAAGATCCTTCATCTCGAACCTGATAGATAGTTCAGCCCGAAGCTGTGCTACCTCCTCCTTCGAGTTCCCCGTCACGATCATATCGTCAACGTATAGCAGCACGATGACCTGAAGCTCCCCGCTCTTCTTGACGAACAAGCTCGAGTCTGAGTCTGAAGCAACAAATCCACAGAATAGGAGATATTCTGCGATCTTCCCGTACCACGCCCTCGGCGCTTGCTTCAACCCATACAGGGCCTTCTTCAGCTTGCAGACATGCTCCGGAAGATCTTCAGACACAAAGCCTGGTGGCTGAACCATAAAGATGTCCTTGTCAATCTCGCCGTACAAGAAAGCGTTCTTGACGTCAAGCTGCCAAATCTCCCATCCACTGAACGCCGCCAAGGCAATGATGAACCGAACTGAAGTCATTTTTGCCACCGGACTGAATGTCTCATCATAGTCTTCACCGTATTGCTGCGAGAACCCCCGAGCTACAAGACGAGCTTTGTACCGCTCGATACTGCCGTCAGCTTTCTTCTTAAGCTTGTAGACCCACTTGCATGTCACAGGAGTGATGCCCTTGGGCTTGGGCACAAGAGACCAGGTCTCGTTCTTCTCAAGAGCTGCCATCTCTTCTTGCATCGCAACGTCCCACTCCTTCACGCCTTGGGCCTTCTCAAAGCTCGACGGCTCCCTCTCATCCAAGGGACCAGCGAAGAAACATGAGACGAAGCTCACTGCGTTTCCTCCTGTATAGCGATCAGGGGCGATGATCGCTCGCTTCGACCTCCTCAGCTCCTTCCCTTGAACTGCAATGTCATCCGCTGCTTCTTCCCTAGCTCCCCTTCCAGACGTGCTAGGAGCAACGCTCCCCCTGCTTCCTGAACCAGAAGCCCCCGTCTCGGAACTAGAAGGAGATGGACCACCTGGTGACACAGGTAGCTCCACCTGAAGATTCTCCACAGCTTTCTCTGGCATCTCCACCCTGCTCTCTGGTAACTCCACATCAGAAGACCCCTTGTAAGATGTCACCTCATCGAACACGACGTCGCGAGATACAACAAATCTCCGCGTCTCCGGGTCCATGCACTTCCACCCTTTCTTCCGCTCATCGTATCCCACGAAGACTAGCTTCCTTGCTTTCGCATCTAGCTTCGTCCGAAGAGCATCTGGAACATGCACGTAGCAGGTGGAGCCAAACACCCTAAGGTGTGCCACGCTTGGCTTCTCCTTGAACATCAACTCATGCGGAGTTAACATGTTGATGGGGCTCAGAGGCATCCTGTTGATGACGTAGGCAGCACAAGACATTCCCTCCGCCCAGAAGGACTTTGGGATACTCTTGGCATGCAGCCAACACTTGCAGGTCTCCGTCAGATGACGGATCTTCCGTTCTGCAACTCCGTTCTGTTGTGGAGTATGAGCACAAGTGAGCTCTCTCCGGATGCCCGCCTTCCTGCAAAAAGTAGAGAACTCACTGGAGGTGAACTCCCCTCCGTTGTCAGTCCTCAGCTTCTTCACCCGCAGTCCCAGCCGACCTTCCACGAGCTCCTTGAACTCCACAAACTTGGCAAACGCCTCCGCCTTCTCCTTCAGGAAATAAACCCAGACATATCTGGTGTAATCATCGATCAACACCAGCATATACATGCTGCCTCCGAGGCTTGGGGTAGCAGTTGGTCCCATCAAGTCACCGTGGATGCACTCCAACGGCACACTACTCCTTGTTTGCGACTTGTCAAATGGTAGTCGATGAGACTTGCCGAACTGACATCCCTCACAAACATGACCTTCACCGTAGGAAGATAGACTTGGCAGGCCCTTGACCAGGCCTCTCACCGCCATTGCTTTCAGCTTATCCATTCCTACATGCCCCAACCTCTCATGCCATATAACGGCACCATCATTCGTCTTCATCTTGTCGACGTAGGAACTTGTCGATAAAACGAACAAGTCCTTTGCCCGTCTCCCGATATGAACGACCTCGGCCTTCACGGCCTCTACATTACGTAGAAATTTCACTTCTGTTGGGCCGAACAGAACGTGATACCCAGCGTCAACAGCGTTGGTCACGGAGAAGAGGTTTTTCTTCATTCCGGGCACATGATAGACACTCTTCAAAGTAAGTGGCCCTCTATTACTGCCCAAAGAAACAACCCCCACCTTCTCTACTGGATGCACGGTATTATCGGCAGTAATGATTGCATTGTTACCTGTGTAGGGCTGTGCAGAAGAAAGCTTGGTCCCGTCTCCGGTGAGATGATGACCACACCCCGAGTCCACGATCCAATCCTCCAGATAGTTGATAGGAGCAGAAGCTCCAACAGAAGCCGAAAAGGCTCCTCCCCAACCTCCTTGAATGTGCCTGGCCTCAGCTTCCTCCTTCTCCGCAGCATGCCCAGCTTGGGTGACCACCTTGCAATCCTTCCTGATGTGGCCAAACTTGCCACACTTGTAGCACTTCGGACCTTCACCCTTCTTCTTCCCGTCAGCTTTGGGAGCATACCCCCTTTCCTGCTGCCCAGAAGTTGAAGGCCCATAGCCACTTCCAGCGGTCTTCTTCTTCTTGTCCCACTTCTTCTTCTTCCCTGAGAAGAGAACTTCGCCATCTCCCCCAGCCACCGACACCCCCGCCATCTGCCTTGCCAAACTTTCTTGCGATGCAAGCAAGTTCTCCAGCTCCAACAGAGACGGCTGATTTGCCCATCCCTGCACCGACGTCACAAAGGCAACATATTCCTTCCGCAGGCCGCGGATGATGTGCCTCTTCAGCTTCGCCTCAGAGATAGGCTCATCAGGGTCCAATGCTGAGATTTCAGCACACAAGTTCTTCAACTTCAGAAAGAAGGTGGAGATAGAAAGATCACCCTGAGCCGACCTTGCCAGCTCATTCTCCAAGAACTGCAGCCTCGCCACATTCTTCTTGTTAAACAGCCCATCCAGGGCTCTTCAGATCTCCGCAGCTGAACCACACCCCAAGATGTGATCAAATAGGTCAGGTGAGATTGCCCTCTTCAAAGTGAACTCTGCCTTCGCATTCGTCCTCCTCCAAGTTCTCACCTCAGCCCCATTATCCCCTTCCGGGACAACTTCCTGCGTCTGATCTCCTCCAACAACTTCCCAGAGGTCCTCACCTACAAGATAGTTTTGCATACACGACTTCCACTTCTTGAAGTTGGTCGATGTAAGCACCTCAATCCCAAGACCTCTTGCAAATCCACCTTCCATTGTTCTTCCACTGGTTCCTTTCTTCACAAAGGCGATGGCTACTATAAGTTACTCACTGCTCAACCACTCCAACCTACCTCTGATACCATATGAAAAATTTTCGAATCTTTATGGAGCAAGCAGGAGCTAGTCAACTTAGAGATCAAAGCCAAAACAACCAGAAACAAATGAAGGCAGACAACTGATCTTTATTGATAACAGCACTTCAAAATTACAAGGCGAGGCATGCTTGACGAGACATGATTTCGTCAGCACAAACACAAAGGAAAGATACAAGTTGAAGATAACTTGAGACCGCTCCAGACCGCGCGACCTCCCTGCGACTTCAACACACTGCCAGACCGCAGCGCCTTGCCGATCACAGCACACCACCAAAACCGCTGCACAGACCGCTCCCTTCTTCCGATTTCCTGATTCTCCCGAACTCCAGCACCACAACTCCAAGCCGCAGACCGCCCGAACACTTTCAGAGGAAGAGGTGATCGCTGCCGCCCACACTATCCGCAGAAGCTGCACAAGAGGAATTCAATCAGCAGACCGCACGGTCAGAATAACCAGACCGCAGGAAACAAGCGAACTCAGCTTACACTTGGTGTGTTCTATTTGCTGCTACAGTGGCCTCCTATTTATAGGTGTGAGACCTGATCCAGTCACCACCCCATGAGATAGAGTCACCACCCATCAGATCGCGCGACCTTACCGGTCAACCCGCGCGATCACTGCAACCCTCCTGCTTCATTTTGGTGAGCGCCGACTTCACTCCAGACCGCGGGAGATCGCCGTGAACACGACTCCACACGGAGATCGCCAGACCGCCTAGAAGTCACCCACCACCTGTGTTCGCCTGAGACCGCAAACACAGCCAGCTCGCCCTCCTGGTCTCCTCCTGAGACCGCGAACTGAGACCGCGCGACTAAGAATGACTTAGTCCGCGAACTCCTTCAGAACCCTCTGGAAAGCCACCAGACCGGATTCAAGAGCCAACCCGTGCGGTCACGCCAGACCGGCACGTCCTTGAAGAGAACAACTTGTCACGCGGTCAGAGACAGACCGCGCGACCCTGAGGATGATCAGCCGTCATGCGGTCACAGCCAGACCGCACGACCTCCTCCTCCAGCAGCCCTTGGACCAGACCAGCGGTCAACCCTGGAAGCCGCAGCTGACCAATAGAACGGATCGCCATTGTCAGACCGCCAGACCGTGCGGTCACGCCAGACCGCCCGGTCTCTTCCCAGACCGCCCAGGTCCAAAAGCCTCCAAACTTCCACTTCAACAATTTCAACAACTAGTCGATAGACAGGTATTCCTTAGTGCTCTCCAGGGTGCCCAGGCTCAGCATTGACTTGGGAGGGGAAACTCTCTTTGATCTTCTGTAGGCCTGCACGCGGTGCGGTTCGGTGCGGTTTCAGCCCAAACCGAAACCGCACCGCATGGGTGCGGTTTTTGGTCGACCAAAACCGCACCGCACCTAAACCGTGCGGTGCGATTTCAATTAGGTGCGGTTTGCGGTCGATTTTTGCGGTGCGGTTTCGGTTTTCACTGCAAATAAAATTTATTTACAACTCACAACATATTGAATAAATATTTTTACTTACCTACTGACATAGGAAAAACATGTCTAGACAGGACCTTGGTGAGTATTAGCAAGATCAAATAGATCTCAGTTATTAACTTATTATGTAATATCATATCATTACATCATCTTATATTCTTTTTCCATTATAGTATCTCAGAATTGACTGATTGTAGTTGTCTTAAGTGGACGGTGGACATGGATGCAGGTATTTGTACAAGAAATAAACTTGTAATGAGAGAATATCACATATAATAAGCAATATATAAATCCACTACGCCCTTTGCAAGAGGGGTGTGTATGAATCATGATTGCCAATTCCTGCTAATATATTTACCATAATTTAATTTCCCTCGTCACTGATTTCGAACTCTTCATCATCCACATTATCTTGCATTTGTTTGGCCAAATCTATATAAACAATTACAATTAATGTTAAAAAAATCAATTTACATAAGTACAACTTTAATAGTGAAGTGAATAACAATATCTTTATCAAGCTATTCATATTTGTCAACATCAGCAATCATTTCGTCTATCTCACTAAGGTTTGACTTGCAATGCAACCAATCACGACCACAAATAAGAGCTTCAACTGTCTTCGGTGCTAATGAACTCCTGAACGGATCAAGTATACGTCCTCCGGTACTGAAAGCTGATTCTGAGGCTACAGTCGAAATTGGGATAGCTAAAACATCTCTTGCCACTTGTGATAATATTGGAAATCTGGACGAGTTCAATCTCCACCAACTCAAAATATCAAAATATGTTTGCAACTTAAGTGGATCTTCCTTCAAATATAGGCTAACCTCAGATGTACAAATAGTTGCTTCATCTTCCTCAGAATCTTCCATAAACATTTTCTTTTGATAAGCCACAAAGCTAAATTCCACATCAAGTTGATTATTACTAGCCCCGGAGCATGAAGCTTGGCTACAAGGATTTTGAGATGATCTTGCATTGATTGACTTATCATAATGACTGTATAAACGATAGAGGGTGCTTTCAGTCAACTCAATCATTGTCCTTGCTCTCGCTATATCATATATCACTTTAAAACACTTTGTAAGTCGTTTTAACTTGCGTTGTGGGTCCAATACAAAAGCAACGTATAATAGAACATTACTTTTGTCCAAACTCCTCCAATATTTATCAAATTTTGTCTTCATACGATTTGCTACATTGTTCATTGCAGTATCATGACTATCACACATAGAGTTAATTGCATGTTCCATCATTGAAATATTTTGGAAAAAAAGATGCGAAGTTGGATATTTGGTGCCGGAAATCTCCAAAGTAACTGTATAAAATAACTTTAAGAGCTTTAGAAATAAACTTGCATTATTCCAATCTTCAGCATTAAGTGTATCACCATTAGGAAAGTAGCTTCTATAAGAACTTTCATCCTCTAATTCATTGAAAGCCATTTCAAACTTTATTGTTGTTTCTAGCATCAAGTAAGTAGAATTCCACCGTGTCTCAACATCTAAGCACAAAAGTGATTTGCTTGATATCTCGGCATTTGCTACACATTTTTTAAACTTCTTCAGTCTTTGAGAAGATCCTTTGATATACTTGATGGCTAATCGAATCTTTTCGATGGAGTTATTATATTCGGATAATCCCTCCTTCACAATTAAATTTAGTATGTGTGCTGAGCATCTCACATGTAAGAACTCATTCTCTAGAATAGTGGATTTCCATTCCTTCGTTTTCCTTGTCAAATATCTAGCAACCACATCATTGACTGATGCATTATCCATAGTAACGGTGAAAATTTTCTTAATCCCCCATTCAGTAACACAATTTAATATTTCAGTACCGAGACCTTCTCCAGTATGATCAATTATTCTAATAAAATTAAGAATCCTTTTTTGCAATCTCCACTCTTTATCTATCCAATGCCCAGTAAGACACATGTAGCCATATTTTTGAATAGATGTCCACGTATCTGTTGTTAAACATATTCTTTCTGATCGCAATTGTTTTTTTAATATTTTTCTCTCGGAGGTAAAAAGATTAATGCAATATCTGGCAATAGTTGTCCGAGATGGCACTTTGAATCTTGGCAGCGTATACCTTTGAGCAATGCTTACACTTTACTTTATCTCTGCCTTCATTATCTTTAAATTTTGTGAACCAATCTCACACAACAGATTTAACCTTATTACTATCTGAGTCATCAATTTTACTTTTTTTTCAATGTGCTTTGTACTAGCATGATCATTGACAAGAGGTTCTTCTCATTTACCCTCTATTTTCACTTCTCCCTCCAATACAATAGGTTCTTTTCCTTTGTTTTTTTTTTATGCCATGAACTACTATATACGAAGAATCTATATTACCAAAAAAACATACCAAACAATGAATTATAATGTACAAAAAAAAAAGATAATATCATTATACCTGTCACTATGTCTACGGCGAACCGCAAATGTAACCGGACTCACCACTAATCGCCCTGCAACATTTCAACAATAAACAAACTGAATTTATTTACCCGTTAAATAGAAGAAGAAAAACATTTTTACAAGCCCTGTAACCAGCAACTTGAGAAACTTGAGAAACTGAGAAACTAACCTGCTTGTTAACACGAGCTCCGAAAATGAGAAACAACAATGGATGCCACCTATTTAAAGATCCAGAACACAGTCGCCCTCGCCCCTCGCCCGTTGCCGCGCCGCACCGCACAGTGGCCCTCGGCCCTCGCCCTCGCTCGTTGCCGTGCCGCACCGCACAATGGCAGCAAGGAAGGGGTAGGGGGTCGACGTTCGCCCGTTGTCGCGCCGCACAGTGGCCCTCGCCCTCGCCCCTCGCTTAGGGCTTTTAATCGGGAAGAGGAATAGGCGTCGCGATTCGCGAATAGCAGCAGCCGAGCAGCGCCAGTGAACCAAGAAGGCAAGACCGCAAGAATACTGATTTCTGAATACCTAAGCGGCTAAGCCTGTAAGCCAACGCCAATGAACCAAGATTCCAAGAACCGTGAACCGTGAACTTGAACCATGCATGCAGCCTGCCTGAACCGTGAAACACATTGATTTGAGGCAACAATAACTAATTCCCAATTAAACTTAAAAATTAAAAGATTATATATGTAATAATTTATTTATGTGATATAATATTTTTAGGATTATATATATTATATATTATTGTCGGTGCGGTGCAGTTTGCTCGGTTTTACCGAGTTACAAACCGCATCGCACCGATTATGGGTCGGTTTTCGCATGTACAAAACCGAACCGCACCGCAACCGCACGGTGCGGTTTAGAATGCGGTGCGGTGCGGTTCGTCGGTTTGGTGCGGTTTTCGGTTTTCCTGCACAAAAAGTCTATAAATAGACACACATGGGCACCTTGGGAGGGTGGGTTGTTCCACTCCCTCGCGTGTTACTTTTGAGCTAGCACTCCTACCCCCTATCCGACTAGTCGATAGACAGGTATTCCTTAGTGCTCTCCAGGGTGCCCAGGCTCAGCATTGACTTGGGAGGGGAAACTCTCTTTGATCTTCTGTGTGTGTGGTGCGACCTCCTCGCTGCAGCTCAAGGGGTCTGTTTCAAGTTTCAAGTCTTCTTCGGTGCAAAGTTCTTCGACTCTCAGCGATCGGTCACGCGTTCTAACACAGGTGAAGTAAGGGTCAACCACATGCCCGTTGCGAACATTGAATCCAGTTTTCTGGTTTCAACAATATGTTTAGTCATTGGAGTAAAAGAATGAGACTATAT
This sequence comes from Dactylorhiza incarnata, assembly GCA_033032865.1. Lineage (NCBI taxonomy): Eukaryota > Viridiplantae > Streptophyta > Magnoliopsida > Asparagales > Orchidaceae > Dactylorhiza > Dactylorhiza incarnata. The sequence continues at coordinate 3,539,829 of JAWHQI010000044.1, read as the reverse complement.
TTGACAATTTTGAATGTTGCACAAAAGACAACTTCTTGTATATAGTAGTTAGATATATATATATATATATATATATATGTATACCGCACGGGTTTCGCCTGTGCTCGCTGACTCTTAGCTGATTTCGCACGTGTTCGAGTGGACTGCGCTCACATATGAGCGGGATGCGCCAACATAGAAATTCTCAAGAATGTCTTCACATGCGGCTATCATTTGGCGGGAGACAACTTTCAGTGTGCAGCAAAATTCGGCGGGCGATATAATTTGGCGGGGGAAGATGCACGCATTTTATATTCAAATCGTCGTGCGAAGATGCTCATATTTTATATTCAAATTGGGCGGGCTTTGCCCATATCCAGGCGGGCTCCGCCCGCATGAAACCCGTGCTCGCCGTGCGAAGATACTGACATTTTATATTCAAATTTATATTTTAATTCATATTCATATTTATATTATATATTTTTTAAAATTACAGTTAAAATGTTAAATATAATAAATATTATATCTATATATTTTACTTTATATTAGATGTGCTACCTCTCTCCCTCTTTATTTCTTCCTTTTTTTAATATTAATTAGATGCGGGTCACACTCACTCTCTTTCCTCTCTCTCTCTCCAATGCTACCGCCGCCCTCCCCGCGCTCTCTTTCTCTCTAATGTTGCCGCCCCTCTCTTCTTCTATATTTCTTTATTTTAAATACTAATTAGATGCGAGTCCCACTTATTCTCTTTCATCTCTCTCAAGGCAGACTGGACTGGCTGGATGAAATGAATGATTTGATCTGATGGTGTAAAACTGTAAATATCTTGTATGATCTCAAATACTTTTTTTTTATATAATAATTATACACACACACGAGTCGAATGACACGGGTCTTCGGCCCTATGTTAGTATAACATCGGGCTTCGCTCGCACAGGCAACGGGCTATTCGCAGACCAACGTGATTTGCGAATAGCAGCCAACGCAAAACTGTTTGGCTATTCGCACTAACGTGGTCTGTGAATAGAGGCCGACACAAAACTATTTAATTATTCACAAACCACCCTGGAGGTAAAGTAAGAAATATCAATATTTAAGGAAAGGGGGTTTACTTTTTAATATAGTATATATATATATCTTTAACTACTATATACAAGAAGTTGCCTTTGGTGCAACATTCAAAATTGTCAAATATAGCTTCATCCTTTTATTCCAATGACTTAACAACATATATTATCAAAAAAATGAAAATTTATAAAATATAATGCCTATTTGTGTAATTACACTATATCCATATAATAAAAATAATGATGAAAATTCATAAAATTCAAAAGTTTTTATAGACCTCCTACACCTACTATGATAGGTTATCATTAGACCTACTTTAAAATGATTTTTTGTTAAAATATAATTGTTTTTGAAAAAAAAAATGATTATAAAATATTAATTAAAATTTTTGTGCGGTCATTTTGAGTACTCATATGTATATGTTCCGGCGGGAGCGGGCGAAGCCCGTCGGAGGGCGGCGAAGCCCGTCGTTGCCGATCGGGTACTGTCGCGCTTGGCAATAGGGGCGGAGCCCCGTGCCTGTCACTCGTATATATATATACTAATATATAAAGAAATCCCTTTATCGGTGTAATGCCCAGCCAATTAATATCGACCGTTCGATAAGGAGAGAGAAAAAGAAAGAGAGAGAGAGGAGAGAGAGAGAGAGTGGGGCCCACATTAAGAGAGGGATGAGAAAGTGGGCGGCATCTTTGAATTGGAGAGAGAAAGAGAGAGAAATAAATAAGGAGAGAGGATGAGAGAGGGAGGGAGGGGAGAGAGAGAGTGGGGCCCACAATTAAGAGAGAGAGAGGGATGAGAAAGAGGTGACGGAATTGGAAAGAGAAATAGAGAGAGAGAGAAATGTAAAAAAATACAAAATATTTTATAAAATCTATATATTTTAAAAATAAAATACATAATATTTTATTTTTTAAAATTTATAAAAATAAATGAAAAATGAAAAAATAAAATAAATATAACTAGGTGCGTGCCGGGGGCGGACATGGTACTGTCACGCGAGACACGAGGGGCTCCCCGTGCACTGTCACTCGTATATATATATATATGTATATATATATATCCTTAACTACTATATACAAGAAGTTGTCTTTGGTGCAACATTTAAAATTTCCAATTGTATCATCATTCTTTTACTCCAACGACTTAATATATATTATGAAAAAAATGAAAATTCATAAAATATAATGATTATTTGTGTAATTACACTAAATCCCTATAATAAAAATAGTGATGGAAATTCATAAAATCCAAAATTTTTTTAGTAGACCTCCTACACCTACTATGGTAGGTAATCAATAAACCTCCTAGACCTACTTTAAAATTATTTTTTGTTAAAATATAAATATTTTTGAAAAAAAAATTAAAAAAATTAATTAAAAATTTTGTGCGGTCATTTTGAGTACTCATATGTAAATGTTATGGGCGAAGGGCGGGCGAAGGGCGGGCGAAGGGCGGGCGAAGGGCGGGCGAAGCCCGCTCGCGCGAAGCCCTCTGGGGCGGGCGAAGCCTGCCGTCACCGGCCGGGTACTGTCACGTTTGGCAGTAGGGGCGGAACCCCGTGCCTGTCACTCGTACTATTCTATATAAAAAAAAAGATCTTTTGATGCAACATTCATAATGTCAGTCCTTTTTACTTTAAAAAATTATAACTTTTAAAAAAATTCAAAAAAACATGATCATTTTTGTAATTACCAAGATCTCGCCTAATATGTTGTTTAAATTCAAACCAGAAGTAAAGAAATTGATGTATCATAATAAGCACAACTATCGAAAAAACTGAGCTTCATGACAAGTCTCTTCATCACAAGCACACCTATCGAAAAAACTGAGCTTAATGACATGTCCCTTCACTCTTTTTATGTATAAAGTTATAAAATAAAGTTATTATTGTTATAAAATAAATATTGGAATTATGCAAAGTTGTTATAAAATAAAGTTGTTGCGGGCGAAGCCCGCCGTCATCAGTCGGGTACTGTCGCGCTTGGCAGTAGGGGCGGGCGAAGCCCGTCGACGTCGTCGCCTGTCAGGTACTGTCACACTTGGCAGTAGGGGCGGAGCCCCGTGCTTGTCACTCGCCTTTGGTGCAACATTCAAAATTGTCAAATATAATCTCATTCTTTTACTCCAATGACTTAACATATATTATGAAAAAAAATGAAACTTCATAAAATATAATGCTTATTTGTGTAATTACACTATATCCCTATAATAAAAATAATGATGGAAATTCATAAAATCAAAAGCTTTTTAGTAAACCTCCTACACCTACTACTACTATGGTAGGTAATCATTAGACCTCTTAGACCTACTTTAAAATTATTTTTTGTTAAAATATAAATGTTTTTGAAAAAAAACAATTATAAAATATTAATTAAAATTTGTGCGGTCATTTTGAGTACTCATATGTATATGTTATGGGCGCAACCGGCTTGATGTGGGCGCAGCCCGGAGCATCATGGGCGTAGCCCACCGGGGGCGGGCGAAGCCCGCCGTCACGGGCCGGGTACTATTGTGCTTGGCCGGGGCGGGCTGGCTAAGCCCGCCGTCGTTGGCCGGGTACTGTCGCGCTTGGCAGTAGGGGCGGAGCCCCGTGCCTGTCATATATATATGCGAGACCTCATATGCGGGCAATCTTAGGTGCGAGCGTACGGGCAGGGGGTTTTGGGTGTCAAGATGATTTCAAATCTAAAAAATGATCATCATAAAAGTTGTAGTTCTCGTCGAGACGAACAACTTTCATGTTAACCACTTTTTGATTTGGAGCTGTTTTGGCCCTCAAATCAGAGCCCGAAAATCAAATTTTCGTTGTTCAACTGTAGCGGACTCACCGCCCCAGATTTCGAACCCCAAATCGAGGGTCAAAACAGCTCCAAAGCAAAAGTGATCAACATGAAAGTTGTTCGTCTCGACAATATCTACAATTTTCATGTTGATCACTTTTCGATTTGAAGCTGTTTTGACCCTTGCCTGTACGCCCGCACGCCCGCACAGGATCAATCCAATATATATCTTTAACTACTATATACAAGAAGTTGTCTTTTGTACAACCCTGTATTGGCCGAGGGTCCCCGAGACTCAGCATGTCATTAGGCCCAATATTTTTTAGGAAGCACTCCCCCAGGCAAGAGGGACGAGAGAGATTTTGGGTGGGCTCAAGTCCGAGGAGCGCGGGTCATGCTTTCCAAGGGTGAGATCAAATGGGGGGGGGGGAGTGTGGAGGTGGCATGCCCCCACTCGCCCAGCTCCAAAAGGGGGCGAGTGGGGAGGCGGTCTGCCCCCACTCGCCCAACTCCAAAGGGGGTGAGGGGGAGGCGGCCTGCCCCCCACTCGCCTAGCTCCAAAAGGGGGTGAGTGGGGAGGCGGCCTGCCCCCACTCGTTCAACCCCAAAGGGGGGAGTGGGGAGGCAGCCTGCCCCCACTGGCCCATCTCCAAAGGGGACGAGTGGGGAGGCGGCCTGCCCCCACTCTCCCAGCTCCAAAGGGGGCGAGTGGGGAGGCGGCCTGCCCCCACTCGCCCTGGTCCAAAGGGGGCGAGTGGGGAGGCGACATGCCCCCACTCGCCCGGCTCCAAACGGGAGCGAGTGGGGAGGCGGCCTGCCCCCACTCGCCCAGCTCCAAAGGGGGGGAGTGGGGAGGCGGCCTGCCCCCACTCGCCCAGCTCCCAAAGGGGGGCGAGTGGGGAGGCAGTCTGCCCCCACTCGCCCAGCTCCAAAAGGGGGCGAATGGGGAGGCGACCAGGCCCCCACTCACCCAGCCCCTATTTCCAGTTAGGGGGAGTGGGGAGGTAGCCAGCCCCTGCTCGCTCAAACCCCTTCTTCCAGTGAGAGGCCGAGTGTTTCCCTCATGAACCACTCGCACTATGGGCTACAGGGACAAATTTACCAGGATGCCCTGATGGTCTGCGTATAACATCTCAGAACAGCGGGATTTGGCTGTTAGCATGCCAAATCTGGGGGTATTTTTGTAATCTCTTAGGCCAGAATCTGGTTATTGACAGACCAAGCTCGGAAATCTATAAATAGGACCGAGGGGGCACCATAGAGGAGGATTTCTCTTTTGGCCACTCTCTCCCTAGGTTTCTTTGGTTGGAGAAGAGTGCCTCCAAAGGTGCCCAAACTCAGCATTGGCTTGGGAGGGGAAACGTTCTATGACCTTTCGGGTGTGTGGTGGGACCTCCTCGCTGAGCCCTTGGTCATGTTCCTAGTTCCCTAAGCTTTTATTTTAGCGCTCTCCCTTGAGAGAAGTAAGTGTGAGGTCACCCCTTTTTTGGGATCCCGAACTCCACAAGAGACCGGTTCTCAGTCTCAACATTATGGTGCGGTGAGCGTAGAGAGTGACCAGCACAGAAAACCTCAAGCTGAGCTCCATGGCTGGAGGTGGAGGAGATGGATTCGACTCAGGCCACTCACAGCCGCCGGTGGCAGTGGTGTTGATGGAGATGTTCGAAAACTTCGAGCGGGAGGTCCTGCAGACCTTACAGCTAGCCTTCGCGAGAGGGGCGAGTGCGAGACACAGGCAATGTCGGTGGTCCCGCCCTCACAGATAGGCGAGAATGCTCCCGGCCAGTAGCCCGAAAAGGATGCGCCGGCGGGAGCAAGTGGGCGAGACCTCCCCAGGCAGCAGCTGTTCGGTAGCCCGGCGAGTGCAGAGAGGTCTGCGAGCTGACTCCGTGAGAGCAAACCACTCGCCGAGCAGGGGAGGGGAGTCCCTTTTGTGAATTGATCCTCTCGGCCCGGGTTCCAGAGGGGTTCAGAGGGCCAGAGATGTCTTTCTATATCGACAAGGATGACTGCAGTGTTTCGAGGACATGGTATCGATCCTTCTAATGTCGGATGCCTTCCAGTGCCGACTATTTGCTACCACTCTAAAGGAGAAGCCAAGGGACTGGTTCCACCAGCTCCCTGTGGGTTCTATCTATGCCTTCGAGGTTGAGGTTTCATGTTGCACTTCTCGACGTCGAAGAAGAGGAAGAAGGATGCTGAGGCACTCTTCAAGATTAAGCAAAAGCCAAGGGAGTCGCTGACTCGCTACGTGGACAGGTTCCAGGAAGAGGTCCTACTCATCCAGGAGGTGCCCAAGTTCACCCTCCAGCTCGCCTTCATAGTGGGGCCGCGGGAGGGGTTCTTCAAGATGAGCTTAAAGCGGAAGACCCCCTATCCTTCGAAGAATTGATGGAAAGGGAGGCGGAAGAAATTGAGGGAGAGGAGGCCAACCCAGAGCTCGCACGAAGGTTGGCCAAGCTGAGTGAGCCGGAGGCAAGACAGCAGGGAGGGAGCAGGGAAGATCCCAAAAGAAATTTTGCCCAAGGAGAGGGCAACTTCCAAGGGGAGAGACCCGACCACCCAAGGTGGAGGCAGGGACCGAGGGCACTCCCTCCCTCGCCTCAGCAAACCATGACGATCGACCAAAGAAAAAGAAGGAATCACGCGGGAGGAAGAGAGGGTATCCGAGTGGAGTTACCCTACTGTGACTTCCATCAGGAGGAAGGTCACGCAACGACCACCAGCCCAGAGTTTCTGGAGATAAGGGCAAGAGGTCAGCAACGGCAATGACCGAGGCGGGGTCGAAGAAGTTTAACCCGAAGCACCCGAGGACGAATGTGAGAACAAGGGGGATGGGTATCTGGGGAGGAGTCTGGTGATCCATAGAAGAAGAATCAAGCGACGGGAGTAGAACGATATCCAAAAGTGAGCATTCTGAATGAACCTTGTATTGATGAGTTCTTAGTTATAATTAACTTTATCCCCGGTTGGTTACGCCAGGACACATTGTACTAAGCTGCCCTCCAACCAAGTAGGAATTAGGAATTAGTAATTTTTTGCCCCGGGATGGTTCCGCTGCCCGGGCTCTCACTAGCCGGCAGGGCAGGTTGACCTCTCAGGGAGGCCAAGTAATTTTTTTGCCTCGGGATGGTTCCACTGTCCGGGCTCTCACTAGCCGACAGGGTGGGTTGATCTCAGGTAGGCTAAGTGATTTTTCCCCCGGGATGGTTCCGCTGACCGGGCCCTCACTAGCCGACAGGGCAGGTTGACCTCTCAGGGAGGCTAAGTAATTGCCCCCCCGGATGGTTCCGCTGACCGGGCTCTCACTAGCCGGCAGGGTAGGTTGACCTCTCATGGAGGCTAAGTGATTTTCTCTCGGGATGGTTCCGCTGACCGGGCTTTCACTAGTCGGCAGAGCAGGTTGACCTCTCAGGGAGGCTAAGTAATTTTTTGCCCCAGGATAGTTCCGCTTTCCGGGCTCTCACTAGCCGGCAAGGCAAGTTGACCTCTCAGGGAGGATAAGTGATTTTCCCCCCATGATGGTTCCGCTGACCGGGCTCTCACTAGCCGGCAGGGCAGATTGACCTCTCAGGGAGGCTAAGTAATTTTTCCCCTGAGATGGTTCTGCTGACCGGGCTCTCACTAGCTGGTAGGGCAGGTTGACCTATCAGGGAGGCTAAGAAATTTTTCCCACGGGATGGTTCCGTTGACCGTGCTCTCACTAGCCAGCAGGGCAGGTTGACCTCTCAGGGAGGCTAAGTAATTTTTGGCCACGGGATGGTTCTGCTGTCCGGGCTCTCACTAGCCGGCAGGGCAGGTTGACCTCTCAGGGATGCTAAGTAATTTTCCCCCCAGGGTGGTTCCGCTGACCGGGCTCTCACTAGCCCGCAGGGCAGGTTGACCTCTCAGGGAGGCTAAGTAATTTTTCCACCGGGATGGTTCCGCTGACCGGGCTCTCACTAGCCGACAGAGCAGGTTGACCTCTCAGGGATGCTAAGTAATTTTTCCCCCGGGATGGTTCCGTTGACCGGGCTCTCACTAGCAGGCAGGGCAGGTTGACCTCTTAGGGAGGCTAAGTAATTTTTTGCCCCGGGATGGTTCCGTTGTCCGGGCTCTCACTAGTCGGCAGGGCAGGTTGACCTCTCAGGGAGGCTAAGTAATTTTTTCTCCGGGATGGTTCCGCTGACCAGACTCTCACTAGTCGGCAGGTCAGATTGACCTCTCAGGGAGGCTAAGTGATTTTTCTCCCGGGATGGTTCCGCTGACTGGGATCTCACTAACCGGCAGGGAAGGTTGACCTCTCAGGGAGGCTAAGTAATTTTTTGCCCTGGGATGGTTCCGCTGTCCGGACTCTCACTAGCCGGTAGGGCAGGTTAACCTCTCAGGGAGGCTAAGTGATTTTCCCCTCAGGATGGTTCCGCTGATCGAGCTCTCACTAGTCGGCAGAGCGGGTTGACCTCTCAGGGAGACTAAGTAATTTTTCCCCCGGGATGGTTCCGCTGACCGGGCTGTCACTAGCCGGCAAGGCAGGTTGACCTCTCAGGGAGGCTAAGTAATTTTTCCCCCGGGATGGTTCCGCTGATCGGGCTCTCACTAGCCGACATGGCAGGTTGACCTCTCAGAGAGGCTAAGTAATTTTTTCCCCGAGATGGTTCCGCTGACCGGGCTCTCAATAGCCGACAGGGCAGGTTGACCTCTCAGGGAGGCTAAGTAATTTTTTGCCCCAAGATGGTTCTGCCAACCGGGCTCTCACTAGTCGGTTGGGTGAGCAGACCACTCGAGTGATAGCTCGAGATAAACACTTCGGAAAGAAATCCCTGAGTCTTTTCTCCACCTCTGGCTGAGCGGGGCTCTTGGGAGGAGTGGAGTCTTCTCAATCCCACTCAGTGGCACTCGCCGAATATGCATGGTTGCACTTTTCTTTCTAAGCGTGCGACAACACGCAAAGAGCGGGGATTGTGTACAACCCTATATTCGCCGAGTGGGTCCCTGGGACCCAGCATGTCATTAGGCCCAATATTTTTTAGGAAGCACTCCCCAGGCAAGAGGGACGGGAGAGCTTTTGGGTGGGCTCAAGTCCGAGGAGCGCGGGTCATGCTTTCCAAGGGTGAGATCAAAGGGGGGGGGGGGGAGGCGGCCTGCCCCCACTCGCTAAGCTCCAAAGGGGGCGAGTGGGGAGGCGGACTGCCCCCACTCGCCCAGCTCCAAAAGGGGGCGAGTGTGGAGGCGGCATGCCCCCACTCGCCCAGCTCCAAAGAGGGCGAGTGGGGAGGCGACCTGCCCCCACTCGCCCAGCGCCAGGGGGGAGTGGGGAGGCGGCCTGCCCCCACTCGCCCAGCCCCAAAGGGGGGAGTGGGGAGGCGGCCTGCCCCCACTCGCCCCCCTTTGTGCGGCCTGCCCCCACTCGCCCAGCTCCCAAAGGGGGGCGAGTGGGGAGGCGGCCTGCCCCCACTCGCCCAACTCCAAAAGAGGGCGAGTGGGGAGGCGGCCAGGCCCCCGCTCGCCCAGACCCAATTTTCAGCTAGGGGGAGTGGGGAGGCAGCCAACCCCTGCTCGCTCAGACCCCTTCTTCCAGTGAGAGGCCGAGTGTTTCCCTCATGAACCACTCGTGCCGTGGGCTACAAGGACAAATTTACCAGGATGCCCTGATGGGTCTGCGTATAACATCTCAGAACATCGGGATTTGGCTGTTAGCAGGCCAAACCTGGAGGTATTTTTGTAATCTCTTAGGCCAGAATCTGGTTATTGACAGACCAAACTCGAAAATCTATAACTAGTACCAGAGGGGCACCTTAGAGGAGGATTTCTCTTTTGGCTACTCTCTCCCTAGGTTTCTTTGGTTGGAGAAGAGTGCCTCCAAAGGTGCTCAAGCTCAGCATTGGCTTGTGAGGGGAAGCGTTCTTTGACCTTCCAGGTGTGTGGTGAGACCTCCTCGCTGAGCCATTGGTCCTGTTCCTAGTTCCCTAAGCTTTTAGTCCAGCGCTCTCACTTGAGAGAAGTAAGTGTGAGGTCACCCCTTTTTTGGGACCCCGATCTTCACAAGAGACCGATTCTTAGTTTCAACACCTTTGGTGCAACATTCAAAAGTGCCAAATATAGCCTCATTCTTTTATCCCAATGACTTAGCATATATTATGAAAAAAATGAAAATTCATAAATTGTAATGACTATTTGTGTAATTGCATAATATCCCTATAATAAAAATAATGATGGATATTCATAAAATCCAAAAAAAAAAATAGTGACCTCCTACACCTACTATGGTAGGTAATCATTATGCCTCAAAAAATTAATTTCGAAATATAATGACTTACTTTAAAATAATTTTTTGTTAGAATATAAATGTTTTTGAAAAAAATAATTATAAAATATTGATGTATATTTTTTTACAGTCATTTTGAGTACTCATATGTATAAGTTGCGAGGGAAGCCCCCCGTCGTCGGTCGAATACTGTCATATGCACGCACAACCCGCTCGAATGCGGACGCAACCCGCTAAGAGTCAGCGAGCACGTGCGAAGCCCGTGCGGCCCGTGCGGCCCGTGCGGCCCGTGCGGAGGTGCTCGTGTGTGTATATATATATATATAGAGAGAGTGTGGTGTTACGGGCACACCAATAATGGCTATGTGCAGCCAACGGTTAAGTACAACCCAATATCGCTATGTACAATCTAATACGGCTAAGTACAGCCCAATATCTGAGCTTGTCCTCCACGCCTCCTCACAAATTCTCTCTCCTACTCTCTCCCTATCCTTCTCTCTCTCTATCCTTTCTTCTCCCTTGATCCCCGCAGGTAGCCTTCCACACGCTCAACTCCTCCCTTGATCTTCTTACAAGTTTCAAATATACAAAATCAAATTAAGGAAGCTGTCTGAATTCACACAAAGAATCCTCGTACGTGAAGCCATGAAGGAAAAAATTTGAGAGGATTTCGTATGAAACTGTAGGTTTCTCTTTTGAAATAACAATTTTAATTTTTCCGAAAAAATTAAGAGAACAATGAAAAGGCTTTGAGATGCTCTAAATTAGTTCACAAATTAACAGAACAATGATAGAGGGTTGAATCCCTTGAATCCATGACCGATAGCAAAGAAAGAGAGGCCCGCAAAGATGGTCATGCTCCAGGCGTGCGAATAACATCAGCTGTACTGCCTGATGGTGTATCACCATTGATCCCGCAGAGTGACGATGTCGGGGTTGATCGGGTCCGGCAGATTAGGGTACTCGTTGGCTTTCCACGCCGCTTCCACCTCCTTTTCCACCGCATGCCCGCCGTCGACACTCTCTCGCCCGACTGCTTCCACCTCCCCACCGTCCTCAAGGCTTGTGGCCATCTCTCAGCCGCCGCCGAGGGCGAACAGATCCACGCCCTTTGCCTTTGCCCGACAGAGACATTGCCTCTTTGGAACATCCTGATTCATGGATACGTTGGATGCGCGCAAATGATTCAATAATGGTGAGTGTCATCGCAACAGTGGAAAAGGAGGAGGGCGAGGAAGGAGAGGGAGATAATCTGGCTTGGCTGTTCTTAGCGGGATTTGAAATAGAGAAAAAATATATTTTAAATTATTTTTCTTTTGTTTAATGGTGTGCCCATAGCTAATATTGGTGTGCCCATAGCACAACTCTATATATATAGATGTTAAAGGCAAAGCAGAATTGGCTATTGGCAAACCAATTTCTACGAGTTATTACGCGCCTTTTGAAAATACACTTTGTACATACATTTTTAGGAAAAGTGTTCAACACGAAAATTGTATATCTCGTCGAGATCTACAACTTTCGTGTTGAACACTTTTCCTAAAAATGCACGCACAAGGCGTATTGTCGCCCTGATCGTAACTATAGCGAATTGTTTGAAAATACGCCTTGTACGTGCATTTTTAGGAAAAGTGTTCAACACGAAAGTTCGAGATCTACAATTTTCGTATTGAACGTATTTTTAAAAGGCGCGTAAAAAACGTATTTTTAAAAGGCGCGTAATAACTCGTAGAAATTGGTTTGCCAATAGCCAATTCTGGTTTGCCTTTAACACCACTCTATTATATGTGTAGGGGAGTATCGAAGACGCGTGGAAGAGCATTAGTTCCAACTTTGGTCCTCGATCTGTAAAAAAGACTTCCATAAAATTTTGCCCTTTCCGTCTCTTCCTGATCGCGCAAGCCTCAAAACCACCATTATCCGTTGTTTCCAAAGTGCTAATCCCCGAAGCTTTTTCGCACTCGCCGGGATTTGATTTCGTCTCCATCTTGCCCTCTCCCTTCCCTGAGGCCGCAGGTAAAAAACTGTCTCTCAATCGCTTGGCCATCCCCACTTCCTTCAGGCAATCTATTGTTGGCTGTAAATCTCGTACTCCGCAGCTCGATCGAATTTCTTAATTACTGCAATTTACTTGTTTAGGTTGGATCTACAGTTTTAATCCCTAGCTCCTGATGGAGGGAGCGCCGGGCGGCGACGCTGGCGTACCGTCCGCTCTGGCGAAATGGAAGAGTAATTTCTCACGGTCGTTCCAGTACTATCTCGATCGCTCCACCCCGCATCCTGTTGGAAGATGGCTGGGAACCCTCGGTGTTCTTGCTATTTATTCCCTGCGAGTTTATTTGATTCAGGGGTTCTACATAGTTACATACGGCCTCGGGATCTATCTGCTGAATCTCTTGATAGGGTTCCTCTCTCCTATCGTGGATCCGGAGACTGAGGGCTTGGATGGAGCGTCTCTTCCCACCAAAGGTTCGGATGAGTTCAAGCCATTCATTCGACGCCTTCCAGAGTTCAAGTTCTGGTATTTCTATTATGTTTTTACAGTTTTCTTATGATTTTTAACTAAGTCTGCAAGATCATTCTCCCGCTTATGCTGCTTTCTAGCAATCTTAACTTTTTATCGCAAATTAATGAATCGCTATCCATGTGAAACTCAAATAGGAGTATCACACCTATGCAAAAGTCGAAACTGTTGAATACTTGTGATTACTAACATCTATTCTAGCCATGACATGAAATTATGACCTAATCCAGTGCAGAAATTATTGATTTTGGTGTGATTTAGTAAAATCTTACATTTTCATTTTAATTATCTTCTCTTCGATAGATGCTACTACAACAATCTTTCTAATGATATTTTGCACTCTATGCTTGTCATGGCGTCAAGGCGAGCGCCGGGCGCCTTGACGCCTAGGCGATAAGGCGGACGCCAAGGCGACAACAAGGCGAGCTAGTCGTTACCTAACGACTTGTTTTTTTTTTAAATTATCTGGGACTAGACACTGCGGTTTTATCCAAAACCGCAGTGTATACCCAAAAACTAGACTATACACTGTGGTTTTGGATAAAACCGCAGTGTATAGTATGTATAGACTGCGGTTTTATCCAAAACCGCAGTCTATACCCCATTATGAAGACTATACACTGCGGTTTTTTGATAAAACCGCAGTGTATAGTCCCAGTTTGAAAAATAGACAGCGGATTTTAATATAAACCGCTGTCTATTCTGTTTTTTTTTTTTTTTTACATTTTTAAACTTAAGTCCCAGACACCCAGTCGGCCAGTAGTCCAGTACAGAATATGAGTATATAACAGGATACAAATCAGAGATATAACTCAACATTGGCATTGCAATTATAAGTTTATAACATTATAACATGAAACATCATTAATTTTTAAAGTTTACCAACATGAAACATTATTAATTTTTAAAGTTTACCAACATGAAGAACATGAAACATCAATAAAATGAACCAACATGAATAATAATATTAACAAAAATTTTTAATGTTTAAGCAATCATAAAATGTTCAAATAGAATCATCATCTAGTAAGTCATCATTGACATTGCTTGTGCTCGGTTGGTTTGAGGTACTTGTCATTTGCCCATAATTATCATCAATATCTTGATCGTCATTGGCAAATCCCAAATGATCTAAATCTTCATCCCCTTCAACTATTAGTTGAAGATTAGTTTCAGCTCCACTTCTTAAATTTCGAGCTCCAGTCCCAATAGCTCTTTCTACAGCTTCCCATGTGAGATCATCATTATCAAAAACTAGGCCATCATCTGGTTTGTTCATCATCCACTCATCACTCCAATCTAGCTCATCAAGCACTAAAGGGTTGTAATTCCTTCCCTTTTCACGTCTTTCTTGGAATCGTGCTTGTAGACGACGATTATATTAGATGTATATAAGATCATTGAGCCTTTGATGCTCCAATCTATTTCTTTTTTTCGTGTGAATCTGAATCAAGATAATTATTAACTTGTTAGTTGATATAAAAATATCAAATTTTATATTAAATATTTGTATACTTACAAACTCAAAAGTACTCCAGTTGTGCTCACAATCAGAAGAAGAACAACATAAGCCAAGTATGCGCAATGCTACCTTTGTAAGGTCAACATTCGCTCCTCCATGTGCACTCCACCAATCCACTATTTATTTAAGAGTTAAGACAAATATAAATTATTTAACATTTAAATAATTAAAGAAAAAAAATAAAACATAATCAATACTTACTTGGATTTAAGGTGGTTCGTTGCCTAATAGCCATAGGCTTTCCAAAACTATCTCGAGATGCTTTGTAGTTAGTACCTTGCTCTGCAATCTTGTCTTGCAATTGTTGATCGGGCACTAGTCTTGCAATAACATCATTGAAAGCATCTTGAAATTTCCAAGCATCATCAATATGTTTTTCCTCATATTCAAAATATTTGCTTGGATTTAAAAACAAAGTCGCCCTATATAATTTTTGCTCCATTTGATTTGTCCACCTTTTTTCAACAATTTCAATAATCTTTTTAAATAATCTTTCTTTATTATCAAAATGTTCTTTAATCTTTTGTTTAGCTTCTTCCATTGCCACATATACTTCAGACATATCTGGCCTTTCATCTCCATCTACTAATCGCAAAATGACAATCAGTGACTTTCCTCCTTTTAGGCAATCTCTTACTCCATTCCAAAAAGTAGTTGAAAGTATTATTTCAACAATTTGTTTGCCGGCTTCAGTTTTTGCTAAATTTGCAGCATTCCATGAAAGTGACACAAAGAATAATTTCAACTTCTCCTCATGCTTAAGCACACTTTGTAGAGTAAAGAATGATGTTGCAAATCTAGTCACTGAATGCCTCACTAGATCGCCACCTATAGTAGTCCTTACCGCATCAAGTAAACGAGTGTGCCTGCAGATGAAATTTGTAATCATCCTTGCCTTTTTTATCACCAATTTGTTTTGTGGTAGCTTGCCAATATCTTCTAGCATGAGATCAATACAATGAGCTGCACAAGGAGTCCAGAATAATGTGGGCCTTTTCTCCATTAAAATTCTACCAGCTGCCTTGTAATTGGAAGCATTATCAGTCACCACCTGCATACAACATAACATTGTATATATCTATAGTTGTAGTCTTGTATTCCATTAATGTGAAATATTTCACATTAATTAGTATAACAAAAAAATTTACCTGAACAACGCACTCTGCTCCTATCTCTCTAATCTTACTATCAAGCAACTCTGATAGCATTGTGGCATCTTGAATATGACTGAATGCATCTACGGAACCCATAAAATAAGTTCCTTCCGGACAGTTGACTAGAAAATTGATCAAATGTCTCCCTCTCCTGTCTCTCCAACCATCTGACATAAGAGTGCAACCATATCTCCTCCAGTACGCTTGATACTTTGTCTTCATCTCTTTAACTTTATCTTTTGTATTCAATAACAAAGGGACTCGTAAATCATGATAACTAGGGCCTTTATAACCAACCCCATACTGTCCAACTGCTTCAAGCATTACTTCAAAACTTCGTGCCTTTGCAGCATTGAATGGAATTCCACATTCATAGAACCAATCAGCAACATAACTATCAACCCTCTTCTTCTCTTCAGGAGATCTAAAACACCTCTCAATAGTAGTTTGTGCAGCACCTTTAGCACGCCTATCATCAACTACATCTTCAGGAGCACGTCTCACATGAGCATCCATAGGGCCTCTCACTTGTGGTAAGTGGATTGCTTTTCTCTTTTTGGCACTTGTCCCAGAACTTGGGATAAATGAAGATTTAGCTGTAGATAATGCTGGGGATATCTTCTGTGAACATGTTCGCTCTCATTATTATCATCAACAGTCAAATCCACCTTGTCCTTCTTTTTATCATTTAAAGCTGAATACATCTCAGCTGATATTTCAGAAGTGGTCTTAAAACACTTTGCTACATCTCCATACCCGCCACATAAGTGTTGCTTCAACCTTTTGATTCCACCTTTAATTAATCTATTACACAAATTACATTTAACTGTATTTTTATCTTTTATGTCGGGCCAATGTCCATACTTCCATCCAGGATCATTTGACCTTGCTTTTCTTTTATGATCTGTTTTTGGATCAAGATCATTGCTATCAACGGATGGAGCAAGACTGTTATTGTTTTGGTCTTCCATCTTTCAAGAACAAGACCTATCAACAGATGGAGCAAGATAGTAAATAATTGTATACCCACATTAAATCATCACATGACAAAGTGATTAATGATTATACAAAAAGAAATCATCACAATTCACATGACAAAGTGATTATACACAAATAAATCATCACATGACAAAGTGATTAACTGATTATACACAAATAAATCATCACATGACAAAGTGAATATTTAAATGAACTACAATTATTCTACACAATAAACATGTTCATATGTTCTACTTTTACAGTCTACACAATAGACTGTTATTGTTCTATACTTCTATTTGCATGTAGTGATTATATAATCACAAATCTTATTTCGAATATTATCAATTTTCTCCTGCGTAAATTTCGGCACTCCATCATAGATCTGCAATAAAAAAACTATTTGTTAAAATCATTTCAACATAATTATTATCATTTATCAATCTATATGCACTTATGCATTTAACTTACCAATGATGGCATTGTCGTAGTCCTAAGAGCATCAATAATGTCAATCATGTAGCACATGATATAATACCCACATTGAATATTATCTGGTTGTTTTGGGATCTACAAAAATAAACAATTAGTTAACATTTTAATTTCAAAATTATAAATATTAAAAAAACTACAACACATACACATATATATTATAGGCTTATAGCTTACCGGCTTCCACCTTAAAACATTTGGTTTTACAAACTTTCTATGTTGATCCTTTGCCAAATCCTTAAATGCACTTTATAAAATATAAATTATTTTAGTTTATAGTTAAATCTGAATTCCAAATAGGAAAAAAAACTAATTAATAAACTCACCTTGTGATGACATTCTTAATATCATCACGAATGTCATGTGTTAAGGGATCTAGCCAATAAACTGTATTTTTACTGTATTCAATAATACACAACATCCAATGTTCTCTGTGAAACAAATGAAATAATTAATAATTTAATTAGAATAATAAATAGCAATAATCATTGATACTTACAATCTATGATAGGGCATAAATAATAAAGAATCCGGTTGGAGTTGAGTAAGCCTGATCTTTATATCTTCAGCTCGTGATTTTACATTTTCACTGGCATACTTATCATCAAAAGAACAAATGGCTGTCGGATTATGAAAAGATACATTTCTTTTGTATGTAAATTTCTTTAGTTGTGAATCTATGTACCTGTAAAAAACATGAAAATTCATAATCAATTCATATATTAATAAAAATATTAAGTTTGTAATATTTGATACTCACCCAATACATGCAAATATGATGTTAACTCTAACTTTTTCTATATTAATAAAATCATACAACTCTGAACTTTCAAAGAATGTACTTGTTGATTCAACTGTACCAAATACTAGTGGATCTAATTCCAGAGAAATTATTTTATTCTCTTTCACCGTCATAGTAATGAAACTGGGTAACATGATAATGGATTCATTTGTATTCTGTGGAAATAAAAATAATTAGTATTTTGGACATCAATATTGATTACATAAAAGTCAAAAATATTAATTATAATTTATAATACCGGAGACGGTAAACGCTCATGTGATGATTCATGCGCTTCTTGTGGTGATGATGATGTATATAACTGTGTCGGCTGACAAACCAACAATCCAAAAAAAAATTATTAATTACTTGCTTAACAGTCAAACATAAAGAGAGCATGACATTTCATAAAATTATAAATAATTAAACGTACTAATACCTGAGATATGTCTTGTGCAGGTGCAACACTTGTGGACATAACGTTCCCAGTTCCACTTCCAGCACCAAACATGCGCATAAGTTGTTCAATTTGATTCTTCATAGTACTCATCTCTGTTTCATGCGCTTGTTGTTGTTGGTGAAATAGTTCTTGTTGTTCTTGGTGCCATAATTCTCGTTGATGGCTCAATCTTTCTTGGACTATAGCTTTCACATCTTCAATACGAGCTATTGATTTCCTCTCGCCCCGCCTATCATTTTTGAAAAAACTTTTAATGGTAGAAAACTTTTCACCACCTCTAACCCTGCCCGGATGTTCTTGGCCTAAAACAGATGCAAGAATATCATCTCTTCCCTTATACAGATTTTCAGCACTCTGGGACTCTTGGCTCGACAACTCATCCTAAGCAAAAGCAATAAATATTTTTTAAACTGAAGAGATGCTAAATCAACAAAAGCAATAAATAGTTTACACTTGCCATTTTAAATGTCAAAACAGCTGCATCTTCATTAATGTATTCACCAGACTTTCTTTTATGACCAGCTTTCCACAACTCCATACGTGAAATTGGTGCATTTGCACCTTGTTCAATCTTGACAAAATTATGAAAATAAATTAACATTTAAATTATTGAGAAAACCACTTTTTAAAATAAAAAATACAAGAGAGAACTAATACCATCTTTTTTCTAATCCAGAATAACCTATTCTGGAAGTAGTATGAAAAGTCTTCTGTGCTTTCGCTCTTTATGTATTAATATTACTTGTCGCCTGCTCAAATAAATGTTTGTTAATGCTTAAATTGCTTATAAAGTTAATAAATGATATAAAATATTAAATTTAATAAGAACATAACCATATATTCTGGAGTGGTGCGATGGTCGACAAATACTCTCCAATCTTCAGGAGTAATAAAGTTATACTTCACATGTACATTGTATCGATGCTCCAAACCAACATTCTTTGCATAAGTGACAAAAAGTTTGGATTTCCAAGTCCTCCAACTTTCACCCATGTTTTTCATTAATTCATTGTGAAGACCATCAATATTATCAAAATAAAGCTGAAAATAATAGAAAATATTAATTAATAATTAACTAATGATAGTATGATACACAATTATGTAATAAGTAATAACTAATAAGTAATACTAATAACAAAGTTACGTACATTTAATTCTTCCCATAAATGATCTTTAAGCTGTTTATCAACTTCCTTCCATTTAGCATATGTAATTGACACATGAAATTTCACAAGAAAACCCATGAAACTCATCAATTTATTTGTGTTAGGCCCGGGAATAATGCCATCATCATCCCTCACAGAAACAATAAGCTTCTTCCCTTATAGCCTAAGCTTATTCAATTCAGACATTTTAGTGGTGCCTCTTGTTGATTTTGATGAAGATCCTTTATCGGCCATTATCCTGTAAATCTGTAATAGAAAAACCCTAAAAAAAAACCTAAACCATACAAAAACCCCAAACAAGATTCATAAAAAGAATTTGGGTAACTTTTGTTATAATTGTAAAATGCACTAAGCACATAAATGAAAGAAGGATCATAATTCATAACTCATAACCAATAGGTAATAAGTTGTAAACACTAAACACATGATTAAAAACTAACAACTCATAAGCACATGAATGAGAGAAGGATCAAAAATTCATAACTAATAAGTCATATACCTAAATGAGAGAAGGATCAGAGGAGTTGAGATGTTGAATAGCTGATTTGAGGAAGATCGTCGGCGAAATCACCAAATCGAAGGGAGAAGGCAGAAGGTTTCGTCAATCGGCCGAGGGTTTTCGCTTAGGAGCAGCGGCTGTAAAAAGTAGAGGTAAAATGTAAGATTTCGGCTCAGACGGGTAATAAAACTGGCATAGACTGCGGTTTATACAAAAATCGCAGTCTAAATAGTGAATAGACTGCGGTTTTTGTATAAACCGCAGTCTATTCTAACCCTAACGAGGAATAGACTGCGGTTATACGACAACCGCAGTCTATTCCCCCTATAGACTGCGGTTTTCATATAAACCGCAGTCTATTCTTCGTTTTATGAATAAAAAAAGGCGCCAGTCGCCTTGGATCTAGTCTGGCGCCTGGACGCCTAGGCGTCGCCTAGGCGACGCCATGACAAGAACACATCAATCTCATTTCTTTCATTTAAGTTAACCATCAATTGCATTGCCATTGATTTGTTTATTACTCAATGATGGAATCCATACAACTATGGTCTTATTATTGTTTTTAGGCTCCGTTTGGCATGGCGGCGGCGGTTGTGAATGCAGTGGTTATGAACTGTCGTTTGTGAACGCCCGACCTCAACTAAGGAACTTCAACCGTTTTTATGTTCAAAACTAGTTTTCTTTTCGTGGCGGCGGTCTTAACCATTGTCTTGCCAAACATGCATTCTATGACGGTGGCGTTTTTTGTCTAAACTCAATGGAGCAAAACGCCGTGCCAAACGGAGCCTTTAATATGTATGGTTTTTTTTCTTTCAATACCCTTGAGGCTTTGTATTGTTTTTTATATGTATGGCTGATTTTTTCTCATCAATACCCATGGGGCATAAGTAGTCTCATTCTTTTATATAATAGTGTGAAGGGAGCTAAACATTTTGTTAACATGCATCAACATAATCATGTAAGTTATGTTCTAATCAACTTCAACTATTACTCTCTGCTACAACATAATAAGTAGTCTCATTCTTTTATATAATAGTGTGAAGGGAGCTAAACATTTTGTTAACATGCATCAACATAATCATGTAAGTTATGTTCTAATCAACTTCAACTATTACTCTCTGCTACAACATAATAAATTTGACAAGCACTTTTTTTAAAAGCACTTTTTTTTTTCAGCACATTGTGTGTATATATGCCATTAACTTCAACTATTCTAATCATGTAAGTCCTTTCGGTATCATGTTCATTTTGAGCTTAATTCAAATTATATTAAAACCTCTTTTTGTCTTATATACTTTTCTTTAGGAGTTATTGATGTAATAAATATAAAACAGCAAATAATAGGCCATTAAGACCCTTGAGCAGGTCAAATTATATATGCGTGTTTTATATAAATCGATTTTTTCTCATTTTTAAGTTAGTCAAGCAACCGACTTAATCAATAAATTTGTTCAGCTAGCAAGTTTGGGGCTATTCAATCAATTGATTTGGTTGATAACTCATTTCATCCAGTCCATTGAAACCTCAAATATGATGCCTGCTCGTGTAGGGGTTGATTCTTCATGCATAGTTTCCGACGACGAATGTACTCTCGATCGATGAGAAAAGTATCATCAGTGGGTGACAACAGTACTTCAATTGCCACACAATATTCCCCCACTGTGGCAGTTACCTTTGGTTGCCTCATGGTCTCCAGGTCTCCGCCTGTGCAAAAATATTTTTATTTAATTTTATGCATATTTATGTATAAACATGTGTGTCTAATTATGTATATATATGTCAATACATATATATGTCAATACATATATATGTCAATACATATATATGTGTAAACACACTTGTGTATGTGTGTGTGTTTGCGCGTGCGTGTGTATGCGACAACACCCTCAAGCACATTGTTCGACGGCGAAAGTACTCTTGATTGATAGCAAAAGCATCATCGACAGGTGATGAAAGTACATCCGTTGTCGCACAATGTTCCACATGCGGAGTGTTCGGCGGATCATTTACCTTTGACCTCTGTGTGCTCTCCACCCAAGCATTGTTCGGCGGAGCATTTTCCTTTGAATTCACTCGATGTGCCATCGAATTCAAACACAGTTACGTTGTACAATTAAGGTTATCGTGCCAATCAAAGACATCCACCACTCCACAATGTGCACAATAGACGTCGAGCAGCGTGGCACTGTCGCTACCTGGACACGAGGAACCCCGTGCCGATTGCTCGAATTTAAGTAATTAAACTTTACAAAAAAACATTATAAAGCGGCATCAATTTGAATCTTGAGCTTGTAAGTCTTAGATATCTCATATATCCACAAAAATTTGAGCTAGTATTGTCAATATGATTTTAGAAGGGGAGCCTTGGCGCATCGGTTGAGGTGTTTCCGTGTGACCTTGAGGTCACGGGTTCTAGTCCTGGAAGTAGCCTCTTGCAAAAATGCAGGGTAAGGTTTGCCTACATTTCACCCTTGTGATGGGACCCTTCCCCGGACCCTTGCTGTGCATGAATGCTTTGTGCACAGGGCTGCCCTAATGTAAGAGCAACAAGCAATGCGACCATTTGCATGGAAATTTTGCGGAGATAGTGGCAAGTTGTTCCATTGGTCACAATTTTAGTGAAACCAATGAATTGATCATTTCTTTAAAAGCACATCGATTTTTTAGGATCTATTGGGTCCCCAATCAATTCCATCGAGTCCCTAGTAGAGTTAAGGTTGAAATCGTTACTCTGTAAATTGTTGGGAGCCCAAGTTTGGATCCTCAGTTGCTCCAAGTGCCCTTCCATTGTTCTGCCAAATATTAGGAGCTTGTTAGCATGCATTGGATGTCCGATTCCTCTGAGAAGTAAGTTTAGCTCTTCAAAAAATATTCGGAGCTCAATATCAAATCAGAGCCTCTACTCTTGCATGTGTTGAATGACACGATCTTCAAATGATTTTTAATGAGTTGCAGGTCCCGAGGCATCCTGAACTCATCAAGTCCCCAATACCATGTATCGTGGTTTCGATGGATTCATAAATAGAATTCTGAAGATGGGTATATGGACTCATGAATACTACACACTCACAAGCACCAGGACTTGCTATTCATCAAACGTGATAGAGGTCAGACCAACGTTTTAACACATACTATTATGTCCTACAGGCTACATCAATACCTAAGAATAATATTAATGTACAAATGTCGGGGCACCATACTTTTTTTTGCTTAAAAGGAAGATAAATCTTCTTGCAATGATTGTAAGGTGATCCCAGAAGAGTTTGACCACACAACGTAGAATAGTAGTTATAGAGTAGTAGTCATAGGATTAAGTCGTTGAAGTTGACAGTCGTGGAATAAAAATTAAAACTTTAAAGATCAATTATTAAGGGAAATAAATTTGAGTCTAGTATTAGATCCAAATCTGATGTGGGATAAAGGTGACTACTGTTAAAAAATATTTTGTAAATTTTATGTAAGAATCTATAAACATATCATTTATTTGATAAAGAGATCTGTGGTGGAGTGAAGAGGTATAATAAGTTATTAAAGGGAAAAGGTGTGCTTTTAAAGAGAGGAAAAATTGAAAACTATCGAGGCTTATATAGATTGTAGAAAAAGCTAAAAACCTGACTAGAGTAGGAACAAAGAGAAAGCTAAGTCTTTTGTTGATTTGTATAATAGGCTTGGTACTAAAGGATGAGAAAATTAGATATATAGAGTAACTAAAGGTAGGGACAAGAGATCAAGAGACTTGATCAAGTTAGATCCATTAAAAATGAAGATATTACAATCTTAAGATGAAGACATCAAGTAGAGATGACAATTTTATTTTGTAATAGTTCATTACAAAAAGTGAAGTGTAATTAACTTTTAATAAGATGTTCAATGGTAAGGTTTATGGCCTATGTGAGGTATTGGGGTTTGGAAAGTTGGGAATATTGTAGTGAAGTTATTGACGAGTCTTTTTCAATGGAACTTTGAATGCTAAGGATGTCAATGATTGAAGAAGCATTTCGATGGTAATATTGAAGAACAAATGTGATTTTCAATATTGTGCTAATTATATTGGAATCAAACTTACGATTCTAATAACAAAGCCATGTGAAAGAGCTATGGAGCATAAACATAAAAAAATTTACATAAATTTCAAATTTTCAATGAATCGATTTGTTTTCATGCTAGGAAGATCAACTATTGGAGTGATTTTGTGTTAAGGCGATTGATGGATAAGTATAGTGATAAAATGAAATATCTCAATTTGGATTTTGTTGATCTAGAAATAGCTAATGAACATGTATCGCAAAAATTTATTCAGCGCATTTTAATGAAGAAATGTGTGTGCCTACGGTGTGTTGAGGCTATTAAAAAATATGTATACCTACAGTATGCTGAAGCTATTAAAGTGTGTATGATGAAGCAATACTATTGTTAAAGTAGTGGTGAAGTGACCCAAGTATTTTCAATCACAATAAGTTCACATCAAAGATCAGTATTGTGTCTTTATTGTTTTAATAGTAATATATACTTACAAAAGATATTCACAGCAAGGTGCCTTGATGTATATTTTTCGCTGACAACAAGTTGTTGGAGCCATGATCTCGGTCTGCAAGGAGCCTGTATCTCAGCTTGCAAAGTTCGGACTATAATATGGCCGAAAGTTTATTAGTTCGCGAGTGACCACGAAAGCAAGAGAGAAAGAAGAGAACAAAAGACTATTTTATTGCTTGACGAGGTGGTCGTAGAGGTCTCACCGCATACCCATGAGTATATAAGAACCCCCTTTCCCGAACCAAGTGTTGTGCGAGTTCAGGGGAAGACAGACGAGGTCGCCAAATCCTCAAATGGGTGTCCTTCGCGAGTATCAACTGCCTCCCTCCCGTTACGATGAGATCATATTTACATGCAAAGATAGGGAGGGGGTACCTTGCTGCTAGAATGTGGACCTCATCCACATGCGAGGTCAATGCAAGCTCGACGAGCTGACCCGCTATGGTCGCCGAGCTGATCTGCTGAGGTCACCGAGCCGATCTTCTGAGGTCGCCGAGCCGTTCTTCTAAGGTCGCCGAGCCGTTCTTCTGAGGTCGCCGAGCTGGTCCTCTGAGGTCGCCTGCCTAATCTTCTGAGGTCGCCGTGCTGATCTTCTGAGGTCGCCGAGCTGATATATTGAGGTCACATAGGTGACGTTGCCGAGTTGATATGTTGAGGTCACCGAGGTGATTTGTTGTCCATGTCCTTCACATGTATTTCTGATTTCGATGGTGACGCAGGACGGGCTGTGAAACATGGTTGTGCCGACGCTAGTGCAATCCTAGGTGAGTGCGTAATGGACGTGAATGAACCCAATCTAAATGATGCATGAGTAAAATGTTACTTAATCCGGAGAGTAAACTTTTAGCGGTGATAACTATATAAGCCTAGCAAGTGAATTACAATGTGAACTTCAACTCCAGATATTTAAACATAATTCAGGTTCACTTTCGCTAGAAGTGCCTATCTACTACAAACTTCACAAATGGAGACTTATAAAATAAAGGAAAATGTAGCAATAGCACAATAAAATTAGTTCCTAAGCAAATACAAAATACTCACCCGGTGTCATAAAATAGTTCTAATCGATAGGACATTTACCGAGCTAAGTGAAATTGTAAAACATTTTAGATAATGTTTAGAATATTTAGGGTTCTGAATTTGTAGAACAAAGGTAAAATATATAACCCTCAGTTTTATTGAGGGTGATATTAACACTTGTTAGTCTATATTATTAGAAAATAAAGAGATACTTATGTCCAATAGGTTCTAGTTACCTTGTATCAATATTAAGAAGAATGAGGATATAACTTTTAGTAGAAGTTCTTAAGGAGTACCATGCGATAAGAGAATAATTTGGAGACTTAAATATAAATTTTGAAAATTACTATTTAGCTGACGATGTTGTATGGATTTTACTAGTGAGCAATTAAGTATCATTAATATCTAAGTTGAGTATGGTAAAAATGAGAATGTTAAGATAAATGTGACAAAATTAAAAGAAGATTGTTTAAAAAATGATTATATTGTAGAAATAGTTGGAGTGACATTTATTGAAGATAAGACTGGAAATAAACTTAGGTGGTTTGGAGCATATTTAATGAAGGTAATAGAATACACTAGATAGTTGAGTAGATAACGTTAATACCGAAGGAATTTGATAGGAGAATGAGATAGACCAAAAGTAACATGAAATGAAGTTGTTATAGATGATTTTTGCATAGTCTGATTTGATGTCTCCGGCAGCACTGTAGCAGTAACTGCAACGATTAGAAAATAAGGGTTCATAAAACCGATCCCAAGTAATTTGGATAAGGCTATTCATGATGATGAATATTAAAAGTCAAACGAACATTATGGCCATTTTGACGATGTTGTAAAGATTTGAATGGTTGGCAGATACAAGTCTTTAATATCTAAGTTGACTATGACAAAAATGAGAATGATAAGATAAATGTGACAAAATTTAAAAAGATAGGTTAAAAAATATATTGTAGAAAATGTTGGAATGACCATCTATTGAGATAAGATACTGAAAATGGACTTGGGCCCTTTGAGGCATGTACAATGAAGGTTATAAAATGTATCAGTTAGACGATTAGATAGAGTTAACGTTGAAGAATTTGATAAGAGATAAGATATACTGAAGCAACGTGAAATGAAGTCGTTATAGATGACTTGCATAGTCTATGTTTAACATCTGAAGTAACAATGAGCTGGAACGAATGAAAAATGAGGATTTATGTAACCGATCCCAAATAGTTTGGAGAAGGCTATTAATGATAATGAATAATAAAAGTCAATCAAACATTTGACCATATCATATTCTTTGCTTTGAGTTATTTCTGTCATTTACTTTTTTTTGGAGTTATTTCCGTGTCATATTCTTTGCTTTTGAGTTATTCCATATCATATACTTTGCTTTTGAGTTATTCTTTTTGTGCACTCTATTCATGAGATAGATTGTCTTAATATCATCTAGAGAAGTTGAAGTTCTAGATACATCTGAAGCACCGATATTTCCTTGAGGGTCACGTACCCGTACCGGATACGTATCCGATACCGGTACGTACCTGATACTCACGGATACACCTGTTATTCTAGTCTGTAGATACACTTGGACTTGGTAGTTTGTTTTGCATATTGTAATAAGAGGATGTTTTTCTGAAGTAAACAAAAGACTTATGCTTGTCTTTTAGAAAAGAAAAATTACCTAGAAATGCAACTAGTGATGCTTATTTATTATAGTAACAAAATGTACTTCAGATTTAAGTATTTTTTACGTTTAAACTATAATGAATATGATTTAAATTTTATCATTTTATTTTTTTACTGTATATTTAAAGATTACATGTTTCAGATTGGTACTGTTTCTACTTGTTCAACATGAATTTTTCTATGTTTAATATTTTGTTAACTTGTCTCTAAACGAACCAGAAGTTGAAGATGCATTAATCTCCAATAATGGGGAAGAAGAGGAAGGAAATGACTGATAAACATCCTTAAATTTGAAATGATTACGAATAGTTATTGTTTGGGAACTTCATATTATATTACATTAACTATGAATTTGTACTTCAATTGGTGATTTATGCAATTGTGCTTAATGTTTTATTATTTTGAGGACTTTTAATTACATTTGTGAGATTATACATATAGATTTATTATATTTAATACAACGTATCCGGCCGCACCCGTATTTTTTTTTTTTAAATTTTGGCGTACCGCCGTACCGGATACATATCGTACCTGGTACTCGTACCCGTACCGATGCTTCCTAGCATGAATTAATATCTTATATGACAATTGACAAGCAAAAATTGAGTATTGACGGTATTAGGTGAAGTCGGTCATTATTTCTTGAAATGTTATCAAGTTTTTTGGTGAACAGTGAGCAAGACTAGATGCATGGATTGCGGTTCCGAATGTACTTTTCTGTTGATGATATCAGTATTTTAGCAATATATAACTAGCCAAGTGTGCAAAGCAATGTTGATTCCTTGTCACTTAAGTTTCCCCTGAGATGTCAGGCCATATCACCATGTAAATTGATTTTTCGTTTTACAACATTGTTATCTTTTGTTGTCCATGGACCTTTTTGAATCAGTTTTTGTTTTGGGGAGTGTTGATCAAAATTTGGTTTGGCAAACTGATGAGGATCACGACACACACGAGCCTACATGACGACCAGAGCCGTCCATTTTGTGCGGATCCACGATCCATGTTTTATAGTTATTATTGTTGTATTTTTCTGATTTTTATTTTAATGTATTTTTAGTGCCTATATGATCCGATAATCGTGACCGTCCATGGTGGCTTCTTAGTTTATAAATAGTGATAGAAGACTCATTTAAAAAACATTGAAAGTTTGAGAAAAAATTCCTCCTTTTGATCACTGATGCTGAAGTCTAAGTCTGAGTGCGACGCTTGGACAATATCACCCTTCTTCTCTCCCCTTGGTCGACCCCCTCATACTCCCCCACCATCTTAGCTGGCCCTCCACAACCTCGCCCCATTCCATTTCAGTTTTTCGACGACCACCATCACCTTCCGTGACCACCATCGACCACCCTTGGCCAGACACCCCTCCACAACACGTTCCCCTCATTTTCAATTTTCCGGCAATCGTTATCACCACCTCCCGCCACCACAATGTAGTCTCAACTCCTAAATTCACTCCCACCACTCATTCCCCACTCTTCCTTAATTCCATCCACTCCCACTGCCTGATCCCCCCACTTCCACTGTTGATAGCTCACAACAGCCCAAAGGTCATGTGACGCAGGACGAATCTATAGGCGGCGGGTAAACCATGACCTAACCCTACATGCTATGCAAAGTCCGACGGATTAGCCACAATTAGATAATAAACATTAAACATCCCACGCAGTTAATTCACAACAAGATACAATAATTAAATTAGGGCGAAACATGCTTAGGCTTTCCTCCGCGTGGAGGGCCAAAGCACGAGCGCGCGGCGATTGAATCCTGCAAATCACAATAATAGTCTAACAAACAACCACCATGCAAGATATTCAAACAAGTACAAGATCCAATACAATATAAATATGCTGAAAATAAGAATCCAATACAACGAGAACTCACCAAGTAGTGGGCTGACCAAGGCACTGAAGAATTCGGAACCGGAGATGCGTGGACGACGATCCGAGGTGTAACCGAAGGCGTGGAAATGATGGCGGTGGCTGTCCTCGGCGATGGGAGATGAAAACGGACCGGAAATGGATGGATCCGGCCACGTGGGTAGAGATCCGGACGGGGGTGGATAGATCCGATGATTTGATAACGGATCCGGGTTAGGGAATGGTGGATGGATGGGGAGAAAGCCGGATCCGGGCTGGATTTGTCCAGATCCGGGCTGCTAGGGTGCGGGAGGGGCTGCGCGGGTGGATCCACGGGAAGGGGTGGGCTGGCGTTTTGGGATGGAGGCGGTAGAGGGAGGTGGGGCTGTAGACCTGGAGGAAGGAAGTGGCTGGAGGGGAATCAGGCGGAGGGTAGGACGGGAATCAGGCGGAGGATGATCTCCGGGAGATTTTCAGGCAGCCAACCTTTGGGAAAAAAACTATAGTAATGAATAGTACATTTCATTTTTGAACATTACATATAAGTAGATATGAATTTCTTCTGGGTAGTGGCTGGAATGGGGGAACCGCTGCTGTTTGGGGGCTGTGGAGGCTGAGAGAGGGGGCGTGGGAGGGGGGAGAAGGAGCCTAGGGTTCCACGGAGTCGGCACCGTGGAGGGATCATCGGATTTCGGGATTTCTCTTCTCCAAAATCTGTAATGCCTCCAATCAGCTCACTACTCTCTTATTTATAATAAAAACAAAGCTAGGGCATCCCAATCAACGACTATGATTGTCCGGGGGAAAATCCACCTAAATACAACAATAATAAACCAAAATATATAAAGTAATATATGAAATCGACTCGCAACATGAATCCGACGCATCCACGGAGTCGGATCGTCGATCCGGGCACGCCATATATGGTAAGTCGCCAAATCAGCCCCGAATGGGCCCAAAGCTCGTCCTCGCCTCTGCTCCGCATCATCATGTTTCCTGGCTGTTACTCTTAGGAACGAAGATCTAAAGCAACGAAGAAAAAAAAACGCCAAGCAAAAAAGATTCACACCCACAGAGATTTATGTGGTTCGGCAATCTGGCTACTCCACGATCGCACTAGGGTTTCTATTTCACGATTACAGAGCAAGATGCAAAAGGAAGCCCTTTGTTGGAGAAAGTGCAATAATTCTTCCATTCAATAAACCCACTCCTTAATATATAGGAGTGGTAAATCCAAGGTTACAACCGTAATTATAAGCTAAAAGATAAAATACATAAAGTACTAGTATATTTCCAACACTCCCCCGCAAGTTGGGCATGTAATATTCGTCATGCCTAACTTGCCCAATATTTTGTCAAAGGGACACTGACTTAAGCCCTTAATGAGTATATCTGCCAGCTGCTGCCTGTTGGTTGGAAGGAGCGAAAGGAGTTTTGACAATCCCCCTCACTATGTTTTTCTTGATAAAGTGTCTGTCCACTTATACGTGCTTTGTACGGTCATGTTGGACCGGGTTGTGGGCAATGCTGATAGCATCTTTGTTATCGCAATAAATCATGATTGGTCCCCTGCACATAATACCAAGATCCCGCATAATTGACTGGATCCATAATCCTTCACATATCCCATGTGTCATTGCTCTGTACTCAGCTTCTTAAATCTGGCCACAAAATGTTGTTTCTTACTCCTCCAGGTCACCAGATTGCCCCCAACTAGGGAACAATATCCAAATGTTGTTCTCTGGTCATCAATAGAACCAACCCAGTCCGCATCCGTGTAGATTTCTATGGTTAATGCTTTGTTGGGGGAGAACAGAACACCTTTGCCAGGAGAGGATTTGAGGTATCACAAGACCCTGTGGGCAGCATCAATGTGATGTGATCTCGGTGAGTGCATGTATTGGCTGAGAACCCCCACAACGTACGAGATGTCCGTACGAGTATGAAAGAGATAGATAAGCTTCCTCACAAGTCATTGGAAATCAGGTATGTCATCAACCACCTCTCCACCATCTCTCCCAAGCTTATGATTGGCCTCAATAGGGGTGTCAACTAGTCTACACCCAATCATCCCAAATGTTTCTAACAAGCCTAGGATATACCTCCGCTGTGATATAAGGATACCATGCCTAGATCTGGCCACTTCAATGCCAAGAAAGTACTTGAGGGATCCAAGGTTCTTCAGTTCAAACTCCCTTGCCAATCGGGATTTCAGATGGTTAATCTCCTCTGTGTCATCACCAGTTATAACTATATCATCCACGTAGACGATAAGGGCAGTAAACTTGCCTTGTCGGTGTTTTATAAACAGGGTATGGTCTGCATTACTTTGTTTGTATCCAAAAGTCATCATTACCCGGTGAAACCTTCCAAACCAGGCACACAGGACTGTTTTAAGCTGTACAGAGCTTTTTTCAACCTGCAAACCTTTTTTGCTGACTCTCTGGGGAGAAAACCAGGTGTCAGTGACATGTAGGGCTGATATCGAGTCAAGTTCGGGCGATTTTGGCTCGGCTCGAAATCAAAATTTTCGAGTCGAACTCGTCGAGTCGTCTCGACTTGAAATGACTCGATTCCGAGCTGGCTCGAAATCGAATCGAGCTGGCTCGAAATCGAATCGAGCTGACTCAAAATCGAATCAAGCTGACACGAAATTGAGCAATTTTTCTCTTTATTCATAGTTGACTCGAAATTAAATTGGGAAACATCTAAATTTAGCAAATGAAACACTTAAAGCCTTCAATATTTTTATTTAGGTTTAAAATTTAGTGTTTTTAATTTAAAATAATAATAATATTTTAATAAAAACATAATATTTTTAATCAATTCGTGCTGATTCAAATCATATTTCTAGCGATTCAGGGCTGACTCGAAATCGACTCGAAATCAGATTCGAGTCAAATTGAATCGATTCAAATTGAGTTGAATCAATTGTAACCGATTCCGATTCGGCTCAATATTCGAGCGACTTTCAAGTTTCGAATGATATGCTCAGTCTTAGTGACATGGAAACTTCCTCCTCTAAGTCCCCATGAAGGAAGACATTCTTCACGTCCAACTGATTGAGATTCCACCCTTTACATACCGCACATGAGAGCAATATCTTGATTGAGATCATTTTTGCAACATGAGCAAAATTCTCCTGATAGTCGATACCCGTGGTCTGAGTACAACCTCTACAACCAGTCGAGCTTTGCGTCGTTCAGCGAGACCTTGGGTGTTTTTGCTTCACAGAGAAGACCCACTTACATCCCACATCGGTTTTCCCTTGAGGCAAGTGCACAAGATCCCTCAAATGATTTTTATCAAGGGACGCCATTTCCTCCAACATGGCAGCGTTCCACTTATTGTGCTCAAGAGCTACCTGCCAAGAGCGAGGAATGAGAATGGAAGACAAGGAGGTGACAAATGCTCTATGTGCAGTAGACAAAGAATCATAGGTCACAAAGTGAGAAAGAGGATGCTGGGTGGAAAAACATTACCTCTGTCCGTATCGGAAGACGGATCAGGTGTTGACCCAGGAAGTGTGGGCAAGGCCTGTGTATTCGTACCCCTCCTTCGAGTTTAGACCTGCAATGGAGGAGGTGGTGGAACAACTGTATCCCCAGGAATAGAAGGCATCACCGGATCACTATGCAACGGAGTGGAAGAAGCAATAGGCAAAGGAAGAGAAGAAGGACTCACTTCACTAGTAATCGACTCCCCCTGAAGTGAGGTCCCATAGTAAGTTTCGGATTCCCGGAAGGTGACATCCATATTAACGAACGTCCAATTAGTAACAGGATGAAAACACTTGTAGCCTTTTTGAGTTGAAGAATAACCAATGAAGACACATCACAGAGCTCGGAGTTCAAGTTTGGATTTATGGTGTATATGAACAAAACCCACACACTCAAAGATACGAGGCAAGAGGTGAGTGGAACGGAGACTTAGGGTGGCCAGAGGATTCTGATGCCCAAGAACTCGGGTAGGGAGGCAATTGATGAGGTAGGCAGCAGCCAAAACTACATCACCTCTATTTAGGTAGGTTCATGCGAATAAGAAGGCACCGAGCCACCTCTAGGAGATGGCGATTCTTGTGCTCAGCAACTCCATTCTGTGCGGGGGTGTAGACACAGGAGGTTTGATGGATGATACCAAGGTCACTCGGGTACCTCAAAGCGGGTGTCAATATACTCACGACCATTGTTAATATGCAAAATTTTAATTGTAGCACTAAATTGGGTAGTAATCATCTTATGGAAATGCTGAAAGAGAGGAAACACTTTATTTTTACTCTTCATCAAATACTCCGAGAATAACAGTCAATAAAGGAAACAAACCACAAACAACCAGAATAGAGGCAGTGGGACAAGGCCCCTAAACAACAGTATGAATAATAACAAATAGAACAGAGTTCCGAGTAGACATTAAAGGAAGGGAAATACAGTGATGTTTACTAAGTTCACATACATCACAATTAAAACCATTAAACAAAGCATGAGAAATAGTAGGAAGCAAAAGTTTCATAGTTGAGATAAGGGGATATCCAAGGCGACAGTGCCAAGAATCCAGATCGGAGGACAAATTCGCACAGAGAGCCTTTGGAGACGAAGTGAAACTTGAGGATGTGAAGCTGGAAGGGTCGAACACATAGAGCCCATTGCACAGTCTACGAGCCAATCACCGTCCCCGTCTTCAGGTCCTGAAAAATACAAGTGGTAGGAAAGAAAGTCACTGAACAATTCATAGAGTTAGTCAAATGACTAATAGAAAGAAGATTTTGGGTGAAAGTAGGAACGTGAAGGACATAGGAGAGAGTAAGGGAACAACATGGAATGGATTCTTTCCCCGCAATAGGAGAGAGCGACCCATCCGCGATGCTCACTTTGTCACGACCAGACAAGGGAGTGTAGGATATGAAACCTGAAGCAGTCCCTGTCATGTGATCGGTTGCACCCGAGTCGATGATCCACTGAGAGGAAAGGTGGGTGGAGGCAGACTGAGCACCTGGAGGTCCCTGGTGGGCATAAGAGGAAGACGACGACTCGAGCTGTTCGACAGGAGAACCTTGCATCAATCAGCGAAATGCCTGAATTTCTTCAGCAGAGAGAGCAGGGGGAGCACAAGTGAAGTCCGGAGAGAGGTGGGCCGAGAGGTCCTCAACGACATCAGAAAGGTGTGCAGACCTGGAGAGTGAAGGACGACTCTGGGGACTTCCATATCCGCGTCCCCCACGAGGAGCCGGTCCTCCTCTGGGAGGAGGGAAGCCATGAAGTTTGAGGCACGTGTCCCTGGTGTGGCGAGACTTCCCGCAATAATCACAAACGAGATGATCTTTCTCCATAGACCCGGGACGATCGTCACGAGCAGGATAAGCCCTAGGGTGGAACTGGGAAGCAAGGGCAGAACCCTCTGGGGTAGAGTCAGGAAGCAAAGTCTGTCGACGATCAAATTCCTGCTGCACAAGACTGTAAATCTCTAATAAGGAAGGAAGAGCAGAGCGCCCAAAAATCTGAATACTGATCGGATCAAAATCATGATGCAACCCATGCAGGAATTCAAAGATGCGATTGCATTCTTCTCTCGCTCGCACTAACACCTCATCTTCATGGGATACCAGGGTCAGTGAATCCAAATGATCATACTCCTGATAGAGTTGGGTGAACTCCCAATAGTAGGCGGAAGGAGGACGACCTCCTTGACACAGAAGGAATATCCTGCGCCGCAGCTGGTAGATCTGAGCAACATTTCCTCGGCAGGAATAGCCTAGGTAGTCTCTGCACGCTTCCAAATATCAGCAACAGAATCCAAGAACAGGTAGTTCCATGCGATGGGTTCCAGCATGGAGTTAATAAGCCAGGACATCACCAACGAGTTCTCTGACTCCCACTGAGGCCACTCAGGATAAGTAAATAGTGGTTCCTTCGTCGTGCCACTGACATATCCAAACAATCGACGGCTTTTGAGAGCAAGGAGAATAGATCGTGCCCATGGAAGATAGTTAGAGCCATCTAATTTCATAGTAGTAATCTGAGGGGTGCCATGATCAGGATTGACACTGCCAGATCCACTAGAGATTAGTGGGGTAGGAGGGGTAAGAGGTGCTCCTCCACTTGATGACATATTCAAAGAGTTGATCTCGGACATCGAAGGCCACGAATAGAAATCGATGGCTCTGAATGTCAAATCAAAGGGCTTCCCTCATAGAAAGAGGTGAACCAAATCCATGAAGGAACATCCACAAGAAACCGACACCAGAAATACTTTCAACCTAGGTCAGCATATCCAGTGCCAAGAGAGAAACAATCACAAACCAGCGAGAAGCCCCCTCTGGGACAGAAGGAGAAAGACTTCGGCTGAGGGATAGAAGAGCGCCTCTACTTGGCTGGAAGTAGGATGCCCGACGCTCTACTGAGGAAGCCCGCCGCCCTACCGAGGAAGTTCGACGCTTCTGCTGGGCAGAAGGTGGAAGCCCGACGCCCTACCAAGGAGGACGAACGCGTTGGACGCGCTGGGGAAGGTGGAAGAGCGGGGCGGAGCGAAAGCGAGGTCGGATCGAGCGGATCGGAGGAGAAGCGGGGTCGGAACGAGCGACGCAGCCGAGCGGAACGAGCGGAAGGAGAGACCGAGCGCGCGAGCGGTGGGAATCGTTCGCCCTAACCCTTTGATACCATGTTGACGAAAATGCAATAATTATTACATTCAATAAACCCACTCCTTAATATATATGAGTGGTAAATCCAGGGTTACAACCGTAATTATAAGCTAAAAGATAAAATACATAAAGTACTCGCATATTTCCAACACCTTTTATACTTGTAGTCTAGGTCTATCGAGAAACAATAAAAGTCCATAATTAACCCTGCTAAAGCAGTGGATTAATTAACACTTAACAGTACGATCAAATTACACATCTCCAATAGTTACTCCGCCACATCGTAACCCACTTTTCCCCCCACTCCCGTAAGCAAATAGAGCCCTCCATTCCTTCAATTTCCCTATTCCCAGCCTCTGATCAAGCGGAGATTGCTGTCCTATCACGTCCACAGCCTGCAGTCCTTTCCAGCTCTCTCCCCTCCCACTATCCAACTTTCGAGAACTTTCACGCTCTCACCTCCTGCTAATATCCTACGGGAAACTGCCACTGAAATTTAATTCCATCAGCCAAAATTCAATTTCTTGCACATTCCATCTTCCTCACGACCACGTCCAGCACTCCAACTCTCCTTCAACAGCCCAGATTCAATCTCCTCCAGAAAACTGCATCCTTTGAGCTTTCTATCTCATAATCATTGCAAGCTTATTGATTGGTTGTCTTTTCTTTAGTGTCGAATCGTGTGTTTATTCTGGGTTTTGGGTTTATTAGTTTGTAATCGTTGCTCGCACACACACCACATTACGTGTTTCCCTATTTTTGGAGCTCAACTTGATTGTGGCTTAACTTTAAATATTGTTTATAATTTTCTTTATTGCAGGTGTAGTTGCCATATTGTTTATAATTTTCTTTATTGCAGGTGTAGTTGCCGGTTACGTGTCTCATTCATATAGTCGACCTACATTGGTACATTCGACCTGCATTAAAAAGCCTAACAGCATCACACATAAGCAACTATAATACTTGATTCAGTCCATAATTTTGCATGGTTTACTAAAGCTTGCATGTCATTATCACTGCTTCAGATTAGCATAGTGCACCAGAGCAAGAAATGTATAAATCATGATGTTGATGAATATTGAAAATTTTACATTTCCAGCAGCTGAAGGAAATTTCTAGATGGAGTAAATCATTACTTAACTTGCAAACTTCTCTCTTAGCTGATGAGTTAGCAAAGAAGTTTAGTCCGCTCACAAGTGATTAAGCCTAAATTTATCCAAGGCTTGCTAAAGAAAAATGAAGTTGTATGTATACTCAGGAGAATCCTTTTTAATGAATGAAGATGGAAATGGTGATTTTTTTTTAATAATGATGAGGTGGATTGAGGACTAAATCTATAGTTTCACCATGTTTATTAGATTTCAAACTTAATATATCACTAATTTGGATAAACTATAATTTATTTTTGCTATTCAAAGTTGTTTGGTAATTATGTGTGTAATTTACTTGTTTCTCATACTCGTAAGGTTCTTAGATTTGGATTGTGTTATATTAATATTTTTTTTCTATATTATGACTTCCCTTCGGTGAAAGGTTGAACCATTAGTATGTTCTTCATTTTATTGTGATTCTAGTGCTTTCTTAAAGATGGTGTCTTGTGTTATGGTTTAAGGTAGATCCTCGTGCCATGGTGTCTCGTTCCACATTGACAACTACCAGAACACTGAAGCCCTAAATCTTACTTGATACTTCTCATCCCTCGGTTTCACGTTCATCTCAAATTCATCCGTTCATTTAACAACACATTAATGTGGGCTATCCTTGTTTAAATGTCTCAATTGGGAAAAGTTATATGACTGAGAATCCTGAATAAATGTAGGAGAGCATAATTCCTCTATTTTTTTTAAGTTCTCATTTGATTTTATATGTTCATGTCACTTGATGTTTTTTAGTAAACTTGGGGTTTATGGTTTGACTTTGAGAGCCCACATTGGTGATATGGCCCAAATCCTCAAGTGGGGTAACTAAAGTTATATGGTGTTTGATGCAGCACATGAGTGGAAGTGAAGTGCGACTCTAAAATGCAACTCTAATTGCGGTGCTGGGTAATTTTAAGGAAAATTAGAATGAAAAATGCACAAATGAGTTTATCCGGCGAATTTAGCACATAGCCAGTACTTGCATAAAGCTGTACAATAGATAAGACATTTGCAAATCAAGTGGGGTAACCCTACAGGCTCCGGATGTCTCTAAAAAGGAGGGGTTCCTATTAGAAGGCTCTTTGGGTGGGATATAGGAAAATTCGTCGTGAGTGCGACGATCACACCCAAAAAATACCTAAAATATCGAAGCTAGTATTCGTCTCATGGGTGCATCGAAGTACTCGTATAGGGGAGGAAAACTCATCAGGTGGCTCGCCAGGAGAGGCGTCAATGTACTCGTCAAGAGAGTGAGGGGCCACTAGACGGACTCCTAAAACATCGCAAGCGTCTTTGAGCATATATGGTGTGGCAACTACGTACTCAATGCTAAGCTCAATGTCCTCACTCAAAGGCGGTCTTAGGGGATTGACTTGAAGTGACGTCAAGTATCCTGTACTAGTAGACAATTAGGTTAACTGAATCTCGCTCTCATTAAGAAGCGGTGGTTCATCCGGGGCTCAACAGGAGGCTCGTCATAGATCTCGTTATACGGGTGGTACTCATTCTAATGATCGCTAGTAAGTGTGGTAACCACAACATGGTCGCTAATTGGCTCTTGACTATCACTCATAGCGAGACTCAGGAAAATAAGGAGAGATCCGAACGAATCGGTACTCATGATGGGGTACTCAAGGACTATGGTGCTAGTGAAAATATCGGTGAGCGGTATACTCACTAGGCTTAAGTAGGGTGTAAGCACGGGGTGTCCCATCACATCAGGATCGCTCATCTATATTGCACGAGGATGGGGACGAGATACACGATACGGATACGGGAAACGTAATTTTCAAAAAACCTAGGATACGAGATATGTTCTTAAAAAAATTAATTATTTAAATATAAGTACAAATTAATATGAAGACATGTGTGACATTTACATTTTCTTCATTTTTTCATCATTATACATCATATATCGTATATTAAATGAAAGCAAGATTTATGTGTCACAAAAACGTATCATATCCTAAATATGCACAATTAATAAAAGTATGTAAACAATTAAATCCCACCACTTATCTTTCTACAATTTCTTTCACATGTCTTTCTCCATGTTACCATCGCAAAACACATTTTTTGGGCATTTTCAAGCATATTTAGACACAACTGGTAATATCTGAAAGTATTTGTGAGTATCCGAATTTTTTTATATCTAAAATTAAAAAAAGGAAAGACATGATGTACTTAGGCATTAGTGAGACTATGATTAAAGATAGAGCGCAATGGCGACAGAGGATCCATGTAGCCGACCCCACTATGGTGGGATAAAGGCTTGAGTGTTGTTGTTGTAAAATTAAAAGAATTTTTCGAGAGTTTCTGGGTCGGTTTTCTAGAGTTTCCCGACTCCAAAATGTTTCGGATACAATACGTAAGACCGTTGTAAGTATTCACTTGTCTATTAAATGTTGCTTTCGATCACTTTTATAGAGCAAGGGTCAAGCTCATAGTCACTCATTGGACAATAATCTTTGAAGGGCATACTACCTCAATATTGGGTGTCTCGCTTTCTGTGTCCACAGGGACTCAAGTAGGCACGATAACAACTCCGAGACGGGTAGGACGAGCTTTAGCAAACTTCAAACTTTGTTCATGATGAAGAGGGAGTTGATTTACCTACTCAAAGGAATCTAAATGGTGATCACTCAATACTATGTCTATCGCGTGCAGAAGTCCGAAACAGAATTTAGAAGCGGCTGTGGAGGGCTCCTGTTGAATGTTGTTCCTCACAAGGAACTCATCAAACTAATCTCAATACTAAGTAACGAATGTGTATGAAATGGGTTGGGGTGTAGGGGCCGCGAACCCTGTTACGGTTGGGTGACCCTTTGATGATTGAGGCCTGCTCGGCTGGGTAACGCACGGAGGCGACTACGAGCCCCTCCGTAACAAAATCAGACGCATCACGTTGAGTGAAGGTGAAGTGTGACTCTAAAATGCAACCCTATGTGTGGTATCCGGTAATTCAAAGGAAAACCTAGAATGCCAAATGCACAAATGAGTTGATCGAGCGAATTTAGCAAATAGCAAGTGCTTGTATAAATTTATGCAATTTGTGAAGACGTTTGCAAATTAATTCTAAAGCAATCAGATTCGAGCTGCTTTTGATTGGAGTGCTATTAATTAAATGCACAATTAGAATAGGCTCGGCAAATCAAGATTAAATCACTGTAAACAAAGTACTCTAATCTACGAGTATCCATAATCATATAAATGTAGTCCACAACAATACATCAATGAAAAATGACAAAACACAAACTAAGATCTCACAAGGTTGTGGTCCGTAATCGATGGAGGAAGTAGATTCGTTGGCCTGGAGGAGCTGGGGCTGACTTTAGGCGGCTGTGAGAAGGATGAGGGGGCTGCTACTGTTTTAAAGGGAAAGATGAAGAGTTGCTGTTGGGGGAAACACGCTAGAAGGTGTACGGGGGTGGGAACAGGCCTGGATATGATCGACCTTTGAACCGGAATGCCTGGGGGTGTTCAGTTTGAAGGAAGAGGGCTGGAGGTGGTCTAAGTGCAGCAAGAAATGATTTCCCGGGGACTGTCAGCTGTGAAATATGGTGGCTAGATAGGGCAGCAACACAAGGAAGATGGGGGGAGAGGGGGCAAGGTAATACCTAGGAGTCGGTACGACGACACCTACAGTTCATGGAGTCTGCACCGCGAAATGACTGCGAGACCTTGGAAAAACCTCCAAAATCTGTGATCCTCTCAAACAGACCACCTACACTTGTATTTATAAGAAAACATAAGTAGGGCAACTATTTTGAACGGCTAAGATCGTGCATTCATAATAGTTGTCCTATCTCAATAAAATAAAAAATTCATAGAAATAATAAAATATCACCCCGGACATGATTACACATACTCTAGTTGGCCCATCAGGACATGCTAAATATGGAAAATTGCTATAATGTGTCGAATCAATCACGAATCTTGTGCTCTAATGCGTCCGAACGGTCCCAACAGTGTCATTCTCCATTGCCCCGATTGGTTGTTTCTATTGAGAGCTGCATATTTCTCTGATTAGAATTTAGCTAAATATTTTTGAGCATCCTACATAAATCTAGATTTTGATTTCCTGGTTTTTGGTATATTTTACCATTGGCTGCCGATGTTATTCATCACTCAGACATTTACCATCTAGGCTCCAATGTAGAGCATGCAGGCCAGAACTTCGTAGTTTGTTTGCTGATGAGCACAAACTTGAGATTGACCTAATAGTTGGGATTTTTTTGGGTTACTCATTTAGTCCGGTTTTTAAAATAATGCATTTATATAACAAAAATTGACACAAATTTGACTCCATTCTAAATTTGAATCAAAATTGATTAGGAACTTGTTCTAGCCATTGCCTCGGGCAACAGTGTCAAGCTCGAACAGCATTTTGTAGTGATTTTGATTTTAAGATAGGTAAGGTAGGTTGATCAAATTATCATTTAGTGAGGTCAAAATTTTATTTTTTATTTCTCTACAAATCAGAAAGACTAATCAATTTGTTGATACATAGTTGTGCTTATAAGAAATTAGTCTGCCAGTGTTTTAAGTTTAAAATTTAGAGTTATTCAGCATTTGGTGTGACTAGTTTTCGTTAAAAACAGGACGCGGTAAAACTCCTGCAAGGCCGCAATTTAATAGTTATATGCTCTCCCCGCAACGGGTTTTTCTTTCATGTGAATTATCAGATGCGGTAATAATGTTTAATCGTTTTTGTTTCCATTTTTAAATTTTCGCCATTTTGTGCTCTTTCAGGTACTCCATAACAAAAGCATTCTGCATAGCTTTTGTTATGACTTTCTTCTCAGTGTTCGACGTCCCCGTGTTTTGGCCGATACTTCTTTGTTATTGGGTGGTTCTCTTCTTCTTGACAATGAAGCGCCAGATTATGCACATGGTTAAGTTCAAGTACATCCCTTTCAGCACTGGGAAGCAGGTCTGACTAGTATTTTTGTGATATTTTATCTATCCCTGTTATTCCGTAAGATTTTGAATTTGTGGTCTACTTCTATAACTAAAATCTCCTTTGATCTAAATTTTTATTTTTATTATTTTTCTTTATTTGGTTTAAGTTGATTACAGTCTCCACCTGTTCTTTGTAAGAAACTTTCTGAACTTGTCACCAGCTAGTTTTAAAATTGAGCGCTCATTTTACGTGTCTAAATATCGGAGTAAATGGTCCTCAGTACGGGATCTCCATGGTGATTCTTTCAGCGTCTTGTAGGGGTGTAACGGTTTGTTTTTTGAGT
The DNA here is from genome assembly GCA_033032865.1 of Dactylorhiza incarnata. Taxonomy (NCBI): domain Eukaryota; kingdom Viridiplantae; phylum Streptophyta; class Magnoliopsida; order Asparagales; family Orchidaceae; genus Dactylorhiza; species Dactylorhiza incarnata. Next base: position 3,498,062 of record JAWHQI010000044.1, on the reverse strand, counting down.
AAAACCACAAACCGAACCACCCCTATGTGATTCCAGAAACCTGGAACCGAACCGAACCACACAAACCATTGAACCGAACAAAATGGTTTGGTTCAGTCCGGTTCGATTTGAGTGGTTTAAAAATAGAGACATAAATACAATCTAAGAGAAAATGAGACAAAATAATATATTATATTAGCTTAAACATTTACTTATATATAAGATATTAATACTTTTATGCATAAACATTCTAATTACTAATTAGATATAAGATATTAAGCCCTAAATTGCTAGACAGACCTAAACCATTTATCATTAGAAATATTTAAAAATTTATAATGTAATATCTGTACGGTTCGGTTCGGTTTAGCATTAAAAACCGTGAACCAAACTGAAAATCATGTAGTTTTTCAAAAATTGAAAGCGTAACCGAACTGCAACCTACGAAAACCGAACTGCAACCTTCGAAAACCAAACCGTGCGGTTCGGTTTGATGGTTCGGCTGGTTTTTACTTACACCCTAGGGTGTAGCATTAAGTTTCTGAATATATATATATATATATGTTGCTAAAATATATGTTATATGTTGCACCCTTCTATCTTTTGAATTACAATAACTTCCCATGTAATTTTGCATTTCATAACATGCATGTAAAAAAATGTCCCCATGGAGCGAAGCCAGAGGGTATTTTTAAGCATGTATGTTATGAAATGTAAACTTACAGAGAGTTTTTGTAATTTCAAAACACAGATAGGTGCAACCTATAATTTTGCAAACTTACAAGGGAGGTCCAGATAAATAGCCACATATATATATATAAGAAATTTATAGTATGTGTTTGAGGGAGGGTGGCATTAAACTATATTTTCGACAGAAAATGAACCCATAAATTATGAATGCTGCTCACATGTGCTCTATTTTGATCGGCAGAAGTACACGGGAAAGAGGGCTGCTGTAAGGGCTGCATTAAGCAGCAACCCATCCAAGGACTGATCTCCGGCGTGCGCCCGGCAACACACATCCCAGTATGGTTAGCAACAAATGGCAGCCGAAACACTTGGTTTTAGGATTCTGCAAGGGATGTGTGGTATCGTGTCGTGGGAGTAGGAGGAAAGCCGGCAGCCGCACGACTCATTTCGGTTCCCCGGAAAGAAAGTGAGCGGGTCCCTTCTAGCGTGCCTAGGAAACTGCTATCGTTTTCTTCCCTTCCATTAACAAGTATCTTCTTTATAGATATATTTTGTGTATTCATTTTAAAAAATGGTGGCAATTGTCAAAGCTCACTCTATTTCATGTGAACTTAGGTAGGAAACATGTGGTTGTTGTTCAATTATGTTAGTTTGGGTTTGTTTTGTTATTTTTGATTAACCAGACATCTTTTCATTTCAGCACAACTTTATTCAATTAAAAGATGCTGCATATTTTAATGTCATAACAATAATAATTCATAAATATCTTTATAAATTGTATATTTTATGTATTAGGGCTCATCTATGTGCTTGAATTTGAGCATGTTCATACAATTTATGATAATGCATGCTTGCAAAGGTTTAGTTTAATTTGATTTGGTTCATAGTAATTAAGTATTTTGATGATGAATATTTGTACATATTTATTAAAAGGTTTGGATAAATTCTTAATAATGATGAGCTGGAAGCTATTGGAGATGATTGGTACAATGAAAGATATGATTTGACTGGTAAAAAGCATTGATGATAGATAATTCATTTTGTTCTTATTTTGATATTTATTGAATATTTAGACGAAAATAATTTCACTTTGTACGATAATTAACTTTTGGTGATGCATTTTAACTCGGTTATCATGATATTAGTTGCATTATTTTTTTCATTTATTTTGTAAAAATGGAATCAGTTTGGTGCCAAAGATTGGTCATAAATGTTACCATAATCAAGTGAGAATAACTTGCCGTGCGAAGAGTTGCGAATAGCCTTAATGGTGCACGAAAATAGTTATATAATATATGAAAATGGGGTGGATCGACGAGATCTACAAATTTCATGTTGAACACTTTCTAATTTTGCATGTATGACCCGGATTTTCGCCCCAAAAATATCCCAGACGTCTTTATCTCATTTTTTTAAATATTCCACTCCAACTCGCCCCAATTTTGAGCTCGTCTGACCTTAACTTGCCATCTGGAACTTGCCAAATGATGTCTCATCTGGAACTCGCCAAATGAGGTCTCCTGGAACTCGCCAATTTGCGAGTAGAACACTTGCAAGACCTCGCCTATGGGCGAGTAAAGAAGAATCTCACCTCTATGAAGTCCTCGAATTTGATTTTGCTCTCCAGTCAAATCATATCTTTCATTGTTGAGTATTGAAGTTGCCAATCTGAACTTGTCTCTGGAATTCGTCTGCATGAACTCGCTTATGGGCGAGTAAGGAAGGAGCTCACCTATGCCGAGTATTGAAGTTGCTAATTTGAACTCGTCTCTGGAACTCGCCTGCATGTGGGCGAGTAAGGTAGGAGCTCTCCTATGCCAAGTATTGAAGTTGCTAATCTGAACTCGTCTCTGGAATTTGTTTGCATGAACTCGCCTATGGGCGAGTAAGGAAGGAGCTCTCCTATGCCGAGTATTGAAGTCGCTAATCTGAACTCGTCTTTGGAACTCGCCTGCATATGAGCGAGTAAGGAAGGAGCTCTCATATGCCGAGTATTGAAGTCGTTAATCTGAACTCGTCTCTGGAACTCGCCTGCATGAACTCGCCTATGGGCGAGTAAGGAAGGAGCTCGCCCTACTCACGAGAACTCGCCATACTCGTGAATCGTCTTTGGCCTCTAGCTCGCCATCTTGAGCCATGACGTCTTCTCGCTAGACTTTCCTCCTCTGACTACGTTCCGCGCTCACCGCACCAAAGTGTTGAAGCCAGATAAATTCTAGATCCAAATGTTTGGACCTAAGTGTAGCTGAAGGTTATTGACCCCGCGGTCGAACGTCACAACTCAAATGTCAAGGTACTAAAAGTTTGAATATCAGATAATATGTTACAAAATAAAAAAAAACAAATTTTTTATTTGCATTTCTATTTTTAGCTTTTTAGTCTTATCAATAAAAAAACAGCACGAAAAATAGAGTTTTGCCCACTTTTGCAAGAGTAATTTTTCACTCCAGTCCTGACATGCAAATTTGGCTCAGACCTGATTGCCCGACCCGGGTCTGTGCCCATTTAGGCCAATGCCGAGTTAGGCCCGGGCCTGACTAGGTCGGGGCTCGGTTAGGCCCGGGCCAGGCCTAAGAGAGCTCAAAATGCCCTCTTATTTAGCTAGGGCCCGGGCTGGGCCGGGCCACTCGGCCAGTAGGCCCGCTTATACCCGACATTTAAATGTTGGGCATTGAGCCCAACAATAATTAAATGTTGGGCTCAAAAGCTTAGCAATAATTAAATGATAGGCTCAAAAGCCCATCATTTATTAAATATTGTGCTCAAAGCCGAGCATTTATTAAATGTTGGGCTTTTTCCCAACATTTATTAAATGTTGGGCCGTCATGCCTAGCACTTAATGCTGGGCGTGACCGCCACGACAAGTGGGCTTATGCAGGCCCCCTTATTATACTAAGGTCCGTGCTCGGTTTGGGCCCGGTTTGAGCAGGGCCCGACCTAAGATCGTTAGGAAAAAAAGTCTGGGCCCAGGAGGGCGGAGCCCGGCCTGGGTCCGCATGGATTTTTTTGCACGCCTACTCCAGTCCTCCACAACTATGAAGATGAAATTCAACGAGATCTTGCCATGAGCCCGACAACTATGAAGCAAGTGTCCACCACCGGTGATGCCTACGAGGCCACCAAGGGGGCCCGCCCATTGAATTTGCATCCTGACCGAGTGGGATGAGTTCAAGGGACTAAACTACCAAAATATTTACGACTACATGCAGAAGCCTGTAATTTTGTTCGACGGGCGCAACGTGATTGATGTGGAGAAGCTAAGGGCGATGGGGCCCCATCGTGTATTCGATTGGGAAGCCCCTAGATCCCTTGGTCAAGGTCATGATGGATGACTTAGGACGGACCGGATGAGATGAGGGGTATGTACTATATAGTATGGACTACTTATTTAGTTATATAATATGAAATACTCATATTATACACCATTTCCCCCAATTTCCTACATTCTCTTATCAGTTGTATTTGAATGTTTACAGGGATTTGAAAGCAAACAAATTTCTATTTTTTTTCTCATTTTTGGGTCGAGCTGCTGAAAGTTTGAATAATGGACGTTATGTTGCAAACTAATTAAACACATCTTCTATGTTATTTCCATTTTTATTTTTAGTATTTTCGGGCAAAAAAACAATACGAAAAATGGAGTTTTGCTGCCCACTTTTGCAGGAGGAATTTCCCGCTCCTGCCCATCACAATACAAGATTAATTGAGAGAAATAGAGAAATTCTTGAGATGGAGGGGGGTGAGAGCTGAAAATGAGGATTATGGAGACGGCGTTTTAGAGTTTTAGGACCCGAAGTAGAGATACTAGTGAGGAAACGATGATTGGAGATAAAAATAAGAAGATTCATGATCCCGATTTGATGGAGATGGAATAGATTTCTTTGAGGCAACTATTAATTTTTACAACTTTGTTAAATTGAGATTTGTTGCACTTCAGTATTACTCTTCTTCGATTGCAATGCTTGGTAATAGGTTCATCTACTTTGTTTGATGGAGTTTATACTTTAGGAGATCAAAATTGTCTTTCTAACGACAACAGCGGAGCAAATCTAATCTAGAGAAAAAAATTTCGGATAAAAAAAATCCTAAAATTTACATGTGAAAACATAACCAAAAAGTCTTGCAAAAGAAAACTCACCAAATGTTAACAAAAGTTTGATTCATGCAGTGGGAGGCTATATTTCACAGCCGGTGGAAAAATCGGGCTAAAAATTAGTGGCTTGAGGCACAGAAGTGGTGGTTTGGCCTTGTCCCCATCGGTGACACAAAGGGGCAGCAGAATCGGGGATCTTCGGTCAGCTGTGGGCAGCTTCGATGGGGGTGAGGATTCGAGGACATAGGGACGAAGGAACTGGCTGCGTGCGGGCGACAAAATTTAGTGTTTTGACGGGTACGGGGGTTTGGGTGCAGGAACAAGAAAGAGAGATGCTGCTACAAGAATAAAGAAAATGGATTTTGTGTTTTTTTTTCTACTTTCGGTGGACTGCGGATATCACTTGTGAGACTGCTAATATAAGTGCCCTAAATAAAATCAGTGTATTTTTTAAAGCAAGTCATGATAATATTAAGCATTACACTATGAGCATAAGATGTTAAGTATAAGGTGTTAATGTATATTTGGACTTATAACGGGCTGGCTTAACGTGTCGGGTCGGATACTGGGACTTCCGATACCCGTATGGAACCTAGGGTATCACTATAAATACCTAGCTGAGGGCAACGGTTAGTGGATTCCACTTTGATCCACACCTGGATGCTTCGAGCAAACCTAACATTCTCGAATCAGCCCCCCCCCCCCCCCCCCCCCGTTGCTCGTCGCTCTTCCCGTGTGAGACCCTCCAGTCGTCATTCGTGCTCTCGAAGCCTTCTCCCGTCGTCGCTCGAGATCGCGAAGTTCTCTCCCGCTGTTGATCATTCTCGCGAAGCCCTCCCGTCGCCGACCGTGCTCGTGAAGCCCTCCCATCGCCGATGTCTTCCATCGCAGATCTAGGGCTTCACCTAGATCTTCGTCGTCGCTGCGCCTCAGTTGCAGAAGGTCGCTCCATTTCCAGCTTATAAAAGAAGGAGATCTCCCGGAACCTTTCCCTTCTCAGTCTCGCGGAAAGAAGAAGAAAGCTCTCGACGAAGTTGTTTTCTCGACGAATTCGTCGAGACCTCCCGTGTTATTTTCGATGAATCAGTTCACTCGACAAATTCAGTCTCGACGATTCGTCGAGTCCTCTCGGCGATCTCAGCTTCACTCGACGAATCAAGTTGTCTCGACGGTTCTACTCTCAACGATTCGCCGAGTCCTCTCGACGAATTCAGTTCTCTCGTCGAATCCCTGCTCTCGATGATTCGTCGAGTCCTCCTATGCCCTTTCGACGAATTCGTCGCGATCTCTCTACGAATTTGTTGAACTCATTATGACGAAGGGAAACTCCTTCTCCTCCCCTGTTCCGATGGTCAAGTTAGAAAAATTCACGGCTTCTGAGTTCAATTCCTGGAAGTTAAACTCTCAATTCGAAATGAAGTGTCTGAACACGTTCTACACAGTTAAGTCAGATCGTGCTGATTTCTTAGGGATAGATGATGAGGAGCAATGAGTTAGTGATGAGAATTTCTACAGAGACTATTTGCTAAATTGTCTTTCTCCGAGTCTAGCAAAGATTTATTTGAAGATGAAGACTGCTAAGGAGATCTGGACTGCTTTGGTGGAGCATTTCTGGCAAAAGGAGGACCTATCAAAAGATCACTTGGTGGACAAGTTTCACTACTTCACGTTTGACAATGAGAAAGCAATTCTCCCTCAGGTATCCGATTTTGAAAATTTTGTTGACTCTTCGCAAAGCGAAAACATTTCACCGCCAGACAACTTTGTTGCTGACATGATTGTTTATAAGTTGCCATCCACGTGGTATAATTTCAAAACTGAAATGTACCGCAAGAAAATGCAGGTTGGTCTGAACGACCTCAAGTATTTTATACGCATCGAAGATGAAAATATGACTCGTCATGCTCTAGAAGTTGTTAGGAAGCAGAAAGCTGCTACAAACATGATCTCAAACTCTAGACGTATGCCGAATTCCAAGAAGACCAAACCTTCCCCGATTAGCTCCCAGGTTGCAGACTCAAGTAACAAAATCAAAAAGTTCAAGAGCAAATGTTTTAACTGCAACAAGTGGGGGCACATCGCATCTGATTGCAGGCTTTCTAAGAGGGAAAGAAGCAGAGGACCACAAGAAGGCAACCGAGCCAACATGGTTAGTCTTGCTGAGCCTTCCAACTTCGTTGCTATGGTTGGAAATGTAAAGGCCAGCACTAAATGGTACCTAGATTCAGGAGCAACATGTCATGTTTGCAATAACGCTAATCTGATGACCAGGCTAACTGCTGCAAAAGAATCTGTGATCGTTGCCAACGGTGAGACAACTGACGTGCTGAAGGTGGGGAATACAACTCTGCTGCTCTCCTCAGGTAAAACTTTAACTCTAAAGAATGTCAAATTTATTCCTTCACTAGCTGCTAACTTAGTGTCTATCAGCTTATTGTGTGATGCTGATATGTCTTTTAATTTCTATAGTAGTAGAGTAACGCTATCAATTAACTCACACTATTTTGGGTGTGCCTACGTACAAAATAGAATGTACCGACTAAGTCTAGCAAATGAAATAGTTCAAAAAGTTCAAATGAACTTAGTTAGCCCTAAGACTCTACATGAGAGACTAGGACACGTGAACTAAGGAAAATATTCCAAATTGTTAGAACTCATCAGATCACTCTAGTCACTACAACCGTAACTGAAAAATGTGAAGTGTGTGCTCAGACAAAGATCACTAGGAAATCTTTTAGTGCGGTTACTAGGAGCGCAACACCTCTAGAGCTTATACATTCCGACATATGTGACTTTAAAAGTTTTGTCACCATAGGAGGAAGAAAGTATATGATCACCTTTATAGATGACTATTCTAGATTTTGCCACATTTATCTCCTTAAAACTAAAGATGGAGCGTTTGAAACATTCTGTCTTTTCAAAACCAGGGTTGAATACCAACTTGACACGAAAATCAAAAGATTTAGAAGTGATAGAGGAGGAGAATATAATATCCAGTGAGTTCAAATGTTTCCTTGCCCATTATGGAATCATAGCAGAAACCACTGCTCCTTACTCACCCCAATCTAATGGCATAGTTGAGCGCAAAAATAGAACGCTAACAGAAATGTTGAATTTTATGCTCTTGACTGCAGGCATGCCTTCTGCTTATTGGGGAGAAGCAGCCTTGACAGCAAATCACATTCTGAATAAAATTTCTCATGCTAAGTAAGAGGTGACACCCTACAAGCTTTGGTTTAAGAAACCCCCAAACATCACTAGACTAAAGACTTGGGACTGTATAGCCTACGTCAGGGTCCCTGACACTAGACAGTCTAAGATTGGACCTAGGACCAATACATATGTCTACTTAGGTTGTGCTGAAGATAGTGTTGCAGACAGATTCTTAGATATTTCCAATTATGTCATTGAAAGTGCACAGTTTTTCCCAACAGTCAACATATAATTTAGGGATGTTGTGTTATTTGAAGATAAATTTCTTAAAGATAAGAATCTGTCACTCCCAGGTATGCTAGTAACTATTATTGACGAAGATCCTGAATCAGTACTGAGCACCTCATATTCAGTGCATGTAGATAACTTTGGCCTAGAGTCTAGGAAAAATTCTATAAGAGAGAGAACTCTCAGAACCTTCGGTAGTGATTTTGTCACTTACCACGTTGAGACAGATCCATCCACCAATAAGGAAGCGATGAGATCAAGGGACTCACTACTATGGAAAGAAGCTATTGATGAAGAGATGAACTCTCTACTTTAGAACAACACCTGGACGTTGGTTGATAAGCCAAAAAGGGCTAAAATTGTAAGGTGTAAGTGGGTTATGAAAAAAATTAAATCATGATGGTAGCGTAGCTAAGTATAAAACACGCCTGGTGACTAAAGATTTCACACAAGTAAGCTGAGTAGATTATTTTGATGTCTATTTACCCGTGTGCCACCTAGCAACCATTCAGATCCTCCTTGCTATTGCATCTATTGAGAAATTTGTTGTTTATCAAATGGATGTTAAGACTGCGTTCTTGAACAGAGATCTGACCAAAGAAATCTACATGAATCAACCTGAAGGTTTCATTGTAGAAGGTCACGAAACCAAGGTCTGTAAGTTACTTAAATCTATATACGGACTAAAACAAGCACCTAAATTATGGCATGAGATGTTTGACTATAGTGTAAAGAACATGAGATTCATGTCAAGTCTCTCAGATAAATGTCTTTACATACGTAATAGATCAAATAAAGTCATTATAATATGCTTGTATGTCGATGATATGCTCATTCTAAGGACTGATCAAACTGAAGTGGATGACGTCAAGTCAAGTCTAATAAAAGAATATAACATTCAAGACCTAGGTGTAGCTGAAACTATACTAGGCATGCAAGTGAGCTTTGAGAGAAATGACATCTCCCTAAGTCAAAGCCACTACATAAAGTCCATGTTGGATACGTGGGGATATAGTGAAAGTAAAGCATTAGAGACACCTTATGACTACAGTAACCGGTTAAAGCCCAATGAAGGAGCTACAGTTAGAAAGTTAGATTATTCTAAACTCGTTGGGATTCTCATGTATGATATGGTCTGCACTAGACCTGACATAGCCTTTACGGTCGGCATGTTATGCAGATTCACTAGCAATCCTGACCAAGACCATTGGAATGCTCTCGATAGGCTGATGAGATACTTAAAGCACACTCAAAAGTATGTCTTATGTTATTCTGGTCATCCTTCACTTTTTGAAGGATTTTTTGATGCATCATGGTGCTCAGAAATAAACGATAACAAGTCCACTAGTGATTTTGTTTTCATACTAGGAGGAGCAACTGTAGCCTGGAAGTCCAAGAAGCAATCATATATTGCTCTCTCTTCTCTGAAATTCGAACTCTACGTTGTAGCTTCAGCGGGATAAGAAGCAGAGTGGATACGAGATTTGGTGATGGACATTCCACTGACGAGCCTGAAACTAGGTTCTATTGTAGTTTACTGTGACAATCAGGATACTAAAATGATTTCTACGAACACTTTGTTTAATGACAAAAAAGGCAAGTAAGGATGAAACAAGCCTGGTTGACCTCACTCAAAAGCCAAAGGATTATGAACTTGATTGATGTGAGATCAAAAGATAATGTTGCAGACGCTTTGACAAAAGGCTTGAATAGAGTTATCACAATAAAAACATCGGGGGAGATGAGACTACAATTCATAGAAATATGAATCTTTCCTCCTATGTTTATGTTTTGATAGTAAGAACTTATAGTCGCAGCATTCAAGTATCTAATAACAAACTAAAAATCCCAAATAATTTCTTGATGAAAATCCAAGATGGTTAGATGTCAGTTATTCAACTGAGAATAGAAAGTTGTTGCAAAGGTTAATCTAACATTAATGATCATATCACATTATTCAATATTTGTTAATGTTGCAAATGATGCTGTGTCAAGTCATATGATAAGGTACATAATAATCCTTAATGAGTAAGATAACAACATGTGGTTTGTTAAAATCATAACTTGATCTGTCCGAGTTAGACTGGATAGAGATGCTGACAGCGCAATCTCACCACTGCTATGAGTACTAAGCTCATTTAGGTAGAGCTAGTTTATTTCAAACGTTACTGCATATGTTTGTGAATTCATGGAGCCTAAAACTCATGAAATTCCTTGCAAGCACTGGTGAAGGTGGAGGAGAGAAAGTAGTTTTTGATATGGATGAAGATGATCTACTCTCTGAATAGAATTGTTATATGTTTAATCCATTTGCACATTTCTTTTTCAGACTTATATTTCTGAGTAGCACTTTCGTTCAGATATTTTGTTTAATTATGAAAATCCATATTATGTTTAATTGTGCTAACTTCTCTGGAAAAAGTGTAAAGTCGGAAACTGTGTTTTTCTCTACTTTCTGCACTCCGAAACGTAAACGTTATATGTCACAAATATAGGAGGAGATTGTTAATGTATATTTGGACTTACAATGGGCTCGGAGGCTTAACGGGTCGGTTCGGATAATGGGACATTCGATACCCGTATGAAACCTAGGGATTCACTATAAATACCTAGTTGGGGACAACAATTAGTGGATTCCACTTTGATCCACACCCGGATGCTTCGAACAAACCTAACATAAGGGACAAAAGAACATATGAGCTATAAAAAGCAGTAAAAGCAAGTATATATGCCTCCCGATTCGTACCCCTGCGAACAAAACAAAATTCATGGTTCGCCACCGATGATAGCATATGCAAAACATCAAGGATGAAAGGCCGATATACTGAGAAGTGGATCACTCCAGAGGAGATACACTCAATACATTTGCATAATTGCCCTTGAAGATGACCGGGTCCCACCCATGCTCAAAAGCCAAATCAACTGCCAATCGAGCTGCATAGGTCTCCGCAACCATCGGAGAATCCAAAAACTCAGTCGAAGACAAACAACAAGCCTAACACATCCCGATGAATCGCGCGCAATAACCCTAACACCCACATGACTCGGAGACCGTCGCACTGTGACTTCGAAGTTTATCTTAACAACGCGCCCAGGCGAAGACGACCAAGAAGTAACCAAAGCAGAGGAAGGTTGACTTATGGGAAGTCAAGGATGGGATCTTGAGAAAAATACCATGAAAGACGCGCACACAAAAGGTATTGACATCCGGGAGCTGCAACACACCCTCCCACAACATCAAATTCTAGCGGCACCAGATCACCGAACACGCCAAAGAGAATGTACCAAACTGATCCTGTGAGAGACACTCATGCAAATCATGGACTCAATCCTCATGATATCCCCCACCGTGGGACGTGTCAATGCGATAAATTCCCAGGAGAGACCAAATAGATGAGACTGACATATATTCCCGCAACCCATGAAAAACATCCTCCTTAGGATCCCCACACAGAGGGCATGCCAAAGCCTACATCAAAAGTCTCTGCCTAAGATTCACAACCATCGGGAGGATATTATGAGCTAATCTCCAAAAAAAGTGTCTAACCTTTAGAGTGTCGTGGTCTGTTCGATGGGCGAAGTGAGATCACCCGAAAATGGCCCGACCACGGAATCCAACGGTCCTCCCACTACTAGAAAACAGACTTTTGGCTAGGGTAAATTGCCCTGGCATAAAGTCCAAAACCGTGGCTAAAGAGCATTTGCCACGGTCTAGCCACGGGAAAAATTCGTGGCCAAAGGTGGCGTGGAGAAAGATTTTTAGCCACGAATTGGCCGTGGCAAAAAGTTTTTGCCACGAACCAAAAATTGTCGTGGCTAATACCTAGAGTATTTGCCACGGTTTGCTCTCGTAGCAAAAGAATTTCAATATCTGAATTTAGCATTTTTGCCATGGCATGGTACCGTGGCAAATGCCGCAATTATTAGCCACAGTTTATCCGTGGCTAATACTTCAATTATTAGCCACGGCCTAGAGCTGTAGCTAATTTGCATCCGTTTAGCCACGGTTTTATCCGTGGCTAATAGTTTTTTCGAAGAATGTATCCATTCTCATTGGAAGAATGTATCCACTTTATTCATTTTTCTTGATAATTAGGATTTGAACATGATAATGAACGTTATTATTTGCACAAACAAATGACCCTAAACAACTGGAGCAATATAAATATACATACATATATATAACCCATGCAAGCACAAACAAATTGACAGTTTATATATGCACGCGCGCGCATATAACCTCCAACCATAACCTGCAGGCTTCTTGTGAAAATCATCAATAGGAAACACTACTTGGCATCCCCTGAAAATGATACTTGAATCCAATCCAGGAAGATGATACTGGAGATCTGGAAAATTTACCGTGCTTCTCAAAAGACTTTCTAAATGAAAAATAGTTTAGTATTCATCAAATTAATAGCTGACCTTGGTCCAAGAGTATGGATGAGAAATAAATTGTGGCAATGCCCCTTCACTTGAATTATAAGGAACATATTTGAATCTTATTGGGCCTGCTCATCAATACAAAAAAAAAAATTATAAGAATGATCAAACTATAACAGAGGAAATATCCTAACTTAACAGTTTTAAGCTCTGAGATATGTCAGTCTGGCCTTCCAAGGGTAAATTCCAAGCTGGGGTTTTCAAATTCTGTGTGATCTTGGTGAATCATTTGGACCCTGCACAATAAGTTTATGTTATATAGTAGCCAACAAGATATTCATGCATGTAAAATTGCTTGCAAATTATAAGATTTAAATATACTTTTTTTTAAATTACAAAATATCTCCTGTTAGTTTACATTTCATAAAATGCATGAACAAAATATCTCCTGAAGTTATTAGGTCTGGATAACGGGCGACCGAACGATTGTGTGCGATCACCAAATGGGTTCCCCATGCCCTATAGGTTTATAGTTTTTCCACCACTTTGATCGCGCCCGTTGATTCCTTCATGCGGCAAAATGTCCTTTCACACGGTCCTAATAATCTCTATCTCGAGGGATATTTTCGGCATGTATGTTACTGTGTTGTGAAATGTAAACTGGGAGAGAAGATTTATGTTATATATATAAATATAAATATATATATATAGAGAGAGAGAGAGAAGTTAAGTAGAAAACATTTCTTAGCATTACCTCAATTTCAAAGGAGATGTCAGCTGGTCTAAGATCATCATGTTCACTTGTATTTGAATGCAGCCAAGCTCCTCTGCTGAACAATAAGAGTATATATATTGGTGAAAAGGGCAAGCAAACTGAGAATTTATTTACGAGATTATATACACAAGTGCGCGCACACAGAGGCATTTACTGGGAGGTGGGACCTCACCTCTAAGTTTGCAAAATTACAGACTGCACACCTCTTATTATTGAAATTACAAAAACTCCCCTCAATGTTACAAAACATAATATTTACCTCCCCTGAAGTTCACATTTCATAACATTCATGCACAAAAATACCCCCTTCAGTTTTGGTAATTATTCGTGTATATATATGTGTGAAACTATTTGCTATCAGAATTTTAAGTCAAAATTCACAAAGAGTTGAGAATAAATATTAATTTTTTGGTCATTTTTGCCAAATAAAACATAGCCGATACTACACTACTTTGGCCGATTGAGCTTGAATGTTCATTTTGTCTTTTCATCACCTTCCCTTCAACCATTCACATGTACTGGGACTTATTCAATTTAAGAAATAAACATTAAATATCGAGAACAACGTGACAAGGAAAATCACCATCAACTTTTCTCATTTTAGCCTCACATTTTGCTCTTTGGTTACTTTCCCATGCTTGAATCTTGATTCCTTCTCCTTTATATCTGAAATACATAACTTAATAAGATTAAAATGAATGACAACAGTAAGGCTCATATTTTGATAGAAATAACTCTAAATAATATAGCTCACTTCAAACATACAGTTTGTGAAATATTTTGAAGTCGGAAGAACACGTCAACAACAGGAGAATAATGACACCAAGAAAGGAACAATACTATCACAATGTAATAACTATGGCAGCTAGTTACAAATGAACAAGGCTGAATACAAGTTGCATCCAACTTGAATCACAACAGCCAATAGTAGGAAAGAACTTGGTCACGGACAAGGTCCGCTTCTTCTCCGGAGCACACCGCGCAGGTGATACTCACTCCTCGCTACCGCCGGCGTTAACGCTAGCGCCCAGCATTAGCTCTCCAACTCGCAAGCTCGCTGCTCGCACTCCAAGCTACTCGCACGCTCGCCGCGCTTCGCTTCCTCCACTTCTCGCTACCGCGAGCGCTAGCACTAGCGCCGGGCGGTATCTCGCGAGTAGGTAACTCTTCTGTCGAACTTACTCCAAGTTCGATGCTCGCCAAGTAGCGCTCTAGTATCTCTAACTCGCTTAAAGTTGAGGATACTCGCCACTTTCAGAATTCTACTCTTTAGGGGGGGTACCCTTCTATTTATAGACAAAAACAGGGGGTGGCAAGAAGGAGCTAGCGCTGGCGCTAGCTCACTTCAATTCTAACACTCCCTCTTGAAGTGAGCTCCGGGAACAACTCCAAGCAACGAGCGAAGCCTCCGGAACGGCCCCGCAGATAGGGGCTTCGTGAATATATCCGCAAGGTTGTCTTCACTCCGCACATGCTCCACAGCGATCAAGCCACCCAGCACCTTCTCTCTGATGAAGTGATGCTCGATCTCTATGTGCTTGGTCCTTGCATGACACACTGGATTGGTTACCAGTTTCAATGCACTCTCATTGTCCCCGCGAAGCACAGTAGATCCGCTGACCTCCTCGTCCACATCCTCCACTAGTCTCCTTAGCCAGACACACTCCTGAGCTGCTAAGGACGACGCCTTGTACTCGGCCTCCGTGGTAGAAAGGGAAATAGAGTCCTGCTTCTTGCTACACCACGAGATAGCAGCAACTCCACACAAAAACACATAACCTGATGTCGACTTGCGATCATCAGCGTCACCTCCGTAGTCTGCATCCGTGTACCCATGCAGCTTGAAGTCAGACTTCTCTCCATAGGACAACCCCATCTCAAGGGTTCCCTTCACGTACTTCAGTATCCCCTTGGCTGCCTCCAGATGAGGCTTTCGTGGCTCCTGCATATACCGACTAACTCGGCCGACAGCAAAAACGATGTCCAGCCTCGTGATAGCACTACAACATTCTTATTATATTGAGACCTGTTTTCCACGACGTTTGGGAAAACGTGGCCATTGTTTTTGTCATTCGCGACGTTTTACTAAATAAACGTGGCTATTGATTTATTTTTAATTTTTTTTCCCATTTCGCGGTAAGGGGAGGAGTTTGTGCGGGAAAAATTTTGGTTTGGTCTTTAGTGGGCGAATAATTGAGATCTTTCGCCACGTTTTTAATGAAAACGCCACCATAGTCCTTATTAAAATAACTTTCCGTCTTCCGCCTAACCTAAAAATCTTACCTCACGATTTCACATTTCACGATCCCTCCTCTTCCTGGCTTTTGCCGATCGACGTCCCTCCCCCTCGAGATCGCTGCAAGCCTGCAAGCCTTGCCCTCCCTGACCGCTGCTGCCTCCTCCCTGACCCTCCCCTCCTCCGCCGATGCAAGCCAGCCCCTCCTCGATCCTGCATCCTCATCTAAGAACGCCGCTGCCTCCGCCTTCGCTAAGAACGCCGCTGCCTCCGCCTTCGCTAAGAACGTCACTGCCTCCGCCTTCGCTCTTTATCACCGGGTAAATATGCATGATCATCTCCTTTCCCCCCTCTTATGCGGGCTCAGTTTCTTGGCGTGATGGTTAGTTAGGGTTTATATGAAGGCGTTGAGATAAAAAGCTGCTGCTCAGCCTGAAATTTCCATCCTGTTTATCATCTCCTTTTAGCTAAACATACAAATGAAATCTTCAAAAATGTATGAGATTGTGATGTTGAATCAATGAATATCTTAACTATTATGTTCAATCAATCAGTTTTCATGCTGGGTTTTCATGCGAAAATTGGGTGATGAGTGGATAGTTTAGTAGGTTCATATGTTCATCACTCAAGGCGTTAATGGTAGTTGGTTCTCTAAGAAAGCAGATTTTATTGTAGTTAAGTCAAGATCATATTAACCTTTGGACTTAAAGAGATTTTGGGTTATGCTAGCCTTTGGAATTGGTCGGATTTTGCCTTATAAATCCTGAAGGTTAACTCATAGAACATATGATTGCACTATCATGATTTCTCTTGTTTTGCTTAATCAATTTGTTTTGGGGGATATCAAGGTCATTTTAAGTACGGATGCAGTTTAATAAAGATTTCTGAGAAGTGTTGATTACCTTCTTGTGTTGCTTCTCGTACTCTCAAAAGATTTTAGGCTAGGTTTTCATTAACTAGAAGCCTACCGGTTGAGTGCTAGGAATGAATCAGAGTCTCTGGAGTTTCTGAGATCATAAGAGAATTTTTTTCTCCCTCACCTCAATGGCGTTGCTGAAAACCCCCGCCGCACCTTACAAGGGCCTCTTCCTGAACGCCTCCACTTCTTCTAACCAGGTCGAGTTCTTTCCTTTTTTTCAGTTGTATCTTTGATTGCTTGAGAGAATGTTTTTGTGCTTTGCTCAAGCTTTGCCCTATGTATGTTCTTCCAGTTGAGCTGGTCCTGCAGGGTCCTGCATGTTTCCCTGTGTACCATGTAGGATGCAAAATTATTCTCCTCAATGCAGGACAGAGGCCTCCTCATCAAATGAACAAGGTATTGCCTACATTATTGTAAGTTTGAATGTTATGTTACCTTCAAATTGTGTATTCTTAGGAAGTACTGTTGTTGACTATGGAATTTCTCTATGAAGCAGTATATTGTATTTCACTTTTTATTTATTTAGCTTTGTTTTTATGATATTTGTGCATTTAGCAGGCCTGAAATTATTGGTCAGGTCAGCATGAGTGTTGAGATACTAAAAGATCAAGATGTAATAAGGACAGTCTTAATATACTGCAGGTAAACAATCTATGATTGAGTAATGCGTCCTTGTTCAATAGGTTTGTTGGTAGTAGATGGTGGGCTGGGTCAGGCTAATGTGACAAAAGTTACAATTTAATATGCTCTTTGCATATATTTTTCTGGCCATAATTCAACGGTGAATGAGTTGATGCATGTGTTCTTAGCAACATGACCCAACTGGCCTGCTGCATGTGTTCTTGTAAGTGGAACATAGAGCACTATGGGAGAATATTGGGCATTCTATTTTCCTATATTTTTTTTCAATTTCTATTGTTGATTACTTGGTCTATGCTACGTTTTGATGTAGTTATTTTCAACAAATATTTCCTTGAAATGAAAGTATTTTGGTTAAAAGATGCATATTAAGATTGTTCTTAAATTCTCCAGGTCATTGAGAAATTGGACTCCAAAGAGATTCTATTTGCAAATGGTTTTGTACTAAAGGTAAGCTTATTCCTGTAGAGGTGATGTGCTCTGTGTTTTCTCCTTCTAAATAATTGTCTTCTTATAATTTTTGTAAGACATGAATCCCAACCTGGATTCGATATCTGGTATGCATGGCGAAAAGAATGCACTTGTTAAGTTCTTTTCAAACTACCAAACCCCATGGATCTCCTAAATGCCATTGCTATAAAGCTTCAATATGATATCTTTAATGAGATCGATGTTCCAATACCACAGTACTTCTCTTTTACTTTCTTACTGAATAATCATGTCTTAGTTTGGTTCTTAATTCTATTAATATTCATGTTTCAGGTTGCCATTATAGATATGAATCCTTTAGGTGTAAACTCGACCAATGTCGTGTTTGGCATGCTGCTTATATAAATTCTTTTTTGGAGTTTATTTTTGATTCATTTTATAGTTTTGATATCATGTCATCATGGATGTGTGTTTAATTTCTGGGCTCTCTATCCACTGTTATATTTCTGGGCTCTTGACTCACATTTTCTTCCCAAGTTGCATGCAGTCATGGCAGTTGTTAATACTTTAGGTAGAGGAAGCCATAACATAAAGATATACATATATGCATATACATTGGGAGAGACAATTCAAGATCAGACCTGTAAAGTGATCATCAAGTTCCTCCTTGTTCTGCAGAAGCATGGTTAGTTCTTCTCTTTTAATTCACTTCCGTTATTATTTTTTGATATAATATTTCTAATGATTAAATAATGTCGTCGCAGGGTATATCGAACCAAAATATGAATTGTATGGTCATGGTCATAACAACACTTGTGGGAGGTGGAATCAGCATTTCAGTTCTCTGGAGCTTCGCAATCTTATCTGTTTGGTATTTGCGGGAACATACATCTTGTTGAAAAATTTTTGTATTCCTATGGACAAAATTATGTACTTAATGTAAAATGAAACGAGATTAATATGAAATATATATTTTCATTGGGTTTGTATTCTCTTGATATGATCGATTTTGTTCTCAAAATGAGTTTTTTTCCCAATTTGATGCTACCAACTTGTGATCTTTTATTTGTGGTCCAGGAAAAATAATGTTAGTTAGGTGCTGATTTTTTTTAGTAGTTGTTGCCTGCTAAATCCAATATGTTCAGTCTCAGCATATTAAAATTAAATTTTTTTTAATATGAAATAATATTGGCCACGTTTGTAGGTTAAAACGTGGCCAAAGCCTTGCCACGTTTGTAGAAAAACGCCGCCATTGTCAGTAACCCCATAGCTACGGTTTTAAAGAAAACATCGCGGATGTTTTTGGCGACGACTTAAACCGCGACGTCTAAGCGACGTTTATAAAAACGTCGCCAAAACATTGGCGGCGTTTGGAAAACGTCGCCGAAACCTCCTAAAAACGCCGCCAATGCTCATATTTGTTGTAGTGTAGTCAGGTAGATAAGATTCCTCATCAGTGTCCGAAAGATCTTCGGATCAGGAAGAATCCTCCCTTCTTCCTTCTGAAGCTTCAGCCCAGCCTCCAGAGGAACGGAACTGCTCTTCCCCTCCTTCATGCCGAATCTTTCGACGATCCTCTCGGCATACGCCCTCTGGGAAACATACAACCCGCCTCTTCTCTTCTCAACTTGGAGGCCAAGGAAATGGTTCAGCTCACCAAGATCTTTCATCTCGAATCGTATGGAAAGTTGTTGTCTCAGCGCCGCGACCTCCTCATGGTTGTTCCCTGTCACGATCATGTCGTCGACGTACAGCAGCACCAGCACGTGAAGACCTCTACTATTCTTCACGAACATGCAGGAGTCTGAGTCTAAGGCATTATAGCCGCAGAACTGCAAGTACTCCGCAATCTTTCCATACCAGGCTCTCGGTGCCTGTTTCAACCCATAGAGGGCCTTCTTCAGCTTGCAGACGTGATGTGAAAGTGACTTGGACACGTATCCAGGTGGTTGCACCATGAATATGTCTTTGTCAATCTATCCATACAGGAACGCGTTCTTCACATCAAGCTGCCACAGCTTCCAACCTCGGCACGCCGCTAGAGCAATGATCATCCTCACCGACGTCATCTTTGCGACAAGACTAAATGTCTCCTCGTAGTCCTCTCCGTAGGTTTGCGAGAAGCCTCGAGCGACAAGTCTCGCCTTGTACCGCTCCACTTCTCCATCCGCTCTTTTCTTAACCTTATACACCCATTTGCAGGTGACAGGTTTGATGCCCTCCACCATGGGAACCAGGTCCCATGTCTCATTCTTCTCTAGGGCCTCCATCTCCTCGATCATGACCGCGTCCCACTCCTTGATGTCAGCTGCATCCTCAAAGTAGGCAGGTTCCCTCTCATCGAGTGGTCCTGCGAAGAAGCAGGAAACCAAACTCACGAAGTTGCCCTCCTTATAGTGAGCAGGCGGGACGATCGTCCTCTTCGACCTCCTCAAGGCTTGGCCACTATCTACCACTCCGGTAGACTCCTCTGTTTGAGCTCCTCTCTGAACTCCTCTTGAAGCAGTGCTCTCCCTGCTTCTTGAGTTCGTAGCTCCCTCTGAGCCAGAAGCTCCTCCCGAGCCAGAAGCTCCTCCCGAGCCAGAAGCTCCTCCCGAGCCAGAAGCTCCTCCTGAGCCAGATGGCGATGGAGCACTGGGAGAAAGCTCCAACTCCACAGTAGGGTCCTCAGTGACCCTCTCTTCTTCCCTGCTAGATTCTCCACTCTCCGGCAGCACCACAGAAGAGACTCCTTGGTATGAGACCAGTTCGTCAAACACTACGTTGCGCGAGACGACGAACTTGTGGGTATGCGGATCCATGCACTTCCACCCCTTCTTCCGCTCATCGTAGCCGATGAAGACACACTTCCTCGCTTTCGGCTCCAACTTGGTTCTCTGAGCATCCGGGACGTGCACGAAGCAGGTAGAACCAAACACTTTCATGTGACCCACATTGGGCTTCTCCCCGAACATGAGCTGGTGTGGAGACACCATCCTCTTAGGACTCAGAGGTAGCATGTTGATCACATGAGTAGCACACGTCATTCCCTCCGCCCATAAGGCCTTGGGAATGCTCTTGACATGTAGCCAACTCCTGGTAGTCTCCACCAGATGGCGGATCTTCCTCTCTGCCACCCCATTCTGCTGAGGGGTGTGAGCGCAGGAGATCTCCCGTCGAATGATGAACCTCCTGCAGAAAGAAGCAAACTCATTGGAGGTAAACTCTCCTCCAGTGTCGCTTCTCAGCTTCTTCACTCCGCGGTTCAGTCTCCCTTCCACAAGCTCCTTCCACTCTAGGAACTTGTTGAATACTTCTGACTTCTCTCTCAGAAAGTATACCCACGTATAGCGGGTGTAATCATCCACCAGAACCAGCGCATACTTATTGCCTCCATAAGTAAGGGTGGCGCACGACCCCATAACGTCAGCATGTACGCACTCAAGAGGTGCCTTACACCTGGTCTCCGACTTGTCAAATGGAAGTCGATGTGACTTTCCATATTGGCATCCGTCGCACACATGGTCGTCGCCGTAGGAAGAGAGATGAGGTAGGCCACTCACTAGGCTCTTTGCTGCCATCATCTTCAGCTTGTCCATCCCCACATGACCCAGCCTCTCATGCCAGATCACAGCGCTGTTGTTTGTCTTCAGCTTGTCCACGTAGGCATTTGCAGACAGAACATACAAATCCTTCACCCTTCTCCCGGTGAGCGTGACGTCAGCATCGACAGACGAAAGGTTCTTCAGGAACTTCACCTCCTTCGGTCCAAACAGCACGTGGTATCCAGCATCCACTGCGTTAGCCACCGAGAAGAGGTTCTTCTTCATGCCAGGCGCGTGATACACACTCTTCAGTGTCACTGGCTTCTCTCTACTCCCAAGGGACACCTTCCCTTCTCGCTCCACGGGATGTACCGTATCATCCGCAGTGATGATAGAATCCGTTCCTTCATATGCTTCCAAGGAGACGAACTTGGACATATCTCCGGTGAGATGATGCCCGCAACCGGAATCCACTATCCAGTCGTTCTCGAGGTTGATAGAGGCTAAGACATCGACTGACGTTGTCGTCATCTCTGCCAGGAAACAATTGTCTCCCCTCTCACCGCCCTGGTGACCTCCACCTCTTCCTCCACCTCTCTGGTGATCTCTCTCCTTGTTAGCAGCATGACCGCCTTCAGATTGGACCGACAGTCCTTTGCCATGTGCCCGTACTTCCTACAGGCAAAGCAAAGGGATCTCCCCATCTCATCACGCGCAGGGAGGAACTTCCTCCCATCTCCCTGAGATGACGTTGAAGGTCCATCTCCGGAGTTCTTCTTTTTCTTTTCCCAGGATCTCCTCTTTCCTGAGAACAAGGCCTCGTCATCTCCCCCTGAGATGGATACTCCCGCCATCTGCTTCGCCAAGCTCTCCTGTGACGACAGCAGGTTCTCTAGCTCCAGAAGGGAGGGCTGAGTAGCCCATCCTTGCATGGAAGTAACGAAGGGGACATACTCCTTCCTCAAGCCTCGGAGTATGTGTCTCTTCAACTTCGCCTCTGAGATTGGCTCTTCAGGGTCCAAGGCCGAGATCTCCCCACATAGGTTCTTCATCTTCAGGAAGAATGTGGATATCGCCATCTCGCCTTGAGTCGACCTCGCCAACTCATTCTCCAGGAATTGTAGCCGCGCTACATTCTTCTTGTTGAATAACCCGTCGAGGGCTATCCAGATCTCAGACGCTGACTTGCAACCTATGATATGGTCGAACAAGTCAGGTGAAATGGCTCTCTTCAAGGTGAACTCCGTCTTGGCGTTGGTCTTCCTCCAAGCTCTCACAGCTTGACCATTGTCTTCAATTGGAAACACTTCTGCCTGCTCTTCTCCTCCAACGACCTCCCATAGGTCCTCTCCAAGCAGGTAACTCTTCAAGCAAGACTTCCACTTCTTGTAGTTGGTCTGGGTGAGCAGCTCAATGCCAAGTCCTCTAGCATACCCTCCTCCGCCGTCCATCTTGGTTGCTCAGTCCTTGTTCCCACTATCCCTCTGATACTATGTGAAATATTTTGAAGTCGGAAGAACACGTCAACCAACAGGAGAATAAGGACACCAAGAAAGGAACAATACTATCACAATGTAATAACTATGGCAGCTAGTTACAAATGAACAAGGCTGAATACAAGTTGCATCCAACTTGAATCACAACAGCCAATAGTAGGAAAGAACTTGGTCACAGACAAGGTCCGCTTCTTCTCCGGAGCACACCGCGCAGGTGATACTCGCTCCTCGTTACCGTCGGCGTTAACGCTAGCGCCCAGCGTTAGCTCTCCAACTCGCAAGCTCGCTGCTCGCACTCCAAGCTACTCACACGCTCGCCGCGCTTCGCTTCCTCCACTTCTCGCTACCGCGAGCGCTAGCACTAGCGCCGGGCGGTATCTCGCGAGTAGGTAACTCTTCTGCCGAACTTACTCCAAGTTCGATGCTCGCCGAGTAGCGCTCTGGTATCTCTAACTCGCTCAAAGTTGAGGATACTCGCCACTTTCAGAATTCTACTCTTTAGGGGGGGTACCCCTCTATTTATAGACAAAAACCAGGGGGGGGCGAGAAGGAGCTAACATCGACGCTAGCGCTAGCGCTGGCGCTAGCTCACTTCAATTCTAACACAGTTCAGACATACGATATTTCAGTGACTACAACACTCATGACAATGCATGCTAAATGTGGAGAATCAGAAAAGGAGCACTTTTTGTTCAACAGAATGTTTCAGAAGGATATTGTAGCTTGGTCTGCAATGATATCAGCCTTTGCCCAATCAGGTCGCCCACAAGAAGCAGTATCCATCTTCGAAAAAATGATTTCGGAAGGCATTACATCTAATGGCATTACTGTTATGAGCATACTTCCAGCTTGTGCAGACATGTTAGATCTGAATGCTCAGAATAAATAAAAAAGTTGAAACAAAAATAGTCTTTAAACACTATTGTTTATTCATTATATTTGAGTTATTATTAACTATCTGATTCGTCATGCCACTCTAAGTACTTCCCCACAATCTCATTGCTTCCCAATCACCAGAGTAGACCCTAAACCCCAGAATATTCCTAATTACAACAGAAACCAGCAGCATAAATCCAAATTTACCCCAGAATCTATTAAAAGAGTCTAATGCAAATAAATCTAGCCTCTAATAATATCACATCCATCATCAACAACATGGAAGTGCTGATCTAGATTAATTCAGTATCAAATTGTAATATAAATAAGTTGATAAATAATTCATGAAAAAAAATAATGACATGCATGCTTCAGATCCAAACCGAACTCACCTAGTAACTCCACAATAGATCGAAGCCCCAGGAGAAAACCCAATGCTCTTTCTGCAGTCAAAGTAATAAGATAACATTATCGCAGGTGAACAAACACAAAGAATAGCAATTGCAATGGACTAGATGATTAGAGCTCTAGAAGATAAAAATGAACTAGAAACAATAGTACCTCCTCTACAAGCACAAACAACAAAATGAGCATCAGGATATCTGTATAAAAGTAGAGTTGATGGCAGGCAGCAAAATTAAATAGCCAATGTTCACATATAAAATAATTAAAAGGTCAAAACCTTCTGTTATGTAAAGTTATAAGCACTTCCCACAAAAGTGAATTGAATTGCTCAAAATAAAATCACCACACAAAATTGAAATCATAAGTGTTTCAAAATTTTGAAATTATTTATCATAAGTGGATCAACATTAAAATCTTTAATTTGGGTAGTGCAACATCTGCTGAAATTCCGCATCTTTGTGAGCGCTATTTTCATCCCCAACCTAAAAAATTATACATTAGAGATATGTTAAACAAATAAATGAGTAATAAAAAATACTACTTACTTGTCCAGTGCTAGAAGGTATCGAAGGATCTGCTCGGCTTCTAGAAGTGGGTGTTGCTGATGTCAATGGGTAGCCGACACGCACCAAATGAGCTCGCATCTCTTGTTGTAGGCGTGTCATCTGTTCTTCCATTTGTGTATTCATTTGGGAAATTTGAACATCAAACTGAGATTGCATTTCCTCTCGAAGCTGAGAACGGATTGACTCAACTGCTTCATGACTAGGTTGTAAATTAAGATCTTTTTTCCTCATTAAGCCCCACGTACGCAAACGCCCATGTCCATCCTCTCCCATCACCCGAGTGAAGCATGAATCCCTATATTCTACGGTGCGCTCCTCCTCAGGCACCTTTTTAAGAAGCATGTTCATATCTTCCTGTGGTATGAAGATATAAAAATAAGAAATGTTACCAATATTATGAGAAAACCAATATTATGATATTAGTTATAAGAAAAAGAAATGGGAACATACAATGGCCTCCTGAGCTTCAAAATCAATTTTGCCCTTCTTATCTGTTCGTGTTCTTATAAACACATTAATTTTATCTACATGATCGTTACCATGTTTCTCCATCTAAAACAACAACAAAAACTAAAAAATTATGGTATCATATATGTATTATATAAAAATATTTTAGATTTTACCTCCAATCGAATAGAGCGAAATGAGGTCCTCCCCATTTTATGGTGTCCTCCAAGATTTTCACGGTTAATTGAGTTTTTCTTTGATACCACTTTAACAGATTCTAGTCCCCAATATTGGACAAGAGTTCTCCATTGATTAGAAACAACACGATCGGGAACAATGGCAAGGCGCTCCTCATCATTCGTATATATATCATAGTTATCACGCTTAACGTGATATTTCCACTCTCTCCACCGCATTCCAATTGAATGCAAGCATTTACTTCGAAAATCCAGAGGAACATCTGTATTTTCCTACATTTACTCAAGGAAAAGGAATTGAATAAAATTGAGTTTATTTTATATGTGGCATTCATTAATGTAAGGAAATAATAAAGTAACATACATGCACCTCTCTCCATACAGCATCAAGCATGTCATCGGGTATATCCGTCCATCGCGGATATGTGAGTGGCAGTTTAAACCCATTTCTAGCTAATATACCAAGTTGGCTAACAAATGGTTGCTCGCTCTTGCCTGTAGGGTACCCAAATCTATCAAAATCAACATGAAATTGCTCACCTATCCCCCACATTGGGATGCCATGTGCATGGCCTCGACCTCTCTTTTTATTAATACTTTCACAAGATTTTGGAAGATCTGTATTAGAAAAATGTCAATAACCAAATTAAGTTATAATAATACAAAAGTAAAAAAAAATTATGATTCCAAATACCTGCATTCTCAAGTGAATGTGCTGTGTCAATGAGTTGGGAAATTGGCGTAGGATGTGCAGTAGCACGTGAAATTGAATGTAGAGTGGTGACAGGTTGGGATATTGGTGCTGGATTTATATTAGCTTGGGAGATTGAATGTGCGTCGACGGTATGAGATAGTTGGAACTTGTCATTGATAGTTTGTCCTCGAGTATTTTTCTTCCCCATACCTATAAAAAGTTAATAAATCAAATTACATTATTTCATCAAATATAATTCTAAAGAACTACATATTAAATGACAAAGTAGAGTCATTTGTAAATCTAAAAAATTTAGATAACATACAATATTACTCTTCATTAATCATTTCATCATCAACTTCTAAAAGCATATCATCAACAACATCACCATCAACTCCTTCCCTAACCCAATTAGTATCATCATTGCGTACACATATTGTTTCATCCAAATGTTGTCTGCTTAATGGTTCTACTTGAGGTTCAACATCAAATGAATCTCGAACTGCCAACTGCATAACTAGGGCTGATATCGAGTCGAGTTCGAGCGATTTGGGCTCGGCTCGAAATCAAAATTTTCGAGTCGAACTCGGCTCGAAATCGACTCGAAATCGAAATCGATTTCGAGTCGAGCCGGCTCGGCTCGAAATCGAATCGAGTTGGCTCGAAATCGAATTTAGATGACTCAAAATCGAATCGAGCTGGCTCGAAATCGAATCAAGTTGGCTCGAAATTGAGTAAATCTTCTCTTTATTCCTAGTTGGCTCGAAATTAAATTGGGAAACATTTAAATTTAGCAAATGAAACACTTAAAGCCTTCAATATTTGTATTTGAGTTTAAAATTTAGTGTTAATAATTTTAAAATAATAATATATTAATAAATACACAATATTTTTAATCAATTCGAGTTGATTCGAATCATATTTCGAGCGATTCAGGGCTGGCTCGAAATCGACTCGAAATCAGATTCGAGTCAAATTGAATCGACTCAAATTGAGTCGAATCAATTGTAACTGATTCCGATTCGGCTCAATATTCGAGCGATTTTCGAGCGACTTTCGAGTTTCGAATAATATGCTCAGCCTTATGCATAACAACTTCCCAATCTGGTTCTAGAGGATCTTTGATGTAACAAACTTGCTCTACTTGAGTGGCTAATATGAAAGGCTTGTCTATCATTTATTTTGTTTATACATCAAATGATTGAAGTTCACAAGAGTGAAACTAAATTCATCTAGCTTTTTTCCAACTTGAGGGTCAACCCAATCACACTTAAATAGGATGAATCTAAAATCATTACTATAGCGAATCTCAAAAATATCCGTTAACCTTCCATAGTAAGTGACACCCCCTACACGTGGTTTTTTATCTTTGGAGCTAGCATAACTAGTTGTACTTGCTTTAAGCACCACGCCACTATTTTGGGTTGTTCTTTTATTATCTTTGTACTTCGTGCGAAAACGAAATCCATTAATAAAATATCCATCATATCTCCATGCCCAATTATCTGGACCTTCACTAAGATGCTCAACTTCTTTGGATAGATTGATGTCAATAGACCTAACCTGCAGAGATAGTCAAAACTTGAAAGAAATTAATGAAATGATTCATTAAAAAATTGATCTCCATTAATTTATTGAAGAACTTACATATTGTTTAAACCATGAATGAAATGATTCATTATGAGCTTTATCAATTTGATGTTCGGTCATACGAGGCATTATCTTTTTAAGTTCTTCGATGTGCTTCCTAAATAAGAATACATTTTGATATTAAAAAAGTAACATCAAAGTAGATTGCTAGGAAAAATACGACAACTCACTTTAGAAAAGGTGTGATTGCATCTGTGTTGAAAAGAATATGACGATGCATTTGTGTCTAAGAAACCTCATCAAGTTGTACCTTTTTCCCCTTTTTAAAAGGACGACCAATGTCATGACCTCCATCATAATTTCTATTTTGCCGATTAGATTATGTTTCAACGCCATCAAGATATCGTTCACAAAAGTTCATACATTCCTCCATTATATATCCTTTCGCAATAGAACCTTCAGGACGAGCACGATTACGAACATATTTCTTCAAGGTAAGTAGATACCTAATTCTAATATATATAATAAGTTAATAAAAACTATAATATATATATAAATTTAAGTATATGAAATGTTCATTACCTTTCAATAGGATACATCCATCGAAATTGCACCGGACCACCCACGGAGGCCTCTTCAGCTAAATGTATTGTTAGATGCTCCATAATATCAAAAAATGAAGGTGGAAATATCTTTTCAAGATGGCATAGTGCAAGAACTATGCGTTCTTGTATGATCTTTAGGTCAACATGCTTAATAACCTTTGAGCACAATTGTCTATAGAAATTAGATAACTCAATAAAAACCATCACAACATCTGGTGGCAATACTTTTCTTATGGCTATTGGAAGGAATTGTTGCATAAGAATATGCATATCATGACTCTTAAGACCCCAAATATTTCTCTCTTTCAAATGTACACATCGAGAAATATTAGATGCATAACCATCCGACACTCTGATGTTCTTTAACACTTGTAGGAAAACATCTTGATGTACTTTATTCATTGAAAAACGAGCTGGAGGTAGGAAGGCCTTACCGGATGCAAGATGTTGTGGGTGCAATTTTGTTCGAACACCCATTTCTTTTAAATCTCGTCTTGCTTTTAAGCCATCTTTTGATTTTCCTACAACATTCAATATTGTATAAAGAAAATTTTTACACATATTCTTTTCTTGGTGCATTACATCAATGAAATGACGTGTTTGAAAACTCTCCCAATATGGCAATTCAAAGAAGATACTTTTTTTCTTCCAACCATTTTTTTGACCAATATTACTAACTCTACGATCATCTTCTCTCCTCCTCTTTTTAAGATCATCCTTTTTGTACTCAGTAAGTACATCATTCAGTTGTGTCGTGATATCACGTCCCTTTAACATAGGAGGTTTCACTTCAAATTTGCGACATCCATTAAAAGCAGTCTTATCTCTTCGAAACCTGTGCCCACTGGGTAACCATCGACGATGACCCAAGTAACAATATTTTCTACCATTTGTTAGCCACTGTGATTTAGTTTGCAAATTACAATTTGCGCAAGCATACTGACCTTTTGTACTCCATCCTGATAAATTTGCATATGCAGGATAATCATTAATTGTCCAAAATAATGATGCACGCAGAGTAAACATCTGATTTTTTGATGCATCATATGTAGTCACACCATCATTCCATAATTCATTCAATTCATCAATCAATGGTTGAAGATAAACATCAATTTTATTACCAGGTCCTTTCGGTCCATCAATTAGTACAGTAAGAAAGAGAAAAGATTGTGTCATGCATATCCATGGTGGTAAATTATAAGGAACTAAAACAACTGGCCATGTGCTATGAACAATGGACATGGTTCTATATGGATTAAACCCATCAGATGCCAAACCAAGTCTAATATTGCGACACTCTGCTGCAAATTGTGGATAATCTTGATCAAACTTTTTCCAAGTTGGAGAGTCAGCTGGGTGCCTCATAGTATCATCATTAGTACGTTCTTCTACATGCCATCGCATGCAACTTACTGTTTTTGATGACATGAATAACCTCTTCAATCTCGGTTTCAAAGTAAAATATCTTGTTTTGCTGGAATTTTTGTAATTGTATTTTGCATGTCACTTTCATTGGCATTGAGTTGTTTGTATCGTGACTCACCGCATATCTCACAATTTTCAAGTGTAATATCATTTCCTTTAAAAATCATGCAATTGTTGGGGCACACATCCCAAGTCTCGAAAGAACATCCCAAATCTTTAGTAATTTTTTGAGATTCATAATAAGACTTAGGTATCTTTATGTTCGGAAAAACATCGATAAGAAAATCTAATAGCCACGTGAATGAGGTATCTGTCCATCCATGCATGACTTTACCTTGCAGTAACCTAACTATGAAAGGCAATGATGTATACTTGGTACAATTAGGATACAGTGGACACTCTGCATCTTCAACAAGTTTTATAAATTTGACATCTTCTTCGCTAGGACCATCCATTCTTGGACTACTTAATGGTGGAAGATTCTCACACAGACTAGCACCAACATGTGGAATTCCAATTGCTTCATGTATCATTCCCATCATATCATCTTTCAAATCAGAACATTGTTCATCCCCACTGCTAAATATAGAACAATATGATTCCCCGTGAAGGGTCCATATCTTGTACTTAGATAAAAAACCATTTATAATTATATGTTCACGGGAAACATCCCTCTCCACAAGATAAGTATTACAACATTTTTTGCAAGGGCAATAAATGCGAGTCTCAAAATTATTTGTTTTATTTTGATAAGCATAATCCAAAAACTTGTCAACACCTTGAATGTATTCAAATGAAGCTCTATTTCGCAGATCAATCCAACTTTTATCCATATTTAATGCTAGAGAAATCTACATAAATGAAATAAGATATTAGCCATGATTTTTTGTCGTGGCTAATGTAGAAAAATTCACAAGAAAAGAAACTGAATAGCACTTAGACTTTTCAAACATCGGCAGCAAAGGTTCCTAAATAACTCCGGATACTCAGCTTTATAAAAAACAGCAACACAAACAAACAGACCATACGGTTCATGCATGAAAGAAGAATATTAACCTAAATGAAAAAGTGAGCATTAAGATTAACTTGAATACTATCATTACAGAATCTATATGGCTATTAAGTATCAGAGAACGAATTAACTGGAATGTACATACTTTCACATTTTTCTATACAACTGTTTGCTTTAAACATGGAAATTTTTTGTATTAGTTGATTCCCGACAGTGGGGGTTCAGCAAAAAACTTCAAAGAACATTTAAAAATTAAAGAAAAATTATTCAGAATATATTGACAGGAGGAAGCTGAAACTTATGTAAAATCAACTATATTATTTACATCTCCATATTGTTTGTCAGACCCCACTAACAGCTTAGCTAGTATTTCATGATGTCCATTCTGGAAATACTATATGAACACAATTGAAAATTGAAAAGAACCATCAACAAACAAATTTTGCTTAAAGTCTACTGTTTTAGAAAAATGTTTAAAGAAATGTGAGAAATAACATAAAATATATATATGTTGATTAGCTTTCATTATCACAACTAAAATGACATCAATATGTCTTCCATAGGATGAAATTTTCTGTCACAAATGCTAGATTAACAACTGTATCTTCCGCGGCGTTTGTACAAGCGCTGCGAAACCGCCGCGAAAAGAAGCGCCGTGGAAAAACTTAATAGGAATCGACAGCGAGAAGTCACATCTTGCACATAAATTTTTTATGCGTCATAATGTTTCAGGCTTATTCTATGGATCAAAATATGGACAAAAAAAGAGAGGAATAACTCTAACCATAACTTTGAGCAGTGAGAATCAAGAAAAAACAAACCTCGAGGGCCACGACAAATCTTACTGGAGAATGAATATATCAATAGGAATCGACTGTGGCTAAGTCAGAGGAGGCGAGAAAGCACACCGCCGTCGATCAGATTATCTTAGCATCATCTCTAAACAAACAACAACACAAAAAAAATTATGGATCACCATAAACGACCTGTTCTTCAACAAATAAAATACAATAAAATTAACATAGCTGGTGTTTACTTCAAAAGACACAAACTGATCACCTTTAGGGTCCGTTCGTTTGGACGGAATTGAAATTTGATATTGGAATTCGATATTGGGATTCGATATTCAGAATTGGAATTGATCTAATTACAATTCCATCGTTCGCCAAATAAACAATATTGTTGAATATTGTGGAATTGATCAATTTTTTTGTTCGTTTGTCAAATAAAATTCAATCTAAGAATTGAAAAATATTATAAAGAAATTAATATTTTTTTACATATATAATAAAAAATGCGCGTCATAGCAGAAAATGCGCGCCCGGGCGAAAAATTGAGCGCCCGGGCGACAAAACGTGCGACAAGGCGAAAAAACGTTCTCCCGAGCGAAAAACGCGCGCCCGGGCGAAAATTGTGCAACCGGGCGAAAAACGCGTGCCCGAGCGAAAAACTCGCACCAGGGCGAAAAACACGCGCCTTGATGAAAAACTCGCGCCCGAGCGAAAATTGTGCGCACGGGCGAAAAATGCGTGCCCGGAAAAAAAACACGTGCTCGCGCGAAAAACGGGCGCCCGGGCGAAAAATGCGCGCCCGGTCGAAAAATGCACGCCCGGGCAAAAAATGCGCGCCCGTGAAAAATACGCACTCGGGCGAAGAATGCGCGCCCAGGCGAAAAATGCGCGCACGGGCGAAAAATGCGCGCCCGGGCGAAAAACTCGAACCCGGGCGAAAAACCCGCGCCCTGATGAAAAACTCGCGCCGGAGCGAAAATTGTGCGCACGGGCGAAAAATGTGTGCCCAGACAAAAAACATGTGCTCGCGCAAAAAATTTCGCGCCCGGGTGACAAAACGCGCCCCCGGTCGAAAAATGAGCCCCTGGGCGAAAAACGCGCTCCTAGGCGAAAAAACGCCCGGGAGAAAATTCCGCGCCCGAGCGAAAAATTGGGCTCCCGGGCGACATAACGCGCGCCCAGGCGAAAAATTCGCCCGGGCTAAAAACTTGCGCCTAGGAGAAACATTGCGCGCCCGGGCGACAAAACGTGCGCTCGGGCGAAAAATGCGCCCCAGGGAGAAAATTGTGTGCCTTGGCGAAAAACGCGCGTCCGGGCAAAAAACGCGCCCTCGGGCGAAATATGCGCGCTCGGGCGAAAAAATGCGCGAAAGGGCGAAAAAACGCACGCTAGGGCGGAAATCTTCCGCCCGGGCGAAAAATGCGCGTCCAGGCGAAAAACTCGCATCCGTGTGAAAAACTCGCGTCCGTGCGAAAAACTCGCGCCGGGCAAAAAATTGAGGCCCGGGCGCATAAACTCGCGCCCGTGCGAAAAAAACGCAATAAATCGAGCGTGCCAGACTCGCCCAATTCCGATATGTCCAGCTAGATTTTGTGCATAAATTAAAATCAGTTCCATGATATTCAACTCAAATTCCAATTATTAAAACTACATAACAAGCGAACGGCGTAATTGGAATTCGACGTCGAATTTCAATTTCAAATCTTCAATTCCGTCCAAACGAACGGGGCCTTATAGATTTTCAATATCTAAGCATCCAACAAATCAAAGATTCATTTGATGATATCATTTTAACAATGCAAAGCATCTTCATTTTTAGAAAGAAAACATTATTTCCATCACCAAAAAAATTCTCATTATCATGAACAAAACTATTTGCCTTGATTTTACAATAAGGATCTAGAGATTATATCTTCAAGGTGTAATAATCAGAGACTAAAATACCAAAAAAACTTGGTAGGAAGAAAATCAAACCAAATAAAAAAAATGTATTACCAGATCAGAAGTTAGATGAGAAAGAGAGACAGTGGATCTGAAAATGAACTTTCTCGTGAGATCCGGAAACGAGCTCTCTCCAAACAAAACCCTAGAGTATTACGCTGAGATGTCTGGGAGAGAGGGATGCCGGCTTCTTGCGGGAGACGAGCTCTCTCCAAACAAAACCCTAGAGTATTACGCTGAGATGTCTGGGAGAGAGGGATGTCAGCTTCTTGCGGGAGACGAGCTCTCTCCAAACAAAACCCTAGAGTATTACGCTGAGATGTCTGGGAGAGAGGGATGTCTGCTGCGTCGGTATGAGGCTGGGAAGAAATCGTGAAAAGGGGGGGGGGGGGGGGGGGGGGGGGGGGGGGGGGTAGTTTGGGCGTCGCGCGTATAGGATTCACGGGAAAATTTTATTAGGTCGTGTGCTACTTGCCAAATGATGTGTATTGGGGGGAAATTTTTATTTCCCTCCATAATTTTTAGCCACGGTTTTTCTCTTGTCCGTGGCTAATAATCAACTTTTAGCCACGAATTTCGCATCCATGGCTAAATGTTGCTTATTAGCCACGAATAAGGGACCGTGGCTAATACTTAACTATTAGCCATAATTTTAGACCCGTGGCAAAAAAAATGTGGCTGAAAGTCATTTTTCTAGTAGTGTCCAAATGCTAATAGAGGTGCGTACATCAACCACGCGACAGGAACCAACTACAATAATTTCCCGGGCATAAAGAAACCCGGACCAACAAAAAGAAGGTTGGCTCCTCAAAGTGACCGCAAACAATTTACCAAATACCACCCCAAATATAGCCACCCAATCAATGTTTCGGGATGAGTCACAATCCTCCAAACCTTCTTAGCCAAAAGTGCTGAGTTGAACGTCAAAAGGCAACATCCCATCCAGTGAAGAAATTTCGGTAAACATACCTGCTTTCAAGATCTCCGGTGCAAACTATTTCGGACGCATCCATTCCACTAGAATCCTGCCAGAATGGAATCAAATTCATGCACCAACCTTGTGGTAACCGAAAGCAACCCATCACGTAAAGGGGATGACAGTTAAGACTGCTTTAATTAATATTTCACGCTCGGCCTGTGAGAGTAACTTGACTTTCAAACTCTACAAAATAGCCCAAATTTTATCTTTAATATATTGAAAGTAGGCCTGACGGTTCCTTCCCACCATAGTCGAAAGACCCAAATAGATATTATGTTGGGATCAACGCTCCACCCCCAAAATACCAGCAATATCCATAACAATAAGAGGTTGTGTCAAATGACTAAGCATCATCGATGGTTCTGAAAGGCTCGTAGATAACTAACACCGATGCAAATCTTCATAACAAATCTGAGATGGCCAAACCCTCCCCTTGTGGCACTGGAAAATCCCCAAAAAGAAAATGGGAGATGCGGGGTGCCGTGGGGCAAATCACAAGGCCCAAGATAGAAATCAACTCCTTAGACCAATGCAGAAACCTACTTAAAAACTCCGAACAAATTAGAAATAAATATTGGGAGAGTGGGTCTCCTTGCCGAAGCCCATTGCTCAACACAAGATTTCCGAACATCTCCCCATTCAACATAAACGAATAATGGGATGGCATGACACATAACATGATCAGGGAGATAACCATCCCGTCAAAACCCAATCTCTGAAGGGCCTTAGAGAGGAAACCCCACTCAATTAGATCATCTGCCTTAGACATATTAAGCTTGAGGTAATGGTTCAACTCAAACTCAATAAGAATATTGTCGATAATCAAACGCCCGAGTATAAAAGCCAACTAACAAGGAGAGATAATGACATCCATCATCGACTTCAATCTATCATATATGCACTTAGTAGAAATACAATAAACTACATTGCACAATCTAATAGGGCGCGACTGATGGAGGGACAACAGTTTATCACACTTGGGTATGAGAACAATATTAGTGGCATGAAAGTCGTGAGATGCTACCCCATATATATTGTTCTGAAAATTCAGCACGAGAGTCGTGATTTTGGGGTCAACAACATGCAAATATTTTTGAAAAAGATTGGAGGGAGGCCATCCGATCCATAGAACTTAAAGGAGACATGGAAGAGAGCAGAATGAACCTCGGCCGGAGAAAAGGCGTTGCAAAGAGTTGCATTCATGTGCGGCGTGACCACACGTTCATCCCCCAAAAGACTGGCTCAAATAGTTGCTTAGACTTATTGGAGGAAACAATTTTTTTTTTTAAATAAGCAATCACAAATGCATGGGGACCCAACCGGGAAGAAACCCAACAACTCTCATCGTCTAGGGGTCATTCCACCGTGTTCTTCTTCCTTCAGGCCGATGCACGAGCATCAAAGAAAACGATATTGTGATCCCCCTTCACCAGCCACGTCGCAACTTTCCCCGTTGCCACCACTTGAAATCTTCTATAACAATAAGGTTCTCCAATTATGTTCGGATCAAAATCTCTGGGGCTTTAGTGTCCTCAGAATTGGGTCCTTGTTGTATCGAGCAAACCGGAAGCTCCAATTCCCTAATCGAAGTCGGGACTGCACCCACCCGATGTCGACACCAACCCGCAACCGAGTCAATGCACCATATGATGGAGAAATTTGTAGGTACGGATAACGCACCATACTTTCCCGTGCGTTACCCATCGGGCCATCCAATTCAAAATCGCATGGTCCAAAATATCCTTTGAAATTTTCCCTTGGAATGGGGTTGGTGCTCAATGCACACAGTCTATAAATAGAATCCAAGGGTTTGAAATTTTAATTGTAGCGGACAAGCTAGTGATTAGTGAAATGCTGAGAACGGAGTCAGCCCTCGCTCCATCGCTCGATATTCTTCCCCGCGTTTGAGAACGTCGGATTGGAGCTCCGGCGACCGGTGGAGATGAGATTTCTCTCGACGACTCTGAGGCGGCGGTTGGTATCTCTGTCTCCGCAGATTCCCGCTCTGACGTCTCTGGTCGGCCTTCTCTGCCCGCGCAAGTACGAAGCCGAAAGGGCTTGGCGGCGGCGTAGCGCCTCCATCTTAGGCCCGGACCTTCCCGAAGTGTGGAAACATCTCGCATCGTCATCTCCGGCCATTCATTCGCCATCCAGTAACCACGGTAATGATCTCTTCTTCAGTTTTTCACGATAGTTTGGGTTACGTGTGAGTGGATGAAGTTTGGTTTCTGGATTAAACTTTAAACTTTTTGCTTCATTTAGGTTTGATTATTCCTTCATTTTTCTAACTAAACTTTGTAGCAAAACAATTGAACAGACTAATAAGTGTTCCTTTTGCAATCAAAAGGGCATGTGGATTGACATTTATTTTACTCTGGTGAGGTTTTTTGAGTTCACAGTGTGAATGCTGCGTCTCCAGGCTATTGAGTGAAAGGGCAGAGATAAAGTGAGAGGGTATTGCTCGAAGCATTCGGAGGTCCATCAAGGTGGAATGGACTCCCCGTTGCCCCTAGCGGGTATATATAGGCAAACCCCAGGAGTGTCTACGGGTATCGGGTATCCGTGTACTCGACCGACCCGTTTAGCCTTCGAATAATATTATTTATCCAAATATACATTAACAATCTCCTCCTATATTTGTGACAAATAACATGTACGTTTCGAAGTGCAGAAACTAGTAAATAGCATAAAAAGAGTTTTCGACTTAACGTAAAACAAAAGAGTTAACACATTAAATAACAACATGATTTTTCACAGAAGAATAAAACATCCAGAATAAAAGTGTTACTCAGTAATATAAGTCTGAAAACAAAATGACAAGGATAAAACATATGACAATTCTACTTGTCTAGTAGATCATCAACCTCCATGTCAAAAACTACTCTCTCCTCTGTTGAAGCCTGGAAAATCCTAGGCTCCAAAATTCGGATCAGTGCAGCCGGAGGCTACTCGCTCGGCAATCCGACAAGAAGATTTGGTTAGCCACGACGAACGAACTAGAGAGATAACAAACACAACCCCAGATGCTGCGGCAGGGAGGTCCCACCACGTTCCCAGAAGCTCAAAGGAGTCTTCTCCTCCAAAACCACGAATGACCGAGCTTGGTATTAGGAAGGCACTGAATAGGGAGGATTCTCACGTATAAGGGGGGTGAAGCTTTGATTTTGGACGAGTGTCATTCCTGGTACCCCTGGGGGTCTATTTATAGACAAATCTTGATGGAGGTGAAGCAGGCGACTATCTATGGTCCCCTTGGAATAGGTTTGAGCAAAGGACTAGGTGGGCGAGTAGGTGTGGCCTTCTATCTCGGCCGGCTGGTTAACTCGGACATGCCTTCCTTCTCGCTCGACTGGCAGGCCAACTCGAACATGACTTCCTTCTCGCCATTGGGGGCGAGCAAGTCCCTACTCGCACTCCCTACTCGCACTCCCGAATCTCCTGATCCTTTTGCGCTGTCTGATATCAATGCCGATTGTTGACTTTGACTTCTGCCTACGTGGCCTTTAGACGGGCCCACCCTCGGAGAATGAGGGTTGTACACAATCCCCGCTTTTTGCGAGCAACGTAGTTGATTGGAAAGAATCATCCAACCCGCGTTCGACGAGCTGCTTCTGGCGAGATACTAACTTATTCGGTAGCCGGGGGGGGGGGGTCCCTGGAGATCTATAAATAGAGGGGGATGGTCCTTCTCTGGCACGCCACTTTTTCATATTTTGACGAGATGTTGTCTGCCGAGGAGATGTTTGCGAAGGCCGAGTTGCTGAGGAAATTGATGAAGAAGACGAAAAGCACTGATACCCGCAAAAGGAAGAGGGAGTCCTCCGATCGTCGCCCTAACCCACCGGGCGAGGGGGTGCCTCCGGTTGATCCTGCGCCCTCCGTAGCTGAACCGACCCTAACTCGGTCGATCGACGAAAGGCTGGGGGACGAAGCTCCTCGGACAACCGCCGAGGATGAACCGTTGAGCGCCCGCCCGGATCTTCTCCGAGAAGGTATTTAGTGCTTCAAAGTGTTGGAATCTTGGCGCGATCTTTTCGTTGATGCCGACGTTTTTCGTAGGTGGACTTCTCGCTGGATTGAATGTGCAGACATCTCCGGTGGGAGAACGCGTAAGTACCGGGCACTTACCGCCTCCCCTGGTCCTTCCCGCAGGGGTCGTCCCCGA
This sequence comes from Dactylorhiza incarnata, assembly GCA_033032865.1. Taxonomy (NCBI): domain Eukaryota; kingdom Viridiplantae; phylum Streptophyta; class Magnoliopsida; order Asparagales; family Orchidaceae; genus Dactylorhiza; species Dactylorhiza incarnata. The sequence goes on along the minus strand of JAWHQI010000044.1, from coordinate 3,459,765 downwards.
GCAGGAACCTCTTCGCCCACCATCTCCTGTACCCAAGCACGCGACAGGCGGAACCTGGATGACGTTAAAGAACTCCAGGGTTTCCCTCTCGCAGCCATCTTCCTCGTCCGGGGTCCCTTGTACTAACGCCCAAGAAGCGCCGGGTGTCCAAATTTCCAGGGGAAGGGGAGGAGTATCTTCTTCGGCAGTACCCACGTCTCAGCTTCCTCGGCGAAGCAATGCGGCGCCGTCGCTGCACAATAGGCGGGGAGGTCGTTCAGGGGGTCGGCATAACTCTCCTCGGCGCTCGCCTTCACCACATCGATCTCCTCCTCGACGGAGGCTCAGTCCTCGGCGATCCCTGTCTCCCCGCCGAGTTGGTTCTCCTCCTCGCCGGGATGTTCCTCGGCGATCTTCTTCTCCTCGCCACCAACCGAGGGCGGCACCTGCGCGGGCAGGTATGAATACCGTACATTGCTGTCTTTATGTGGCTCATTTCCTAATCCGCTACCTATTTCAGCTCGTGCGATGTCTCCGGGGTTGGCCTTCATCGAGGCGCTAGGCCTTCCTACTCGCGAATACAGGTTGAAGATGGCCTCGGCCTATCTTGATCTTGAGATAAAGGTCGAAAGACTGATGGCCTACGAGGTTCATCGGCGAATGTCTCTGATTGAAGGGCGCGTGGGGAACATCGAGGGTTTCGAGCATCGGTTGGAGATGGCGGAAGGGAAGCATTATCTTATCCACGAGTTGGAGCGGCGGATGACGGACGTGGAGCACCGGTACGAGTTGTTGAAGGCGGACCTCCGCGGCATGCGGGCGAGTATGGGTTCTCTCGGGACCCTTACTCGCATGGAAGAACATATTCGCCTTAGCGAGGTGCTCATGGCGAGGGATAATGAACAGATGGGTTTTGCTCGTCAACTGGGCTTCAACGGGCGGCATGGCGCTACCTCGGACAGGCGCGGTGACCCTTCTGTGAACTAGCCTTGTTCGTCATTATGTATTTTCAAGGACATTATTCGAAGTGTTTTTGTAATAATCTCGTACTGCTCGCTGTAATCCCGAACTATGCTGGTTAGTCGCGTTTGTGTCGCTTCTATTTTCTGTAGGTATTTTTCATGCTTATCGCGTCTCGTTGCCTAAATGCGAGGTGGCTATTATTCAAATCGCGTGCCTTGACAGCGTGCGGCATCGGAGTTGGTGAGTAGGTAAGCAACTCGCGCGCGGTTAGGTCGCGAACCCCCCCCCCCCCCCCCCCCCCCCTCCCCTCCCTATTTCTATAAATAGGGGGGGGGGGGGGGGTAGGGGCCCAACATCGGTCCGTTTTCTTCGAACCCTTTCGAGCATAATACTAACTCGCCTTGTTGCTTTCCTGCTTCTCGATGACGCCCTCAGTGGATGCTGAAGCTCGGCGCTTGAACTATGCCGAGAACTTCATCTCGAAGAAGTTTAAGAAATCCGTCACGCGTCCGGACGACTTAGAGCGATTCGTCCATCATTACTTGGTTCGAGGATTTCGGGCTTGCCTTCCCGGCCCCGGTGAACGTATCAACACCTTCGCGGAGGGGAAACTCGCCTTCCCCCTCTCGCATTTCGAGGTCGGCCTGCGCCTTCCTCTCTGACCGGAATTCTACCAGATCTTGAGATATTATGGCTAGGTTCCCGCCCAGATCAACTCGAGCGGGGTAGCGATCATCGTGGGCTACCTTTGCTTTCTGCGCAGCGAGAAGATCGCTTTTGATCTCGACGTCTTCCGGAAGGTGTTCTATATGGGCGTGACCAAAGAGGGGGTAATCTTCTTCGGCAGCCATCACTGCAAGACATTGGGGATGTCGAACAAGGTCCACCGATGGAACGAGAAGTTCGTCTTTGTGTCCGGCGATTTCTCCGAGATACCCACTCGCCCCCAACAGAGACCGATCGCGGCACTCGCTACCCCTCGCTCCGAGGTAACCGCGAGGCGCTCTTCCTCGCGTGAAAAGACAAGAAGTTCGACATTGTGTTCTGGCGCAGGAACGTCGACCAGCTCGAATATTTGCAGCCTGACGAGGGTAACGTTTCTCAATCGCCGCTTGGTTTGGTTCAATCTTTGTCTTTTGCTTAACGTCTTTTCTCTAGGTTGCCGACATCTACCTTCGGTGGCTCTTCCTGTGGGGGGCCAGACTCCACCTCCTCTATCTCCTTCGGCGGCCTCAACGACGATGCGCCAAGGCGAGGAGGAGGAAGGCGAGGAAGAGTCCCCTCTTTCGGGACTTCCTGCCGAGTTTGGCGGCACAACCGAGATCCTTCGTACCGCGGGATGGCCGGATGCGAGCGAACCGCCTGAGTCGAAGAAGAGAAAAAGAAAGGAGGTTGCTCGGCGGGTAGCGGCGGAGAGGGCACGCGAAGAGGAAGATAGCGTCCCCGAGAATCACCCAAACTTTGGGCAGGGTTCGCTTAACAGGGGCTTGGATGGCGAGCCGCTGATCTCTTGGAGTAGGGAGCGCAACGAGGTATCCCTGAGTACTCGCCTGCCTTCGTGGAGCGAGGACGAGGTCCCGAACGACGATGCTTTTTGCGTTTTGTTCGGACTGTACGGTCGCGATGATGCGAAGGTACTGCGGGAGACTTCTCCTCGATTCCTCGCCGATCAGGGGTCGCGAGCGATGCTGCGTGCCTCGGAGCTCTTCCACCAGACCGAACGGAACCTCCTCGGCGCCGAAGAGGAACTCGCCTTATATCGGAAGCTCGCAATAGATGCAGAGAAGCCTGAGGCAGAGGCCTTGAAGCGTGCCAAAGCCGTCGAGGACAAGGCCGAGTCTAGCAGAGACTTCGAGGTGACATTGGTATTCTGCGCGAGCTCGAATTGAGACTCTATCTTTTCATTCTATACTTTGTAACCCCATCCCTCTCGCCTTTGTAGGAAGAGCAATTGGTCGCGGCCGAGACGATTTCTAAGCTCGAGAGTGACTTGCGGGCCATCCAGGTCTTGCTGGAGGCGACGCAGGTTCGCAATGCCGAGCTAGAGTCGAGGATGGCCGCCCATACCTCCTCGGAAGCTGGACCTTCGCGCCGGGCTAAAGGATCTTTCCTGACTTCGCTGGAACTTTCGTCGCTTCGGCGGGAGATCGCCCTTGCCGCCGGCGACTTGGTCTTTGCGAAGCTTTCGTGGCGGGCCTGCTGGTTCCGGGAGCCGATAAGCTGACGACGGAGGGGCTTCTCTCAGATATCTTGAACGCGAGCGAGGAGGAAGACGACGAGGAGGGAAACAAGTCGGACTCATCCGATTATGCTCTGTCGCCTAAGTGAATATTTGTATTTCTGAACGGTTTTGATGTTTCTCGCGGCTCTGTGAGTATAATTTTTTGGTAGATATCATTCTTTGATAGTGATATTTATCTTTTCGATGGATGACAACTTCTGTTTTACTTGTGCTGTTGTGATGTCGCTAGGCTCATAGGCTCGCTAGGCTCATAGGCTCGCTTACCTGCCATTCTGATCTAGGCGACTTTGGAAGATGTCTGCCGACTATCTTACATTGCTCGCCTCTTAGTCCTTTGCAGTCGCGTAGTAGATACTCGCCTTTGAGGTTGCTCGCGGTTATCCTTGTGAGTTGGCGCCCTACTCGCAACCTGGTTGGTGAGAGAGATGCTGGGCAGGGAATGACGGTCGGGGGGTCTAGAGGGACACACGATCCCGATAGTCTCTTTCCTGCTTTGTCGCCGGATGTCGAGGAAGGGGCCAGGTAGGGAAGGACGGTCGGTGGGTCCAAGGGGACACACAATCCCGATAGTCTCCCTCCTACCTTCCTCATTCCTGAATCTTGACGAATTGGGAGGTCGGTGTCACGACTTCTTCCTGATAATCTCTCCAGTCGGGTGAGAGATGCAGTCAGAGGGAACCGCGGCCAACGTGCAAGGGGGGAGCTGATCTCGACCGTCAAAGCAGAGGCTTGGTCTTAGGGGAACGCACTACCGAGGCACCGTCCCATCATCCGTTCTGGATCTTATGAGGATCAAGTCGGAGGCCTGTTTTCCAACCTGATGTGGAGGTCGGCTTTACCCGCTCTTCCTTTTTAAAGATTTGCTGCTGCGATAGAAATAAGAAACTCTCGCCGTCCCATATTTCAGGGAGGTGAGGGATTTATTTATAAATTTACAGGAGAGGGATATATACGTTCCTGCTTAGGGATAAAACCTTTTCAGGTAATCGCCGCTCCAGTTATTCCCCAATAGCTCCCCCTCGTGATTCTGCAGACGATATCCTCCTGTTGCAAGTGATTCGTGGACGATGAAAGGTCCCTCCCAATTTGGGTTGAGCTTTCTGACGGCTGCCGATCTTCCTGCCGCGTCCACCTTCTTTAGAACTAGATCACGGGCTTGGAAGTGCTTGAGGCGAACATGTTTGTCGAAGTGCCTCGCCATTCGGCGTTTGATCTCCTCTTGTCGAGCTGAGGCTACATCTCGGAGTTCTTCAATGTAGTCGAGGGACAGTTTTTGAGCTTCCTCATTCTCCAGGCGCCACTCTTCGTCTCCGTCTTCAGCTGCGATTACCCTAGGACTTCTGACCTCGAACTCTACTGGGATGAGAGCCTCGGACCCGTGAGAGAGTTTGAATGGGGTTTCCCCTGTGGCTGAGCTAGGAGTGGTTCTCAGAGCCCACAACACCGAGGGGAGCTGCTCCGCCCAATTACCTCTTAGGTTCTCGACTTTCTTTTTTAGAAGGTTGATGATCAACTTGTTGGCGGCTTCCACTTGTCCATTGCTTCTAGGATGATGTACTGACGCAAACCGAAGATCAGTTCCGAGTTGCCTGCAAAAATCTTCCAGCTCCAAGCTGGCGAATTGAGGACCGTTGTCGGTGACGATGGCGAGGGGGATCCCGAATCTGCAGACGATCTCTCCCCAGATGAAGTTCTTCACGACTGGAGAGGTGGTTTTGGCCAGAGCTTTGGCCTCGATCCACTTGAAGAAGTAGTCGATTATGACGAGAACGAACTTCCTCTGACCACTAGCTGAGGGAAAGAGACCTATCAAATCCATCCCCCAGATAGCGAATGGCCACGGGGCGGTGATCGAGCGAAGTTGCTGGGTTGGCTGCAACTGAAGGGGGGCAAAACTGGCATTTCTGACACCTCTTCGAGAAGACCTCCGCATCCTTGCGGATAGTAGGCCAGAAGTAGCCATGCCTCAAGATTCGCTGCTCTAAAGTGCGAGTCCCAGAATGACTTCCGCACTCTCCCGAGTGGATCTCTTCCAACACTCGAGGTACTTCGTCTTCAGAGACACATCTAGCCAGAGGGCCCGAGATGGTCTTGTGATATTGCTCCCCATCCTGCAACAAATAATGCGCTGCCTTGTACCTAAACTTTCTTTGGTCCCCATCCTCCGCGGGGAGCTGTCCGGTAGATAGAAACGCTGCGAACGGATCCCTCCATGAGGGGCGCTGCTCGATCTCCATCATTTCTCCTTCTTCGATGGACGGTCGGAACAATTCGGTGATAGTCCCTCCGGCTCTCGGTCCGTACTTGGCCAGACGATCTGCCGCCGAATTCTCTTCTCTTGGCACGTGCTCGACGAAGAAAGATTGAAAGCCTCCGATCAACCCCTTTACCTTGACGAGATACTTTCGGGATGGTGTCGCGTACTTCGAACTCTCCCCGAATCTGCGACGCGACCACCATTGAATCAGTGAAAGCCACGACATCTTGGATGCCCAGCTCCTTTGCGAGGCGCAGACCCGCTATTATGGCCTCGTATTCCGCCTGATTGTTCGTGACGGGGAAGAGAATCTCGACTGCTTGCTCGATTCTAGTTCCCTGTGGGCTGACAAGAACGATGCCCACCCACACAGAGCTCTTGCCTGAAGCTCCGTCCACGAACATCTTCCAAGGGATGGGAGTAGATGCCTCCTCTCCTGGCTCCGCCTCTACTGAGAAGTCGGCTAAGAAGTCTGCTACTGCCTGCGCTTTGATCGCCACCCGGGGCGAGAAGGAAATGTCGAACTCGCTGAGTTCTACCGACCATTTCGCCAGCCTTCCTGAATGCTCCACCCCTTCCAAGATATTTCGGAGAGGATGGTCAGTCACGACCCGGATGGAGTGAGCTTTAAAATAAGGTCGGAGCTTCCGCACCGCACCACCAAGGCGAGGGCAAGCTTCTCCAAGATCGGATACTTCAACTCCGCCTTCTTGAGCACCTGGATAACGTAATAGATAGGGAGCTGTTTCTTTCTTTCTTCCCGGACCAGCACCGAGCTTACTGCTTCCACTCCTACTCCTAAGTAGATGAGTATGTCTTCGCCTTCTTTCGGACTCTGAAGGAAAGGTGTCTGAGTCAACTACTCCTTCAGCCTACCGAACGCCTTTTCGCATTCGTCGGACCATGCGAAGTCCTCGCTCTTTTCGGAGTGTCTTGAAAAATGGAGAGCACTTCTCCCCTGCCTTTGACAGGAAGCGGCTAAGACCCGCCAACCTTCCTGTCAGCCTTTGGACCTCTTTCATTGTCTTCGGCGAGGTCATCCCCAGGATCGCCTTAACCTTATCAGGGTTTGGCTCCACCCCCTCTGGGGTGATGAGATGCCCCAGAAACTTTCCTCTTCCAGCTCCGAACACGCACTTCGCCGGATTGAGCCTCATCTTGAACTAGCATCGCGATGGTCTCCACCAGATCGGCTACATGTTCCCGGACGCTCTTGCTTTTGACCAAGAGGTCGTCCACATATACCTCCAGGTTCCTCCCCTTCTGCTCTCCAAAGACGCGGTCCATCATCCGTTGGTAGGTCGCTCCTGCATTCTTTAGCCCGAAGGGCATCATCTTGTAGCTGTAGCAGCCATCACCCGTGATGAAGGAAACATCGCGACAGTCGGAAGGATACATCCGGATCTGATGATATCCTGAAAACGCATCAAGGAAGCTCATTACAGAAAAACCGACGGCTGAATCAACCAGCGCGTCGATTCGAGGCAAGGGATAATAATCATTCGGGCAGCTTTTATTCATCAAAGAGAAATCTACACATATCCTCCAGCTACCCCCAGCCTTTTTGACCATTACAACATTCGAGACCCAGCCTGGGTACTGGATCTCTAACACGAAGCCTGCATCTAACAGCTTCTTCACTTCCTCCCGGATAGGTCCGGACAACATGGTGGCGCTTGATCTCTTCTTCTGGCGGACGGGCTTGACCGCGGGGTCAAGGTTGAGATGGTGGCAGGCCACCTCAGGATCAATCCCGGGCATCTCGGCAGCATTCCAAGCAAAGATGTCGAGGTTCTCTTGCAACCACGTCGCCATCTCCATCTTCTCGCTGACCTTCAGCGATCCTCCAACCTTTAGCAATCCAGGTACTCCTGCTGCGGAGAGTACCTCGATTTCTTCAACCTCCTCGGACGCCTCCAGCCGGGCCGTGCCTCATGTCACCCTCTCGAACTCCTCCGCGTCAGCCATCCAGCTGATAGTGCTGACCGAGCTAAGGTAGCACTCGCGGGCTGCTCTTGGATCGCTCCTGATCCTCACCTGATCATCCCCCTGGCAGTACTTGAGGCACTGATGGTAAGAGGATGGAACGGCCTTGAAGGTATTGAGAAGCGTCCTTCCGAAGATGGCCTTGTAGCAACTCGGGGCGTCGACGATGACGAAACGGCACTGGAGAGGGGTGCCACCGAGAGTTACAAGGAGATCTACTCCTCCCTCCACCTCTTTCTTCTCTCCAGAGAAGCCAAAGAGGGGACCATCCGGCGCCCGAACTCTTCCTGCGCCGATGCCTAGCCCGTCGAACGTCTCCTTGAAGACGACGTTCATGGAACTACCGTTATCGATCAAAATTCGATCAACGGTGAAGTCCTCCATTGCAGCCTGGATCACGAGGGCATCATGGAAGGGATTCTCATTCCCTAGCATGTCCTCCTCTGAGAAGGTGATCTCCTCCAACAGGGGCGGTGCTTGCGAAGTCGAAGCGACACTCCTTCGATAAATCTGATGGAGGCTCCCCTTGCGGGGAGCTCCCAGACCTGCTCTCCCGTGGATCACTCCAACTCCTCTGCCTCCCTGGACGAGGTCTCCTCAACCTCCATGGTCGACGCGGTCTTCGTTTCTCCTTCGACCAACGTCCTGAGCTGCTGGAGGCTCGATGGGGGCTTCAATCCTTCGTTGCTCTCCTCCTGCTTCTCCTGCCGTCAACCTTCTACGAGCTTCCCAAAAATCTGGGCAAGCCATCGTCCCATGCCCCTCCACCTGATGGAGATCACAATAGAGGGGTATCTCCTCTGCCTGCGGCCTCCTCTGCTTCCGGTTTTTCCGGCCTTGCCGATTGCCGCGCCGGGCAACCGCCATCGCTTCCTCGGTTCCTCCCTTCTCCTTTCCTGACGCCTCTCTGGCTGATCGAAGCGTCTTCTTTCCGGGGATCTCCTTCCCCGGTCTTGACGCTGAGGTCCTCTGGCCGGCCTCCAAGGTGGCCGGTTAACGGGGACTTGGTGGCGCCTCTCTTCTTCCCGACGCTCCGGGGCCACGATGAGCCTCCTTTCATCGTTTCTTCTAGGCTCCTCCTTCCTGGGCTCTTCTCTCCTTCTTTCTTCTCTGCTCCTTCTTTCTGGCTTCCGCTTCTCTGCCCTCCTGGGCTCTTCTTTCTTCCTCCTCTCGGGGGTCTTCTCCTCCTTCTCCTCCTCATCCTCCTTGGTCACTCGGGTGAGCCTGGCTAGGAAACCGCGGTTGGAAGCCTCACCCTGGACGAATTGATTGGCCCTCTCAATGAGGTTGTCGTAGGAATAGGGAGGGATCCTACCGAGCTCCAACTTGAAGAGGCCTTCGCTAAGACCGAAAGTCAGGGCCAGCTGTAAGGTGCGACCATCCACCTCTTGGATCTCCAATACCTCCTCCTGGAAGCGATCGATATAATCTCCCAACGTTTCCTTGGCTCCTTGCACCAAATGGAAAAGGGTCGTGACCTCCTTCTTCAGTTTCCTGGCCGTGGCGAACCGCATCGTCAGTCCCCGACAAAGATCTTCAAAGCAGTAGATCGAACCTGCTGGCAGCTGATGAAACCAATCCCCGACCTTCCCTTGGAAGGAGATTGCGAACAGCCTACACTTGAAGACATCAGACATGGTTCGGATGGAGGCTACATCTTCGAACCACTGGATGTGTCGGATAAGGTCATCCCTCCCCGAGTAGTAATTCATCGCGGGATCTCTAAACCCTTCCGGCACTGACGCAGCAACGATCTCCTCACAGAATGGGCTCCTCCCACCGAACATGCGACGATCCTCTGTTTGGCGAGTATCTCCTCCATACTCGCTGAATTGGCGAGTACCGAAGTACCTCGCCCGCTCCTCCTGCTCGCGGAATCGGATTCTGCCTGCTCCCTGCGAGATCTGCTGGTAGAACTGCGCCCTCTTTGGTCGCTCCAGCTCCTCTTCGTGCTCCTTCCCTGCTCGCCGAGGGCGAGCACCTTCCTCGGCTAGAATCGGGCGATGAGGCGAGGTCGTCGTTTCTTCCACGCGAGGTTGGAGAGCTGCTCGCATGAACCCCTCTATTCGTTGCGCGAACTCCTCAAAGACCACCAAAGTGACGAACTCGCCACTTCTGGCCGGGTTACCTACTACTTCCTCGTGGTCGCTAACTATAACCATCTCGCCGCTTTACTAAACTTTCCTCCTCTGGCCACGATCCACGATCCCCGCACCAAAGTGTTGAAGCCTGGAAAATCCTAGGCTCCAAAATTCGGATCAGTGCAGCCGGAGGCTACTCACTCGGCAATCCGACAAGAAGATTTGGTTAACCACGACGAACGAACTAGAGAGATAATAAACACAACCCCAGGTGCTGCGACAGGGAGGTCCCACCACGTACCCAGAAGCTCAAAGGAGTCTTCTTCTTCAAAACCACGAATGCCCGAGCTTGGTACTAGGAAGGCACTGAATAGGGAGGATTCTCACTTATAAGGGGGTGAAGCTTTGATTTTGGACAAGTGTCATTCCTGGTGCCCCTGAGGGTCTATTTATAGACAAATCTTGAGGGAGGTGAAGCAGTCGACTATCCCTGGTCCCCTTGGAATAGGTTTGAGCAAAGGACTAGGTGGGCGAGTAGGTGTGGCCTTCTATCTCGGCCGGCTGGTTAACTCGGACATGCCTTCCTTCTCGCTCGACCGACAGGCCAACTCGAACATGACTTCCTTCTCGCCATTGGGGGCGAGCAAGTCCCGACTCGCACTCCCTACTCGCACTCCCGAATCTCCTGATCCTTTTGCGCTGTCTGATATCAATGCCGATTGTTGACTTTGACTTCTGCCTACGTGACCTTTAGACGGGCCCACCCTCGGAGAATGAGGGTTGTACATCCTCCATCTTCACTAGTGTCTGCAAAAAATTTCATGAGTTAGACTCTATGAATTCATGAACATATGCAGTAACGTAGAAAGTGAACTAGCTCTTACCTAAGTAAGCTTAGAACCTGTAGCATTGGTGAAGTAACACCGTCAACATCTCTATCTGGTCTAACAGGAACCAGTCTAGTGTTGATTTTGTAAATCAATCGTTATCTTACTCATTAGTGATCATTATGTACCTCATCATCAAATGTGGAATGATTTGACATAACAACGTTTGCAACATTATCAGGTGTGGAATAATGTGATATGATCATTAATGTTAGATTAACCGACTACAATGACTTTCTATTTCCAGTTGAATAATTTTCGAATCAACTTACAATGAGAAAGATGCTTAGTTATTAAATGTGGAATAACAGACATCTAACCATCTTGGGTTTTCATCAAGAAATTATTTGGGGTTTTCAGTCTGTTATTAGATGCTTGAATGTTGCGACTATATATGTTCTCACTATCGAAACATAAACAACGGAGGACAGTTTCATACATCTATGAACTTTAGTCTCATCTCCCCCGATGTTTTTATTGTGAGAGCTCTATTCAGGCCTTTGGTGAAGGCGTCTGCAACATTATCTTTAGATCTCACATCAATCAGGGTCATAATCCCTTGACTTGTGAGTGAGGTCAACCAGGATTGTTTCAGCCTCAGTTGCCTTCTTTTTCCATTGAACAAAGTGTTCGTAGCAATCGTTTTAGTAGCCTGATTGTCGCAGTAAACTGCAACAGAACTCATTTTCAGGCTCGTCAGAGGAATGCCCATCACCAAATCTCTTAACCACCCTGCTTCTTCTCCTGCTGATGCTAGAGCGTAGAGTTCGGATTCCATAGAAGAGAGCAATACAGGATTGCCTCTTGGACTTCCAGGCTACAGCTGCTCCTCCTAGTGTGAACACGAACCCACTAGTGGACTTGCTGTCGTTTAATTCCGAGCACCATGATGCGTCAGAATATCCTTCAAGCACTGAAGGATGACTAGAGTGGGATAAAGCATACTGTTGGGTGTGCTTTAAGTACCTCATTAGTCTATCTAAAACGTTCCAGTGGTCTCGGCCAGGATTACTAGTGAATCTGCATTAAATGCCACCGTAAAGGCTATGTCAGGTCTAGTGCTGACCATAACATATATGAGACTACCAAGCAGTTTAGAGTAAACTAGTTGTCTAACCGTAGCTCCTTCATTGGGCTTTAGGCGGTTAGTGTAGTCGTATGGAGTCTCAAATGCTCTACTGTCACTGTATCCCCACGTGTCCAACATGGACTTTATGTAGTGGCTTTGACTTAGGGAGATGTCATTCTTCTCAATGCTCACTTGCATGCCTAGTATAGTATTAGCTACACCTAGGTCTTTAATGCTAAATTCTTTTATTAGATCTGACTTAACGTCATCCACTTCGGATTGATCAGATCCTAGAATGAGCATATCATCTACATACAAGCAAATTATGGCGACTTTATCTGATCTATTGCATATGTAAAGACATCTATCCGAGAGACTCGACATGAATCCCATGTTCTTTACACTATAGTCAAATTTCTCATGTCATAATTTCGGTGCTTGTTTTAGTCCGTATAAAGATTTAAGTAATTTACAGACCTTTGTTTCGTGACCGTCTACAATGAAACCTTCAGGTTGACTCATGTAGATCTCTTCGGTCAGATCTCCGTTCAAGGACGCAGTCTTCACATCCATTTGATGAACAATAAGGTTCTCAATAGATGCAATAGCAAGGAGGACCCTAATGGTTGCTAAGTGGCATACGGGTGAGTAGACATCAAAGTAATCAACTCCGCTTACTTGTGTGAAACCTTTAGCCACTAGTCGTGCTTTATACTTAGCTACGCTACCATCAGGATTTAGTTTCTTCTTCAGAATTCACTTACACCGTACGGTTTTAGCCCTTTTTTGCTTATCAACCAACGTCCAGGTGTTATTCTGAAGTAGAGAATTCATCTCTTCATCAATTGCTTCTTTCCAGAGTAGGGAGTCTCTGGATCTCATCGCTTCCTTATAGGTGGATGGATCAGCCTCAACGTGGCAAGTGACAAAGTCACTACCAAAGGTTCTGGGAATTCGTTCTCTTACAGAAGTTCTCCTAGACTCTAGGCCAGAGTTGTCTACAGGAACGGAATAGGAAGTGCTCGGTACTGATCCAGGATCTGTTTCAGTAATAGTTACTTGCATACCTGAGAGAGAGAGATTTTTATCCTTGAGGAACTTATCTTCAAAGAACACTGCGTCCCTAGATTCTATAACGACATTATTAGAAATATCTAAGAATCTATCTGCAGCACTATCCTCAGCACAACCTAGGTAAACACATGTATTGGTCCTAGGTTCAATCTTAGACTGTCTAGGGTCAGGAACACTGACATAGGCTATACATCCCCAGGTCTTAAGTCTAGTAAAAGACGGGGGTCTCTTAAACCAAAGCTCGTAGGGTGTAACCTCTAACTTAGCATGAGGAACTTTATTTAAAATGTGATTTGCAGTTAGAACTGCTTCTCCCCAATAAGCGGAAAGCATGCCTGCAGTCAAGAGCATAGAGTTTAACATTTTTGTTAACGTCCGATTTTTACGCTCAGCTATGCCATTAGACTGGGGCGAGTAAGGAGCAGTGGTTTCTGCAATGATTCCATGTTGGGCAAGAAAACATTTGAACTCACTGGACATATATTCTCCTCCTCTGTCACTTATAAACCTATTGATTTTCATGCCTAATTGGTTTTCTACCCTGGTTTTGAAAATATAAAATCGATGCGAAGGGCAAGGTCATGACCACTGATGGCCAACAGTCTGGCGGTATTGTGTGTTTTAGATGTTCGGGCAGAGGACACGTGGCGGCGCGGTGCCCCACGCGGACCCTGCTAGTTGAGGGCGAGGAGCAGATTATAGACGAGGACGAGGATGCCTCTGAGGACGTCAGGGCCACTGTGGAGGATGGTTGGGAGAGTGACGCTGAGAGATCGTTAGAGATGGGAGTGATTAGACGCCTACTACATACCCCACGTGTGGACGAGGACTGGCGTCGCACCACCATCTTTTACACATACTTCCCTAGCACAGGCGGACCCTGCAAGCTAGCTATTGACAGTGGGAGTTGTGTGAACATCGTAGCACAGAAAGGGCTTGACCGTATGCAGGTGAAGGCCGAGCCCCACCCCCATCCTTATAGAGTCGTCTGGGTGGATAAGACGGCCATCCAGGTTACCCAGCGATGTCTTGTCCCTATTACTATCGCATCGTTTCAGGACAAGGTGTGGTGTGATGTTATTCCCATGGATGTCGCCCATGTTCTTCTAGGCCGCCCCTGGCTGTTTGATCGCGACGTCACGTGCTTCGGCCGCTCGAACACGTGCGTCTTTTATGATATGGGCCGGAAGATTACGCTGACACCTACCCAGCCACGAGAGAGATCGAAGAGTGTTGTTGAGCCCTCGGTGAGCACGAGTACCTCGAGACCGCTACACATCCTGAGACGGAGTGAGTTCTTGCGCGCCAGTATTGAGTCAGATATCATCTACGTTGTCGCTGCCACTCAGACCATTGAGGACACTCCGGTTGACCACCCACTAGCGGTGCGTCCCCTTTTAGAGGAGTTTGCTGATATGATGCCGGAGGAGCTCCCCGATGAGCTGCCCCCACCACGGGACATTCAGCACGCCATTGACCTGATCCCGGGGGCCTCTCTCCCGAACCTGCCCCACTACCGCATGCACCCGGATGAGCACGCTGAGCTCAAACGGCAGGTCGATGAGCTTCTTCGGAAGCAATTTATTCGAGAGAGTATGAGCCCGTGTGCTGTTCCCGCCCTTCTTACCCCTAAGAAGGACGACAGTTGGCGTATGTGCGTCGATAGCCGCGCCATAAACAAGATCACGGTCAAGTACCGCTTTCCCATTCCTCGATTAGATGATCTATTGGACACTATGTCCGGTGCCCAGATCTTTTCCAAGATCGATCTGCGTAGTGGGTACCACCAGATCAGAGTGCGTGAGGGAGACGAATGGAAGACCGCTTTTAAGACTAAGGATGGTCTTTATGAGTGGTTAGTCATGCCATTCGGGCTTTCGAACGCCCCTAGTACGTTTATGAGAGTTATGACGCAGGTGTTGCGGCCCTACATGGGCAAGTTTCTGGTTGTGTACTTCGATGATATACTGATTTACAGTCAGACACAGGCCGCTCACCTCGATCACCTGAGGCTTCTCTTCGGCACCCTCCGCCGGGAGAAATTGTATGTGAACCTGAAAAAGTGTGCATTTCTTTCTGAGTCCGTCCACTTCCTTGGATTCATCATATCCTCGACTGGAGTATCTGTTGACCCCGAGAAGGTCAAATCCATTCGAGACTGGCCAGTGCCCATGACTATCCACGAGGCTCGCAGCTTTCACGGGCTTGCCACCTTCTACAGGAGGTTTGTCCCAGGGTTCAGCACGATCATGGCCCCCTTCACGAGCTGCCTCAAGAAGGGAGAGTTTCAGTGGACCCCCGCTGCCACTAGAGCCTTCGAGGAGATTAAGGAGAGGCTGACGACGGCCCCAGTCCTGAGGCTTCCTGATTTTAGCCGTGCTTTTGAGGTCGCTTGCGACGCGTCTGGAGTTGGTATCGGTGGCGTATTGAGCCAAGAGGGACACCCTGTCTCCTACTTTAGCGAGAAATTAAACGAAGCAAAGCAGAAATACTCGAACTACGATCGAGAGTTTTATGCGATTGTCCAGTCCTTACGCTACTGGAGACACTACCTCCTCCCTCGAGAGTTTGTGCTTTACTCCGACCACCAGACGTTACGCTATTTAGATTCTCAGCGCAAGTTGGGACATCGGCATGCCAAGTGGGTCGAATATCTGCAGGACTTCCACTATGTCCTCAAACACCGAGCTGGTGTTGAGAACAAACCTGCGGACGCCCTTAGTCGCCGTGTCTCCTTGCTTCAGACTATGACCGCCCGTGTCGACGGACTTGAGCACTTGATCATAGAGTATCCGACGTGCCCTGATTTTGGTGAGATTTACGCCGCCCTATCCCGAGATCCCCCAGACCCCGTTGAGGGATATCAGATCTTCGAAGGATACTTGTACCATGGATCCCGCTTATGCATTCCCCGGACATCTTACCGTGATTTTCTGGTTTGGGAGTTGCATGCGGGCGGAGCCGCTGGACATTTTGGGCGCGATAAGTCCATAGCCATTGTGGAGGACCGTCTCTACTGGCCCACGCTTAGGAGGGATGTGACTAGAGTCGTCCGCCACTGCCGTATCTGCCAGACGGCCAAGGGCACGAAGCAGAACGCAGGCCTATATACACCCTTACCGGTCCCACATCGACCCTGGGAGGACCTTAGCATGGATTTCGTTCTTGGACTCCCCCGCACTCTTCGGAAGCACGACTCCATCTTTGTGGTGGTCGATCGCTTTTCGAAGATGGCTCACTTTATTGCATGCCGCAAGACGGCGGACGCGACCCACGTTGCATCCATTTTCATGAGGGACGTCTTCCGATTACATGGTCTTCCCAAGTCCATCGTATCGGACCGCGACGTGAGATTTATGAGCTACTTCTGGAAGACCCTGTGGCTCAAGACCGGCACCACCCTTAAATTCTCCACTGCCTACCACCCACAGACTGATGGACAGACGGAGGTAGTGAATAGGAGTTTAGGAAACTTGTTGAGGTGTCTGGTGGGAGAGCATGTGAGTAGCTGGGACTTAGACCTTCCGGTCGCAGAGTTTGCATATAATAGTTCGGTCAATAGGACCACTGGGTTGAGTCCATTCCACATAGTGTCAGGTTACGACCCCAGGAAACCCATTGACCTTATCCCGAGCCCATTAGAGTCCCGGCCTAGTGAGTCTGCTGAGTCATTTGCACGGCATCTGCATGAGTTACATGAATCGGTCCGCCGACGTATTAATATGAGCAATGAAAGTTATAAAACCCACGCAGATAAAAGAAGGCGAGAGCGTACTTTTGTTATTGGCGAACAGGTGATGGTACGAGTCCGCCCGGAGAGGCTCCCTTCGGGGCCTGCCAAGAAGTTAAGCGCCAGGCGAATGGGTCCTTTCTCGGTTATTAGTCGGATTGGGACAAACGCTTACAGGCTAGACATCCCGGCGAGTATGGGGATTCATCCAGTATTTAATGTCGAGGATCTCACACCTTATTACGAGCCTCATGACTATGGGGACCCGAGCAGTGGGAGCGACCCCTCTCTCCCCTTGCCGCCCTTCACCACCTCCCCACCCACGCCAGATAGCCACCACCGCCCACCCATTGTTGATACCCTTCCACCTGGGAGTTCGTCGCATATGGTTCCACAGCCGGCATCACCGCTCGCACCGGGTACCACCATGAGAGAGTCGAGAGATGAGAGCATCACGGAGATCAGATCCCACTAGATTGTTCCCACCACGGACGGGCCGCGCCTTCGCTACTTGGTTCATTGGCGGGGCCGCGCCGACGCTGACGACGCTTGGATATTGCCGGCAGAGCTTGATCGACTTGCCCCCGGACTTCGACTCCAGTACGATCGTCTCCATTCCTCGGAGATGAATGCTTTTCAGTCGGGGGGAGTTGATGGGATTCCATCGGATCGTGCACACGAAGGAGCGGGACCCACGTTCATTTATTCCCGCCGGAAGACTTGATCGGATCGCCGATCCGACTCCGCGGTTGCGTCCGGCACGTCGCCGCGAGTCAAAATCATATATTTATGTATTTGTTTCGGACATGTATTTATTTATTTAAGGGCTAAACCCACCGGCCAATCATAGCCGTTGATGGGGATGCCCTAATGCTGGTTTTTCTTATAAATAGGACTAGAGGGCTGGTTTTGAGTCATTGCTGATTTTGGAGAATGCTATTCCCGGAATCCGGTGATCAAGCCTCGGTGCCGAAGCCGTGGAGCCCTAGGTGTTGACTCCTAGTGGTGGAAACTCATCCCCAAGGTAACCCTAACCTTTCCCCATCTTCTCCCCCTCCCAAATCCCCCTAGCTGCCGCCAGCCCCTCTACTACAGCCGCTGCCCTTCCAGCAGTCCAGCCGAACCCCTCCTGCCCAGCCCTAGCCCAGCCGCCCAGCTCCTCCACCCTCTTTCAGTCCAGCAGCCACCCGCCGGCCTGCTACAGGCCGCCCTCTCCATTCCTGCAGCCCGCCGGCCTCCTTGTGGCCGGCCGACCACTTGCCTCCTTCCCTCCCTCCAAACCACCAACTCCTCTCATTCTCCCCTCTCCCCACAACAACCCTACCCTCCTATTTCGTGGATCCACCTTCCCAAACTCCCCAAAATTTCAGATCCACTCAGATCTGAAATTTCCCCTCCCCGATCCGTTATTTCCCCACCGTTTACCCCGTCGTTGCCCGGATCCGATCCCTAACGTCGGATCTACCACTCTCGTGCCCGGATCCATCCGTATTTGTCCGGATCTATCCGTTTTCAGCCCTCCCATCCCGTTTTCCACCGTGGACAGCCACCAACCACATCCCCGGCCCGGATCTACTCCTCCAAACCCGCTGTTTCCATTGCTCCAAACCAGCCCCTAGTCGTGAGTTATTTCATCGTGATTTGGTTGTAATATTTCTTGATATTATTATTGGATAATCTAGTATTATGCTTGGATCTTACTTGTGGTGTTTTGTGTCGATCGAGTACTAACTTGCAGGAGGATCTATTCGCTACGCGCTTTGCTTCGGCCCTCCGAGTGGAGGAAAGCCAACTAAAATCGTTCAATATTAAAATTATTCTCTCATTGTAATTATCTGTTGTGGTGTTAAATTTTCATTGCTCAATTAATTGTTGGCGCGATTGACGGTTGTGTCGCATTTAGAGTCTAGGAAGTGCACCCCCGTAGCCTACCCTACATCACATAGTAGCTCACAAAAGTCACAATTGATTTTGACCTACAAGAAGAGGTTGGAATGCAATCTTTCTCATAAGTGAAGAGATTTTGAGCAAACCTCTTGGCCGATCAATGGTGAGTCCACGACTGCTACTGGCGCAGTTGAGTCGACAATTGCAGTCTAAGCCTAGGTAACCAAAGGGTCGTTTGAGAGAATAAGTGATATAGTCAAAGTTAAGTGATTGTTTGGTGATGACTTCGTAGTGGCGCGCCATGGTTTTCACGTCAATCCCTCACGTTCAGAGGTTTAAGCTATATAGGAGAAATTTGCCTAGAATCGTGGAGAGAGGTTTTAGTCGAGTTACGTATTTATGGGGTTAGAGTGAGCCGAGGGGCTGAAGTTCTACCATTGATGAGGACTTTACACGATGAGTCTCATTCGATAAGAGAATAACAAAGTTAGAGAATTCATATGTTCGAACTGTAAAGGTCTTGTACCATACTTAGGGAAAAAGAGAGATAATGCACATGAAATGGATAAATCCTTTATATATATATGAGATCTATGTGAACGAGAAATGGAAGGGATAAGAAGTTAGTTTGCGGTGAAAATAATCCGATGGTTACAACAATATTTTTTTTATTTACTACCTAACACAGGCTATCCCTTAGTGAACTACATTTTATTATAATATTGGCGGTAACGGATGATTAGTCCCACAACTCCCCTGCTGAAGTCCTCAAACTATTCTACGTCTTGAAAATTTGTGCAGTCAACGGCTGTAACACTTTGAAGATATGTGGCTTTTAACGCATATATGATATAACATAGGTGGAAATTGTGTTTGGTTCTGTTCATAATGAAAGATCCTTATACTAGTTCATTTTCAAGTATATGCGCCATGAATTCATCAGTTGGCATTAGAGTATCTTATAAAACATGTAAAATAATTAATTGTGCATTGCTGACATTTCTTTGGCAAATATCATCAAGTAATATCATGCATCATTGTCAACATTTACTACAAGTACAGTTACCTTTGCCAAAAGCAGAGCTAGGATCTTGTATGACACCCATTTAGAATGTTAGTTGAAGAGGATCAATACTTTTTGACTTTCTATTTGTTCAAATCAAATTCATTATTACCATATCTTGTCTGAGGACTTTTGTTTTCTACTAATGTGTGTAGATCATAATGGCTCTAGTCCAACAATTATCGATGGAAAGATAATAGCTGAAGACATAAGATTAGAAATTGCATCAGAAATACGCCATATGAAAGACCTGACTGGAAAAGTTCCAGGTTTAGCAATGTTGTTGGTGGGAAAGAGAAGAGATTCAGAATCATATGTACGCCATAAAGTAAAGGCGTGCGAGGAAGTTGGAATCACCTCCCTCTCCGCTGAGCTGCCTGAAGATTGCACACAAGATGATTTGCTAAATATTGTGTCAAGCATCAACAAAGATCCATCTATTCATGGTATTCTCGTGCAACTACCTTTGCCAAAAGTAATTTCCTTACCTTTTGAGTTTTGATGTACGGCTGTGATGCTTGAATTTTTATTTTACCAATCTGTACATAGTAGTTTAATTGTAGTATACGTTTGTTATTGGAATGAGGAGCAATTAACTACTTTGAAAAGTGGAGTAGGGAAGTCAAAGATATTTTTTTTTTGTTTAGAAGGAAAAAATATATTTTATAAAAAATTATAAGGTAATTCAAGGAAAGAGTTTGATTATGTAATATAGATTAGTTATGAATATAGATCTTAGAAATAGAATGAACAAAATAAATGATAGCCTTAAGATAAGGTGATGGAATTTAAAACATGAAAAATTGTTATTATTTTAAATAAGTTAGTAAGAAACGCAAATTAGAATTATTTGCGCGTCCCAAACACGATGTGTGATAAAAAGGCTAGTTTCTAAAGGAATTTTTATATAAGTTTTGAGAGCATGGAATAGATTGTTCGGTAGTTATGACTTAATGATGGATTTAGGCTTTATTTGGTTTAGCGTTTTCTGGGTTGCGTTTTGATAAAATGTAACGCTGGGGCGAATTCAATTTGTTTATCCGTCATTTCTTTCCAACCGCTCGGCGTTTATCGCGGCTCAAAAGTGTGCGGGCCGAAACCCCCCTACCGAGCTCCGTTTATCGCGTTTGGAGGACCGGGAAGAGGTGAAGCGCGCTAGGGCATCACAGGACCTCCGCCGTCTCTCCCGTCGCCGCGAGCCTGGAATCCATCCCGTCGTCGTGAGCCTGGGCATCACAGGACCTCCGCTGTCGCTTTCGTAACTCCACTGTAAGCTCTCTTAAATCCCCCTTCTTCCCGTGAGTCTCTCCCGTCACTCCATTGCTTGTGAGTAATTTGTTTGTGTGTGGAGTCTCTCCCGTCACTCCATTGCTTGTGAGTAATTTGTTTGTGTGTATAGTAAGCGCTGAATTTGTTGAGTTCGCTGAAATTTGTTTGTGCGTATAGTAAGCGCTGAAATTGACTCTGAAATCCCCCTTCTCACTCCACTGATTACCACAATTTTTTGATAAAATGATCGATCTACTACTAGAGTGCTATTTTCGGCTGTAGAAGCTCTGGTTTACGCTTGATCAGAACAAAGTTTCCAGTGTAGTTATTTCAATGCGGGGAAAAAACCAAGGGCCCTTGTAATTTTTATGATCGAACTTTCAGCCTGCTTGATCATAAAGCTTATAGTTTGTAGTTATTTCAATGCGGGGAAAAAACCAAGGGCCCTTGTAATTTGGTTTATGATCGAACTTCAGCCTGCTTGATCAGAAAGAATTTGCTTTTGGTTTATGTTTGATCAGAAAGAAGCTCCCAGGTTTATGCTTGAGGGTGTCAAGGACACAGAGCACTTCTCCAATGGGTAAACAGATCGTTTTTTCCTTGTCAACATCTCATCATCATATTTCAATGCCAGAATTATTATGGATTAATAATCATCTATTGAAGATGTGTTCATATACCTCACCTGCATGCTCTTTCAGTTTGCATTCTTGTTTATATATGTGTTTATTTTGAAAACTGTTTTTATATATGTTTATTTTTAGGAATGATGGTGTGTGCATGTATGTAATGTGTGTGAATCTGCGCTTGTGTGTTTATGACTTGTTTCGCTGTATTTATCTCTCATCCAGTTTACGCGTTATGGGTATACAAATATTCTTATAAAATAATATAAAAAAATCTCTAATACAAATATTCTTTGACAATTTTTTTACAAAACGTCACCGCAGTTTTGCCAAACGATTCTCTGTTTTCAACAGCTCTGCAAACACAGAATATCCAAACAGAACTCCATTTCCAGCAACAAGTTTCCAACAGCTCCATTTACAAACCTCCATTTACAACCGCAACCGCTAAACCAAATAAAGCCTTAGAAGTTAGAACTCACGAGATGCAAAGGTTACTAATGAAAAATATTTTATAGTGACTTAATGGGGGAAAATGTAGTGTTTCTGAGGTTTATGGTGATTAAAATAGATGAAACCCTAAAAAAGGTCGCGAGCAAAGAAAAACTACTATTGATTATTTATACAACTGACATAATGAAAAACAATATATATAAAAATAAAATCATGTGACAAGATAAGAGATCTAGTTACTTTGATCAAGTTATATGCGTTTAAAGAGAATACAATTGGGACTGTGTAAATATAAAGGCATTAAAATGCTATGAGAATGCTAATTTGAGAAGTTTATAATGAAATTAGTTATTTTATTGTTTGATAAAGAAAAAGTGAAGTGTTGTTAGTTGCGAAGTATATGCAAAAATGTAAAGGTGTAAGTTAAGTTAAAGGTACCTGCTGGAACCAGAAAAATCCGGTTCACAAATGTTCGAACCAAGAGATGGTCGGAGGTTACTTGCCCCTGAATTAGTAGACATAGACAAGAAGTGAGCCAGAGAGTGGTCACTATTATTTTATTACTAGACTAGATGGTCGTGTTATATTTTGGAGGTCCCGCCGCATACCCAAGAGTATATAGGAACTCCCCCTCTTGAACCAAGTATGTCCTAGCTCGGGGGAAGGCAAGCGAGGTCGCAAAATCTTCAAATGGACGACTCTTCACGGAGTGTGAACTATCTCCCCCCCCCCCCCGTTACCATGAGGTCCTATTTATAGGCAAAGGCAAGGGGTACCACCCCCCCCCCCCCACCCCCACCCCTCGGCGAGGTGAATTTTGCTGGGCTGAATGCTTGATGAGGTCAGGCTGACGAGCTGAATACTGACATGGTCAGGCTGACGTGGTACTGTTGATGAGCTGAAGCCTGCCGAGTTGAAGCCTGTCGAGCTGAAGCCTGTCGAGTTGAAGCCTGCCGAGTTGAAAACTTGTGACCGCCAGGTTGCGCTCCTGAGGTCTCTTATGCATTTCTGTTCTTGACGAATTACGAGTTATATAGTACCTATTCGAATCTTGGAGAGTTTGATCCGCCTCAATCTAATTAGGCATGAGAATACTTATTCCCCAGAGAGATGTTGAAGAACACAACCGCACACGTTCAAAAAATATTGGTTAATTTCTTCCTTTCTTTATCTTTCCTCCTTTTAAGCTCTACCTTTCAAGTGCGTAATATCACACGCACGCCCCTGCCCCTGTCCACGCCCACACACACGCGCCCCTGCCCCTGTCGACGCCCCCACACACACGCCCCTGCCCCTGTCCACGCCCACACACACACGCCCACCCCCACCCCCACCTCACACCCACATCCACTCACATACGCCCACGGACGCCCACACTATTACACACATGCATGCACACACGCTCACACATGCCTGCACACACACACACACACACGTGCGCACGCACATGCATGCGCACATAGACACGCACATGCATGCGCACACAGACACACACACGCACGCGCATGCACACACACACCCTCACACCCCCGCACCCCCCCCCCCCCCACACACACACGCACCCACACCCCCCCAAGTGTGCACGCACCCGCACGCACCCACACGCACACCCACGTGCCCTCGTCCGCGCCCGCTCATGTCTTCTATCATTGAGAATCCCACTCCCCAACTTATTTGCAAAAAATGATACAACTACGAATAAGCACACCCCAAACATATTGCGAGACTCAATCTTTACCTCCTTCAGTTTTGAGAAATCCTAACCTTCAGCCATTTAGCATGATCAAGTTTCAACTCCCTCTGTACTTTCATGTGAAAACTTGGTCCACTTGGCCTTCTCTGCTCGTTAGAATCATTTCATTTTTACCCGAGCAATACCATTCGGTCTTCTACCTAACAGAGCCTCTTGGTAACACATGGTATGTCGTGAAAGTAAACTTAAAACAATACAAGCCCTATGTGCAGTGTCGGGGAAATTAGGTTTTATTTAGCCCTAGAATGATGTACGCATGCATACTGTTGAAACCAAGACTTGAAATTAGGTTTTATTTAGCTCTAGAATGATGTACGCATGCATACTGCTTTTGGCCTCAATTTTCTTGTGCTGGTCACTCTCCACGCTCACTGCACCATAAATGTTGAAATCAAGACTTGGCTTCTTGTGGAGTTCGGGCCCTCAACAAATTGGGGGGTGACCTCACACTTACTTCTCTCAAGGGAGAGCGCTAGGTTGGAGGCTTAGGAACTAAGAACAAGACCAAGGGCTCGGCGAGGAGGTCCCACCACATACCCGGAAGATATTAGAGCGCTTCCCCTCCCAAGCCAATGTCGGGCTTGGGCACCTTTGGAGGCTCTCCTTACCCACTAAAGAGACTTGGGGAGAGAGAGGCCAAGAGAGAAGTCCCTCCAAATGGTGCCCCCTTGGTCCTATTTATAGTTTTTTGGACTTGGTCTGCCAATAGCCACATTCTGGCCCACGAGATTACGATAATACCCCCGGATTTGGCCTGCCGACAGCCAAATCCCGTTGTTCTGAGGCGCTAAATGCAGACCGCCTGTTCCTGGGGCCGGGCGAGAGGGAGCAGGCCGCCTCCATCCCTCCCCCCCCCCCCCCCCCCCCACACACACACAAGACTGGGCGAGGGGGAGGTCGCCCACCTCCACCCCTCGCCCCCCCACAAGGGGCTGGGCGAGGTGGGAGGTCGCCCACCTCCACCCCTCGCCCCCCACAAGGGGCTGGGCGAGGGGGAGGTCGCCCACCTGCACCCCTCGCCCCCCACAAGGCGCTGAGCGAGGGGGAGGTCGCCCACCTGCACCCCTCGCCCCCCACAAAGGGCTGGGCGAGGGGGAGATCGCCCACCTCCACCCCTCCCCCCCCCCCCCCCCCACAAGGGGCTGGGCGAGGGGGAGGTCGCCCACCTCCGCCCCTCGCCCCCCCCCCCCCCCCCACACACACACACACAAGGGGCTGGGCGAGAGAGGGCAACTGCCCTCACCTCTCGCCCTCCAAAGGAGGCCGGGCGAGAGGGGGCAGCTCGCCCTCACCTCTCGCCCTCAAAGGGGGCCGGGCGAGAGGGGGCAGCTCGCCCTCACCTCTCGCCCTCCCAAGGTCAGTGCTTCTTAACAATATTGAGCCTAGCGACACCCTGGGTCTCGGGGGTCCACTCGACGAATATAGGGTTGTACACATACAATGATCCAACAACAAATTGCAAACAATAATTATAGCATAAAACACATGCATTTAACACAAATAGTTTGCAAATAATTTTAAGAGGCGAGCAAGTTAAGCTTTCCTCCGATTGGAGGGCCAAAAGCAAGATACACGGAGTCGATACCTTAGGGTTTTGTGGAGTCGGTATCACAAGAGATCGTCGAATTCGGGGAAGAATAACTCCAAAACCAGCAATTAAAATCTAAACCAGCCCCATACCTCGTATTTATAATAATCCGACTTAAGACACCCATCGTTGATTGCTATGATTGATCGTACACGGTATGCGTCTGATCTC
Organism: Dactylorhiza incarnata; assembly: GCA_033032865.1. Lineage (NCBI taxonomy): Eukaryota > Viridiplantae > Streptophyta > Magnoliopsida > Asparagales > Orchidaceae > Dactylorhiza > Dactylorhiza incarnata. Next base: position 3,434,687 of record JAWHQI010000044.1, on the reverse strand, counting down.
CTCAAATAAAATACAAAAATAAAGAAAATACATAAAAAATGTTTGAATGACGCTATGGAGCATGTGTGGACTCCGATCGTCCAAATAATGACCTGTTCAATGCCTCATGCTTGCAGGGACCGCATGCACTAGCGAAATAAGTGTAAAACATAGTGGTGCATCGCTAGTCCTCATCTACACGCATGTGTGTAAGAGACGTTGAATACCTCCCATCTCAAGGGATCTCTCAGCGTCAATCTATCATTCATCGTCAATGATATCTACAATCTCCTCCTCAAGCGTCTCTTCAATCTCGACGCTAAGCTCGACCTCCTCCTCAATAAGCAGATTCCTTGTGGGGCACTGCGCCGCCACGTGACCTCCTCCAGGACATCTATAATATTGGATGCCCCAAGGCATGGGAGCCCTAGGAATGATTGTTTTTACCTTCGTGTCCGGGAGGGCTCGGGGAGGCGGGGCAGGAGTAGTAGTGGGTTGGGTTGGCCGCCTAAAGGTCGCACTGTCAGGTTGGGAGGTGGCCTGCTTCGGACTTGAGGAATGCAGGTACTGCTCATACTCTAGAGCGAGCTGGAATACCTGCTTAACCGTCTCTAAATGGCGAGGAATCAGTTCCCTACGAATGCTAGATCTAAGACCTACCCGAAAACGGAATTCGATCCTGACGGCCTCCTCTCAAATATTGCTCCTCACAATGAGCTCATTAAAACGAGACATACTCAACGATAGAGACCCCTGTCGTAGGACATACAACTGATCCAGGAGTTGCTTCATGTAAGCTTCCAGGAGATACTTGTTCTTAAGTCTCTGCTTCATATCAGTCTATCAGGTAATGAGGTGATACCCCTCTCTCTCTCTCTAATGTTCTCTCTAAATTCGTCCAGTGAATCTTAGCTTGCTCGTAAAGTTTCATCCTGCAAAGATATGTCGCTCGTCAGTTATCTCCAAGGTTGTAGATGTCGGATATCGGGGGCAAGTCGGTTTAGGTTTTTCATGTCGGTTTTAATATGTCGGGGGATATATCAGGGATATTTTATATATCGGGTTTTAATATTTAATTATTTATATGTGTAATTATATATAAATTTTTAATCAATTTTGAATTTATGTATATTAATAATTTGATATTTATTGAACTCCTAAATTTATCAAACTAATATAAACATTTTGTGCTACATAAGTAATAACGGTATAACGCGTGAAATAAAGTAAGAGGAAGCAGAAAGTCAGAAAATTGTCAATGACAATAGAAGATAAGGAACCTTTAGTCCATAATTCAAAGACCATGCATAATTGAAATCGATGACGAACTTGAACAAGGAAGAAAGCCATAGGAAGGAAAAAAACAACCTAAACAATGAAACAATTTCAGTTTATTGTCTATTAGACCATATACAATAATTAAAATAAATTGAAAAAAACCAGTCGATAAAATGTCGGGATATATTGTCAATAGCAGATATATCGGAGGATATATTCCAAAAGAATATTTTGCAAAAAAATATCGGAAACGTGTCGTTTTGTCCATGAAACTTTTATGTCGGCCGACATGTCGGCCATGTCGGAGGATATCCACAACAGAGGTTATATCATACCACTCAAAATAGTGGTCCATGTCTAGAAGCCCGTCGCCAAAAGCCTTTAGGTTTAGTTGACCGTCGAAGGAACGAGCATTAATACGAATGCAACATGTGATATCGTCCTCAATAAGAAGGCCTCCTCTGTGGGGCTCATTAATGGTCTTTTTGGGAGGGCGGTGGAGATGGGGTGGTTGGCTCCCTGCAACTATTATTGGGCATAAAACAATGTTTTCTGGATCCACGGTTCCAAACAGAGGTTATTTAAACGTGCAAAATAACATTTGCATTTTTCAAAACCGCAACGGAGAAAACTTTCAAACAAACGAATCCTAAGTGATGGCACAAATAGTTGGAGGTTCTCAACAATACTGATAAGATTAATATTCGAGATTATGGACATTATGACCATATATGTCCAAGATCCTGAACAACCCATAATAGATTATAGCTTGATGTTGATTCCCTACAATCTCTCGCACGAAAATCTCCTTGCACTCGAAGATGATCATGCAAGCTTTATATGCTCGTTGTGTCTTCTCCAAATTTTGTGTTATCTCCTAATGCGCATGTTGATTCGTCCATTGTTATAGGTCCCCACTACCCGTCGCCGATTATGTTTGCGCATATTTCATTACGAGTCTTTATGTATGTTATTTCAAGTTGTATGAGTCGAGTCCTTGTTACGAGTAATTTGAGTCGCAATGTTTTAGTATTTCGTGCATTTTTTTAATTTTGGAGTTATTTACACTCATGTCACTTGTACTGTTATAAATAGATCAATTAGATCATGTATGGGCCTAGGAAATGAATTGATCAAGTTTTCCTTCTATCTAAGTTCCTCTCTCTAGTTCTCTCTTCTTCTTATTTCTAGGGTTAAGGTTGTGCAAGACTCCCCTTCTTTCTCTCCTCTTGCATTCTCCGTGGGCTGAGCTCGGCTCCTCTTGCATACTCCGTGGGTTGAGCTCGGCTCCTCTTGCATCTCCGCATCCACCGCCACCTCCGATGACATTGCAAATTCCGTGCCGATTACACTTTAAGGCAAGAAACGAGGCAAACTTCTGCAAGACATTTTTCCTGTCGAACTACTTATTACTCGGCTGAAAGCAAACTACACATAAGAGATGCTCTTTTCTCAAATACAATTGATATGAATTACCAGTTGCAAGTGAACTGTTGTTCTATTACTGACTAGTCTGATCATTAGTCTGTAACTGGTAAATTGTACTCTTCTTCAACTTGGTGTCCATCATCCACAGCTATTGTGTTTGTGTAGCAAGTGATCTATCGTCTATTCCTGAATTATAGTTGATTGTTATATTTATCAATAATTATGGAACTAGGAAAGCTATAATGTAATTTGTGCATGTTGAAAATATCTCGGCTCTTTTGGCCCTTTAATTTTTTATTTCTCTTTACTCAATTGATAATATGCTTATTACTTGGTGTTATACTAGAATCTCCTCCTCATAAGTAGGGTAATTTACCTGAGCCCAATGAAACTTCTTTGTATGATTTGAAATGGTTTTGCACTTTTGAACCAAATTGCTCGCATTGCATGTTGGCTTCCAATTCGAATTGTTGATGCAAGCTCAGTAGGGATAGTATTGATGCCTTGTTGATCTTTCTTTTGAGTCGAGGAAACGATGCTTCACACTCGCTCCATGTAAAGTGGATTGTAGGGCATGAACTGGCCGAATGATTTCCAGGAATCTATATGGGCGCGTTCGTTTGGAAGGTTTTGAGAGGGTGGAATTGATTTTGGTCCAAAATCAATGCTCATGGGAATTGGAATTGGTCGGAATCGAATTTTGTTATTCGATTGTTGGATGAGATTCAATCGCATAAACTAAAACTGACAATTATGTTGTTCGCCATAGGACGGAATTCAATTGTAGGCACTGCTTTAAATGTCTTTTGACATGTTTTTGAGAACAAAATGACATATTTTTCTAAAAAATAGATTATGTCATTTTGAAAAAATATAGGATGACATCCGCTCTTTGCGATATATTGGCTGACATGACTTTTAAAAATATCATCTGATTTTATATTTTATATTATGTTAATAATATATGTTTCACCTATAAGTATTATATTATATATATTTTTAATCAATATAATGTATTGTTTCGTTCTCTTTGATATGCGTTATTCTTATAATCAACTTTTAATTATTTTTCATTATATCTTCTTTATTTTGTATTACAATAAAATATTACAATTTTTAGCACATTTATTTGTTAATTATTTTTATATTTTTAACTTGAATTTGTTGAGAACACTTATAATCAATAAAAAATTTATCTTTTAAAAAAACATTAGTTGCTATAAAACTATGTTATCTAAATAAAATTATTGTATAATATTAAATGTATTTTACAATATATCTATTTGTACTTATTAATAGTGGTCGTAGTGTATTACTAATATTTTATTTTATATACTATTTGAATTTTTTTGTGATATACATGACCCAATGTTCATAAATTTGTTATACTAATCTTTAATTTTAGAATATATAGTTATACTTAGTATGGATGAAAATATTTTTTATTTAGGAGATGAAAATTTGATATTTTAAAATATCTCTGACTTTAGATATTCAACATTTAAAAATAATCTGACATGTCGCCAGTTGAATATTCGCATTTATGTTTTTTTCGCATTTATGTTATGCACGTGATATGTCACGTGTATGTCGCCTATATATATGTATGTGCTTGCCCGGTTTAGGGTTACGATAATAGAATACCCGTTTCTACTTGGTATCAGAGCCCTAGGCGGTTCATCGATCCCGTCTCGCGGCTCTCGCTTCGCTGCTCGCCCGATCCCGCTTCGCCGCCCCTGCTCCATCAGCGCTCCAGCGACTCCTCTCGTCTCGTCGACTCCGCATCCTCTCCGTCGCGCCCGCTCACCCGCGACTCCGCTCCCGCTCCCGTTCTCGCTCCGTCGCGCCAGCAGCCTCGTTCTCGCGAGTCAGTCTCGCCGATCGTGACGCTGGCGTAAGGGGGGCATCCTCTTCTGTCGCCAGCCCCCCCCCCCCCCCCCCCCCCTCTGCCCTAGTCGCCGGCGCCGGTCCTTCCTAACAGCAGTTTTGTCCTCCATGGGGGTTGCCGAAGGCACTGCCCTCGCTTCCTCGGGTGCTCTCTTCGGCTTCAAGATCTAAGGGGCACCTGTAGGATGTTCTTTTGCTTCCTTTGATATCTCCGCTCTCTTCGATGGGTGATCCATCTGTTATCTCCCCGTCTTCCCAATCCGGTTCTCTTCCCGGTTCTTCGGTTCCCCGTTCCGGTGCTTTGCCCGGTTCCTCGGGTGATCATCCTCGGAGTCATGGCCAGTCTGGCTCGTTGAAGATTACTACTGTTGTCTTGGATGGCACAAATTATCTGGAATAGTCCAGGGCGGCCCAACATGCTATTCGCAACCACCAGTTATATGGACTCATTGATGGTACCACTGTTGAGCCACCACGCACCGATCCCTCGTGGAGCAAATGGGATGCGGACAATTCGTTGGTTGTCTCGTGGCTACTTCATTCGATGTCTCCCCAGGTGTATCGCAGTTATATGTTGTTGGACTCCGCCTACGACATTTGGACCCGAGCCCGAGATACTTACTCTCAGGCAGGCAGTTCGATGCAAGTGTATGAGCTCACTCGCCGTGTTCTGGAACTGAAGCAGGGGACTATGACCATAGCTGCCTACTATTCTGAGTTTGAGCGCCTTTATCAGGAGCTGGATTTCTTCAATGCTTTCGCTGCTGCTTGTACGACTGATGCTGTGGCTCTTCAGAAAGATAAAGATCGATTCCGGGTTCACGTGTTTCTTATGGGGCTCAACATGGAGTTTGACGCTGTCCGTTTACATGTCCTCCATCGTGAGCCACTTCCCTCTCTTCGGGAGGCCTTCAGCATGCTCCTCAGTGATGAGAATCGTCGCCGCACTCTTGGTCCCGCTACTGATCACTCTGCGCTGGCCGGGATGTCTCGTGGACCACCTCCTGTTTGTAGTCATTGTGGGAAGACTGGCCACACCAAAAACTCTTGTTTTCGTCTGCATCCGCACCTTGCTCCTGGTGGTCGGGGCTCTAGTACCCGTGGTAGAGGTGGGTACCGTGGTGGTGGTGGCCGTCACTCTGGTGATCGTCCTCAGTCTTCTGCACACTCTACTGAGGTTATGGAGGACAGCTCTGGAGGCCTATCTGCTGGCGAATTAGAGGTCTTCCGACGCCTGTTGCGCTCCCACACAGACTCTACTCCTGCTGCCTCTCATGTTGCTGTTGCCACCTCAGGTCTGTCCAGTGCCAATGCTGTGTCTTCCACTTCTTCCGAGTGGATTATCGACTCGGGTGCGACCGACCACATGACTGGTTCGGCCTCAGGTTTTACCTCTTATACCCCTCTTTCTGGTCGTGATAACGTTATTGCTGCTAATGGCTCTCTTTCTGCCATCGCTGGTAAAGGGACCGTCCCTTGTTCTCCCGACCTATCGCTGTCCTCTGTTTTGCATGTTCCCTCTTTTCCCCGCAATTTACTTTCTATTAGTCACTTGACTAACTCTTTAAATTGTTCCGTGACCTTTTTCCCTGATGTTTGTGTGTTTCAGGATCTGGGTACGAGGCGGACGCTTGGCAGTGGTAGGAATGTTGGCGGACTGTACTTGCTGAACCAGTCTTCTCCCAGTGCTCTCTCTTCCATCAGATCTCCGACTCTACATGACATTCGACGATGGCACCAGCGCCTTGGCCACCCTTCTCCTTTATATCTTACTAAATTGTTTCCTGCTTTTCGTCCTTTACTTCAGTCTTTTTCTTGTGATGCGTGTGAACAATCTAAACATGTCCGTTGGAGTACTAGTCATTTATCTGTTCCTAGTTTATGTCCTTTTGATGTTATTCACTCCGATGTTTGGGATCTATCCCCTGTGTTATCTTTATCTGGCTATAAGTGGTTTGTTACTTTTATTTATTGTCATTCTCGCACTACGTGGGTCTATTTGCTAAAAAGGAAAAGTGACGTGCTATCTTGTTTTCAAATTTTTCATAAGATGGTGACCCAACAATTTGGAGGAAAAATACGTGTGCTTCGTAGCGATAATGGTGGGGAATATGACGACCGGGGTGTTTTTGGGGCCTATCTTGCCGACCATGGCATCATACATCAAACTACGTGCGTCCACACTTCCACTCAAAATGGGGTGGCTGAACGGAAGAATAGGCACTTGCTGGAGGTGGCCCGGTGCTTCCTCCTTGCTATGCACCTTCCTAAATCCTACTGGGGCGACGTTGTTCTCACTGTTGCCCATCTCATCAACCGTCTTTCATCCCGTGCTCTCTCTTTTGCTACGCCCCTGTAGTGCCTTGAAAAAAAACACATTGTCCACACCTCTCATCTTGCCCCTCGTATCTTCGGCTCCGTGTGTTTTGTCCACGTCCATACCCCACATCGTGATAAACTCGATGCGCGTTCCCTTCGGTGTGTTTTTGTTGGTTACTCTCCTACCACAAAAGGGTATCGGTGTTATCACCCTCCATCTTGTCGCTACTATTGCACTGTGGATGTTACCTTTCGTGAGGGGGAGCCGTACTTTGATCCTCGTCAGGGGGAGACGACTAGTGATGGTGACGAGACCATCGATTATCCTCTTCCCATTGTCAATCACATTCCTCCCATTCCTTCCATTACTCCCATTCCTTCCATTACTCCCATTCCTCCCATTCCTTCCACCTCCGCTCCTCCTATCTTATACACATACTCCCGTCGTCCCACGACTGTTGAGCAAGTGTAGACTGCGGATGTTTCGCCAGTGCCGGTGACTGTCTCCGCACCAGATTCTGATGATGACCTCCATATTCCTCTGGCTCGTCTTATAGGTAAAAAGGGTGGCACCAAACACCTCATTGCCAACTACATTTGTTATGATCACCTCTCTCAGGCCCATAAAGCATTTATCTCTTCTCTTTCATCTATTGTGATTCCTAAGACACGGCAGGAGGCTGTTCAGATACCTGAGTGGAAAAAGGCAATGGAGGAGGAACTGTGTGCCTTGGATAAAAACAAGACATGGAGGCTTGCTAGTCTTCCTCCTGGGAAGCGAACGGTCGGATCGCGTTGGGTCTTCACAGTTAAACAAAATCAAGATGGAATGGTGGAGAGGTACAAAGCTCGGTTGGTGGCTCAGGGATATACCCAAGCTCAGGGCATTGACTATCAAGAGACATTTGCTCATGTTGCAAAGATGAACTCAATCCGTGTGCTTCTCTCCTGTGCTACGAGTCGTAAATGGGAGCTACTGCAACTTGATATCAAGAATGCGTTCTTGAATGGTGATCTGGAAGAGGAAGTCTACATGGATATTCCCCCGGGCTCTGAGATCAAAGGGTCCAAGGGGAAGGTCTGCCACCTTCTAAAATCCCTGTACGGCCTAAAGCAGTCTCCGAGAGCGTGGTTTGGACGTTTCTACAAGACCATGCTTCAACTTGGATACACTCAAAGTCAAGCTGATCACACTCTCTTTATCAAGAGGAAGGGTCCTCAGGTTTCTATTCTTATTGTGTATGTGGATGACATCATCATTACCGGAGACTACTTGGAGGAGATCAATCACTTAAAAAAACAACTAGGCAAAGAATTCGAAGTCAAGGACCTGGGGAAGCTGAAATATTTCCTGGGAATTGTAGTTGCGAGGTCTCAACGTGGGACCTTCATCTCCCAAAGGAAGTATACTCTTGATCTTCTTGAGGAGACTGGGATGCTTGGGTGTGCCCCTGTGGACACTCCTATTGAGGCTAATCACAAAATTGATGCAGATATTAGTGGGGAGAAAGTGGATGCCTCAAAATACCAACGTCTGGTTGGGCGGCTTATATACTTGTCCCATACTCGTCCTGACATTACATACGCTGTGGGAGTCCTAAGCAGGTATATGCACTCTCCTTCCATACGTCATCAGCAGGCTGTCTTCAGGGTGTTACGTTATCTCAAAAAGGCATCAGGACGTGGGATTTTGTTCAAAAACAGTCAGTCATTGGAAGTTGAAGTGTTTACAGATGCTGATTGGGCTGGTAGCCAAGACGACAGAAAGTCTACCACTGGGTACTGCACATTTGTAGGAGGCAACCTCGTTTCGTGGAAGAGCAAGAAGCAGAATGTGGTAGCTCGCTCAAGCGCGGAAGCAGAGTATAGGGCTATGGCCCAAGGCGTTTGTGAGGGACTGTGGATGAAGACTATTCTCCGTGATATAGGTCTTCAAGGGAACAATCCTATTATGATCTACTGTGACAATAAGGCTGCTATCAGCATTGCACACAATCCTGTGCAGCATGACAGAACCAAACATGTGGAAGTCGACAGACATTTCTTCAAGGATCACCTTGACAAGGGGAATATTTGTACTCCGTTTGTAAACTCATTTGACCAGCTTGCCGATGTCTTCACCAAGGGGCTATGCAGCGACAGTTTCAAGGACAACACTGACAAGTTGGGAATGATCAATATATATTCCCAACTTGAGGGGGAGAGTTGAATATTCGCATTTATGTTTTTTTCGCATTTATGTTATGCACGTGATATGTCACGTGTATGTCGCCTATATATATATATATGTATGTGCTTGCCCGGTTTAGGGTTACGATAATAGAATACCCGTTTCTACTTCGCCGACATCCGATATCTATAAGTTGTCATAGGAATTGAAGTTCGAGTAGTAAAATTCAAACAGAGTAAGCAGTACATAATATATAAGATCCAGAATTAAATTGTCAATTAAACAAAACAATGTCAATCCCACGAAAGAAAACATGATAAGTGGTAATGTCATTGGCCCTAATATACGCTAAACAAAATACCTAAAGCAATAAGCTAATCTCCCAAATGCAAGCGTGGTCATACTTAATTTGAAACGAAGGGATTTAAAAAAAAATCTTAATCCCATTCTTATGTTGAGTACGCAAACCTGTATCTTGATTTTAAAAAAATTGGTTGTCGTAAAATTGCCCATCGCTTTTTTAAGCAATCCAAAGGTCCTTTCGATAAAGATTAAAGAGTTCTTTGTAAGTTGTTGGACTATTTTCTTAAGCGGATTCTTGATGCGCCGTTTGATCTGAGGCAGAGTATACTGACCCATTCGTGTACCCGCATCGACAAGGTAGTATTTTTCCCACAGTTACATATGTGTTACCAAGTGTAAGGGTTCAATTGAAGAAACTAGTAAAAGATGAGTTTTACATATTTACTAACTTCAAAGCAATCCTCCCTTTCTTATGTGTTGGGAATGTCGCAATGTCGGTCTATTAGAGTTTTAGCCTTTTAGGTATATTTGGGTTTAGTCCCACATTGTGTATTGTGTGTTATTGTGTCTATGTATTTCCTATTTAAAGCCCCTATGTGGATGAATGAAGCATGCCTTCTATTTTCTATTTCCTTCTTCCAACATGGTATCAAAGCCAAAGGATCTGAAACCCTAAATTTTTTTCTCTTTCCCGTGAGCGTACCTCTCCGCCTCTCGATCATATCGGCCGACTCCTCTGCTAGGGCTCCGGTTACGTCATCTCCTCCCGCTCCCGTCGACGTGATCGACTTATGTATCCGTCGATGGGAGCGGTTCTGTTGCGCTAGTCGAAGCCCGTCGTGCCCTCGACGAATGCGTCGTTCCCTCCGCTGCTCATCGACGTGGAATCCGCTGGATGTTCTCATCTCAGAGCCCGTCGACCAGATCTCGTCTGCCAGAGCCCGTCCGCTTCTTCCGCCGATCTGGGTCGACGACTGCTTCCGATCCAGGCGCGCCATCTGCCTCTGTCGCTTCTATCGATCTGTCGCTGCTATCGATCTGCCGCTGCTATCGATCTGCCGCTGCCGCTGCTTCTCCCCCGAGCTGCTACTATCGATCTTCTGCTGTGTTCCCTCCCGCAGCTGCTGTGCCGGAGCAGGCTCGCGATCACTCGTTGTTGCTGATCTCGTCGAGCTTCTCCTTCGCTGATCTGTTTGTGCTTGCTTCCTGTCGATTCCAGCGGCCGCATACCCTTCTTGGGTGCTGATCTCTCTTTGATGATGCATCTCTGTAGTAGTTTACGTTGTCTTTATGTATCTTTCATTGTCTGTTGTTCGTATTTACTTTGTTTGGTCTAGTTTATGCCTATATGCACGTGTTCTCCACGTGAGGGGGAGTATTGGGATGAAGGCGACTCAGATGATCTTTCCCGATTTTTCGCTTTCGTTCCACACGGCCTCTAGGCTTGTTGTATGTGTGTTTGTGTCTCCCCAGTTTGTCTTTCGATTGGTCATGTGTTGGGGAGCGATTATGTTGGTGTTCTTGTCTCATCGAGTTGTGTCGTGTGGGACCGTGTCGTGTGGGACTGTGTCGTGTGGGACCGCCCTTCTTGCGGATTATCCCCGATCACTCGTTTGATGATTTGCTCCACATCCTTCGTTCTCTTCGCATGTGTGTGTGTATGTGATGTTGGTTGACCGCTTTTCCAGCGAGTCCGCGTCGTGTGTGGGTCCTGTGTCGTGTGTGGGTCAGGGTCGTGTGTGGCTATGTCCCCGACTTGATTCCCCGGTTTGGAATTTCTCGGTGGCTCGTCTGATGTTTGTCCCGCATCATCTACCTCCATTGCCGTTATTTGTTGTGTCCAAGATGAAGGGTCCCCATTCAGCTTGAGGGGGAGTGCTGAGAATGTCGCAATGTCTGTCTATTAGAGTTTTAGGTATATTTGGGTTTAGTCTCACATTGTGTATTGTGTGCTATTGTGTCTATGTATTTCCTATTTAAAGCCCCTATGTGGATGAATGAAGCATGCCTTCTATTTTCTATTTCCTTCTTCCAACATTATGCATTATGTAGTACTCTTGAATCTGACGTTGTCCTCTCATATTTAGGTAAAGCATATATGGATTTCATAGTAGCATCACAGACCCCTAAAATATTGATTGTGATTACTTGTTTTTTATTACGGTGTCTGCCTTGATCTTTTATTGACACAATATTTCAATGTGTGTCATCTATGACACCAACATAATCCTTAAAATTCCTCGTCAATGTTCTTCTGTTGTTTTAAGGAGCTTCATATATTCTTTAGTCATCTTTAGAATTTCCTTCAACACATTCTCGAAATGTCTATCAATGGTATCGGTGGAAAGCAAGTATGCTCTGCTACCAGAAAAACTGCAGAACCAACCTAAACTGGTCGGTTTTCATTCAAATGTCAATTCCGACTAGATAAGAGCGCAAACAGACACATGAATTGGAATTAGGAGACCAAATCCAATTCCATCCAAAAACCGGCCAAACGATATGAATTTTGAAGCTGTTCAACAAAACTTCAGAGTTCTTTTGTCGATCACGGAGCTTGTAGATCACAAAAACTTTTTTTTTCTTTTTAAAGTATGTTATATTTCAAACTCAATATTCTCAAAATATTGGAAACAACAATATTTACTTAACATTGAAAATGTCAGCAATAAAGTCTCTATTCATTCCATGTGCGGCAAATTGAAAATGTTGATAATGTCAGTTATGGATCTGTGAGCAACAATACAGTCACTAAAACTAGGAAGGACATATTCCTGATCCTACATCTATTAAAGACAGGCACTTGAAAGTTTACTTAAAATTTTCTTCTTTCAGAAAGGTAAAATTTACTTAAAATTTCCCTATGATAGGCTAAATTTGGTCCTCAGTTGTTTTCTGTTTACTTCAATTTCTTCTTTCAGATCTAGAAAACCAATCAACTTCCCCCTGCCATTCTTGACATGTTCATAATGTGCTCTCTGTCCAAAGCAGCATATGGATGAGGAGAAAGTTCTAAGCGCGATAAGCCTGGAGAAGGATGTCGATGGCTTCCATCCATTAAACGTTGGCAATCTTGCGATTCGAGGAAGGGAGCCTCTATTCGTTCCATGTGCGGCGAAAGCTTGCGTCGAACTTCTGCTAAGATCTGGCGTGGAGCTAATGGGAAAGCACGTGGCGGTTATAGGACGAAGCAGAGTAGTCGGGCTACCTACGTCCTTGCTGTTGCAGGTAACCCCTACAAAACACTTGATGCTTTAGCAAACTGTGTTGACAGGGCGGGCCTCGAGTAATGGTTTGGGGTCCAGGTCCCAGGTTTAAGGCTTTGAAATTCTTCCTGGAAAAAGAAAATATTGTTTTAGTCGTCCCTAGAAAAGGCACCGAGAGAATTTGTATGCAAAATGTTCGTAGAAATACTTGATGCAAGTCGACATAAAAATAATTTGGAACAAAACTAACACATTGATTCAATTGTATTTGATATATTAGGAAATAATGCGCTCATTCTCGTGGGGGCTTTTTCGTGGGACACCCGCCTGTCTGTGGAGGGAGACTAAGGCTTCGTTTGACGCGGCTTATTTGCTCCGGTGAGTTGGGTAAAAACCGCCATTATTATAGACTGTATGTTTGGTAAGACAGGTTATGACCGCCACCAAGAAAATAGACTAGTTTTGAGCATAAAATGCATGATTTTTTTTAGGTGAGATCGGACATTCACGAACGACGATTCATGACCACCGCGTTCACGACCGCCACCACAGCGTTTGGCGCGACGGCGGCGGCTTCGTTTGGTGCGGTGAACGCCGTGGTCATGAACCGTCGTTCGTGAAAGCCCGACCTCACCTAAAAAAATTCATGCATTTTATGCTCAAAACTAGTTTATTAATAGTCTTGCCAAACATACATTCTATGATAATGACATTTTTGACCAAACTCACGGGAGCAAATAAGCCGCGCCAAACGAAGCCTAAGAGAAAACTATGTTAAGACGAGAGAAACTATTTTTCTTCCATAAATTGCACTATAAGACCATGTTCCATCACCCCTTTCGAAATCGCCACTTCCTTTTCCGCTGTCAGGCCAACGGAGGAGATCGCATGCTTCCTTCCGTGATCGGAAAACAGTGGTACGTTGTTGTTGTTTTCGTACTGCAAATAGCAGCCACCGCAATATTGCGGCTCCACCCAAACAGCGGGCGGGGGACGGTGAGCCTACATGAGCTGCAGCAGCTACATCACTCCTTTCCAAACTCCATTCTAGAAACTGATTTGATCTCTCCACAGAGGCATCATGCAACTGTCAGTATAATTCATGCCCACTCGGAGAACCCGGAGAGCATCACCCGAGAAGCTGATGTCGTGATCTCGGCGGCCGGAGTTCCCAACCTGGTTCGTCGGAATTGGCTTAAAAGAGGCTCAGTTGTCATCGACGTGGGAACAACTCCGGTGGAGGTAGGCCCTCTTCCTCGCTCAATTTTACGTCCGCCTGAGATCTCTGAGCTGTATAAGAATATTTTTGGCAGGACCCGGAGAGCGAACACGGTTATCACCTCGCCGGAGATGTTTGCTACGAAGAGGCATTGCAGGTGGTCTCAGCCATAACCCCCGTGCCGGGCGGGGTGGGGCCGGTAACTATTTCCATGCTTCTTTCCAACACCCTTGACGCCGCGAAACGATGCGTGCGGCTTTAGTTGAAATGCTTCGGGGTTGGAATCAATCCAAAAATTGATCCCAATGCAATTTTTAGACAAGAATTAGAATTTGTTTAAATTCTAATCTAGTATGGGATCAAGAATATTGAATTGTATATGCATCATTGAAATGATACTATTTGTTGTCTCGACTTAAAAATGAATTTAGTTTAGTTTTACTGAAATTAAAATAAATTTATTTCAAAAACCACTCTTATCATTTCTTGTAAGATCATTTTTCATTATCGTGACACCTAACTTTTGAAGTAATCGCGTGAGATCATATTGTCTACCTCATCAAAGTCGTTTCTTGAGGCCCAAGGTTCAGGCTCAGCTTGACACGGCGCTGGCGGTCGTGAATGCGGTAGTTATGAACCGTTGTCGCACCTAAGAAACTTCATTCACTTTGTAATTGTGGCGTTTTTGTCCAAACTCACCGGAGCAAAAAAAAAGCCTCAATCTGATCTAAAGTCACACCTTCATTGCCTTCTTTTTGAAAATTTTATATAAGGGTTATATTTACTGGGACCTTCCCTCGAAGTTTGTGTAATTACAGTTTGCCCCCCTCTAACTTTTGAAATTTTGCATTACATAACATCCATGCAAAAAGACCCTCCTGAAGATTTACTCGAAGGGGGTACTTTTGTGCATGGATGCTATGAAATGTAAACATTGAGGGGAGATTTTTGTAATTTCAAAAGTTAGAGGGGTGCTACGTGTAATTACGCAAATTTTGAGGGAAGGTATCGGTAAATAACCATTATATATAATTATATCTTTAAAAATCTCTCCATCAAAAAATTCTCATGCAAACAAACAAATCTATACAAATTGAACAAAATGAAACCAAAACAAACAAATGTATATACACATGCATAAGCGGTCATGCACAACAACAATGCCTTCATTGCATGTAGTCCCCTATTTTTTATGGGCAATGTTATAAGCAGTCCTGTCATGACTTTTTAAGACTGCGAATAGCCGTCGTAGGACTGCTAATAGTATCGCCCTTTTGTATTCGACAAAATTGAATTTTTGACGGGGAACGATTGCTGCCCAGGCATGAAGGTATCATGCACAACTGCCTGTATTGTTAAAAAAAATAAGTAATACTTAGTTATTTATACATAAATTTTATAACTATTTATATTTTCAATTAAGACTCAATTTTATTTGTCTTGACAAAATATGAGCTTGATTTTGCTTTCAAGTTTTGTTGACTCATATTTGATTTCAAGTACAATTTTTAAAATCAAATTGAATAGTGTATCGAACTTCAAACAAATGCAACTAGAATATTATGCAACAGAGATATATTGGACAGAATTTGAGATTTCAGAATTGAAATTAGAGGTTCGATTTTAATAAAAATGATTTTATATTCTAATTTAAGGATATCAATTCTGTCCAAACGAAGCCTATAGATATTTAAAGATAAATTTTGGGTCCGTTTGGCATATCGGTGGCGATCGTGAACGCGATGGTTATGAACTATTATCTGTTTGGGGCGTTGTTTTTGCTCCACCGTCATAGAATGTTTAACATGACATTGGTGTTCCTTAGGTGAGGTCGGGTGTTCATGAACGATGCCATAACCACCGTGTTCACAGCCGCCACCGTCATGCGATATTCTGCGGGGACGGCGGGGGCGACATTCGGCGGGGGCGGCGACATTCGGCGAGAAAAACATTCGGCAGGGGCGGCGACATTCAGCAAGGGTGGTCTATATTTATATACACATATAAAACCTAATTCAATATTGTTCAACAAAAATCATATGATGTAATGATTGTCATCTTTGCTTGACATAGTTGAAACCTGGGTTCAAATCTCACCATTGACAGTTTTTGTGAGATTAAAAAAAGGGTCATATGACCCTCTTTTTTCAATAAAGTTAGGGGTAATGTCGTAATTTCATGTTGTAGAATACCCTACACCTTCATAGTTTTAGATCGCCCCCTAGTAGGTTTAGCAGACCTACGAAAAAGTGGAGAGAGAGGAAACGATTTAATCCGACGGCTGATGAAAAATCATGTCAGATTCGACAGCCATAATCATTTCAATGATTTTAAAATTCATGGGTAATATATATAATACATGTAAATTATGCATTTAATTGCTCTAAATGATTCAGCTGGAGGAAATGTGTTGCTCTGCAACCCATGATTTCCCAGACTCCAGTTGAACTTTGCCAATCTGATGCAAATTGAGAAAAATAAAAGAAATAAAATAAAATTTTAATGAGTTAATTTCCCTGCCAGCAAAAAAGACAGCTATGAAACATTTACAATAAATACCTGAGCGTTTTCAACGCAGACAAAATCCCTGTAACTGGCCTCCATTTGCTTGTGGGGGTTCCATAGCACAGCGTCTGGCCAGCTGATACAGTGATCAAACATTAAAAAAAAACATGGCTGTTTAAAATTTCTTCATAGAAGCGGGGTGGTGAGGCGGGGTTCGGTGGGCCCATTCCTCATTCTGCGTCCAGCCGTTTATGCTCCGTTTCGCCGAAATAGAGCGGTCGGCGACATTGGCGGGACGAAAAATAGTTTTTACAATTGGGAATCACATCAAGTAATAACAGTTGTGTATAGAATTTGCATAGAGGTTGCATACTTGGTGTTTCTGATGGTTATAGTATCACCCAATCCATTTTCAAGCTGCAGTTCGTCCGGGGCATCGAGGTAGACGCAGTCAACAAATCCGGGGAAAGTGACGACATCCCTGTACATTTGAATATCGGTAATTAGATTCAACAAACTCGATAATTGCTCGAACAAGAATAGTTGCGCTCAGACTCGAAGATGGTTCGCTTGGAATTAGTTCCGACTCAACTCGAGAAATTTACCCGAGATGTGGAATGTAAACTTAAGTGTGGCCAAAACATTACTAATATTACAAATAAATATGTATTCCTATTTATCAAAATCAAGACATCAAAATAATGTTAATACCAGCGTCCATACACGGGTCCCGCTTGGTCAGCGTGCGGCGACGACATCATCTGATACCGCTTGGGGTATCGGGCAGCCGGCGAGGAGACGGCAGCGTAGGCGAGGCGGCTTCCGTCGGCGATAGCGGCTAGCGGTAGCGAGAGAAGTAGAGAGAGAGAGATACAGAAAGGAGAGGTAGAGAGAGGGAGAGAGAGTTAGGGTTGGGAGGAAGAAAGGGGAGCAGCCCCACTTCATTCAAGTGATCCAAAGATGATTCTTACAACAAAAGGTGATCCCCTTTATAGGGAGGGATCCACCACACATCAAACAACAATAATAAAAAGCAACATTAAAAAAAGATACAAATTGCCAAGGCCACTCGCCCAAGCCACAACACCCGAACCGCCCGGTTTGCTTTAGCCGGCGCCATGCGGCTCGGTTTGCACCTCCGCTCTCGCGTCGTCGCGCGTCCTCCTCGAATAAACTTGCCACGGCGGTTCTTCTGTGTGTATGTCGGTAACAATACCGCCGTCTTGGAAATTCGCCTTGTCCTCAAGGCAGTAATCTGGGAACTGGCGCCAGAAGTCATCCCGTAGTAGCCAAGTCGCGGCGGACACGGGGCGGTTGCGCCACGCAACCCGGATCTCCTCCGGGGCCAGATTCCCCGGTGTGTGGTGGCGCCGATCAACAATGGCCGCCGGATAAAGGGATTCAGAACCGGAGTTGTCGAGGTCGGCCGGTATGTGGTCAGTGACGGGGTGATCGCCGATAACGCGCCGGAGTTGAGACACATGAAAAATTGGGTGGATGCGGCTACTGTCCGGTAGGCGTAGCCGGTAGGCGTAGCCGGTAGGCCACGACGCCAATACGACTGATAATTTCAAACGGGCTAAAGAAACGAGGAGCCAACTTGGGACAAGGGCGGCGGGCGGCCGTGAGCTGGCGGTATGGATGCAGTTTGAGGAAAACTCGCTCACCCACTTGGGCGCGCCGGAGGTGATGCTTCAGACTGTCCAAGATAACGTCCCGATCGTATAAATGGTCGGCCAAGCTAGCTACGGGGCATTCGCCCGGAAGATGTCGGAGCACTGAGGGGGGTGGCCGACAGTATACGGTCTCGAATGGTGAGGTGTTTGCGGCGTGGTGGTATGTCGTGTTATAGGAGTATACTGCCCAACATAACCATTTCGCCCATGACCCGAGCCTCTCGCCAATGAAGCGTCTCAAATATGTTTCCAAACACCTATTCAGCACTTCAGATTGTCCATCCGACTGCGGATGATATGCCGTACTCATCCGTAAATGCGTGCCCCGGAGACGGAACAGAGAGGTCCAAAAACTACTGAGGAAGAGCGGGTCGCGGTCGCTCACGATGGAACGGGGAAAACCATGAAGCCGCACGATCTCGGTGATGAAGCTGTCTGCCACAGTTGCTGCCGTGTAAGGATGACGAAGAGGAACGAAGTGGGCGTACTTCGTGAGACGATCGACCACCACCAGAATACAATCAAACCCATTCGACCGCTGCAGTCGGGTGATGAAGTCCATCGCGATGTCCTCCCAGACGCGCTCGGGAATCGGCAGGGGCTGCAATAGGCCGCTGGGGAAGATCGTCTCATATTTGGCCTTCTGACAAGGCAAACAGGCCGCCACATAGGCCTTCACCTGGCGGAGCATGTGCGGCCAATACAGCGATGCAGCCAAACGCCGATATGTGCGGAAAGCCCCGGCGTGACCCCCCGAAGGCGTGGAGTGGAACTCCGCTAATAGTTGTGGGATCCGGGCGGAGTCTGCCGATAGCACCAGGCGGCCCCGATGGAAGAGTCGGCCCCCAATGAGGGAATAGGGTGGGCGTGCTTCCGGGTCGGCAAGTAAGGCTGCTCGAATGTCCTTCAACTGGGGGTCGCAGTCGACCTCTTGTTGGATAACAGACGCATCCTCCCACACCGGCCGTGATATAGCGGTCAATTCCGTGGCTTGGGGGTGACGAGAGAGAGCATCCGCCGCCCGATTAGTCTTACCCGGGCGGAACTCGATCGTGAAATCATAACCAAGAAGCTTGGCCACCCAAAGTTGTTGCGTTGGCGTGACGATTTTTTGTTGTAGCAAATAGAGGAGACTATGATGATCGGTGCGGATCACGAAGGGAATGCCCAAGAGGTATGGTCGCCAATGCTGTACCGCCAACACGAGGGTCATGAGCTCGTTCTCATAGGCCGAGCGGCTGCGCACCGCAGAGGAAAACGCCCGGCTGTAATAAGCAATAGGCCGACCGGCCTGCATCAATACGGCGCCCACGCCGGAGCCCGAATCATCACTCCACGATGAACGGTTTCTGGAAGTCCGGCATGGCCAGGACCGGCCCTTGTACCAACGCCGCCTGTAGAGCGGCGAACGCCGCCGACGGCCACACGAAAGGGCCCTCCTCCGAGGCTTTCAGCAATTGGGTGAGAGGGCGGGCCAACCCGCCGTAGTCCTTGATGAAGCGCCGATAATAACCGGTGAGGCGGAGGAATGCCCGAACGTCCCGAAGGGAGGAAGGGGTCGGCCACCGAAGGACCGCCTGAATTTTGTCCTCATCCATCGCTACACCGTCGGCGGAGATGGTATGCCCCAAGTAGCTCACCATGGTGACACCAAAAGTGCATTTCTTCCGATTGACGGTGAGATGGTGGCGCCGAAGGGTGGTGAAAGTCTCACGCACGTGGCGGAGGTGGTCCTGCCAAGAGCCACTAAACAAGAGAATGTCATCAAAAAAAACAAGGACATGCTTACGGAGAACTGGCCGGAAGATGTCATTCATGGTTGCTTGGAATGTGGCCGGGGCATTGGTGAGCCCAAACGACATTACCAAAAACTCGAAGTAGTCGTCGTGCGTTCGGAAAGCCGTCTTTGGCACGTCCTCTGGTCGGACCCGGATTTGGTGATATCCGGCGCGGAGGTCCTACTTTGTAAAGAATGCGGCGCCATGAAGCTCATCCAAGAGTTCCTGAATGACCGGGATCGGGTATTTGTCGGGCACTGTGGCTTTGTTGAGCTCCCGGTAATCCACACAAAATCGTCAACTCCCGTCCTTCTTGCGGACTAATAAAACCGGACTGGAGAACGGGCTAGCGCTAGGCCGAATGAGACCTCCCAACAACATTTCCCTCACGAGCCGCTCTATCTCGTCCTTTTGGGCATGTCCATAGCGGTAGGGCCGAACGGATACCGCCGCCGCTCCCGGTTGAAGTACAATCGCATGGTCGGTCGACCGAGTAGGCGAGAGGCACGGTGGGGTGGCGAAGATATCCGAAAACTCCTCGAGAACGTCTTGCAGTCCGGCTCCGAGAGGGGCGGCCGTGTCCGGTGGGGCCATCTGGAGGAGGGATTCTTGCGTCCGATCGGCGTTCCAAAATCTCTGTCCAGGATTGTTGTTCGTGTGCCGCGTGCAAGATCGAAGGGAGGCGATCAAATCCAAAAATCTATCGGGATTGGTGAACCCGTTCACGCAGTGAAGCAAAGAAGGAATCGGAGTCCGCCGATCGGATTCAAAAATTTCTCCATCTGGAGAGGCCAAAGCCAGGCCGAGAACTCCACTTCGATGATGTGTTGCATAGCGCGGAATGAAACCGGCGAAAGGAGGAGGGCGGAGTCACCCACTAAACGGCATGGTTGGCCCTGGTGCTGAAAGGACATGGTCATGGAGGCCCAGTTCACCCGCACATCCCCTAAAGTCTGCAGCCATGCCACGCCCAAAATGGCGTCGAGACCGCCCAACTCGAACGGGTAGAAATCCGCCGTGACCGTGCAAGGGCCGAAAGAGAGGGTGACATCCACACATTGCCCCAAGGTGGGCTGTCGGCGACCATCTCCGAGACAGACGGAGAAGTCCGGGGAGGCGGAATATGGTAAATCGATGTCGCGGGCGAGTTGAGCCGACAAGAAATTGTGACTCGCTCCACTGTCGATCATAACGATCACCTGGCGGTTGTTGATCACGGCCTCGAGCTTCATCGTGCGGGGTCCGGTAAGACCGCCTACGGAGTAGAAAGGCATTTCCAAGACATTGAGGGGTGCCCACTCCGGCTCCAACGTGTGTGTGTGTGTGTGTGGGGGGGGGGGGGGGGGGGGGGGGGGGGTCCGGCGGTATCCCCGAGAGTGCCGAATCCTCGGCGGAGGAGTCGCCGTCCCCATCGCCAATAATGGCGTGAAACTCCTTGACAGGGCAGATATGTTGTGGTGAGTATGGCTGGCGACATCAGAAGCATAACCCGCGGCGACGGAGATCATTGTAGTCGTTATTGGAGACGCGGTGTGGGGGGTCTGGACGGGTGGTGGGCCGGCCGGCCCCCATTGGGGCGGCCGGGGGCCGCCATCGCGCGGCGGAGGGTGGCGGTTGGTGGGAGGTCCGCCAATACGGGATCCGATGTCTGCTTCGACCGCACGGGCAAGGTCAAGGGCTTCCGACACCGTGCGGGGGGGGGGGGGGGGGGGGGGGGGGGGGGGGGGGGGGGGGCGGGGGGTCCGGATGCGGGAGCGGATGTTTGGAAGGAGGCCCTGCAGAAAGAATCCAAGGTAGTGGTCGGGTGGAAGACCCGACACTTGCATGACGAGCGCGACAAACTCATTGATATAAGCGTCCACGGTGGTCGTCTGGCGGGCCGAGCAGAGGCGCTCTATGGCGGAGCTGGTGTAACGAGAGTCGTACCGACTAATCATCTCTTATTTGAACTCGTGTCATGGGATGCAGGGTTGGATTTGGCGAAGCCAACACGCCCAATGAAGGGCCGAGCTGTAACACCCTCATCCGTCACAAATAATATAACAGAAAGTCCGGCCGGGGCCCCACGCCATATTATACGGACAGACGAACGCATTACTAAATGAGATCAATTAATTCTTTTTCTTTCAAAACGCACCCTAACACAGAGTTGCATTCTAACGGAAGCTTTTAAAGAGATGAAATAACCACCCAACGGGGAATGTCCACTAAACATAGAAAAACCGGAATGAAAAGACGCACGATCAAAGTTTGGCCTTAAGGCCTTACATCACTAATGTTTAATCAAAAAGATGTGTTTTGCATACAACGGCACGCAGGCCGGCAACACATGAAAAAGACTAAACAAAACATTTGGGCCTTCGAGGGCCGGCTCAGCACAAGGGCTTCAGCCCGCTACTTCCCGCTCGGCTCACCTGCTCCTGCATAAGAACATTCCACCAAGCGGTGGCAAACAAAGCAACGGTCAGCACAGCTGACCAAATTATAACGACCTCACCCCTTTCTCGGGGTGACGGAGCTTCTTCCCGGCAAGCAAGTTAGCATAATCACATAAAGCTAGAGTGTGCCGTAAAAGCACCAACCATCACAAACGTTGGCTCGATCGGCCCAACGTCTCGTGCACACAGGGCACCTTAACGGTGCACCGGATTTCCCCGGTCCCACCACCATCCTCAGTCCCAGACTGGATGGCCCAAAGTTGAGCATTCGCTAACCGAGACCCAATGGTCACGACTCTCTCCTATGCCTGTAGCAACATGTCAGATACCTTAGGTAGTCGAACTACACCACATAGGGCAGGTACAGTGCAGCCAAGCCCGTTGCTCAAGTCGCCGTACCCAACACGCACGACGCGGGTCAGCCTCCCCTTGCCTGTTATCGCCTACATAACCGCTTGTTATGTAATCAGGGCGGCACTCGCGGCCACCTAAGTTGGGCACCCAAGGCGCACAACTCCACACGCTAGCCCAACGGCCTCCGAGAGACGGGCTTCGCACAAACGCAACAAAAGTTCCCCGGGAACTAACGTCTACGATCCAAACAAGCACATTCCACGAAGTCTTCTTCGGGAACCCCAGAACATCACCAATCCAGACCAACCTGTCTGGATGGACTTCACACAGCATGCCTAATCCGTACTCACGCTTCCGGATACTAATGCAGTTAAACGCGGGGATGTAAACATCGACCCGTCGGAGCGCACTCTTCCCCACCTGTCGGTGGAGAGAGGCTTCCATGCAAATATGCTAATTAAGGGCTTCACCTGCCCAAGAAGAAAAGTCGTTACCCTTGAAGTGTGCTTCGGAGGCATAGGTTGAACACCACGGATTTGGTTTCCGCACACCGGTCCGAGCTCTGAAATGACCACGTGAGTTCTTCCCCGCACTTGGCCGGCCAAGCTCCAACTCCACCGCCGTGCACACAGCGACACCCAACCAAAAGGGGTCGGCCTTCTCCTAGCCGGTTGCGGCTGGGACAAAGAGAGGGGGGATGGACTTTGCTGCCCTTGCACCAGGTCGACGGGGAAGAGAGGAGAGGAAGCTCTCCTTGCTCCAGGCTGACGGGGAGGAAGAAGATAGGGCTCGGGGAGGGAGAGAGAGAGGGGGCGACGGGAGAGAAGGAGGAGAGGGCTCGGGCTCTCCTTGCACAAGGCCGACGGCGAGAGAGGGAGGAGGAAGACTCGGGGCGGCGCTTCCCTAGTCCAGGAGGCGGCGAGAGAGAGAGAGATCGGGGGGGATGGGCGATTGAGAGGGAGGGAGATCGGGAGGGGGAATTTTGCGGCTGCTCCAAAAAGAATGAGAAAGAGGGAGGTCGGGGAGGGAGATCGTGAATGAGAGGGAGAGGGGGTATTAGGGGTTTTATTAAAACCCTAGTCCATCCCTGCTATCCGCAGACCGTGCTCCTATCCGCAGACCATGCTCCTAACCGCACCCCAAACACCATTATTCGCACCCCACTAATTAAATTAAAATTAAGGCGTTACAAATCTCTCCCCCTTAAAGAAATTTCGTCCCGAAATTTAAAGCGCAAGCAACGAAATGAAATTCGTCGTACCTGATTAAACAAGTCAGGGTACTCCTCGCGCATGATCTCTTCTGGCTCCCAAGAGAGCTCCTCGCGGCAACAATTGTCCCAACGGACTCTCACCATCTTGATGACCTTTCTCCGCAACTGCCGAATATCAGCATCAATAATGCAAACCGGAGTCACCTTGGTAGTTATGCTACTCTCCACTGGCACATTAACGGCCTTCAACACAGAATCGGGCTCTCGCACCGCCTTCCTCAACACAGAGATATGGAAGACGTCATGCAACCCACTCAGCTCCGTCGACAAAGCAAGTCGGTAAGCTGCTTGGCCGATCCGCTCGGTGATCTCGAATGGCCCTACATACCTCGGACTCAGCTTCTTCAAGCGTCGGATCCTCGACACTCCTTTGAAAGGCTTTATCTTCAAGTACACCCAATCACCAACTGCGAACTCCACGTTCCGGTGTTTGGCGTTGTAATATTTCGCCTGTCGGTCTTGGGCGGTCAACAACCGCTCTCGAATGGTCCGTATCGACTCATTCGCATCGACAACTTCTTTGCGTTTCAGCAGCTTAGTATCACCAGTCTCCGCCCACGCTAATGGAGTACGACACTTCCTGCCGTATAATGCCTCGTACGGGGCCATCTGAATACTCACCTGGTAACTGTTGTTGTAGGCGAACTCTACCATGTGAAGGTGATCTTCCCAACGCAGCCCGAAATCCAAAACGCACATTTGCAGCATATCCTCGTCCGATTTGTCCTCTCGGTCTGCCCATCCGTTTGCGGATGGAAGGCCGTGCTAAACTTGAGCTTTGTGCCCAATAATCGATGGACATGCCTCCAATCACCGGACGTAAACCGCCCATCACGGTCGCTAACTATGCTGCGAGGGACGCCATGTAATCGAACGATGCTCTCCACATACATTTTTGCTAGCTTCTTCACTGGATCGCTTTTCTGATTCGGGATAAAGTGTGCCACTTTTGTCAACCGATCCACAATAACCTAGATAGAGTCATTTTTCTGCAGTGACTTTGGCAAACCGTGCACAAAATCCATGGAAATATCGTCAAATTTCCACTCCGGGATTGGCAACGATTTCAAGAAACCTCCTGGTCGTTGGCACTCAGCCTTCACTAGCGCGCACGTTTGACATTTCGCCACGTAAAGGGCTATGTCCTTCATACCCGGCCACCAGAACAGTGTCTTCATGTCCTTGTACATCTTCGTGCTCCCCGGGTGGATTGAGTACTTGGTATTGTGAGCCTCATACATCAACTCCTCCCGTAAAGTACCAGATTTTGGGACGCACAAACGATCATCTTTCCGCAGAAGACCGTCTTCAACAGAGAACTTTGGCCCTTCCGCTGCATAGCGCTTCATGCACTCATCAAGCTCCAACGCTCTCCGAACTCTGTCCGCGAGGTCACACTGCACCTCCGTCCAGTTCAGACATGCATTTGCACTAGCACTTCTGTCGACACAGGTAATGCCCAAGGCTTCCAACTCCTGGATTAAACGATCATCATGAATGCGCAACCAGTTTGCTCGTGCTGGAGTTCTGCGACTCAAAGCATCAACGACCACGTTCCCCTTCCCGGGTGTATAATGTATCTCGAAGGTGTAATCCCCGAGGAATTCCATCCACCCTCTCTGTCGCATGTTCAACTCCTTCTTGTTCAATAGGTACTTAAGGCTCTTATGATCCGTAAAGATGTCAACCTTCACGCCATATAAATAATGACGTCATAGCTTCAGGGTGAATATCACCGTCGCCAACTCCAAGTCATGGACTGGATAGTTCCTTTCATGCACCTTCAGCTGGCGTGAGCCATACGCTATCACCTTTCCAAATTGCAGGAGGACGCAACATAAGCCGGTCCCTGAGGCGTCGCTATAGATCTCATAGCCGTCCGTACCACATGGCGAACACAAAACCGGCGCCGTGGTCAGACGACTCTTCAGTTCCTCAAAAGCTCGTGCGCACTCCGGCGACCACACAAACTTCTGATCTTTTCTCGTCAAGGTAGTGAGAGGTAAAGCTATCCGCGAGAAGTTCTCCACGAACCGCCTATAGTAGCCGGCAAGTCCCAGAAAACTTCGGATTTCCGCCACTGTAGTCAACACGGGCCACTCCCGTATCGCCGCTATCTTCGCTGGATCCACAGCAATACCCTCACCGCTAACGACATGACCGAGAAATGCCACGGACGATAGCCAGAACTCGCACTTAGAGAATTTGGCATAAAGTCGATTCCTCCTCAAGGTGTGCAAAACCAATCTCAAATGGTTCGCATGCTCCTCCGATTGCGAGTAAACCAATATATCATCGATGAAGACGATCACAAATCGGTCCAGATACTCCCGAAAAGTCCTGTTCATCAAATCCATGAATACCGACGGTGCATTTGTCAACCCGAACGGCATCACGGTGAACTCATATTGGCCATAGCGTGTACCAAACGCTGTCTTGGGAATATCACTCTCCCTTATACGCAACTGATAGTAACCAGACTTCAAATCCAGCTTCGAGTAGACAGTTGATCCCGCCAACTGATCAAATAAATCGTCAATCCTCGGGATCGGATACTTGTTCTTCTCTGTTAGCTTGTTCAGCTCTCGATAGTCAATGCACAGACGCAGACTCCCGTCCTTCTTTTTCACGAAGAGGACCGGCGCACTCCAAGGGGAACCACTTGGACGTATGTAGCCCTGCTCTAGTAATTCCTGTAGCTGAACCTTCAGTTCCGCCATCTCCTTTGGCGCCACCCTGTACGGTGCACGGGCCACAGGTTTCGCACCTGGCACCAGATCAATAGGGAAGTCGATATCCCGCTGGGGTGGAATACCAGGGAGATCCTTAGGGAACACATCCGCGAACTCTGATACGATAGGAATGTCACTCGGACAGGACTTCAGATCTACAGCCTCCAATAACGTGAAGAATAGCTCCGCGCCTTTCTGAACTGCTTTGACCACTTGGAGAGCAGACATCAACGTCTTGCTTGATCCTCGCATACCGGTAAATTTGGTCTCGCATCCAGTACCCTGTCCCAGAGTGATTTCCTTCGAGTTGCAGTCAATACAAGCACGCTGCTCCGAGAGCCAGTCCATGCCAAAGATCACGTCGAACTCGGATATGGGCAGTACAGAACCTTCCCGCCTAAACTCACGATTCCCTATTTGCACCTGAACACAACACGTCCTATCCGCACGCATCAAGCATCCGTTAGGCAGCAAGACATCCAATCTATTCGTTGCTAAAACGGAAGGCACTCTGATACGCAACACGAAGTCTTTAGATAGAAAGGAATGAGAAGCGCCTGTATCGAACAGTGCTCTCGCCGGATGATCCAAAATTAGGATAAAACCTGATTCGAACAAATTAAGAAAAGCACAAGGTAGCAAGTATATGAGGCAGTAAAAACTGTATATTATGTCGTACCTGTCACCACGTCACTTTGCTTTATTGCCTCCTGCTGGCCAAGGTTATATACCCGCGGTTGAGCTGGAGTGTAGTGGGATGCAGACGACTCCGCTGCCTTCCCTTTCTCCGCCGCATAAGCTGCAGCTGCCTTTTTGTCGCCGCGACACTCCCGAGCAAAGTGGCCCACCTTGCCACAATTAAAACATGTGACTGGACCTCGTCCAGTAGTTGCTCCTGAAACATAAGAGGAAGCCGGTTCCGAAAACCTAGACTTCTTTTTATACCTTTGGGAACCCGACTTTGCAGAACTCAGTACCTTGAACTCCGTCTTTGTCACAGCTCGGTCCTTATTAGCTTGGACTCTCTTCATATCCTTCTCAAGGGATCTGGCGGTCTCTACCAACGTCAGAAAGCCCTGCGTCATCGGGCCTGACAGAAGTAGTCGCAACTCATCACGCAGACCTACGTAAAACCGGTTGGTCTTTCGCTCTTCATCATCAAAGGAAGAGCCCGCATACCGTCCAAGTCGTGTAAACTCATGGAGGTACTCATCCACCATTCTATCCCCTTGAGTTAATCTTTGAAACTGGATCTCCATTTCGATGCGCTGAGCAGAAGAGAGATACCTGGCCAAGAACACTCTTGAGAACTCGTCAATCGAGATGTCTGTCAGCTGTCTGCCTGCATACTGATGCCTTTCCAACTGTTCCCACCACAGTCTAGCCTCTCCAACCAACAGGTAGGTAGCTAGGGTTACCTTCTGCTTTTCCTCAGTCTCTGTAACTGTCAGGGTTCTCTTTATCTGAGATAGCCAATCTTCTGCTTGCGTTGGCGTTCCCACTCCTTCAAACGTAGGAGGGTGGAAGGCTAGGAAATGCTTCAGATGATGACTCGTCGTTCGTATCGCCTCGACCGGTACTGCAGGTACTGGTCTTTCCACAACGGGCTCAACTGCGGCAACCGGCTTCGGGGCCACCGCAAGGGCAGGAGGCTGTACAGGCCTTCCTGGCTGCGCATTGATCATGGCAAACACAGCTTCGGCAATCAGTCTTATCGTTTCAGCAGAAGGAGGGGGTGTAGGCATCTCGGCGGATGCACTACTCTCAGCAGTGTGTCGGGGTTCAGACTGCCCCGCACCACTTCTAGTCACCTATAATTATGTCAAACACACAATTTAGCGACTGATACACATAGCAAACAACAAACAAGAGAACACTCAGGTTTCACAAATACTGTTTTTAGCATGTTTCATGTGTGTTTTTCATTCCTAAGTGGACATTCATGGGTTATTTTCACGTTATACCGACAACGCACGTGTGTGCTCACCACCCCTTAAAAGAATTCGACCACGAATTCGAAGAAGGAAACGACACCAGAGTCTGATACCAAATTGTAACACCCTCATCCGTCACAAATAATATAACAGAAGGTCCGGCCGGGGCCCACGCCATATTATACGGACAGACGGACGCATTACTAAATGAGATCAATTAATTCTTTTTCTTTCAAAATGCACCCTAACACAGAGTTGCATTCTAACGGAAGTTTTTAAAGAGATGAAATAACCACCCAACGGGGAATGTCCACTAAACATAGAAAAAACCGGAATGAAAAGACACACGATCAAAGTTTGGCCTTAAGGCCTTACATCACTAATGTTTAATCAAAAAGATGTGTTTTGCATACATCGGCACGCAGGCCGGCAACACATGAAAAAGACTAAACAAAACATTTGGGCCTTCGAGGGCCGGCTCAGCACAAGGGCTTCAGCCCGCTACTTCCCGCTCGGCTCACCTGCTCCTGCATAAGAACATTCCACCAAGCGGTGGCAAACAAAGCAACGGTCAGCACAGCTGACCAAATTATAACGACCCCACCCCTTTCTCGGGGTGGCGGAGCTTCTTCCCTGCAAGCAAGTTAGCATAATCACATAAAGCTAGAGTGTGCCGTAAAAGCACCAACCATCACAAACGTTGGCTCGATTGGCCCAACGTCTCGTGCACACAGGGCACCTTAACGGTGTACCGGATTTCCCCGGTCCCACCACCATCCTCAGTCCCAGACTAGATGGCCCAAAGTTGAGCATTCGCTAACCGAGACGCAATGGTCACGGCTCTCTCCTATGCCTGTAGCAACATGCCAGATACCTTAGGTAGTCGAACTACACCACATAGGGCAGGTACAGTTCAGCCAAGCCCGTTGCTCAAGTCGTCGTACCCAACACGCACGACGCGGGTCAGCCTCCCCTTGCATGTTATCGCCTACATAACCGCTTGTTATGTAATCAGGGCGGCACTCGTAGCCACCTAAGTTGGGCACCCAAGGCGCACAACTCCACACGCTAGCCCAACGGCCTCCGAGAGACGGGCTTCGCACAAACGCAACAAAAGTTCCCCGGGAACTAACGTCTACGATCCAAACAAGCACATTCCACGAAGTCTTCTTCGGGAACCCCAGAACATCACCAATCCAGACCAACCTGTCCGGATGGGCTTCACACAGCATGTCTAATCCGTACTCACGCTTCCGGATACTAATGCAGTTAAACGCGGGGTTGTAAACATCGACCCGTCGGAGCGCACTCTTCCCCACCTGTCGGTGGAGAGGGGCTTCCATGCAAATATGCTAATTAAGGGCTTCACCTGCCCAAGAAGAAAAGTCGTTACCCTTGAAGTGTGCTTCGGAGGCATAGGTTGAACACCACGGATTTGGT
This sequence comes from Dactylorhiza incarnata, assembly GCA_033032865.1. NCBI lineage: Eukaryota > Viridiplantae > Streptophyta > Magnoliopsida > Asparagales > Orchidaceae > Dactylorhiza > Dactylorhiza incarnata. The sequence continues at coordinate 3,404,768 of JAWHQI010000044.1, read as the reverse complement.
TTCCGCACACCGGTCCGAGCTCTGAAATGACCACGTGAGTTCTTCCCCGCACTTGGCCGGCCAAGCTCCAACTCCACCGTCGTGCACACAGCGACACCCAACCAAAAGGGGTCGGCCTTCTCCTAGCCGGTTGCGGCTGGGACAAAGAGAGGGGGGATGGACTTTGCTGCCCTTGCACCAGGTCGACGGGGAAGAGAGGAGAGGAAGCTCTCCTTGCTCCAGGCTGACGGGGAGGAAGAAGATAGGGCTCGGGGAGGGAGAGAGAGGGGGCGACGGGAGAGAAGGAGGAGAGGGCTCGGGATCTCCTTGCACAAGGCCGATGGCGAGAGAGGGAGGAGGAAGGCTCGGGGCGGCGCTTCCCTAGTCCAGGAGGCGGCGAGAGAGAGAGAGATCGGGGGGGAGGGGCGATTGAGAGGGAGGGAGATCGGGAGGGGGGGTTTTGCGGCTGCTCCAAAAAGAACGAGAAAGAGGGAGGTCGGGGAGGGAGATCGGGAATGAGAGGGAGAGGGGGTATTAGGGGTTTTATTAAAACCCTAGTCTATCCCTGATATCCGCAGACCGTGCTCCTATCCGCAGACCATGCTCCTAACCGCACCCCAAACACCGTTATTCGCACCCCACTAATTAAATTAAAATTAAGGCGTTACACGAGCCCTCTAGGCCAACCACGGCTGTGCCCACCTTGTCCGTATGTGGGGTGTTGTGAAGGTCAAAAAACTGCTCCGCCCGGGCGATCCAGCCCATAGGATCCACGCCCGAGAAGGAGGGAACATCCAGGGCCAAGGGTTGTCAGCGGTCGGCTGGAGGTGCGGGCGTAGCGGCGGTCAGGGACACAGCGGCGGCCGTGGAAACGTTTGCGGTGAGCCCGGGAAAGAGCGGCGGCGGCATCCCTAGGATGGATGTTGTGTCGTTGGAGGAGGCGGAGCCTGTCGGCACGGAGGGTTGAGGTGGCGCGGTGAGGCCCGCGAGTTGACTGCTGATGCGTGCTTGGCCCGCGAGCAAGGCGTCGACGGCGGACTGCAGGCCATCGAGGCGTTCCTCTTGGCGGTCGAGGCGTAGGCGGGTGGTGTCCGCTTCGTCCAGGCCCTCGCTAGTTTGGGACCGGGTGTTGGGAGCCATCGAAGTGGGGAACGACGGGAGAAGACCGGCAGCGCTAGGGCAGGCGGAAAGGGCAGGTCGGACCAATGATACCGCTTGGTGTATCAGGCAGCCGGCGAGGAGACGGCAGCGTAGGCGAGGCGGCTTCCGTTGGCGATAGCGGCTAGCGGGTAACGGTAGCGAGAGAAGTAGAGAGAGATACGGAAAGGAGAGGTAGAGAGAGGGATAGAGAGTTAGGGTTGGGAGGAAGAAAGGGGAGCAGCCCCACTTCATTCAAGTGATCCAAAGATGGTTCTTACAACAAAAGGTGATCCCCTTTATAGGGAGGGATCCACCGCACATCAAACAACAATAATAAAAAGCAACATTAAAAAAGATACAAATTGCCAAGGCCACTCGCCCAAGCCGCAACACCCAAACCGCCCGGTTTGCTTTAGCCGGCGCCATGCGGCTCGGTTTGCACCTCCGCTCTCGCGTTGTCGCGCGTCCTCCTCGAATAAACTTGTCACGGCGGTTCTTCTGTGTGTACATCGGTAACATCATCATTTTGTCATTGCACATGAGATATCAAGTGACCATCAGGTATTGTTACTACATCAAACTGCGTAGGGAAGGGCAATGCGCACACGTGTATGTATGTAGAGACAGAGAGAACACATTTTATCCTTCAGCCTTCATGACACTAAACTAACTTCCGAAACAGAATCTAATATTTATGTTATACAGAAATGATGCAAAGCTTCGAAAGCAACGACTAACTTGTTACCGCCTTAAGCAGAGAGTCTTTGGATCCGTTTGGCGCGGCGTTTTTGCACCGGTGAGTTTGGACAAAAACGCCACCGTCATAGAATGTATGTTTGGCATGACAACGGTTATGACCGTCACCAAGAAAAGAAAACTAGTTTTGAATATAAAAAGTGGCTGAAGTTCCTTAGGTTAGGCCGGGAGTTCACGAACAATGGTTCATAACCACCGCATTCACAACCGCTGCCGCTGCGCGGTTGTTCTCCTGTTGAACCAGAGCACCCAATATATCATGATTTTGATGGTCTTTGAGCATGTCGATTCGGCCAAGGAAATCTCCCTCTACACCCAAATATGGATGAGCATCTCAGATGTAATTCCTCCGTTGTAGTTTCATCGTCTTGATTTGGTAATGAAAGGAGCAGATGAATTTCGTTGAGGTTAAAGAGAGATGGAGGGGGGTAATTTGGGCAAAGCAGAAAATATCATTACACCAATATATAAGAATTCCCTTGTGCATAGTATAGATATTATTTCATTTATTTTCTCGGGCCTACTATGGCAAGTTAGGCCTGGCCCATCGATTGCATGCATCTATCTAGCCTTATGTTGTTAGAGGCGCGGCTCAAGGCTCACTAGGCTTGAGTGTTTGTGAAACATAATCGAGCGTTGAAACTTAGTTAGATATGATGCAAGTGACCACATTAATTTTATTTGTTAAGAGATATAAATGATAAAAATGAATGATTAATGAGTAGAATAAAAGAAGAATCTGATCAAGAAGATGAACTAATGTTTGATGTTGATTATTTAAAATAGATGTGGTTGCGTCTTGCCCTCATCAGGCGCGCGCCAGCGCCTTGAGTGTAAGCTCCAAGACCTCTTTGCGCCTTGAGACTTTAATAACTATGTATCTAGTTGAGTTTCAATTCATACAAGTTCTTGAACCATGTAATATCACATGTCATCTCAACCAAAAATGAAATAATGTACCTTTCCTCAGTGCTCTCCACAGGATTGACAGGGTCGGGATCCTTGTTTAGAGTCTTGCAACCTTTGAGGCCTTTCACTGATACTCCCGAGATAGAAGCCTGTACAGCGATCAAAGTTCATCAAATGTCCAAAACTTATAAACATTTGAAGCATATAGCCCCAAAACTTAATAGTTAGCGAGAGTTTTCTTATCCTTACCCGGAAATATGTGTGCAATGCCGTGGTAAAAGAGAAAGGCTTCTTGTCTGTGTTTGTGATAGTTAAGGCAGTTGATAGCCCCTTGGCGCATAATTTGACCTGCGAATTGTTTTGAGAAATGCTAAAAACAACGGATTGTGAGATGAAGGGTCTGTTTTTTTCGGTGGTGAGAGTTGGAGCGGTGGGAATGACAGCGTTGGTAATGGAGTGGTGGGAAATGAAAGGGGGTAGCTGTGGTCTCAAAAAAGATCAAAAATAGCATTGTGGAGCGGTGGCGGTGGGAATTGGAGGGTTACGGTTACCAAACAGTTTTTTTTAGCGTTGGCATTTTCCCCCAATGGAGATGGAGCAAAAATGCCCAAACAAACAGAGCCAAAGTTAAATTCAAAGAAATTTATAGATGGTATAAGCATCTGCACTACAAAATTGTTGCACCAACTAATTTCTAGTGATCCAAGTGCTTTTTTTAGCTACGGTAAACATTATTAGATTTGAGAATCCAAGACTGTCGGACATAAGATAATGGAGATGGAATCAATTCTCATGGGTAGTTTTTTTTTTAGTTCTCCATTAATCTCAATATTCCATTGGGTACCCAACATCGTTTTTTTCATGTTATTAATCATACTGCAAGACTGACGATGCATAAATTATGTTGAGAAGACGAAAACTAAGAATCACTGACCTTGTATAAAGCTTGAAAGCCAAAATCCCACATTGAGCGACTGTAGGGCCCGTCCTTAAGTTCCAAGGTTACAACTGGCTCGCCTCCATTATTGTCAGAATCAAGAAGAGACCATTCCATGTTTCTAGCGAACCCATGCTGTCGAGGAAGGGACTCATGAGGATTACATCCCAGTCAAAAAACACAAGCAAAAAAAGAGAATAAATTTGATATTATTTTCATCTGTGTTTGGTGAAGTGATAGATACTAGCAGAAGAAGGAAGATGATGATTTAAAAGTGATATCCCAAATTTGATAAGAAAGAAACATCTCATCTCAGGAACTGACATGTATGGCAAGTAGAGCAGACATGGTTGCATGAATTCAATTGTTCTATATCTGACTTCACATTATATGGTGATCACATGTGAAGGATTGGACTATTGAGAAAATCAGAAGAAAAAAAAAACTGTGTTGCTCTACTATAAAAGAGAATAAATTTGAGGATTACATCCCAGTCAAAAAACACAAGCAAAAAAAGAGAATAAATTTGATATTATTTTCATCTGTGTTTGGTGAAGTGATAGATACTAGCAGAAGAAGGAAGATGATTTAAAAGTGATATCCCAAATTTGATAAGAAAGAAACATCTCATCTCAGGAACTGACATGTATGGCAAGTAGAGCAGACATGGTTGCATGAATTCAATTGTTCTATATCTGACTTCACATTATATGGTGATCACATGTGAAGGATTGGACTATTGAGAAAATCAGAAGAAAAAAAACTGTGTTGCTCTACTATAAAAGGATGAAAAAAGGGCAGCCCGGTGCACAAAGCATCCCCGCACAGCGAGGGTCCGGTGAAGGGTCTCACCACAAGGGTGAAATGTAGGCAAACCTTACCCTGTATTTTTGCAAGAGTCTGCTTCCAGAACTCGAACCCGTGCCCTCAAGGTTTAAATGAAATTAGGATTAAATGTATCATGAAGATGTATAATATTAATTGAAGGACATGTGAATAATCAACAGAACATATCAACTATGTTAGGGATTGAATGGATTTTGTCTGAACATTGACAGATAATTTCAACCCATTACATCATGGATGAATATGCACAGATAAATAATGAATTATTGCAAACCAAAGCACCATAACAAACATCAACAAATTAAGTCCAGTACACAAGAAAAATCGGACATAAGTGAACATGCCCATAATATTGGTGGAAGCTCTGGATCTATATATAGTAAGACAACAAGGATGCGTGAGTTTCCTGACGTGGGACTAATTATGAACAATTCACCAATCTAAACCTATAAATGAGCAGTGTCGCATGGAGTCCATCATCTAATTTGAGGTTCAACAATCATTAGAGTAACATTCTTGGCATTCATCAAAACTTTTCCAAACTTTTTTGATGAGTAGCTCAATCAACTTCAAAATTCAAATAGAGCAAAATCAAAAGCCTTCTAGATTTTGAGGAGAAATCATAGAAGCTAGTAGTGGGCACAAAGCCCAAAATAATGTCTTATTGAGTTTGATGTGTCAAATCCCCGAGGAGGGACGACCAACCAAAAGGGTGAAAAGCCCCTTGGTTGAAATCAAGGAGGGAGGCCGACCCAACCCACTTAGACTGAACCAAGGGGGAAGCGAGCTGCCTCCTTTATTCCATCAAGGAGGATCAACTTAGGGATGCTTGTTGAGTTGGTTTGCAATTTCAACATCCCACCTAACTACTGCGGGCTCGTTCGGCGTCAAAGAAGAGAGTTGTTTGTTACCATTGTAGACAGAGTGGTCTCATCAGGAGGAATTGCTCACAGCGTGCACAATTTTGGAGACGTCCAAGATGCGGGTGTGGTGATGCCAGATCGGTGAGTGGAGAGTGATGGTCTTTATACTGTCATTGAGAATCATGACAACTCTGACAACGACTGGATTTTGGATTCTAGCGCATCACAACACATATGCTTGGATTCGTCGATGTTCAGTTCTTTGGAGGTGACGAACGGGTTGGTCTATTTGGGTGACGGCTCAGGTTGTGAGGTCACGAGCATAGGGACAATGGACATACGAGCGCATAATGGGGTGATGCGCAAACTTGAGAGGGCACATTTGGTGCCCAAACTGCGTAAGAATTTGATATTATTGGGCAGATTGGACTTAGGGTGGCTGTAGTTTTGCGGCGAGAGGAGTTTTGACAGTAACATGTGCGTCGTACTCATGAAGGTTGTGCAGTTCAGTGATCTATACCGACTGATGGGGATCACGATGCAAGGTGGTACGCCCGTGATTTATGTGGATGACATGTTGCATGGTCGATGTGGTACAGTGAATCACCCTTTTGTGACTCGGGTTCTGCGAGTCTTCTTTTGCGATCAGAGTGTGTCGACATCCTGTAGGTAAACCAAAGCAGAGATGAAGTCGACTTGCAATAAGTCGGATAACTCCTCGAGCTTAAGGTGGTGCTCAGTGCAGTTGATGCTTCATGCAGACATTGCTTCGTGCAGACATTGCTTCGTGCAGACAGTGCTTCGTGCAAACAATGCTTCGTGCAAACATTGCTTTGTGTAGATGATGCTTCATGCAGGTGGTGGTGGTGTTCTAAACTAAAACCAAGGTGGTGATTGCTGAGTTGATTTGCAATTTCAACATCCCAGCTAACCAATGCATGCATCACATGTTTTGATTATTTTAATCAAAAAGAAGATAGCTCCATTGATTATGTTGGCCGACATTTGACTTGGATGATATTGGTGGGGTCCATCATTAATTGCTTTGATCTCTTTTATAAAGAGTAGTGACTCTTTGTTTGAGAGGCATCACGGGAGAAAACTAAGCCTTGAAGAGGAGAGCGGTAGTGCACTGCCGAAGGGCACGGCAAGCGCAGGCATGCGATAACGGACTACATCAGCATCAGAGAGTGGCAAGAATGCGGATAACAATAAGGCGTAAGATGCGCAAGCTGCGGCAAGGCACGTGGTGCTCGATGGTTGCATGCTTGCAAGCGCGGGTGGTTGTGTACAAGTTGTGATGTTGGCAGGTTGCATGCTCGCGACAAGGTCAAGTCCCAACTTGGATCTCTTCTCGGTGGTGGTGGTGATGGTGGGTCAATGACGATAAGTGTTGGTATGAATCTTGTGCGCCCGTAACTACGGATTGCATAGGGTAATCTTAATTACCCTTACCAAATTAAAATCACTCCTGCGAAATTTTGTAGTCCGGGTTCTTCTGCAAAAATTTTTTTTGGACTTGTATCTCTTAATTGGGTTATGATTAATTTTATTGTGCTGATAAAATTGTGTCAAGTGCGCGTTTTTTTGTGACCCTACATTTAGGTCTTGGGAATTGTGCTTCCGAGACCGGACATCCCAACAAGGCTTCCAAAACTCAAGGGTGTAGCCATAAAAGGGGATGAATCCCCTACCCAAAAAATTCAAGAATCTTCCCTCCTTAACCCTCTTCGAAAATCTTCACTACAAAAAGTAGGTCGGCAGACAAGGGAGAGGACATCAAGCAAAAGGAAAAAAAAACCCAAAGAGCAAGAGTGGAAAGAGACTGTAGAAAATTGAGAGAGTAGTAGAAATAGAGGATGAAAGAAATAATAGTGAGACCATGACCTTGTAATCATTGTGTTGAGGAACCTGTATGCCCCTCTACTTAATGAAATTCTCCTTATGTGATTCCCTTGCATATTTCTCTTCTTATAAACTTGCTGAAAGTGATACTCCACCCTTTTGTCTTCACTCCCACTAGCTTCTCATGTTTTTCTCTTCCTAGGTTCTTTTCTCACAAGGAAAACATAAGAAGAAATTGATGCATAAAAGCTAAGATGAGGAAAAGAGATGAGTGGAAACCCACAAAATGCAAGAGAGAAAAGAAAACAACCGTGTTATCGAATTCTTATTTCTTTTGGTGCTTCGGTTGGAGGATCTAATTCCATGAAGATCAAATAATAATGGTTCATTCCTTTTCTAACTCAACATAACTTCATGTATTCATTTCTCAAAATATAATTTAGAAATTCTTTGAAGAGGATTCAGGGCCCTTGATTTGGTTTTAGAGTGAGGTTGTTCAATAATTGAGAATAGTAATTCGTGAACTTGCATAATCTTAAAAGGGTCATACAAAATGAGCTAGGCATGCAAAACAGACAACTTTATTTCCATCAACCATGTTCACTCTCATTAAATTATGTTTTGGGCAATTCTTAGGGTCCGTTTGGCACGGCGGTGGCGGGCGTGAACGTGGTTACGAACCATCATTCGTTTGGCGCGACTTTTTTGCTCCGGTGAGTTTGGACAAAAATGGCGCTGTCATGAAATATGTGTTTGACACGACAACGGTTATGACATCCACCAAGGAAAAAACTAATTTTGAACATAAAATGGATGAAGTTCCTTAGATGAGGTCGGGCGTTCACGAACGACAGCTCGTAACCACTGCGTTCATGATCGCCACCACCGTGCCTAACGGACCCTTAGTGTGCATTGAAGCATTAGACGTGGAACTGATTGCTGACACTTGGCGGGTTCTAAGGAGATGTTTGAATCCACATTGAAACCAATTCACATGCCTATTTTCAAGTTCTAAAAATTTGTTTTCCAAAACTCTCTTATCAGCCACCTTCTACTTGGCAATTCCCCCGAAGTACTTTAACATTTCTAAAATTTTAGATGCTATGATGCAGCATATTATGATGAAAGAAGTAATGGTTCTTTCATAATCAAAATTAGTAGAAAATGGCTCACATGAGAGCCAACTATAAACAGGATTCGACCTCAGTGTGCACAAACAATAGCATATAATTCAGGTTATTTGAATTTCCAAGAAGATAGACACACCTGCTGCAAAACGCCAGGCCCAAACTGGGGGAAACAATGTGGGATTCCTCCACTGGTTTAGGAAATGATCTGATCAGCCACAATAACTTTTGCATGGGTGCAGAGTGATATAGAATATTGAATGTAAGGAGATTTCAAATTTCAGCGGCATGATTTCAAAATGAACAACAGAATCAGATACAGAGATGGGGCGATTTGATAATAATTGATAACCTGATCGGTTTCTGCCCATTGAAAACTGCATCTGGTCGAACAAAGAGCAGATTCTTGCCATTCGAAGGCTTCCATGAAGTGATGCAAGCTCCAAACAAGTATATCTCAGCCTCGCTGAACCGAAGTAGATTGATGAATCATCAAAAAAAGATAAGATAAATGGAAGAAAAGGAAAGTTACCTGCCATGAACCGAGCTCACACAGACTTTGTGTAGCCCTCCGTGGCCTTCTGCGACCTTAACCCCCGAAGAAGTATCTGTTTTCTGGCTCATGGTGGCGCTGACAGTTCCGGCGGATCTGCGGATACAGAAGCACTTTAAATGCGGGGATCGTTCGTCGATGCTAAGGTGGGGGAAATTGAAGAATGGAAGAACTGACCTGGTCCAGTTCCAACTGTGAAGACGACGAGGACTAGGGTTTGACGAGGACGGAAATGCGGCAAAGAGAGAAGTAAATGAAAGGCTCGCCGCCATGGTTTTCTCCCGTTTTGCGGCAACTCTTGCGCGGCTAAAGCTGCGGCGGACGCTTCGCCTCGCACCGGCGAGAGGCCAGGACAGCTGCAAATTTGTGGCTGAGACTTGCAGATCTTATGATCGGGTGATTCTACAAGCGATATAGTGAGGAATCGAAATTGTATTTTTTACAGGGAATTGTTAAAAACTTAAAATCACATCAAAAAGGGCTATTCGCACTAAAATCACAGTTTTTGAAAATTACTAATTGAAAATAAAACTGTTAAACGGAAATTATTAACAACAAATCTAAGCTCACAAATACGTTCAATTTCCCTAAAATATCAAAACATTGAAATCAAGATCTAGAAATTCTCCAAAGATTTGGGAGTAAAATCATAACCAAAATAAGGAAAATACACCGTATTTGCAACATCTTACTTGGTGCCCGTGTGAGAGTGCTTGTGCACTCTCCCCCCTTTGGGGCGGTTTTGGTCCCTTCGAGTGAGCGCGGCTCACTCGGTCGATTGATTTGTTTGAGCGCTTTGATTTGGTTTGACTCAGAAGGCTTTTAGTGGGAACCCCATCAAGTACCATTAACTCTTTCCACCCTAGCTATAGTGTGGGGCACAAAAATATGTTCCTTGGTTTACTGGTTAAGGAAAATGGAGCAATAAGATACTACCCAAGCCTCTTCTTTCATAACACGAAGAACTTGAGCTCCACGTATTATTGATCCTGAAGCATCTAGACATATGACAATGGCTTCTAATCGGATTACCATCTTCTTCCTTCCTATGCAAGAATTGATACAAAGAAAACCTTTGAGATCTTCTTCACAGCAGAATCTATTAGGAGATCACCTTCCTCATTTGCACAAATCTCTTTAAGCAGCCTTTCAAACTGATTTGCACTATGTTGTAGGGAAAGTGAAGGCATTTAGACTAGCGACTCTACTCATTCACTATGTTGTAGGGAATAGGGTTTGTAAATACAAATATACTTAGGGTCCGTTCGGCGCACGGGTAATGGCTTTCTGAAATTGATTTTGGCCAGAAAACTAATATCTGCAGGAATTGGTTTTGTGCATAAAACCAATTCTGCTGTTCGATTGCAGGATGGAATTCAGTGAACAGAATTGGAATTGATATCTGTAAGTTGTTCGGTTGCACGATAGAATTGGCTTTCTGGAATTTAAATTTTAAAAATTCAAATTTTTAAAATCGCGTGCCCGGGCGAAAAGCGCGCGCCCGGGCAAAAAACGCGCCCCGGGCTAAAATATCGCGCCAGGGCGAAAAAATCGCGGCCAGAGAACAAATCGCGGCCGGGGGAAAAAATCACGCCCGGGCGAAAAAAATCGCGCCCGGGAGAAATAAAATGCGCCCGGGCGAAAAAATCGCGCCCGGGAGAAATAAAACTCGCCCGAGCGAAAAAATCGCGGCTTGGCGAAAAAAGCGCGCCCGGGCGAAATAAACGCGCCCGGGCGAAAAATCGCGCCCGTGCGAAAAAATCACGCCCCACACGAAAAAATCGCGCCCCGGCGAAAAAATCGCGCCCCGGCAAAAAATCGCGCCTCGGCGAAAAAATCGTGCACCGGCGAAAAAATCGCGCCCGGGCGAAAAAAATTGCGCCCGGGCGAAAAAAATCGGGTCCGGGCGAAAAAAAATCGCGCCCGGGCGAAAAAAATCGCGCCCGGGCGAAAAAATCGCGCCCGGGCGAAAAATCGCGCCCGGGCGAAAAAATCGCGCCCGGGCGAAAAAATCGCGCCCGGGCAAAAAAATTGCGCCCGGGAGAAATAAAACGCGCCCGGGCGAAATAAAATGCGCCCGGGCGAAATAATCGTGCCCGGGCGAAAAAAATCGCGCCCGGGCGAAAATAAACAAACGCGCCCAGACGAAAAAAAGCACGCCCGGGCGAAAAAATCGCGCCCCGAACGAAAAAATCGCGCCCGGACGAAAAAATCGCGCCGGGCCGAAATAAACGTGTTCGGCCGAAATAAAACGCGCCCGGGCGAAATAAACGCGCTCGGGCGAAAAATCGCGCCCGGGTGAAATAAACGCGCCCGGACGAAACACACCTTGCAGGAAAACGCACACTTGGGCGAAAAACTCGTGCGTAGGTTGAAAAACTCTAGTGTAAATATTTGATTATGCGGAAAACCTATGGGCGGGGGTAAGAATTGTTATTTGATTTTTTAGTTCATAGTAAAAGTCATGGGTTTTCACATGAAAGTCAATATCCGCTTAAATATCGTTGCGCCGAACACTAGAATTGGATTTCTAATCTCCAATGCCAATTCCAGAAAGCCAATTCCGTCCAAACGAACGGACCCTTAGGGAACCAAGCACAATTATGAGAAGGCAAAGCACAATATGAAAGAAAATAATTAAATAAATAACATGAGCTAGAGAAGAACTACTGTTGTTTTGATTATAGTGGATTGTTTTTAGGCAAGCCAATGAAATTTTTTTAATATAATAATTTGTAAAGAAATAACACATTTAAAAAGTCTCCACATGTATCCAAAATGTTGATATTTGAAGCATAGATGCAAATCAATCATTAAAATCTTCAATTTGTAAGTGAATGCAAATCAATCATTAAAATCTTCAATTTGTAAGTGAATGCCTTTCATTATACTGTGAATCAACATGCACCAAATACAATATGCATTGCATGTCAGCTGAGGGAGAATTGATGCAGAATGATAGTGATATGAAAGATAATGACAGAACCAATGGTGGTCTAAAGGATACTTACATGACTTTTTCTTAGTAAGAATCCATTGTAGCTCTTCATAACGGCAAGCTCTCTAAAATTTCATATCCACTAAAAGAATATTTCGAAGAGAGAATAATTTACAGAAAACCAAATTGCCTTAGGATGTTCCAGGGAAAACCAAAATTTTAAATCAGGCATCTCCATTGGCATGTCTGGGTTCCCATCAAGCATTCGGCAGAAAACAAGAAAAGTTGAATCACCATCCCCCAACCTCATTTTGAGTTCTGAATGCAAATATATGTGGGTACAACATATCATATTTCCTTAATACGTTTGACCGACAAAATAAGTGTAGAACATACCCTAAGAAATTTATGGACAGCTCCCCGCAATTCAGACGGATACTGCTTATCTATCACAGCCAAAATTTGCTTAATCTGCCACAATATTTCGCAGAAGGTATACACGAGATGTAGTTGTAATACCCCGGGTTTTCCCAACTGTAGAAAGAAATGGATTCTGGAGCTAACGTCCGACGGTAGTGCTAACACCGGTGTTAGCGATCAACTAAACGATATCGACAAGATGAGCTATGTATCGTTGAGATGAGCAATGTATCATCAAGACGAGCCTTGTATCGGCTAGATCACGCTAACTCCACGCGGTAGTGCTAACGCTAGTGTTAAGTCAATATCGACTTGATGACTTTACTTTATCGACGTGATATTCCTTTGTCATCGAGAGGTCTCGACAATTCGGCTAGATCGCTAACGCCACACGTTAGAGCTAATGCTGTCTGTAGGTTCATGACGAATTCCTTAAGTGGTCGTTAAGTGGTGAGCAGATAAGCTCCACCGCCTAAGCCACTACCGTGGAGCGGTGGTGCTACCGTCGGGCGGTAGCTGCCGAGATAAGATTTATTACTTTAAATCATGGTCATCCATTGAGTTTGTCATGGGGATCCTATGACTGAGTTTAGGCCCGAAATTCATAAGGGCTGAGTGACTTTTGAGATAAGTCATTATCTCTTTCTCACACACTCTCTCTCTCTCTCTCTCATCAAGCTAAGCAAAAGCTAAAGAAAGAAAAAGGAAGGAGGAAGGAGAAGGCTGAAATCAGCCTTTAGTCTTGTGCAAAGCTAGATCCGTGGAGAGGAAGGTGGTTCGAACGCTTTCATCCGGCTCAAATGTGATATTATGGCACCGAAACGAGCTTCAAGGGTAACGACTCTTCTTCTGAATATCTGGACATATTAGTCCTTTGATTGACATAATAGTAGGAAGATATTCTACTAATTAGCGGAGAGGATTCTTCTGATGGGTCGATATGGAATATCCCCTTTGAAAATTGCATATAGAGTTGTGTGAAGCCCACCCAGACATATTGGTCTGGATTGGTGATGATTATGTCGTTTATTGCGTTCCGGAGAAGACTCCGTGTATATATGTTGTATTTTCGGGTTCTGGGTATTGTGGTGTACTGCAGGTAGTTCTGGAGGCAACCTCCAGAACATACCCGAAAAGGAGGACAGAATCGTTGCTGTCATTACCACACAGCTATAGTGCTACTGCTGGCGGTAGCTCCTGGTTGAAACTAGTGTGCCATTTGTGGTGGGTGTGAAACCTAGGTCCTAGGGACTGGGTCCGTAACACTAGAAAGCTATATGCCTGCAACTGCTGAGCATAGTTGTGGGTAGATGTGTGTTCTGTCCATAGCGCCGACAGTAGCGCTACCGTTGGCGGTAGCGCTACCGCTGGCGTAAGCTTCTGGGAGCAAATTGTGAAGACTATGAAACCTAGGTCAATGGGACTGGGTGTGTAACAACAAAAGCGGAAGGGCTAGGTGTGCCTAACTTCGCTAGCCTTTTGTGCCGACATCGGGAACAAGGGGAAGCAGTACCCGCGTTAGACAGATTTGATCCGACGATATGAGCTCGGGAAAAGAGGAACCGAACCGATCATATAGCTGGTCAGTGAAGAGGTCACCCCTCGGTGCACTGAAGGAATTTTGGGAAAGGAACCGTAAGACAGGACGACCTTGACGATAAAGCTCATAACCATATAAGTTAAGCGATACTTAGGATGGTGGTGTGACTCGGGGACTACACCGAAAGAGTGCCACAAGAGCACAAAACGTATGGTTGTGAGTGCTTATGTTGTTGTTGATTGTATATATATGTAGTGTTTGACGCACTTTTGAGATATATGATGTTACTGCTTGCTTGTAGGGAAGGAGTACCACTGCCCCGGGAATGGGGTGGGGTCGTTATAAGTCTTGGTCAGCTAAACTTACTGGTTACTTGTTTTCCACATTTTGGTGGAAATGTGCTTGTACATGTGTTGGCGAGCCGAGCGGGACATAATAGGTTGGTGTCCTAGTTGATGTATTGTGCTGGCCTTCGAAGGCCCAAGTGTTGTGTATACTAATTTTCATGTGTGGTCGGCATACGTGCCGATGTTAGTAAACCATATATTGATGTAAACATTATAAGTAAATGTTTGTTGATGTACTTTCATTCATAGAGTATAAAAGTGGACATGTAATTTGGTTTTGAATTTAATAAATATTGTTTTTGTAGTATAACTCTGAGTATGTTGAGATGGTTTATTTAAACTATTTAAAAATTAATATGTAACTCTCTTTCCTGTTCGTTTAATATGGCGTGGGGTCCCGGCTGTTGAAACCGGCAATCGGTTTCTTGAGTTCGGACCCATAGGGGGGTGTAGCTCGCGCCTACTTATCCCTCACTTACGCTCTTGACTGTAGACGAAGAACTAGGAGCAGACCCAAGGTTGTAGCGAGGAGGTCCCGCCACACACCCGGAATTTCTTAGAGAGCTTCCCCTCCCAAACCAATGCTCAGCCGGGCACCTTGGAGGGCACTAGCAGCCAACCAAAACTTGCCTAGGAGGAGAGCCTAAAAGATCTGATCCCCATCAAGGTGCCATTAAGGGTCTATTTATAGATTCTCCAATCCGGTCTGCAAATAGCACGAATCCGCCTTTTGATTTTACTAATCGCACCCCAAATTGGTCTGCGAACAGCCTAACTCCGTTTATCTGAAGGGCTATTGGCAGCCCACAAAGGGTATCTGAGTAATTTTATCCCCAAAGACTTCTGAGCGAGTTGTCCGTGAGGGTACCACTCGTCAGGCTTCCCGCATGCTTGATTCTGACGGGGTGAGTGGTCCATGGGGGTACCACTCGTCTGGTCTCTCATGCACTCGCACTCCTGGATGGGTGAATGCCCTGGAAATGAGATCCACACTCGCCCTGAGACTCCTCTGCCTCTCATGACCTAGGTGAATGCCCTTCTGGCTTGCTCTCCTGCCCGTCTTAAGCTGGGTGTTCCACCCGACAAATATGGGGTTGTACATTGGCCAGAACTACTGTTATATTCTATGTAACAAGGAGGGTGTTACAAATTGGTATCAGCTATGAGTCTCGATCCTTTTTCTTTCGAATTCGTGGTCGAATTCTTTTAAGGGTGGTGAGCACGTGTGTGCATCGCCATTAAAACTTTAATTAATTAGTTAATGTCCACTTTAGAAATGAAATACATGTACATTTTTAGCATTGTGGTAGAACCTGAGTGTTCTTTTGTTGTTAAATGCTACAATTTAGTCGCTTAATTGTGTTATATTACACATGTATAGGTGACCAAGAGTGGAGCAGGGCAGCCTCGACCCTAGCGCTCTGTTGAGAATAGTGCACTTGTTGATGTGCCTACTACTCCTTCTGCTGAGACGATTAGATTAGTTGTCAAAGCAGTGTTTGTGATTTTCAATGCATAACCAGGACGACCTGTACAACCTCCTACCCTTGGGGTGGCCCCAATGTCGGTTGCTGTAATTGAGGCTGTTGCCGAAGGGCAAGTGCCGGTTATGGAAAGATGGGCTTCTGACCAACAATTGAAACATTTTCCGACTTTCAATCCTCCTACGTTTGCGTGAACAGGATCCCCAACACAGGCTGAAGATTGTCTCTCTAGGGTATGGAGAACATTGACAGCTACTGAGACGGAGGAAGGACAGAAAGTTACTTTAGCCACCTTTCTTCTAGATGGAGAGGCGCGACTTTGGTGGGAGGAATTGGAATTACATCAGTTGGCGGGAAGACAATTGGCGGAGGTCTCGTTTGATGAGTTCTCGAGACTATTTTTGGCTCGGTATCTCCCTTCGGCGCAACGGATTGCGATGGAGAACCAATTCCAACGATTGACTCAGGGCAATAGTCTGGTGGATGACTATCTGCATGAGTTCATCAGATTGGGGCGGTATGTAGGCGCCACGTTTGCAAATGAGAAACAAAAGACCAACAGTTTTTATGAGGGTCTGCTTGACGACCTGAGGTTGCTTCTATCCGGTCCAATGACGCAAGGCTTTATGACCTTGGTAAATACTGCCCGTTCCTTGGAGCAGGATATGAAACGAGTCCAAAGCAATAAGTACTTAACGGTGAAGAAGCCAGAGTTCAAGATACCGAACTCCGCAAGATTTGGGCAAGGTAAGTGGAGCAGGAAGTCTAGACATTATGAGCCAGCTCCATCTTCTGTGTCGGGAGCGACTACTAGGCGAGGTCCAGTCACTTGTTATAATTGTGGCAAAGTGGGGCACTTTGCTCGGGATTGTCGCATCGACAAAAAGGCGGGTATGTCATATGTGGAGAAAGGGAAAGCAGCGGAGTCAGCTGCATCCCATCATACTCCAGCTTAGCCCTGAGTGTTCAATCTTAGACAATAGGAGGCCATCAAACAAAGCGATGTTGTGATAGGTATGAGTTAGTATACATCTTTTGTTGCTTTCTATAATTAATACCTTGAACATTACTTGTTTAACTTGTTTGTGTTAGGCTTTGTCCCAATCCTTAATTATCCAGCGTGAACACGTTTGACACTTGAGCTTCTCATTCCTTTTATATTTGAGGACTTCATATGGTGAATTGGAGTGCCTTCGTTTATAGCGAAAGAAAGATTGGATGTTTTGCTACCTAATGGGTGCTCAATGCGTGTGGATAGAGTTTGATGTGTTAGGGTGCAGATAGGAAGCCGCGAGTTTGATTTGGAAGCATCGATGTTACCGATCTCGGAGTTTGATGTGATCTTTGACATGGACTAGCTGTCAGAGCAGTAAACATGCATTGATTGCACTTCGAAGGAAGTCACAATGGGACAAAATACTGAACATGTGACTACTTTTGTTGGTATGCATGGATCGAACAAGATGTTGATATATACTATCCAAGTAGTCAAGACAGTTCGGAAGGGCGCAGAGTTGTGCTTCGTGCTAGTGGAGGCTACAAGGCCTAAGCCCAGTTTGAGTGACGTGCCCATCGTATCGGAGTATCCAGGCGTGTTTCCAAATGATCTCCCTTAAGCGTCACCTCAGCGAGAGATCGACTTCACGACAGAGTTATTGTCAGGTGCCAAGTCCGTGTCATGCTCTTCGTACTGTATAACGCCAAACGAGATGACGGAACTAAAAGTTCAGTTGCAGGAATTACTGGAGTAAGGCTATGTATGCACAAGTTCATCCCCTTGTAGTGCACCAATCCTCTTTATGAAGAAGAAGAAGGACAAAAGTTTGCGTCTTTGTATTGACTACCGCGAACTGAACAAGCTGACAGAAAAGAACAAGTATCTGATTCCGAGAATCGATGACCTATTCGATTAGCTGGTTGGGTCAACTGTCTATTCAGAATTGAATTTGAAGTCCGGATATTACCAGTTAAGAATACGGGAATACGACATTCCCAAGATGACATTTAGTACCCGTTACGGGCACTACGAGTTCACAGTAATGTTGTTTGGCTTGATGAATGCACCATCATGCACAAATAAATTTCCAGAGATTCAAGCTATTTGGAGTTGTAGAACTCCACAAATAAATTTCCAAAGATCTAGAGCACCTTATGTACATGCTACCCTAAAATGGATGCCCAGGGTGCTACAGGGGTCCAAATCTAGTGAAGTAAATTTCTAAATTTTGTCCAGGCCATGGGCTACATTTTTCATTTAGGTGACTTTTCCTGAACCTGCCTTTATGTATTTTCTACAATTATTATAAAATCAGACAGAAATTCCTATTAAACAGCAATTTAATTAATTGTGCGTTGCGCTTATCAGATCATCCAGATCCAACGGCGTTGGTTCATCGTCCCCAGCTAGCCGAGGGCCCAGATTGCTTTCCCCAGGCCCAACTTTGCTCCCAATTTCTGGCCATCTCCGGGCTTCTCCGGCAAAACCCCTAAGCCACCACCACCAGCCGGTATTTGGTCGTCGACCGGTGGTGTCCGATTGGCCCGAGGTGGCCGGAGTTATCCCCCTATAAAAACTATTTTTCGGCTAGGAACATGAAATTTCAAAATGGAGAAACCACCATTACACAGCTGGTTTCGAAAACAGAAGATGAAGATCTCTAGCACAAGTGGAGAGGGAGAGGATCTTGCCTGAATTCGAGCTGCATTCCCGGTGGTTGCTTGATTCGCCATTGCCGACCTTAGCCTTCTCGGTGCCATGGATCTCCTGGGTTGCAGCTGCAGATTCCTTCTCCAAAGTTGGGGGTTTGAGTGCTCTGGAGGTCCTGAACGTGATGAAATGGAGAAAGGAGGGGGAGCTGGGGTATATGGCACCAAGCCATTAATGGCTCTCGGCCAACCTTGCCTCCCCTCTTAGCCAATCCAATCCTCCCTCTCTCTCTGCCCAATTCTAATGGGAATTTACTCCCCAGCTCAGAGAAGAGCTTGGGGAAGGGAAGTGGGGTGCCATTTGGCACCCATCCCCCATTTTCCTCTTCCTTGTCTTCCTCCACATTCTTAATTCAAAATTCTTGGAATTTACCCCTTTAATTTCGAATTTCAGATGGCTTAAGGCTTAAACCTCATGAGGGCTTGCTAATAGTCTATTTGGGTTAGGCTAAGTCCAATTGATTTTAAGTTTGAGCTCACTTGACCCAAATAGACCAATTTGAGATTTTTGGGTTTGGGCTTAACTCAAGCTCACCCCACCCAATGTGGCTGACCCACATTGGTGCCTTAGACCCTATGGACCTATTCCAAGGGGGATTAAGTCATGGTTGGGTCATATGGGGCTTATGTGCACATAATTGCTCACAGGGGCAATTTGGGCATTTTGGTGATTTTGCCCTAATCCTCCAAAATTGAATGCACACCTTAATTCATTTAGGTCTCATATACTCTGCCTAGGGTTTATGAAGGGATGTGCTAGGTCAATTTGGCCAATTGAGGGCCAATTGAACCATATAAGGCAAAATTGTAATTTGGGGGCAATTTGGTAATTTTGCCTAATCTCCCAAAATTGGTTTATCCTAATGGTCGAATGTGGACCCATTAGACTCCCTAAGTAATCTTGGAGTGTTAGGGGTGATCAATTTGACCACTTATGACCAATTGAATGTCAAATTGGGGGAATTAGTTCATTTTGGTTAAATTGGAGCTTTTTGGTAATTGGTCAATTTCCCCAAAATTGTCCCACCCCAATGGGTCAATGTTGCCCCCACTAGTCTCTTCTAATGGTCACAGAGGGTTTGGTGTGATCAATTTGATCATATTGGGCCAATTGAAGGTCAATTGAGGGGATTAGTTCATTTCGGTCAAGTTGAGGCTTTTTGGGTATCTTCCTATAGAGATCAAGGGGCACCCCTTTTTGGTTCAAGGGACCATTTATGTCACCTAACAAGCACTAATTCTGCCTAAGTGTTCTCCTCATGGTTATAAGTGATGCATAGGGTGCTTCACCCCTCTTTGGTTTACCCTTAAATTTTCCTTAAATTGGGGTGACCCATGGTGGCTAAGTGCACACCATGGTGTTCTCCACCTATTCAACTTATTGTCAAGGCACCCTAGGTCACTTATCACATGGTTCATGGCTACAAGAGACGACGGAACCCTCTTCCCCTTCGACGAGGGCATTGCAGCCGCCCCCTCATACAGGATCTGCGGGGCAAAGGAGCCAATCACCTCAACATCAGGGGCCATGCACGGGACCCCATCAACTCGTTTACCGCGAGGAGAATCATCCGGGCCTTCCTCCTGCCTACCCACCAAAAGGTGCATGAGGGCAGACTCGCCACCGTCAGAAAAAACCTGCTTCCTCTTCTGGCCACGCCTCAATGGATCGACATCATCACGTCCCGGATCGGAGGATAGTCCGCATAACAACAGGCGCTTCTCATCCACGAACAAGGAGATACTATATAGCTGAACCGCCAAGTCTTGAGGACGCGAAAATCCAAGGATATGAGAGAACTCGCGCTCCCGACCTTTCACTCGCCCGCAGCCCTCCGAGAGGGAACCCCAGAGCTCAGGCCATCCCCAGCAATTACGGACGTACCCATAGACCGTGTTCCCGTGCCTTCTGTCAGCCCGATTCTCAAACAACAACCTGGACTTGTTGCTATGAACCTCGACACGGCCACCACCATCCGTGCGTACCTCGCACCAGTCTTTGAACAGATCCAGGGAGAAAACCGAACTACGCTCGCGGAAGAATGCTATCAGCCCCATCAAGCGCTTCATCGCCAGGGGAACAAATTGAGACACCAGAACGCCTAATACTTCAGGATGGTCGTATTCTCATCACACGGAGGAGAGCGAATGCCAACTCTCAACGATTACTCGCACAAAGCCGTTCATCCAATCGGAGGACTTTGCACTCGCTAGCGGTCATTGGGCGTCCTGATCTCGATCGCTGCAGAGATATTATATCGCACCCTCCAGGAGGCAACTTGTTCCTCCGTGAGGGTCGACTTGGGCTATTCATTTGGGGGACTTTTGGGCTGGAGGCTCTCTCTCTCTCTAGAGATTGGAGACTTGATGAGCGTTGTTCGCAAACCGCTTGGAGACTTGGAGTGTGTTGTTCGCAGACCGCCTTGGAGGCTTGGAGTTTACTATTCGCAGACCGCCTTTGAGTCTCTCTCTCTCTCTCCCTCTAGTGATTGGAGACTTGAGGAGCGCTATTTGTAGACCGCCTTGGAGGTTGGAGTGTGATGTTCGCAGACTGCAATGTAGGCTTAGAGTTTACTGTTCGCAGACAGTCTTGGAGGCTTGGAGGGTGTTGTTCGCAGACCACTTGGAGACTGAGAGTGTGCTGTTCGCAGACCGCTTGGAGGCTTGGACCTCATTATTAGCAGGCCAAACAAGGAGCTGAAGGCCTGCAGTGGTACGGAAAAAGCATGGACCCGGGGGGGCAAACCCGCATTGGAGCAAGGAAGCAGACTCTCTCCCTCGTCCCCCATTGTTGTAACGAGGTGCGACCTGTCGCCCTCGCTCTCTTAAGGACAAATCTGTAGAGGAACACAAAACATAGTAAACGTTAGGCCGACATAGCTCCGGACGCGTGATTTTTTACCCTGATTGCGGATTTTCCACGTCATCAACTCTTGAATTTGATCTCCCCGGAGACCCCCTTATCTGTTTGCACGTTCGGACGCTAGTGGGCTAAGATGGTCGATTTTGCTGATCTATCGAAGGCCCCGAGCGATCCGCAACAATATATATTTTAATATTATATTATTCGGATATCTATATAATTTATTTCGCAATACCTATTATTATGTCAGATTATAAATAAGATTTATAAATAAAGAATGATCACATTACATTTTTTTACGAGAGTTGATATTAGTAGTCCAATTCTCGCTATTTGCACCCCAAAATATTGTAAAAATCCTAATTAGATTTGACGTCCAATTCTCGCTAATCGTACCCCATCGAATAACCTCCTCCTCTCCATCAATTAGGTTTGCATGTCATTTAACTTGATTTAGAGTTGATTCCTCTATGCATGTCATTTAATTTATTTTTCTGCTAGATTTTTAAATTGTTTTACAGTCTTTAATATGTTTCTCTAGGTGTCTAGTGCATAATAAATCAGCAAAGTGTTTCGCTTATTTAGGATGAAAGTGAGGTGCAAATACAACTTTGGACTGCAAGTAAAGTTTATGGACTGCGAATAGCCTGTTCCTGACTGCTAATATCAACTCCCTTTTGTATTCGCTGCTATGGATAACCTCCGCTTGGGACCACAGAAGCTTTAAAACGTCGTTTTATTCCAACCATTCCTTTTCAAACCACCACCGCACTCCCAAACAATCTCTTGGTTAGCATTGCAATTCATTTTAAGAATCCAACAATTTTACATTACATTTGGACCCAAAATAAACTGCCGGGACATGATTTTTTGTCGCCGCAGAAATAAATCAAATCATCACCGAAAACATGACACGGACACATCTTCTTTTTCGACCGTTTTATTTTTTCACGCACGCATAAAGCTTCTTCTTTGATGGCGGCAATCAAATCTCAGGCACAAAAAGAAACTAATAAAAACCCGGCGGAAACATCGGCGGCGAAGTTTAGCAGAGCGGTAGATCCTTCGGCGGAGGCAAGACGGACTGCTCCGGCCCGTTCCCGTTCTCCACCACAAACGCCATCTTCAACCCCCACATCGTGTGAAGCTCCAGATGGCAATGCATGAACCAGACCCCTGCAATCAATTCGACGTCAGTTTGTGAGGATGTCAATTTGGTGGTTATGTATAGATGCCGGCTCACCTGGATTATCGGCCCTGAACCGGATCGCCGTCCACCCGCCCGTTGGAACACCGACGGTGTTCCTCTCCGGCGGATCAACCAAGTTAAACTTAGCCGGGTCCTTCTGCGGGTCGAAGTTCCCAACTCCCCTGCCCACGACAAAGAAATTGTAGCCATGGAGATGGAATGGATGAGACTCAACGGTCAAGAGATTGGTGTCCTGAAGAACCAGCTCCACCGTAGAATTAAACGCCACCCTGCTCAGCCTTGTGCCGAGCAAGGTCCCGAGATTAGCAGTCAGCGGTGCGCCGGTGTAGTTAAACGCCTTCGGCGGCTTATCCGGAAAATCCAGCCGGAAAACGCCGCTCAGATTGAAATAGTGCGCCTGAAGCAACCCCACCTTCGGCATCACAAAACTGATGTTGTTCAGCGACGCCACGAGCCGAGTCCCGTTCAAACAGGACGGGCACGGATTGGTGCCGAGCCCGATGGTGTAGAAGAGCCGCCGGTCGACGGACGGCGGCACGTTACCTGAGTTCAAGCTGCGCAGCTTGGAGTTGTAGGCGTCGGCGATGGCAGAGTTATTGGGCGTTGGGAGGAGCGGGAGGGGCGGCGACACGGTGGTGGGGATGCCTTTGTACTGAAGTATTCCGGCGGCGGTTTTGTTGTCGACGGGAATGGGGGCGTCGTTGAAGGGGCGCGCCGCCATGAAGTAACGGCCGGGAACCCGATCCGCGATTACCAGAACGTTAGTGGTTTGGCCGGGGGCGATGAGGAGAGAATCCGTGACGAAGGGCTTGGTGTAAACCGCGTCTATTTCGACAACGGTCATATTGTGGCCGGCAATGGCGAAGAAGAGCTCGTCGTTGAGGGCGGCGTTGATGATTCGGAGCAGGTATGTTTTGCCGGATTCGACCTCCATGGCATATGTGTCTGTGGTTGAGTGAATGTTAAGCAGAGGATTGTTTAATTAAGTTCAAAAATTAGGCGGAGAAGAAGAGAATGAAAGTGACTACGTTTTTCGGAACAGGGGAAGAGCGGCCCGGGTTTGCCGTTGATGGTGTGGGCGTCGGACATGTTGGGAGGCAGTCCGAGCTGGTTCCCCTGCTTCACCGCCGTCTCCACGTCGCCGTTCCACCACTCTCCTGCATATATATGTATACCACTATCAATCAACTTCCGACAGAGGAAATGATTAATTTACAGAGGATGTATTACGTACCCAGAATCAGTTCAGCTTCTTCGTGAGGCTGGGGAAAGGGGAACGGAACGCCGTCCTTGGGCATGATGACAATGGCGCCATGAACGGTGGCCCGGAGCCAGAGAATGTGAGCGTGCCACCATAACGTCCCCCGCTGGCCGGTGATGGTGAAGTTGTAAGCGTAGGAGTCGCCGGTCTGGATCGGGCATTGAGTGATGTACGCCGGCCCGTCGGCCCAACCATTCCTGAACTGCTTCAGCCCGTGCCTGCATTCATTCAGTGCCGATCGATACTGTCAATTGTGCCCGCATATATCTAACCAGCAGCCGGAAGTCGTCGTGCGGCCGCCGTAGGCAGTTCTTAATCAGTTTTTAGCCTTTCTTTTAAATACATTATAGATTCAATACCAGTGAATGGACAAGTTGTATTGAGCATGGTTTGTGACGTTAACGATGACTCGATCTCCCTCTCTGGCGTAGATTGTCGGCCCTGGATATCTCCCGTTCACCGTCACGATGGGCTTCCCATGGCACAACCTGCTCACGTTCTTCACCACAATCTGCATATGCAGAGAAAAACTATATCTTGAATCGAAAAACTATATCTTGAATCGAAAAAACTATATCTTGAATCGAAAAACTATATCTTGAATCGAAAAAACTATATCTTGAATCGAAAAAAACTATATCTTGAATCGAAAAACTATATCTTGAATCGAAAAAACTATATCTTGAATCGAAAAACTATATCTTGAATCGAAAAAACTATATCTTGAATCGAAAAAACTATATCTTGAATCGAAAAACTATATCTTGAATCGAAAAAACTATATCTTGAATCGAAAAACTATATCTTGAATCGAAAAAACTATATCTTGAATCTGGGTCAGGACTCAGCCGGTTGTTTGCTGGATTATAGAGTATGAATAACATATATAGGGAGTATAGTTTACGAAGAATGTAACAAAGTTGCTGTTGCTGGTGACAAAAAACTTCAGCTACAACTTCAAATGCACGCCTCTGAGGCTCTGTTTGGCTCGGCGTTTTTGAGTTTGGACAAAAATGCCATGCTTATAGAATCTGTGTTTGGCATGACAAACAACCGCCATAAGGCTATGTTTGGCTCCACGTTTTTGGAGATGTGTGACCCTGCCCAAAAAAAAGGAGCGCAGCAGAAAAAGCGAAAGTTTTTCGGTCCGGGCACTCCAGACACTGTGATTGATCGTGCATGAGTATTAAACGGTTTCACTCTTCCCTTTAGGTTTTTAGTTTTCGCTCGCCTTTCATCGTCCTCATCGCTTTCACCATGCGGCAACGCAGCCCTTCTCCCGGATGTAGATTTCGGAACGAAGATCGGACCGAAAAAACGACTCCAGAAAAAGCCACAACTCCCAAATCGTGAAAAAATGACGATTCTGAGTCGTACTATCTTTTAACGATTTCGCCATCGCAAAAGACACGTTTTGGATTCGCCATCTTCCGCGAGAGGAGCTTGCAGGTTTCGCACCGAGCAGATATCCTCCGTTTGGCATGAGCAAGGCGTCGAGCAAGTCTCCTGTCTGCCATTAACGTGCTTCGTTCTAGAAGTTCACGTGCTTCCTTCTAGAAGTTCCCGGCTTGGTGGAGTTCTTTGATTTCACTGAGCAGATCTTCTCCTTTGTTTTCAACTGCGTAGTTTGAGGAACTCTCTGATTTTTTAGCTAAGAAGAGATTGTTCTCTATTTTATGTATCCGGTGGGGAACCAGATCCCCTGGAGTTCGTGCGGGACGTGCGGGAACTTCAGGGTGGAGTTCGCGTGATCTCGTCCTTTGGATTTCAATCCAACGGGCGAGAGGCCCCTTGTTATTTATTTATTTTTTAGTTTTTAACTTTTCGTTTTTTTTGTCTTCTAGCGAATAAATTCAGGTAGTCGTTGGATTGATGGAGTTAGAGGGTCTCACACCGTTGGATCAAACTCCACCCTGAATTTCCCGCACGAACTCCAGGGGATCCGGAACCATTTGATGGAGGTAAGAAGAAATGAAGTTGTTCTTTGATTGTGTGAACCCAACGAAAATTATTCTGATTTTTGTGTAATAATATCTTATAAATGAAGTTAATTTTAGGAAAAATTTAATAGCAGATCACATGTGGTCATTGCCGGCCAATAACAACGCCCTAATTTTAATGCACATTCCTCACACAATTTTATTTTAAGCACCGCAAATGTTGTTCTTCCATATAGTTTCACTAATACTCCCACCATTCTGCAAAACAGTTGATTTTTTCACCACTGTTTCTCAGCACTGCTTCTCCAGTCACTGCATCTGAGTCAAAAAGAGCCTAAAACTAGTTTTGAACATAAAAGTGGATGAAATTTTTTAGGTGAGATCAAACGCTCACAAATGATGATTCATAATCATCGCGTTCACAATTGCCACCGCCATACCAAACGAAGCATGAGTATCAGGAAATTTTGCCTGACCACAACTGACTACAAATACATACAATTAGTCAATTAGCTTAATTTTCAAGTCACATTAATTAGCGTTGAGGATTACATTATCTACCAATTCCATCAGTATCATGGATATGATGGCTCCGTTTGGGGGGACTTATTTTCACCGGTCAAGCGGTCACGGCCGCATGAACCGGACCTTAATTATGGTCCGGTTCACGTGGTCGTGACCGCTTGACCGATGAAAATAAGTCCCCCCAAACGAACCCGATATCTATGCAATTGGGAGAGCCAAAAAATCATACCAGAGATATTTAATTAAGCAAGCATGCGTGTAAGTGTATGCAGATTTCTACTCACATCAAACTGGTATCTCTTCACCGCAGCAGCAGTGGAAACCGGAGAAAATGTGAGGAATGTGAGAAAACCAGAGAGGAAGATGCAGAGAAGGGAAGCCATGGCATGCGGTTTTCTTAATTACTTTTCCAAGCTCGGAATGGGTTTGAGACTCTGCGGATGATGTGCTTCGGACTGGTGTTTATATCGAGCAGAATCTCACTGTGGAGTTCTTTGATGCACGGGCTTGGCTTCATACGGCGGGGATTGTAGGTGGAGACGAAGGCTTCGAAGCGAGTGACGATGGAGACATTATCTACGTTTATAAACCGCACAGGATTTGTGAAGAGCGGTTTTAATGGCTTCCGGGGAAGATGTGAGGGGCTAACAGACGAAAAAGACGGGATCTTTATCGTTAAGCGTAAGGAATTTCTGCTCTGTTTTAGCCGGAATACTCTGTTTTCTGTAAATATTGATACGGTTTATTGCTTTTTTTTTTATAGCGAAATCTCTTCTAAACTTTATGTTTGAGGTGAAGTGAAGATTAATCTTGCACATATATTATATAATAATGGCGAAATAGCAGTCGTCTTCTTCGCAAATCCGAGGCCGGGATTGATGCAGAAGCAAAAAAAAAAAAATACACCTAATTGTCATTTGATGCTCTGCTTGCACGGTGTAATTTTTCTAAGCAATGTTTTGATCCAGTTTTGTTAGAGACCCGGTTCATGAGTTGATGTGGGACTCGGAAGGACCGACCGGTTCAACAAAGCCTTCGTATTGTTATTCACAGATCATAAATATCTATGTTCAGATCATTTTTTTCTCAGTTTATTTGAGTTTACGGATTGTTATCCGCAGATCAATTTTAAACGTTAGCAGTCGATGTCTTTGTTCTCCTGAGCAGGGGCCGACAACGAAGGAGCATCTCTGACAACATTCTGAGCACTTCAATGTGTGTGCGGATCGCGATTCATTTAATGAATGCGTGGATAGAGACCGAGTTGAGGAAGAAAAACGATTTCTTCGTTGTTCATGCGATTTCGGTTTGTTTGGGAAGATTTAGATAGCTAGGGTTACTCTCTCCCTGTGATGAGGAAGTCGACGAGGACAATCAAATTTTTATTTTTAATTAATTTGTGGATAACAAAAATATCTGCGAATAACAAATTTGACTTTCTTTAGAGCTGCGAATAAACAAAATCTGCGAATAAACAAAAGCGAATTGTGAATAATAACCGCCATAAAATATATGACAATTATCAAAGGACTCCAAGTTGTGGTCACCTAAGTGGGATGGATATCCTCTCTATTTGGGCACAAAAGGGAGGTCTATTTTACGTTCCATATATGCAAAATATTTTGTTTTTAGGAAAACTAAAAAGGACGAGATTACTTAACCCGTCGGATAAAGAGAACCAATTTTGACCGTGAAATAAATAATATCTATTTACACAAAATGCAGAGGATCTCAACTCCCCGGGTGGTAGAGAAGGGTCTCATAAGACGTGTTGGTGTGAGATTTGAGACTCAAAAGGAATGTTGAGGGAAGATGTGAGTGTAAGAGACATGTTATTGGTGGTTGTGAGTCTCATAAGAATGCAAAAACATACTTGACGTTGGCAAGCCTTGAAGACACGTCTTATTTTCGCAATGTGATCGGCTAGCGAGAACGAATATTTTGTACCTACACTTATAGCCTTTGTATCATATCTCATGCATTCGATTTTTGTAATTTTACATTTTTTGTGGACCGCTACTTTATAATGGTTAAGTAGAGGTGCAAATTTGGCCCGGGCCCGGTTGCCCGGCCCGGGCCCGGTTAGGCCTGGGCCAGGCCTAAGGGGGTTCACCAGGCCCCCTTATTTGGGCAAAGCCCGGCTCGGGCCAGGCCTAGGCCGTGCCAGGCCCAAGACCCGTTTTTAATTTGCTGGGGCAACATTACATGTTGGGGCCACGCCCCAACATTTAATGTCGGGGCATGGCCCCCAACATATCTATTGAGCTCCTGCTGCCATTTTAAATGGCAGCTAGCTGCCAAATGGCAGTTAGTCATTACCATTGGGGCCTGCTTGGGCCTAGTTTTGTGGGCTCAGCAGGCCCGCTGATTTTGTAAGGGCTTGGGACCAGTTTGAGTTGGGCCTGATCGGGGCCTGGTAGCAAAAAATTCCGAGCCCATGGGGCCCGGGCCCGGCAGGCCTTATTTGCACGCATATGGTTAAGGACTCTTAGTTATTCATGCTAGTTTACCGTGGTGCTCTGCGTATTTTTATGTGTGTGATGAATATTGTTTATCAGTAAGGATTCTAACATCGCAACACATCGAAATGCACCGTGATCAAGTTGCTGGTGGCGAGAATTTGCACTAGGAAAATCCAAAATCGGAGAAAATTTCAAAATAATCGAAGTTCAATTCAAAACAATTTCACAAGCAAAGTGATCAACAAACACTATGTCCAATTGATTTCTCATCAACATGCTATCAAATCACTATGACTATGCTAGGAGTGTATACAACAACAAAATAAGGAGATGCAAACTTGCACGAGAAGATGATAAAAATGAAAAAAAAAACTTCTAAAACACCTGCCTACTTCTTGATGATCTTTGTTTTACGTTAGTTCTGTCATTCACTGGGATTTCGACACAAATTCTGGTCACCCCCAAGACAACCACAAATGGTTTTCACAAAGATCTTATAACATCGTGAATTTTAATATGACCAATTGAGTCATTTTGACTAATTCAAGAGCTCAATTAAACTAATTTGACACCGTCCAAAATTGAATCATGTTGACCTTATAATGATTCGGGGTAATCCACAATGAAAGCAATGAAACTAAGTTGTAATGTTGAGCTCAACTGAACCACATGAATGTTAACGCATTAACTATTATGTCCGCGTGTCCGAACCGACACGATATGTCTTAATGAGTTGCATGTCGACCTAGGGCTCCGCCCTAAGCTGGAGATACTATAAATACGCATTCCAAACTCGATGTCGTATTGTAGAATATCTTGAACACCTCTCTAACCCTAACATTCTCAAGATACATTTCGTTTAGGTTTTCCGCTCTCGTATTCTCCCGGCGCCGCTCCCGTACGCTCACCACAATTTCTGCCTCTTCCTTCACGGGCCGTTCGCTGCTATTGTTTGTGATTCCCGTCGATCGCAGGAGGAGAGATCTGCTGTCGCTGTTTTCGTTTGCGCCTCCGTCGATCGCAGAAGGAGAGAGCTCCCGTCGGTTGCAGATCGGAAGGGGAAAGAGTTCTCGTTTACGTTTTCCGCCGTTCTTGCTGCAGTCAATCAGAGGGAAAATAAAATCGCTGATCTTCATCGTTCATAGATCTGTTTGTTTCTTTGGATCGTGATTTCCATTGTTCCTATTCCACTGCTGCTCCTTCTTTGGTCTGCATCTTCCGTTTTCTGCATCTATATCGATCGCAAGGGAGTGGTGGCTGGACAGTGGTGCAACCTGTCATGTGACGAATGACAGAGCTCTTCTCACCGACGTTACTGAGGTCAGAGATAAAGTAGAAAACTGCAATGGAGGAGAGACTGAAGTCAAGCATGCTGGGAAACACATCTGGTCCTCTCTTCAGGTAAAACTTTAACTTTATTACATGTTAGAGTAGTTTCTAGTTTAACTAAAAACTTAATTTTCATTAGTTTGTTAGATAAAGCAGGAATGTCCTTCACAACCTCTAGCGGTAGAATAACTTTAACTGTTAATTACCATTATTATGGTTGTGCTTACTTGATCAACGGAATGTATAGACTTAGCCTTAATAATGATAGCATAAACCAAGTGAGTTCAAACTTAATAGATCCTAAATTGTTACATAACAGATTAGGACTTGTGAACTACAGGAAAATGCGTGATCTAGCTAATAGTCATAACATCCCCTTAGACCTTTCTATTCGTTTTGATAAATATGAGGTGTGTGCACAAACTAAGATTACTAGAAAATCGTTTAAGTCTGTTTTTAGGAGCACACAACTTCTTGATTTGATACATTCAGATCTCTGTGATTTTAAAAGTCATGCCACTAGAGGGGGAAGGAAGTATCTCATCACGTTCATTGACGATTATTCCAGATACTGTCATGTCTATTTATTGAAATCGAAAGATGAAGCTTTTGAGATCTTCAAGATCTTCAAATACCGGGTTGAAAATCAATTAAACTTGAAGATTAAGCATTTTAGAAGTGATCGAGGAGGAGAGTACACTGCAATAAGGTTTCAAGACTTTTGTGTCTCTGCGGGTATAATCCTAGAAACCACTGCTCCTTACTCACCATAGTCTAACGGTATTGCTGAGCGAAAGAATAGAACATTAACAGAAATGCTGAATTCTATGCTCCTTACTGCTGGCATGCCTAATTCCTTTTGGGGAGAAGCGGTCTGAACTGCTAATCACATTCTGAATAGATTGCATCATGCTAAGCTCACTTCCACTCCGTATGAGCTGTGGCATGCCATCCTTGTAGATTTGACACTCTAAAGACTTGGGGCTATATTGCTTATGTTAGGATACAAGACCTTAAGAGACCTAAGGTGGGACCTAGAACATCAACTTGTGTATATCTAGGTAGTGCAGAAGATAATGCAGCAGATAAGTGTCTAGATCTGTCCACCAATACTGTGATAGAATCTAGGGATGCTATTTTCTTTGAAAACAAGTTTATCAAAGTTCATGGTTTAACCGTCTCCGGGTCTACTGATATGATTTCTGAATCTCCTGTAGCACCTGAAGTTGACCCCTCTAGCACTGCTTCCCAACCTGTAGAGGATAATTTTATCCCTGTAAGAGTATCTACAAGAGATAGAGTCCCTAAGAATTTTGGTGAAAATTTTGTGACCTACCACTTAGAGGATGATCCATTTTCCTACCAGGAAGCAATGCTATCTAGAGATTCTTTAATGTGGGCAGAAGCCATAGATGATGAAATGGACTCGCTGCTACGCAACAACACCTGACATTTAGTGGACCTTCCTAAAGGAGCCAAAGTACTTGGATGCAAGTGGGTGCTGAAGAAGAAATTGCACAGTGATGAGTCTATAACGAGATACAAAGCGCGTCTAGTCGCTAAAGGCTATAAGCAACAAGGGGGAATTGACTACTTTAACGTCTATTCACCTGTGTGTCACCTATCCACGATTAGAATTCTTCTTGCCTTGGCATCTATCGAGAACTTCATAGTTCATCAGATGGATGTCAAGACAGCCTTCTTGAATGGAGAGCTCGATGAAGAGATCTATATGGCACAACCTGAAGGTTATGTCCATCCAGATCTAAAAGACAAAGTGTGCAAATTAGACAAATCCATCTATGAGCTTAAACAAACACCCAAGATGTGACACATGAAGTTTGACCAAGTGGTAAAAAATTTTGGCTTTCAGTCTAGTCTTTCAGACAAATGCCTTTACCACCGCTATATGTCAAATAAAACAGTCATCATATGTCTATATGTGGATGACATGTTGATCCTGGGTTCAGATCTTGTTGCAGTAAAGGATATCAAAGTAAGAGAATTTGATATGAAGGACCTCGGTCCAGTCGATACCCTGTTAGGTATGAAGGTTAGAGTTAATAAGGGTAGAGTTACTCTTAGTCAGGCTCATTACATTGAACAACTTCTTTCGACCTGGGGATACAAAAACTGTAGGCATGTAGAGATACCTTTCGATCATAATGTCAAATTGAGTCCAAATGTTGGAACAAGCATTGATCAAGTGAAATATTCCAAAATAATTGGTAGTCTCATGTGAGAGGACCCAGCGCCACCAACTCGACCAAAAGACCGGTCTGTTTGGTGAAGGCACAACTGTTCTTTATATCAACGGAAAGGCGCTACGGGTCAAGTGAAGAAATGCTGGACCCAACAATCCCCCCCAGCGTCCAGCATGACCCGCAAGCTCAGAGGTGCTCCACATGGCTCAGAGGTGGCGCACCACATGGCTCAGAGGTGGCTTGACAGATGGCTGTGACCGCCTGACCCCGGGTAGAGAAATTTCAGGAATTATCAGTGCCCCCCCGGTCTCGAACCCGCAACCTCCTTTGATACCAATTGAGAGGACCCAGCGCCACCAACTCGACCAAAAGACTGGTCTGTTTGGTGAAGGCGCAATTGTTCTTTATATCAACGGAAAGGCGCTACGGGTCAAGTGAAGGAACGCTGGACCCAACATCATGTACGCCACAAGCCGTACTTGACCAGACATTGCCTTCTCTGTTAGCATGCTGAGTCGCTTTACCAGTAGTCGGAGCAAAGAGCATTGGGATGCTCTCGATAGGCTGTTGAAATACCTGTCAGTAACAGCAAATCTACCAGTGGATATATATTCACTCTAGGTGGAGCTGCTATCACTTGGAAAACCAAAAGATAGACCTGTATAACATTGTCTTCAATGGAAGCCGAGTTGTTTGCCTTAGCTTCGGCTGGTGAAGAGGCAGACTGGATCAGGAATCTGATACTAGATATTCCCTTATCTAGGTTACAAGTCAACTCACTGAGCTTGTATTGCGATAACCAAGCAGCAACCCAAGTTGTTAAAAATGCCCTCTACAATACTAAGAGGAGACATGTACGACTGAGACACGCTCTGTTAAACTATCTGAAAGAACAATGAATTATCTCTTTGGTCGACGTGCGATCAAAAGATAATCTAGCTGATCCATTGACGAAAGGAATACCCAAAGACCGGTTAATCAAAACAGTGGGGTAAATAGGACTACAAGCGATTTAGATCACCTTAGCCTATATCGATGTTTTGATTTCTCCCGATTTCCTTTGTCAAAGCAAGCATGTTGTGCTCCGTTGATGTTTGGTTGCTGAGTACGAATCTGGTGAGTTATTTCATTCCAAATCTGATGTTAATAACTTTACCTGGATTCGTCTTCTCTTACCTTGTAGGAGAGTGTTATTCTAAATTTGATAACACAATCTGACCTGGTTTGACTCTTCTTCTGTTAAGGGGTCTTCATTCTAAACTTGATGATCTCCACTTAGCTTTAGAAGAACAGTAACCCGAACATTCCACATTGGAACACAGATATCGCTGCGGTGTCCAGAAGTCTATAAATTGTCTCGTTGGAAACCAATATTAGATTCTGAGGTTGAACCTATAATACTCTAAATACTCCTTCAAACTTAATTATTAAGTACTACGTTCCCTTTGTTGAACTAGATACTTGTACATTTTCAAAGCATGAATTCATTTCTAATGACATTCTGTTGAAACCAGCAACTGGTCTCCTGAGTTCGGACCCACTGGGGGGTGTAGCCGACGCTTACTTCTCCCTCCCTAGACCCTCCGACCGGTGGATGAGAAACTTGGAATAGACCCAAGGCTGTAGCGAGGAGGTCCCGCCACACACCCGGAAGATCTTAGAGAGCTTCCCCTCCCAAACCAAAGCTCAGCCGGGCACCTTGGAGGACACGGACTGCCAACCAAAACTAGCCTGGAGGAGAGGACTCTCAAGGAATCAGATCTCCTCCAAGGTGCCCTTAAGGGTCTATTTATAGATTTTTCTAGGCTGGTCTGCAAATAACACGAATCCGCCTTTTAGTTTTTCTAACCGCACCCCAAATTGGTCTGCTAATAGCCTAACTTCGTTGTTCCGAAGGGCTATTTGCAGCCCACAAGGGGTATTATGGTCATATCCCCCTCAAAGCCTTTTGGGCGAGTGGTCCGTGAGGGTACCACCCGCTGGGCACCCGCTTAGCTGGGCGAATGCCCACGCTTCCGGGCGAGTGGTCCGTGAGGGCACCGGGCGAATGATCTGACTGGCCCAGGTCTCGCTAGTTGGCCTGTGGGTCCCACTCGGCGAATACGGGTTGTACACAATCCCCGCTCTTTGCGAGCGGTTCCCGCGCTCAGAAAGAACAGTCCAACCTGATATTCGATGAGTGCTGGCTGACTGGTCCTATAAGATTCTGTGGGTCCCACCGTCGCTCTATATATATCTCATCATGTCAGATTTTCCTGGAACGCTTTCATTCCTCGATTCGGAGCTTCTTCTCTCCCTTGGCCTTTCGCCGATATCAATGTCTTCCCACAAACCTTCCGCGAGACCCCTCTCGCAGGAGATGATCGAGCGCCTGGCTGCGGCCCAAAGTGTAACCGCCCCCAAGGCCGCCAAATTTGCTCCCTGGCTTATGTCTAAACGGGATCTGAGTGCCCCCTATGTCTCGCGTCGCGCCAAGGCGATTCGGCTGAATCGTCAAAGAGGCGAGACCGCCTCGGAGTCTCCGGCGAATACTCCTCCGGCGAATACCCCTCTGGTGAAAACTCCTCCGGCGAAAACTCCTCCGTCGAGGAATCCTCCGGACCCCGGGATGCAGGTATGAGGATTCCTCGCGTCTTTCTGTTTGGTTCCTGTCCCTTATCCTGCATTCGCTCAGGCCGCTCGCAGAGGATTTCGGTGCCTGAGGCCGGCCACGGGGCAGTCTCGAGCAGTGCCGCCGTGCCACCTCTCGCGAATGAGAGGCCTCCTCCATACCTGGACCTTGCTCCTTCGCCCCCTCCGGGCGAGAACACATTGCAGTCCGGTAAGTTGTGAACCCTCTTGATTCGTCCTTCATACTGCTCGTCACTGACCATTGTTTTTAGTAGCCCTCGTCCCCGACCTTTCGCCGCGGGACTTCATTCCTCCGAGCTCCCCTGTTCGACCGAATCCTTCCGTGCTCGCGGATGAGCCGAGGGTGTCTCCCGAGAAGGGACCGGATCAACAGGACCGAGCGGATGATCCTGCGGATGCTCCAGCTCCTTCTTCACAGCCCTACCGTCCTGGAAAGGGAAAGGTCCTACCTCCCGCCGGTTTGTATAAAACGCACCCCCATTCATCTCGTCCCTCCGGTCATGGGGACCCCTCACTAGGTTAGCGACCTCTGCTGTATTTAGCGCATCCGCTTTGTTTAACGTGACTGATCAGTCAATGATCTCGCAGGCTATCGGGAAGCCTCTCCCTTTGGATCCTACCACGAGGGGGAAGACGGAATGCTCTCGCCCCTCCCCTCTCCCGGGGATCTCTCTGACTTCCTCGGCGACTCCTCAGATCATGCGACCCTAAAGGAGCGAGTCACGGAGGTCTTGGGGAAGCTCATCCATATCCAACGGAACATCGCCGGCCAGGTGGATGATGTGCGGATGGAGGTCACGCGCGAGCTGAAGGACCTTTGGAAAGACTATTCGCGCCTTCTCGCGGTGGTGGAGCGACTGGGAGGTGAAGGGGGGGAGCTTTCTCCCGGGAGGCACGCTGCGCGAGCCCGGGATCAGCTTCAGCTGGCGTCTCACGAGATCACCTCCATGCTCGCGTACTATCGCCCGCGAATGCCTCCGGAGGCTGGGCCGCGAGGGCATGGTCGGTGGTACTGGGAGGAGCGCTAGTCTGGTCCTCATTCGCCTCCTTTGCATTTTTCCTTTTCTTTCTATTTATGGTGCTGAGAATACTGGACTTTATTTACGCTTGTAATAATTTCATATTCTGTGCTTTACGAATGTTTCCTTTCTATTTTGTTTATGTTTCTCGCAACTTGCCTGAGTATGCCGAATGATATCTTACAGCCGAATGCCCTTCCAACCTTGTCGTGTAACCGTTGAATGAATAGTCATAGGGCACTCGCCATAAATGGGCGAGAGGGGGTCGGCCCGGGTTTCGAGGCGCCGGGAAGGCGCGATGGCTATCCGCACACCCGTTGCCTCGAAAGCCCAAGCGTTTCCTATTCCCTCTATAAATAGGTCGGTCCAGCTACTGTATTAATTACCTTGCCATCCGCTTCCTTTCTCTCCCTGCGCTAGCACTCGCGCTTCTCTCTTCTCTACAATTCCCGTCTTCTCCCGCATTCGTAAAAATGGGTGGCGAGACCGAAGGAAGGGCCAAGTGCGCTAGCGCATTATTCGACCACGTCTTCGATTCCTGCGACCTCTCCGACGAGGCTTACTTAAACGCGGTTGCGGACTACGTCCCGTCGGGGTTCGAAGCGCGAAAGCCTGGGCCGGATGATTGCCTAAATTCCATCTCGCCGTGTGCTCTCGCGATCCCGTTGGAGCACTTCGAGGTGGGATTTCGCCTCCCTATCTGGCCGGAACTCCGCCAGACCTTCTGGTACTATGGGGTCGTGCCCGGCCAGCTTAACCCCAACTCCATCGCCATGCTGGTCGGGTACGCGTGCTATCTGCGGGAAGAAGGGATAGAGTTCTCGCTACCCTTCTTCCGCAAGCTCTACACTTTCCGCTGTTCACACGACGTCTCCTTCTTCTCGGGCCAAAGCCCTCTCAAGCACCAGGGTCTCCCGAACAAGAACCACGACTGAGTTCGCCGCTTTATCTTTGTCAGCGGGAGACTTGGGAACACCCTTCTCGCCCCGGTGCAGGAGGAGGAGTCAACCTTCCGGCCCCCGACTCTAGGGGGGCACGAGGCCAAACTTCACCAGTACATCCTGGAGCATGGGATGGACCTCATCTACCTCCGACAAAACGTCAATTCGCTCGCGCCCATCCCGCAGGGTGAGGGTAAGTTTTCTAGATGTTCTTCATTCGCTTAGCTTTTGCCGATTTGCTATCATTCGCTGATTCTTTCGTATTCATACATAGGCGTGCGTGATTTCCCTCTTCACCCACCGAGTCCTTCCGGGGTCTCTGTGTCTCTTGCACAGGCCGCCGCGGATGCCTGTCGGGAGGAACCTTCCACCTCCAAGCCTAGCGGTCGAAAGAGAAAACCCGGGGCGCTTACTTCCTCTGCCTCAAAGAAGTCGAAAAGTCCTTCTGTCAAGGGGAAGGGGGCCTTGGTCGAGACCCCTGGGGCGAGTGCTCCGACCCAAACCCTGGGGACGGGTGTGCCAGGCGAGACTACACTCCGTGCGGGATCGTCGTTGCCGCCGCCTCCATTGCCCAGGGACCACCGGAACTTCCCCAGCGGAGAGAAGTACGTGGACCCCTCAGGGGCTCCCCTGGTAAAGTGGGACAGGAATGCCAACAGGGTCTCGCTCTCCACCCTCCATCCGTCGTGGATAGAGAGCGACCTCTCCAGTGGTGAGGCTTACGCCATTGCGTATGCCCTCTATGGCCGGGAAGATGTCGAAGTCTTCGATGCCGAGAAGACTCAGGTTCTCGCCCATGAGACTGCCAGGGCCATGCTGCGGGCGCTTGAACTCGCGCATATGTCTTCGCGCCGAAGCATCAAACTGGCGCGGAGCTTGGCGGGGGTTGAGGAGTCCAGGGCTACTGTTTCCGCCGAGGTGCGTGAACTCAAGGTGAAACTGGAAGCTGCGGAGGCCCTTCTCTCCGATCGCCGCGTCAGAGAGGTATACTCTTTCCCTCCCCGCGAGTGACATGTTGCCGATTGACGCACTTTCTTCTTACCACCTTTATTTTTTTCAGGATACCACAGTCGCCGAGATGCTTCGTGCGCGGGTGGCCGGCCTTGAGGAGGAAGTCCGGCTGGTTAAGGCCGAGGCCCAGCGGTCGCGAGAAGCCGAAGCCTTAGCACTCGCCTCAAGGAACAGGGGGCACTTTTACCCCCACCATGAGCTCGAGCAGCTGATGCAGGAGAATGCTCAAGGCGTCGTTAAACACGCGCTGCAGGTGCTGCGGCAGGCCGGGTACCTGAAAGAGGAGGCCGAATGCCTCTCTGCTCGGCAAGTCGTCCTCGAGCTTTAC
The DNA here is from genome assembly GCA_033032865.1 of Dactylorhiza incarnata. Classification (NCBI taxonomy): domain Eukaryota; kingdom Viridiplantae; phylum Streptophyta; class Magnoliopsida; order Asparagales; family Orchidaceae; genus Dactylorhiza; species Dactylorhiza incarnata. The sequence goes on along the minus strand of JAWHQI010000044.1, from coordinate 3,366,654 downwards.
ATTCCGATCCCCTTCCCAGAGGGTGAGGACGGCGAGCCGCGAGATGACTCCCTCCTCCTGGATTCGGGCGAGAGCGACGGATCTTCTAGCGAGAAACCCGCTGACCCATGAGATGGGCCCTTTGTATTTTTTTGCTTTCTTTTTACTCTTCTTTTTGGATGTAATCATGAACAGTGGCGAGTCCCCTTGTCATATATATATTGGTTACAATTTTTGTGCTCTCAATTTTTTCTCATTCGCTACTATATCTCGCTAGGCTCATTAGGACGCTAGGCCGTAGTGTAACTATCTTGACCACTCGTCGCTGCTCGTTGACGACTTAGGATGCATCGCTCTTTTCGACTTTCCGCTACCGAGTGAGCCTCTGGACCATTCGTGCATCACGGGGCTGCGTTTAGGTAGTTATGAAAGGGAGGTGAGACCACCGTTCCGGCGCGTGGTCTATGCGAGTGCTCTTGAGGTCACTCCTTGAGAATTTAGAACCTGCCACCGAGTGAGCCTTCGGACCTGTCATCTAGATGAGAGCCTAGACAGCGGGTCTGCTCGGGGCCATTTTTTCTTCAACATAGAACCTGCCACCGAGTGAGCCTTCGGACCTGCCAGCTAGATGAGAGCCTGGACAGCGGGTCTGCTCGGGGCCATTTTTCCTTCAACATAGAACCTGCCACCGAGTGAGCATTCGGACCTGCCAGCTAGATGAGAGCCTGGACATCGGGTCTGCTCGGGGCCATTTTTCCTTCAACATAGAACCTGCCACCGAGTGAGCCTTCGGACCTGCCAGCTAGATGAGAGCCTGGACAGCGGGTCTGCTCGGAGCCACTTTTCCTTCAACATAGAACCTGCCACCGAGTGAGCCTTCGAACCTGCCAGCTAGATGAGAGCCTGGACAGCGGGTCTGCTCGGGGCCATTTTTCCTTCAACATAGAACCTGCCACCGAGTGAGCCTTCGGACCTGCCAGCTAGATGAGAGCCTGGACAGCGGGTCTGCTCGGGGCCATTTTTCCTTCAACATAGAACCTGCCACCGAGTGAGCCTTCAGACCTGCCAGCTAGCTGAGAGCCTGGACAGCGGGTCTGCTCGGGGCCATTTTTCCTTCAACATAGAACCTGCCACCGAGTGAGCCTTCGGACCTGCCAGCTAGATGAGAGCCTGGACAGCGAGTCTGCTCGGGGCCATTTTTCCTTCGACATAGAACCTGCCACCGAGTGAGCCTTCGGACATGCCAGCTAGATGAGAGCCTGGACAACAGGTCTGCTCGGGGCCATTTTTTCTTCAACATAGAACCTGCCACCGAGTGAGCCTTCAGACCTGCCAGCTAGATGAGAGCCTGGACAACGGGTCTGCTCGGGGCCATTTTTCCTTCAACATAGAACCTGCCACCGAGTGAGCCTCCGGACCTGCCAGCTAGATGAGAGCCTGGACAGCGGGTCTGCTCGGGGCCATTTTTCCTTCATCATAGAACCTGCCACCGAGTGAGCCTTCGGACCTGCCAGCTAGATGAGAGCCTGGACAGCGGGTCTGCTCGGGGCCATTTTTCCTTCAACATAGAACCTGCCACCGAGTGAGCCTTCGGACCTGCCAGCTAGATGAGAGCCTGGACAGCGGGTCCGCTCGGGGCCATCTTTGAAGCTTTCGGAGTTTTTCCCACAAGCTGCAGTATCGATCTCAAACACATGTTAAACAAAATATTCTTATCTCAAAACATTTGTATTACATAGTTTCAGGGATAGAAACGTTTAAGATTGTCACCGCTCCAGGTGTGGCTGAGGGGTTGGCCCTCCACGTTCTGAAGGCGATACCCCCCGGACTTTAGCGCTTCCTCCACGACATAGGGGTCTTCCCAGTTGGGATTAAGCTTTCCCACTGCGGCAGACCTCCCGGCCGCGTCAACTTTCTTGAGTACTAGGTCCCCTTTTTCGAACTGCCTGATCCTGATGTGCTTGTCGAAGTACTTGGCCATCCGCCGCTTAACCTCTTCTTGGCGAATGGCTGCTAGATCCCGGGCTTCTTCGAAGAGGTCGAGGGAGAGTCGCAACTCCTCTTCGTTCCCAGCTCTCCAATCTTCCTCTCCATTCGTGGCGGCCTTTACCCGTGGCGTCATGACTTCGAACTCTATGGGAATGACGACCTCGCAGCCGTGAGAGAGCTTGAAAGGGGTCTCTCCAGTGGCGGTGTTGGGGGTGGTTCTTAAAGCCCACAGGACCGAGGGGAGCTGCTCCACCCAATTGCCCTTAAGATTTTCCACCTTATTCTTGAGCAAGTTCACGATAATCTTGTTTGCCGCCTCCACCTGCCCGTTGCTCCTAGGATGGTGGACGGATGCAAACCTGAGGTCTATCCCCAACTGGCCGCAGAAACTGATGAACTCCTCGCTTGCGAATTGCGAACCGTTGTCCGTGACTATGGCCTGCGGAAGACCATGCCGACAGATGATCTCCCCCCATATGAAGTTGCGGACCACCTGGGAGGTGACCTTAGCCAGCGCCTTGACCTCCAACCACTTTGAGAAGTAGTCGATCATGACTAAGAGAAACCTCCTCTGCCCACTAGCCTGGGGGAAGGGTCCTACCAGATCCATCCCCCATATGGCAAATGGCCAGGGTGCCGTGATACTCCTTAGCCTCTGAGCTGGCATGAGCTGAAGCGGGGCGAACATCTGGCACTTATGGCATTTCTTGGCGAAGGTGGCCGCGTCTTTGCTTAGGGTTGGCCAAAAGTATCCCTGCCACATTATTCTTGCCTCCAACATCCTGCTCCCCGAGTGGCTGCCGCACTCGCCGGAGTGAACTTCTTCCAAGATCCTCGGGACTTCATCTTCCGAGATGCACCGGGCCAAGAGGCCCGAGAGGGTCTTCCGATACAGATCCCCCTCATGGAGCACGTAGTAGGCAGACTTGTACCGGAAGCGCCTTTGGTCCGGAACATCCTCCGAGAATTTCCCTGTTTCAAGGAAGGTAACGAAGGGATCCTTCCAAGAGGGCCGCTGCTCTATTTCCATGAGTTCCCCTTCCTCGATCGAAGGACGGAACAGATCTGTTAGGGTTCCTCCGGTTCGGGGACCGGTCTTGGACAAGCGATCCGCCTGGGCGCTCTCCTCCCGAGGGATGTGCCTGATGGAGAAAGTCTTGAACGCTCCAATGAGGCTTCTCACTTTGGCTAAGTATCTTATGAGTGTAGGTTCCCTCGTCTCGAACTCCCCCTTGATCTGAGAGGCTATTATCATTGAGTCGGTGAGAACCTCCACATCATGGACTCCCAGTTCCCGAGCCAGACGCAAACCGGCGATCACTGCCTCATACTCCGCCTGGTTGTTGGTGATTGGGAAATGTATAACGAGTGTCTGCTCGATCTTCACCCCGTGAGGGCTCTCCAGCACTACCCCTCCTCCGAGAGAATTCTTACCCGAGGCCCCGTCAACCAGCAGCTTCCACGGGACGAGGGGCCTGACCCTCCTCCATCTCGGCCACAAAATCTGCCATGAAATCCGCCACCACCTGTGCCTTCATGGATAGCCGAGGGACGAAGGTGATATTGAACTCGCTGACTGCTCGGCCTGGAAGTATGGCCTGAGTTTCCTTGCTGCGACGACCAAAGCAAAGGCCAACTTCTCCAAGATCGGGTATCTAAGCTCCACCTCCCTTAGGACCCTACTCACGTAATAGATAGGCAGCTGCTTCTTGCCTTCTTCCCGGACCAGGACGGAGCTTACAGCCTCAGTCCCGACTACGAGATATAGGGATAGATCTTCCCCCTCCTTGGGACCTTGGAGTAGCGGAGCTTTGGTGAGCTGACCCTTCAAGGCCTGGAAGGCCTCCTCGCATTCCTTTGTCCACTCAAATTTCTGGTTGCCTCGTAACGTTTTGAAGAAGGGGGAGCATTTCTCTCCGGCCCGGGAGAGAAACCTGCTCAACCCCGCGAGTTTTCCCGTCAAGCGCTGGACCTCCTTGACATTCCGAGGCGATCCCAACTCCATGATGGCTTTGACCTTGTCCGGGTTAGGTTCTACCCCCGAAGGGGTGAGAAGGTGTCCCAGGAATTTCCCCTTGCTGGCCCCGAACACACACTTTAGGGGATTCAGGCGCATCTTGTACTTGCGTAGGGTGGCGAAGGTTTCCTCGAGGTCTCGTAGATGAATGCACACGCTCTTGCTTTTCACCATGAGGTCATCTACGTAAACCTCCAAGTTTCTTCCTCTTTGCTCCTTAAAAACCCGGTCCATCATCTTCTGGTAGGTTGCTCCTGCATTTTTCAGCCCAAAGGGCATCATCTTATAGCAGTAGCACCCCTCCCGGGTGATGAAAGAGACATCTTTGATATCCGGGGGGTGCATCCTGATCGGGTGATAACCTGAAAAAGCATCCAAAAAACTCATCACAGAAAAACCGACGGCTGAGTCAACCAGCGCGTCGATCCGAGGCAGGGGATAACAATCCTTAGGGCAGGCTTTGTTTAATAAAGAAAAGTCAATACACATACGCCAGCGACCATCGCCCTTTTTTACCATGACGACATTGGAGACCCAGCCTGGATAGTGGATCTCCGATACAAAACCTGCTTCAAGGAGCTTGGCCACCTCCTCGCGGATTGGTTCTTCGAGTTTGTCGGCGAAGGCCCTCCTTTTCTGTCGGATGGGGCGGGCTCCTGGCTCAAGGTTGAGGCGATGGCAAGCCACGTCCGCTTCGATGCCGGGCATGTCTGTCGCGCTCCATGCGAAGATGTCCACGTTCTTCTGAATGCACTCCAGCATCCTCACCCTGTCTTCCGGGCTGAGGCCCCCGCTGACACGCACCTTCTCCACCCTTCCTCCCTGGGTGATAACCTCCATCTCCACTACTTCCTCTGCCACTTCAAGCCGGGCCGGCTCTTCCCATCTTCCTCTCGCTTCTCGCCCCTCTACCCTAGCCTTCTCCTCTGCCGCACCTTCCTCCTCCATCGGTTCGACCTGCTCCTCCTGAGCTACCTCCCTCTCCTTTCTTCGGGCACTACCCTCTTCCTCTTCTCCCCTCTTCTCCACTCCTTCTTCTGGCCCCTCCGGCCTCCTCATCTCTTCATCCATCTTCTCAGCCTCCGCCATCCAAGAGATGGTATTGACGACAGTCACATAGCACTGCCTGGCCACCTTTGCATCTCCCCGGATTCGGATCTGGACTCCTCCACTATGGAACTTCAAGCACTGGTGGTATGATGAGGGCACACATCGGAAGGAACTGATGAGGGGGCGCCCAAATATGGCATTGTAGCTGCTCGGAGCGTCAACGATGACGAACCGACAGTTCCTCGGGACCCCTCCTAATGTCACCTGGAGGCCGACACCTCCCTCAACCTCCTTCCTTTCTCCTGAGAAACCAAACAGCGGCCCATCAGAGGCCTGCACCCTCTTCTTCTCCACCTCCATCGCATCGAAAACCTTCTTGAAGATAACATTCACCGAGCTCCCATTGTCCACCAGGATCCGGGAGACCGTGAAGTTTTCTATCGCCGTCTGGATCACCAGGGAGTCGCAGAACGGGTCCTCATCATCGGGCATGTCTTCCGAGGAGAAGGTGAGCTTCTCTGTGGGGGGTGGGGTCTGGGAAGTTGATGCGACGTCTCTCCGGAACATCGCCTGGAAGCTCCTTTTGCGAGAGGCTTCTATCCCAACCCCACCATGAATCACCCTGATTCCCCCTGGCTCCTGTATCCGCCCTGTCCTCGCATCGGTCCTCTTCCGCCTCTGGGAGCACTTCCTCGATCCTGGCCTGCTGCCGCCGTGGTTGACCTCTCCCTCTCATCTCCAAGAATTCTGGGCAGGTGGCGATCGCGTGACCTTCTTCCTGGTGAAAGTCACAATAGGGCAACGCCACCCTGTCCCCTCTTCCTGCTCTTCCTCTCCCTCCTCTTGCTCCTCTACCTCCTCTTCCTCGGCCTACTGCCATAGCTTGCTCCCTTAGGGGGTGAGGGGGTCTGGGACCTTGCCTCCACCCCGGATTTATTCCTCCCGCCTCTCTTCCTTGATACCCCCCTTCCTGACCTCTCGCTGGTCCTTCCTGGTGCCTCCAGCCGAACCTGTTGTTGGGCTCTTGATTCCTCCAATTCCGAGGCGGTCTTTCGAACCCCTGACCCCTGGGTTCTTCTCGCCTTCTTCCTTCTTGCTGCCTCACCTCGGGCTCGCTCATCTTCGCCAACCTCTTGTAGAACTCCGGGTTGGCCACCTCCCCTTCAATCTCCTCTGCTGCTCGCTCCATCAACTCCTCAAAGGACAAAGGAGGCCTTCTCTTCAGGTCCATCTTGAAGAACCCATCTCGCAACCCTACGATGAACGCCATCTTGAGGGCGAATCCCGGCACCTCCTGCACAAGGTGTATCTCCTCCTGGAACCTATCCACGTAATGTGCTAGAGATTCCCCCTCCCTTTGTCTGATCTTGAAGAGAGCCTCCACATCCTTCTTCCTCTTTTTCGACGTCGAGAAGCGCAGCCGGAAGCCCCGGCGCAAATCATCGAACGCGTAGATGGAACCTGTGGGAAGCTGGTGGAACCAGTCCCTTGCTTTCTCCTTCAGGGTGGTTGCGAAGAGTCGGCATTGAAAAGCATCCGACATGGGAAGGATTGACGTCATGTCCTCAAACCACTGCAGGTGCACGACTGGGTCCTCCTTGCCGGTGTAGTAGGACATCTCCGGCCCTCGAAACCCCTCTGGCACTGGGGCCGAGAGGATCATCTCGCAAAAGGGGCTCCCTTCCCCTGCTCGGCGAATGGTCCTCTCGCGCGGAGCCAGCTCGCACACCTCAGCACTCGCCGGGAAGCTGAACAGCTGCCGCTCGGGGAGATCTCGCGCACTGCCTTCTGCTGGCACCTCCTTCCCCAGCCGCTGCCCCGGTGCGTTCTCGCCGATCTGCAGGGGCGGAACCACGGGGACTGCCGGGGTCTCGCACTCGCTCCGCCCAGCGAGAACTGTCTGCAGGACTTCTCGCTTGAACTTCTCAAACATCTCCAGCCACTCCCCTGTTGCTGGCGGCTGCGAGTGGCCTGAGTCTGAACCATTTTCCCCACCTCCTGTCATCGAACCTAGCTTGAGATTTTCCTTCACCGGCTACGGTCCACGCTCACTGCACCAAAAATGTTGAAACCAGCAACTGGTCTCCTGAGTTCGGACCCACTGGGGGGTGTAGCCGACGCTTACTTCTCCCTCCCTAGACCCTCCGACCGGTGGATGAGAAACTTGGAATAGACCCAAGGCTGTAGCGAGGAGGTCCCGCCACACACCCGGAAGATCTTAGAGAGCTTCCCCTCCCAAACCAAAGCTCAGCCGGGCACCTTGGAGGACACGGACTGCCAACCAAAACTAGCCTGGAGGAGAGGACTCTCAAGGAATCGGATCTCCTCCAAGGTGCCCTTAAGGGTCTATTTATAGATTTTTCTAGGCTGGTCTGCAAATAACACGAATCCGCCTTTTAGTTTTTCTAAGCGCACCCCAAATTGGTCTGCTAATAGCCTAACTCCGCTGTTCCGAAGGGCTATTTGCAGCCCACAAGGGGTATTATGGTCATTTCCCCCTCAAAGCCTTTTGGGCGAGTGGTCCGTGAGGGTACCACCCGCTGGGCACCCGCTTAGCTGGGCGAATGCCCACGCTTCCGGGCGAGTGGTCCGTGAGGGCACCAGGCGAATGATCTGACTGGCCCAGGTCTCGCCAGTTGGCCTGTGGGTCCCACTCGGCGAATACGGGTTGTACACATTCCATGTTGGAAATTACAGGAGTTGCTGTTAATGGAGGAGCACTGGCAGGATGGGATCCTGAGCAGGATGATTTGCTGGACGTCTGAGGACGACGACAGTTAGAGTGTTATTTGCTTTCTTTTGTTTTATCTCTGCTTAGAGCACTGTTTACCTCTCTTTGATACACTTGCTTTTTTTACTTTTGCTCTTTGTGTTGATTCTAGTCACTACGTTTGTTGGACTTGTTCTATGATCGTACTTTAGACTGTTTTGTAGTGCATCTGAGATTTATTGTCTATCTTTATGCGTGCATACAATTTTCTTTGAGTTTAATCAGTTTTTGCAGGTGTTGGACACGGTTGTGTACTGTTCACGATCCGGTTGAACTTACACAAACCACCCTCATCGTCGTCGGGTTTACCGCGGACATAGGAGGAGATTGTTAACGCATTAACTATTATGTCCGCGTGTCCGAACCGACACGATATGTCTTAACGGGTTGCGTGTCGACCTAGGGCTCCGCCCTAAGCTGGAGATACTATAAATACGCATTCCAAACTCGATGCCGTATTGTAGAATATCTTGAGCACCTCTCTAACCCTAACAATGAAGACATCAAATGAGTCATCTCGACATATTTAATCAAGTTGACTTAGTTAACCCAATAATATAATAGCGCATTGAGATCAATAAAACCCAAAGTGAAGTGCCATGATTATTGAGCTCTAACATTCATGTAGAGCTCAAATAATATGTCGACATTGACTAATAAGTTGATTCGACCCACATGGTGTAATGAACAATTACTCATTAGTGACACATTTAATCAAATATGACCCGAAGTGACGCAAAATAGTTATTTTGAATCACTTAAATGAACTCATGTGATCAGTAAAACATGATATAATGAGTTGATTTGATGCAATTGATCAAGTTGACCAACTTGACCCATTAGTGATGTGATTAGTTTGAACCAAACCAAAATGAGCCAAATGAACTTCAATTATAAGGCATTAGGCTATGTTGGCCTTGGCGCACTTAATAAAATAATTCGAGACAATTTTGACCCCAACAGTCAAGTCTTGACTCGAGTTGACCAAATTGATCAAACTTGGAAAAGTAAACAAGTTGGTGGACCACCCTAGGTGATCCCGTCAACATGGCTATAAATGTATATTTGGGAGTTAAATAAAGTTAGATTTTGCATTAACCATTATTTTAAGTTGAACTTAAATTAGGACCCAATTGGGACCCACATGCAAGACTTATCTGAGCCCTCAAAACTCCAATTAGACTTGTTTCAAAGGTCCACATATGAATTCATCCAAATGATTCGTGTTGACCAATTTGATTAAGTCGGGCTAACCCGAATCTTTGACCAATTGACATCCATTGGCAAAATTTGTCTTCCTGTTGGTGGTTTTTATCGCTTTTTATTTTTCCCTGATGTCGATACCGTCGGAAGTAATTGAAACACAATCAAACTAAATTCATAAAAAAAAGGCATTCTGATTAACACCAAACAACTAGCTTTACTATTGTAATGCTATAGATGATAAAACTTCAGGAACTCACAGTGCGGCTGGATAAGAAATTAAGGCTCTGTTTGGCGCGGCGCTGACGATGTCGTGAACGCGGTGGTTATGAACTATGATTTGTAAATGCCGCCCGGCCTTATCAAAGAAACTTCATTCACTTATGTTCAAAACTAGTTTTCTTTTCTCGGTGGCGGTTAGTCATATCAAATACATTCTATAACAGTTGCATATATATAAAACTAGAAGATATTGAATGACAACAAGATAATTAAATATGAGATGCAGTTATACACTTTAAGTACAAATATAAGTAAACTTAATAATATATACCAGCGGAAGTGCGCGTGTGAACCGGAGCACATGTATGAGCCCTCAAAAGGTCGCACACGTGTGGAGCTCGTATTCTCCTAATATGATTGTTAGGCAGATCTTTTAGTTCAATAATTTTTAAAACATGCATATTTCTATTGAAAGAAATCAAGAATGTTACTTTATGTCTAAAATATCGTGATTTTTCAATTAATTTGAACGTTATTATAGGTTTTTTTTAATATGAAAAACATTTTAGTGGATTATTATGAACGAGATATTTTGGATTAGCGTTTGTATTGCGTTTCTCACAAAAAATTAAAATTTTAATTATCATTTTTAACTATAATTATCATTGCTTGTAATTTATTTCAGATATTTTGGTTGCATTTATGTCCGAGAGAGGAGTCGTGGATTATCCAGGAAATTAAAAATGAGGGTGCATATTTTTTTTTCAAAACACAATAGTACATTAATTGTTCCAAATTAATTTTGGGTGTGCACATAGCTGAGTTTGATCTGCAAATATTCAAATTTGATCTACGAATAGCCTAGTTTTAGTCTGCTTATAACAAATCACAACAAATATGGGGGGGGGGGGGGGGGGGGGGGGTGGGGGTACCAATATTCCTTTGGCCCCCCTCTGAATCTACCTCTGCCTGAGAGCGAGCATAATTATAAATAAATAAAATTAGTTATAGGCACAACAATATCGGCTATGTGCATGCACGCCATAAAACCAAATGTTCTTAAAACATATTTTCTTATTCCCAAATGACTAAACCCACACACCAGCCCAATTGCATGACCCCTTTCCATTCCGTCGCCTTATGGTTTGTCGAGCGCTCCCGAGCCATCGCCGTCCCCATCATTTCGCCGTGGATGACAATATATTCTCTTAAATGAACTCGCGATCTCTTGGATGGAGACACATGACACCCACCCTGATTTTGATTAGGATGATGACAACCGATGAAGTTCTTACAATAAATATTATTCCTCGGTGATAGAGGAAACACGTTGAATGAAATAATGTCGGCATGCAGACATAAAAATATGTTGGAAAAATATTTAAATTGGCCCCTTAATTTTGGGCATTGTTTCAAATAGGAATTTTAATTTTTATCTGCTTCAAATAGATCCTTTTACTTTTGGCCTAGTTTCAAATAGGTTATTTAATTTTCATTTGCTTTAAATTGATTTCTTAACTTCGAGTTTAGTTTCAAACAGGTCATTTAATTTTCATTTGTTTCAAATTAATTATTTAACTTTATACTTTATTTCAAATAAGTTTCTAAACCACAATTATTCATATTACTAAGCATGACGAGGCATTTATTTGACATTGATGAATCGCTTATGTGACAATAAAATAGTTTTTTTACAATTATCTAATAAAATAATTATTATTTTTCTAATTTATAGTTTTTCTAAAGAGAGTATAAATTTAGTTCCATTTATTAAAATAAATAAAAAAATATTATATAATTAAGTGACAAATTTGAAACAAATGAAAATTAGAAGACTTATTTGAAATTATATTCGAAATTAAGGGATCAATTTAAATCAATAAAAATTAAATGACCTATTTAAAATCCCACTAAAAGTAAAGATCTTTTGAAGCAAATAAAAATTAAAAGACTTATTTAAAACAAAAACCATAATTAAAGAACTAAGTATTTTGCCAAATATGTTTTGAGAATGCCAATAACATATTCATGTACAAATATAATATTTTAAGCCATAAATAATTTAGGGTGTTGATAATCATACATCATATTTGGCTATTTGTAACCCACTTTTATACGTACTCCACAAAATTATAATTGTACACCACAACGCTATTTGTATCCAAAATGATTTTTTTTTAATTGAATTTAGAGATAAAAATAGGCATATATATTGAAGATCTTTCTCAAAATAATAAAAAGTTTCAAAAATACACTTAAATATATTTTCGATCTATAATATCAAATAGTCGTCGTTTGTTGAAGTCGTTTTCAAAAAAAACATAAATAAGAAGAAAACAACAATTAACAAACATCAACTCAATAATAATCGTAATTATTTATATTAACCGGTGTGTACCTTGTGATTTAATTCATCCAAATTGATGGGGTCTCCTTATAGGCGCTAACCGCACCCCATCCATGAGGAGGCGGTAATCCAAAGATCCTCCGCTAACGCCGTAACTACCCGAAACATAACCGTCGCCACTATCACCATCGCCACCATCGCCGCCATCCCCGCCGTCGCCGCCATCGCCGCCGTCGCCACCACCGTCACCGCCGTCACCACCATCGCTATCGGAATTGATAAAGAATGGATATTTGGAGACGAAAACATTCCAATAAAAGCTTTTTCTAATGTGATCCATATCCTCACGTAATTTAAATCTTATTTATCGGTCGCTGTATATACATTATCCAAAAATAATCAATTAAAAACATTAATATCGTGATATGAAATGTTAATTATCTTCATTTTTTAAGTATTGTTTCTCTAACTAATTTCTGCTCTCTAATTTTGTTTTGGGAAAAAATCCGAGATAATTAGCGACCTTGCCGAGGGCCAGAGTCCAAAGGTAAGGAATTCGATTCTCAAAGCAGTTTATTATTTAAATATCTATCAAAATATATGAAGAATATTGTTGCGGAACGCTTAGGGCTCTTTGTAGACCGGTCCAGTTGAACCACCTTAGCTCGTGAGCGAACTAAGCGCGCAAACAGTCAATTCGAGATTCGCTGAGTACACCGGGACTTTTTCACGTGGAAAACCCGGAAAGGGTAAAAAACCACGCGGACGGAGCTGTGCCGACCAAACTTCACTATCTTCTGGGGGTTACAATTTGGTAGTTAGAACTTGAGCGCGACAGGCCGCTGCTCATTACAATAATAGAGAGGGAGAAAGAGCTCCGGGGGTGACAGACCACCTCCCGGAAAAACTAAGTCTTTTTTCCTTCTGGGAATTCTGGGGAACAAAAGTGAGAAGGCCCGGAGAACAAAAGTGAGAAGTGTCGAAACCTGCAACAGGCCTCTTGAGTTCGGACCCACTGGGGGTGCAGCCGATGCTTACTTCTCCCTCACTAGACTCTCTTGACGGTGGATGTGAGAATAAGAAAAGACCCAAGGCTGAAGCGAGGAGGTCCCGCCACACACCCGGAAGATCTTAGAGAGCTTTCCCTCCCAAACCAGAGCTCAACCGGGCACCTTGGAGGGCACTAGCAGCCGACCAAAAACTAGCCTGGAGGAGAGGATTCTCTAAAATCGGATCTCCTCCAAGGTGCCCTTAAGGGTCTATTTATAGTTTTTCCTAGGCTGGTCTGCAGATAACACGAATCCGCCTTTTAGTTTTACTAACCGCACCCCAAATTGGTCTGCTAATAGCCTAACTCCGCTGTTCCGAAGGGCTATTTGCAGCCCACAAGGGGCATTATGGTCATTTCTCCCTCAAAGCCTTTGGGGCGAGTGGTCCGTAAGGGCACCACTCGCCGATCTCCTGCTCAGCTGGGCGAGTGCCCATGCTACTGAGCGAGTGGTCCGTGAGGGCACCACTCGCCGATCTTCTTCTCGCCTGCAGCGTACCCCCACTAATCCGGGGATCTCTCCACCTTCCTTAGCCTGGGCGAATGATCCGGCTGACCCAGGTCTCGCCAGTTGGCTTGAGGGACCCACTCAGCGAATACGAGTTGTACACAATCCCCGCTCTTTGCGAGCGGTTCCTACGCTCGGAAAGAACAGTCCAACCCTGTATTCGGTGAGTGCTTGCTGACTGGACCCATAAGACTCTGTGGGTCCCACCGTCATCCTATATATACCTCCTCATGTCAGACTTTTCTGGACCATTTTTACATCTCGGCCCGGAGTTTTCTCTCCCTGGACCTTTCGCCACTCCCAATGTCTTTCCACAAGCCTTCCACGAGACCCCTTTCGCAAGAAATGATCGAACGCCTGGCTGCGGCCCAGACTGCAACCGCCCCCAAAACTGCCAGATTTGCTCCCTGGCTTAAATCCAAGCGAGACTCGAGCGCCCCATATGTCTCGCGGCGAGCCAAAGCGATTCAGATGAATCACCAAAAAGGCGAGACCGCCTCGGACTCTCCGACGAATACTCCTCCAGACCCCGGGACTCAGGTATCAAGATTCCTCCTGCCTCTCTTTTTAGTTTCTGCCTCCTTATTCGGCAATCGCTCCGACCATTCGCAGGGGATTTCGGTGCCTGAGGACGGCCACGGGGCCGTTTTGAACAGTGTCGTGGTGCCACCTCTCGCGGACGAGGCACCTCGTCCAGATCTGGACCTTGCTCCTCCACTCCCTCCGGGCGAGACCATACTTCAATCCAGTAAGTTGTGAACCCTCTCGATTTTCCTTTCATGTTGCTTGTTACTGACCATTACCTTATCGCAGCCCTCAACCCTGACGTCCTGCTGCGGGACTCCATTCCTCAAAGTTCCCCTGCCCAGCAAAACCCCTCTGTTATCGCGAATGAACCGAGGGTCTCCCCTGAGCGGGAACTGGGTCAGCACCTCCGTGCTGATGACTGTACGAATGCTCCGGCTCCTCCTCCTCCGCTTTATCGCCCCGGGAAAGGGAAGGTTCTACCACCTTCCGCAGGCTTGTCTGGGGTCCTCCCCCATTCGTCTCGCCCTTCAGCTCATAGGGAACCCGCCCCCGGTCAGTTTACTCTCCTGCCCCTATCGTACTCGCTTATTTTACCGCAACTGACCTAGTTGTGATTTCGCAGGCTATCGGGAAGCCCCCTCTTGATTCCTACAACGAGGGGGAAGAGGGGATGCTCTCGCCTCTCCCCTCCCCTGGGGATCTTGCTGATTTCCTGGGCGACTCCTCAGATCACGCGACCCTGAAGGAGCGGATCACGGAGGTCTTGGGGAAGCTCATCCACATCCAGCGGAACGTCGCCGGCCAGGTGGATGATGTGCGGCTGAGAGTCGCGCGTGAGTTAAAGGACCTTCGGCGGGACTACTCGCGCCTTCTCGCGACGGTGGAGCGCCTGGGGGTGAAGGAGGGGAGTTGTCTCCCGAAAGACACGCCGCGCGAGCCCGGGACCAAGTCCAACTAGCTTCCCATGAGATCACCAATATGCTCGCGTACTACCGCCCGCGAATGCCCCTGGAAGCTGGGTCGCGAAGGCGAGGTCGGTGGGTCTGGGAGGAGTTCTGATCTAGTCGACATTCACCCCTCCTGTTATTTCTTTCCTCGTTTTCTGTGTTGCGGATGCTGGACTTTTATATTTGTCTGTAATAATTTTATACTCTACGCTTTGCGAATGCTCTATTTCTCGTTTTTTGTTTTTCTCGTAGCTTGCCTGGGTATTGCCGAATGATATGTTATTGCCGAATGTTTTCTTAGCTCTTTCGCGTGGCCGTCGAGCGAATAGCCACAGGGCATTCGCCATTAATGGGCGAGAGGGATCGGCCCGGGTTTCGAGGCGTCGGGAAGGCGCGATTGTCATCCGCATACCCGTTACCTCGAAAGCCCAAACGCCGTTTAGTCCTTCTATAAATAGGCCTTTCAACCACCGTATTAAATACCTTACCATCCGTTCCCCCTCTTTCCTCGCGCTAGCACTCGCGCTTCTCCCTTCCCTGCTGCTCCCTTCTCCTTCTGCATTCGCGAAATGGGTGGTGATGCGGAAGGTAGGGCCAGGTGCGCTAGCGCA
Source organism: Dactylorhiza incarnata (assembly GCA_033032865.1). Taxonomy (NCBI): domain Eukaryota; kingdom Viridiplantae; phylum Streptophyta; class Magnoliopsida; order Asparagales; family Orchidaceae; genus Dactylorhiza; species Dactylorhiza incarnata. Next base: position 3,351,435 of record JAWHQI010000044.1, on the reverse strand, counting down.
TTCGTCAACCATACTTTCGACTCATGCGACCTCTCCGAAGAGGCTTACTTGACAGCCGTTGCGGATTACATTCCGCCGGGGTTCGAGGCGCGAAAGCCCAGGCCGGAAGAGCGCCTAAACTCCATCTCGCCCTGGCTCTCACGATCCCGCTAGAGCATTTCGAGGTGGGGTTTCGCCTTCCCATCTGGCCGGAACTCCGCCAGGCCTTCAGGTACTACGGGGTCGTGCCCGGCCAGCTCAACCCCAACTCCATCGCCATGCTAGTCGGGTACGCGAGCAATCTGCGAGAAGAGGGGATCGAGTTCTCGCTGCCCGTCTTCCGCAAGCTCTACACCTTCCGCTGCACCAACGGCATCTCCTTTTTCTCGGGTCTAAGCCCACTCAAGCACTACGGGCCCCCGAACAAAAACCACGACTGGGTTCGCCGCTTCATCTTCGTCAGCGGGAGACTGGGAAACACCCTTCTCGCCCCGGTGCAGGAGGAGGAGTCAACCTTCCGCCCTCCGACCCTAGGGGGGCACAAGGCCAAACTCCACCAATACATTCTGGAGCACGGGATGGACCCCGTCTATCTCCGGCGAAACGTCAACTCGCTCCCGCTCATTCCGCAGGGCGAGGGTAAGCTTTCGAGACTTCCTTCATTCGTTTTGGCTTTGTGATTCTTACACCATTCGCTAAAACCATTCGTAATATTATGTAGGCGTGCGTAGCCTCCCCCTTCATCCGCCGCGGCCTCCTGGGTTTTGCGTGCCTCTCGCGCAAGCTGCCGCGGATGCCTGCCGGGAGGGGCCTTCCTCCTCCAAGCCCAGCAGCCGAAAGAGAAAACCCGCGGCGACTCCTTCCTCTTCCCCCAGCAAGTCGTGATGCCCTCCTTCCATCAAAGGAAAGGGGGTTGTGGGCGAGACCTCTGGAGCGAAAGCTCCAACCCAAACCCCAGGGACGGAGGTCCCGGCCCAAACCCTGGGGAACGAAGTGCCGGCCCCAACCTTGGGGTCGGGTGTGCCAGATGGGACGGTGGTTCAGGCGAGATCGTCGCTGCCGCCGCCTCCGCTGCCCAGGGACCACCGCAACTTCCCGAATGGTGAGAAGTACGTGGATCCCTCAGGGGCTCCCCTGGTCAAGTGGGACAGAAACACGAACAGGGTCTCGCTCTCTACCCTCCATCCAACCTGGATAGAGAGCGACGTCGCCAGCGGCGAGGCGTACGCCATTGCGTATTCCCTCTATGGCCGCGAGGATGCCGAGGTCTTCGATGCCGAGAAGACGCAAGTTCTCGCCCACGAGGCCGCTCGAGCCATGCTGCGGGCCCTGGAGCTCTCGCACATGTCTTCTCGCCGGAGCATCAACTTGGCACGGAATCTGGCCGGGGTCGAGAAGGCCAGGGCTCTCATCTCTAGGGAGACGACTGAGCTCATAGTGAAGCTGGAAGCCGCGGAAGCGCTTCTCGCCCGCCGCCCGGTTGCAGAGGTATACTTTCTCTCACCCCTGCGGATGACCATTGCTGATTGCCGCACTTTTATCTCAGGTTTTATTTCATTTCTTCAGGATGCTACAAGCGCCGGGATGCTTCGCGCGCGGGTGATCGACCTTGAAGAGGAAGTCCGCCTGGCCAGAGCCGAAGTCCAACGGTTGCGAGAAGCCGGCGCGTCGGCACTCGACCCGGGAAGTGGGGGGCACTTTTACCCCCATCACGAGCTAGAGCAACTGATGCAAGAGAATGCGCAAAGTGCCGTGAAGCATGCGCTGCAGGTGCTGCGGCGAGCTGGGTATCTGAAGGCGGAGGCCGAATGCCTTTCCGCTCGCCAAGTCGTCCCCGAGCTCTACATTCCGATCCCCTTCCCGGAGGACGATAATGGCGAGCCGCGGGAAGACGCCCTCATCCCGGATTCGGGCGAAACCGAAGGATCTTCAGGCGAGAAATCTGCCGACCCTTGAGAAGGGCCATTTGTATTTTTTACTCTTTTTGTACTTACCATTTTGAATGTAATCATGAACGGGGCGAGTGCCCTTAAAAGATATATATATTGACTACAATTTTTGTGTTATCTCAATTTTTGTGCTATCTCAACTTTTCTCTCATTCGCCGCTATATCTCGCTGGGCTCATTAGGACGTTACTTCTTTCTCATTCGCCGTTATATCTCGCTGGGCTCATTAGGACGTTACTTCTTTCTCATTCGCCGTTATATCTCGCTAGGCTCATTAGGGCGCTAGGTCGTAGTGCGACAGTCCTGGCCGACAAGCGAATGCTCGAAGATGACTTAGGTGTGCTGCCCCTTTTCGACTTCCCGCTTCCTGCCCCACTCGTATCTCCTTACCATTCGCCCAAACCGGGGTTTCGCTTAGGTAGTCAGGAAGAGAGGTGAGATTACTTTACTGGCGCGTGGTCCCTACGAGTGCCCTCAAGATCCACCCTTGAGAACTTAGAACCTGCCACCGAGTGAGCCTTCGGACCTGCCAGCTAGATGAGAGCCTGGACAGCAGGTCTGCTCGGGGCCATTTCCTTCATCACCTTAGAACCTGCCACCGAGTGAGCCTTCGGACCTGCCAGCTAGATGAGAGCCTGGACAGCGGGTCTGCTCGGGGCCATTTTCTCAACACCTTGGAACCTGCCACCGAGTGAGCCTTCGGACCTGCCAGCTAGATGAGAGCCTGGACAGCGGGTCTGCTCGGGGCCATTTTCTCAACACCTTGGAACCTGCCACCGAGTGAGCCTTCGGACCTACCAGCTAGATGAGAGCCTGGACAGCGGGTCTGCTCGGGGCCATTTTCTCAACACCTTGGAACCTGCCACCGAGTGAGCCTTCGGACCTGCCAGCTAGATGAGAGCCTGGACAGCGGGTCTGCTCGGGGCCATTTCTGGAGCTTTCAGAGTCTTTTCTACAAGTTGCGGCATCACTCTCATACACATAGTTTAAATAAAATATTCTTATTCAAAAACACTGTTACTACATACTGCTAGGGATAGAAGCGTTTAAGGTCGTCGCCACTCCATGTGTGGCTGAGAGGTTGGCCCTCCACATTCTGAAGGCGATACCCCCCAGACTTTAGTGCCTCTTCCATGACATAGGGGCCTTCCCAGTTGTGGTTAAGTTTTCCCACCGCGGCGGACCTCCCAGCCGCGTCGACCTTCTTGAGCACCAGATCTCCCTTCTCGAACTACTTTACCCTGACGTGCTTGTCGAAGTACTTGGCCATCCGCCGCTTGACCTCTTCTTGGCGAATGGCTGCTAGATCCCGAGCTTCTTCGATCAGGTCGAGGGAGAGTCGCAACTCCTCCTCGTTCTCGGCTCTCCAATCTTCCTCTCCACTTGCGGCGGCCTTTACCCGTGGTGTCATAACCTCGAACTCTATGGGAATGACGGCCTCGCAGCCGTGAGAGAGCTTGAAAGGGGTCTCTCCTGTGGCGGTGCTGGGGGTAGTTCTTAGGGCCCACAGGACCGATGGAAGCTGTTTCACCCAATTGCCCTTCAGATTTTCCACCTTCTTCTTGAGCAGGTTCACGATGACCTTGTTTGCCGCCTCCACCTGTCCGTTGCTCCTGGGATGGTGAACGGATGCAAACCTGAGGTCTATCCCCAACTGGCCACAGAAGCTGATGAATTCCTCGCTTGCGAACTGCGGACCATTATCCGTGACTATGGCCTGTGGAAGCCCATGTCGACAAATGATCTCCCCCCATACGAAGTTGCGGATTACCTGGGAGGTGACCTTAGCCAACGCCTTGACCTCCAACCACTTTGAGAAGTAGTCAATCATGACTAGGAGAAACCTCCTCTGCCCACTAGCCTGGGGGAAGGGTCCTACCAGGTCCATCCCCCATATGGCGAATGGCCAGGGCGCCGTGATACTCTTTAGCCTCTGAGCTGGCATGAGCTGAAGCGGGGCGAACATTTGGCACTTTTGGCACCTCTTGGCGAAGGTTGCCGCGTCTTTACTTAGGGTTGGCCAGAAGTACCCCTGCCTCATTATTCTTGCCTCCAACATCCTGCTCCCCGAGTGGCTGCCGCACTCGCCGGAGTGAACTTCTTCCAAGACCCTTGGGACCTCCTCCTCTGAAATGCATCGGGCCAGGAGGCCCGAGAGGGTCTTCCGATACAAGTCCCCCTCATGGAGCACGTAGTAGGCGGACTTATATCAGAAGCGCCTCTGGTCCGGAACCTCCTCCGGAAATTTTCCCGTTGCAAGGAAGGTGACGAAGGGATCCTTCCAGGAGGGCCGCTGCTCAACTTCCATGAGTTCTCCCTCCTCGATCGAAGGGCGGAATAGGTCTGTCAGGGTCCCCCCAGCTCGAGGATCGGATTTGGCCAACCGATCCCCCGGAGTGCTCTCCTCCCGAGGGACGTGCCGGATGGAGAAAGTTTTGAACGTTCCCACGAGACCTCTTACTTTGGCCAAGTACCTTATGAGCGCAGGTTCCCTCGTCTCGAACTCTCCCCTGATCTGAGAGGCTATTACCATCGAGTCGGTGAGGACCTCCACGTCATGGACTCCGAGCTCCTGGGCCAGCCGTAGGCCGGCGATCACCGCCTCATACTCCGCCTGGTTGTTGGTGATTGAGAAGTGTATCACTAGTGTCTGCTCGATCTTTACTCTGTGGGGACTCTCCAGTACCACCCCTCCTCCGAGAGAATTCTTGCCCGAAGCCCCGTCCACCAGCACCTTCCACGGAACATGACGAGGGGCTCCATCTTCCTCCATCTCGGCTACATAATCTGCCATGAAATCAGCCACCACCTGTGCCTTTATGGATAATCGAGGGACGAAGGTAATGTTGAATTCACTTAGCTCTATCGACCACTTTGCGAGCCTTCCCAAGTGCTCCACTCCTTCGAAGATCTGGCGGAGAGGGTGGTCCATCACTACTTGAATTGAATGGGCCTGGAAGTATGACCTGAGCTTCCTTGCTGCGATGACCAGAGCAAAGACCAACTTCTCCAAAATCGGGTACCTGAGCTCCGCCTCCCTCAGGACCCTACTCACGTAGTAGACGGGCAGCTGCTTCTTGCCTTCCTCCCGAATCAGGACGGAGCTTACGGCCTCTGCCCCGACCCCGAGATATAGATATAGATCCTCCCCCTCTTTGGGACCTTGGAGTAGCGGAGCCTTGGTGAGTTGGCTCTTCAAGGCCTGGAAGGCCTCCTCGCATTCTTTTGTCCACTCAAACTTCTGGTTACCTTGTAATGTTTTGAAGAAGGGGGGGCATTTCTCCCCGGCTCGGGAGAGAAACCTTCTCAGCCCTGCGAGTTTTCCGGTCAAGCGCTGAACTTCCTTGGCGTTCCGCGGCGACCCCAACTCCATTATGGCCTTAACCTTGTCCGGGTTAGGTTCTACCCCCCAAGGGGTGAGAAGGTTCCCCAGGAATTTCCCCTTGCTGGCCCCGAACACACACTTCAGGGGATTCAAGCGCATCTTGTACTTGCGTAGGGTGGTGAAGGTCTCCTCGAGGTCCTGGATGTGAAAGTTCACGCACTTGCTCTTCACCATAAGGTCATCCACGTAGACCTCCAGGTTCCTTCCCCTTTGCTCCCTAAATACCCGGTCCATCATCTTCTGGTAGGTTGCTCCTACATTTTTCAGCCCGAAGGGTATCATCTTATAGTAGTAGCATCCCTCCCTGGTGATGAACGAGACGTCTTTGACGTCCGGGGGGTGCATCCTGATCTGGTGATAACCTGAAAAAGCATCCAAAAAACTCATCACAGAAAAACCGACGGCTGAGTCAACCAGCGCGTCGATCCGAGGCAGGGGATAACAATCCTTAGGGCAGGCCTTGTTTAATAATGAAAAATCCACACACATACGCCAGCGGCCATCGGCCTTTTTTACCATTACGACGTTGGAGACCCAGCCTGGGTACTGGATCTCCGATACAAAACCTGCTTCGAGGAGCTTGGCCACCTCCCCGCGGATTGGTCCTTCGAGCTTGCTGGCGAAGGTCCTTCTCTTCTGCCGGATGGGGCGGGCTCCTGGATCGAGGTTGAGACGATGGCAAGCCACGTCCGCCTCGATGCCTGGCATATCAGCTGCGCTCCATGCGAAGACATCCACGTTCTTCTGGATGCACTCCAGCATCTTCACCCTGTCATCCGGGCCGAGACCCCCGCTGATCCGCACCTCTTTCACTCTTCCCTCCTGGGTGATGACCTCCATCTCTACCACCTCTTCTGCCGCCTCGAGCCGGGTTGGCTCTTCCCATTGGCCCTTTGCTTCTCGCCCCTCCTCCCGGGCTTCTTCTTCTGTGGCTCCTTCCGCCTCCATCGGCTCGATCCCCTGCTCCTCCCGAGCGACCTCCATATTCTCCTCCCGGGCATCGCCCTCTTCCTCTACTCCACTCTTCTCCACTTCTTCTCCTAGCCCCTCCGGCCTCGTCATCTCCTTATCCATCCTCTCAGCCTCCGCCATCCAAGAGATGGTGTTGACGGCAGTCACATAGCACTGCCTCGCCACCTTAGCATCTCCTCGGATCCGGACCTGGACTCCTCCACTATGGAACTTCAGGCACTGGTGGTACGATGAGGGCACGCACCGGAAAGCACTAATGAGAGGGCGTCCGAAGATAGCATTGTAGCTGCTCGGAGCATCAACGATGACGAACCGGCAGTTCCTTGGGACCCCTCCTAACGTCACTTGGAGACCCACGCCTCCCTCGACCTCCTTCCGCTCCCCCGAGAAACCAAACAGTGGTCCGTCGGAGGCCTGCACCCTCTTCTTCTCCACCTCCATCGCGTCGAAGGCCTTCTTGAAGATCACATTCACTGAGCTCCCATTATCCACCAGGATCCGGGAGACCGTGAAATTATCAATCGCCGTCTGGATCACCAGGGCGTCGCAGAATGGATCTTCATAATCTGGCATGTCTTCCGAGGAGAAGCTGAGCTTCTCCGAGAGGGGGTGGGGTTTGGGAAGTCGACGCGACGTCCCTTCGGAACATCGCCTGGAAGCTCCTCTTGCAAGAGGCCTCTATCCCAACCCCACCATGAATCACCCCGATTCCCCACCTTGTTCCTATATCAACCCGGTCTTCACACCTATCCTCTTCCCCTTCCGGGAACACCTCCTCAATCCTGATCGGCTGCTGCCGTGGTTGCCCTCTTCCCCTCATCTCCAGGAACTCGGGGCAGGTGGCCGTTGCGTGACCCTCTTCCTGATGAAAGTCACAATAGGGCAACACCACCCTACCCCCTCTTCCCGCTTTTCCTCTTCCTCCTCTAGCTCCTCTTCCTCGGCCTACCGCCATGGCTTGCTCCCGCGGAGGAGGAGGGGGTCGGGGGCCCTGCCTCCACCCCGGGTTGACTCCCCCCATCTCCCTTCCTTGGTATCCTCCTTCCTGACCTCTCGCAGGTCCCTCCTGATTCCTCCACCCCAACCTGTTGTGGGGATCCTGAAACCTCCAATTCCGAGGTGGCCTCTCGAACCCTTGACCTCTGGGTTCCTCTCTCCTTCTTCCCTCTTGTTGCCTTACCTCAGGCTCGCTCATCTTCGCCAACCTTTTGTAGAACTCCGGGTTGGCCGCCTCCCCTTCTATCTCCTCCGCCACTCGCTCCATCAACTCCTCAAAGGAGACCGGAGCCCTCTTCTTCAGGTCCATCTTGAAGAACCCGTCTCTCAATCCCACAATGAACGCCATTTTGAGGGCGAACCCTGGCACCTCCTGCACAAGGTGTATCTCTTCCTGAAACCTGTCCACGTAATGTGCCAGGGACTCCCCCTCCCTCTGCTTGATCTTGTTGCCTTCTCCTTCAGGGTGGTTGAGAAGAGCCGGCATTGGAATGCATCCGACATGGGGAGAATTGAGGTCATGTCCTCAAACCACTGCAGGTGCACGACCGGGTCCTCTTTTCCGGTGTAGTAGGACATCTCCGGCCCCCGGAACCCCTCTGGCACTGGAGCCGAGAGGATCATCTCGCAAAAGGGGCTCCCTTCCCCTGCTCGGCGAATGGTCCTCTCGCGCGGAGCCAACTCGCACACCTCAGCACTCACCGGACTGCTGAACAGCTGCCGCCCCGGGAGATCTCACGCACTTCCTTCTGCTGGCACCTCCTTTCCCGGCCGCTGCCCCAGAGCGTTCTCGCCAACCTGCTGGGGTGGAATGATGGGAACCGCTGGCGTCTCGCATTCGCCCCTTGCCACGAGAACTGTCTGCAGGACTTCTTGCTTGAATTTCTCGAACATCTCCAGCCACTCCCCTGTCGCTGGTGGCTGCGAGTGGCCTGAGTCAGAACCATTCCCTCCATCTCCTGTCATCGAGCCTAGCTTGGGATTTTCCTTCACTGGCTACGGTCCACGCTCACCGCACCAAAAATGTTGAAATCTGCAACAGGCCTCTTGAGTTCGGACCCACTGGGGGTGCAGCCGATGCTTACTTCTCCCTCACTAGACTCTCTTGACGGTGGATGTGAGAATAAGAAAAGACCCAAGGCTGAAGCGAGGAGGTCCCGCCACACACCCGGAAGATCTTAGAGAGCTTCCCCTCCCAAACCAGAGCTCAACCGGGCACCTTGGAGGGCACTAGCAGCCGACCAAAAACTAGCCTGGAGGAGAGGATTCTCTAAAATCGGATCTCCTCTAAGGTGCCCTTAAGGGTCTATTTATAGTTTTTCCTAGGCTGGTCTGCAGATAACACGAATCCGCCTTTTAGTTTTACTAACCGCACCCCAAATTGGTCTGCTAATAGCCTAACTCCGCTGTTCCGAAGGGCTATTTGCAGCCCACAAGGGGCATTATGGTCATTTCCCCCTCAAAGCCTTTGGGGCGAGTGGTCCGTGAGGGCACCACTCGCCGATCTCCCGCTCAGCTGGGCGAGTGCCCATGCTACTAAGCGAGTGGTCCGTGAGGGCACCACTCGCCGATCTTCTTCTCGCCTGCAGCGTACCCCCACTAATCCGGGGATCTATCCACCTTCCTTAGCCTGGGCGAATGATCTGGCTGACCCAGGTCTCGCCAGTTGGCTTGAGGGACCCACTCGGCGAATACGGGTTGTACAAGAAGCCTCCGGGGAACAAAAGTGAGAAGGCGTGTCACCTTTCGGGATGAAGAAAATCTCCAAGTCCCCGAAGGAGATCTTCCAGCGCTGAAGGAGAATTCCGCAAAAGTCTGCAAGGAGCTCTCTCAGGTTCTGAAGTCAAGGTCCTCTCGAATGAAGCCATGTGGCTCCTTTTATAGCTTTGGCCGAGGGCAGTCCGGTAATTTCGCCGTTCGCAGTTTCCATAAATGCTCGGTGGACGAATCATATTTTCTGGTTCGGGGCACACGGATCGCCATTTTTCACAAATGACCACCTTGCCCTTCGGGCGATTCGGGCAATTCGGGCAGTTCGGGCAGTTCCGTTGGAGGCGAAAAAGGCGACAGGTTGTTCCTGAAATCTGAGAAACTGGAATGATAAAAAGTGAGAAGCGGGAAAGACAAAAAGTGAGAAGCTGGAAAGACAAAAAGTGAGAAGCTGGAAAGATAAACAGTGAGAAGCCGGAAAGACAAAAAGTGAGAAGCTGGAAAGATAAACAGTGAGAAGCCGGAAAGACAAAAAGTGAGAAGCTGGAAAAACAAAAAGTGAGAACGCTCCTGAACGTGTTTCGAAATGTTCTGAGCGCGCGCGAGAGCTAAAGTGTTCTGAGCGTGTAGCGGATCACGGAGGCGCCCTAGGCGGACAGCGGAGCGGGGAGTTGCGCCCTAAGGAGAAATTAGGACCCGATGCTCCTGACGAAGAGCACGCTTGGAAGGGCTCCTCGCAAGCCCCCCCTGCCTAAAAAGAAAGAGGGGTAGGCGACCGCACCCTGCGCGGGGTGGGGAACGGTCGCACCCCCCCGCGGGGTGTGGCTTGGCCGCACCCCACGCGGGGTGCGGCTTGGCCGCACCCCACATGGGGTGCGGCTCGGCCGCCCCCCAAGGGGGTGCAGCCTGGCCGTGTTTCGGGGCGCGCGGCTCGGGCGCGCTCCTTGCGGGACGCGGCTCGGCTGTGCCCCTTGCGGGGCGCGGTTGCGGGGATCGCTCCCGCGAGGGGAGGGGGCGCCGCCGTCGTGCTTGTCGCTGTTTCGTGCGTCTATTTTTCCGGCCGAATTGGTGGGGAGTGATTTTGGAAATAAACGCCGCTTTTGGAAACGATTGCTGTCTTTGGAAATAATTTTCTCCAAGTTATCTTATAAATACAAGCCACTGATATGAGCCCCTATCAAACATTTATACAGTGTGAGGGAGGAATGGGTACATTTAGGGCCCGTTCGTTTGGACGGAATTGAAATTCGATATTGGAATTGAATATTGATAAATATGGTGGAATTAAATATTTGTGACTAATTCCAATTTCAACGTTCGCCTAATAAACAATATTGTTGAATATTGTGGAATTAATCAATACTTGTGTTCGTTTGTTAAATAAAATTCAATCTAATATTTATTACATATATCATAAACAATTGTATGTCATGTCGATGATTTGTTCGCCCGAGAACGATTTTTTCCGCCCGGGAGCAATTTTTTCACACAACCGCGTTTTTTTCGCTCTGGCGCGCATTTTTTGCCCGGGCTCATTTTTTCGCCCGGGCACGATTTTTTAGCCCGGGCGCAATTTTTTTCTGGGTGCGATTTTGTAACATCCCCCAGACAGCTAGACCCCCCAGGTGAATCTGTCTTGACAAGGTCATGACAAGGCCTTGGTAGTGTAGAAATCCCTTTAACTTAGGCAAGATTAGGGTTGAAAGTGCCTTGGACTGCAAATAGCAATTTCCAGTGACCAAGCTTAGGGTTGGACTTTAGGGCCTCATCTTGACCATTTGACCACACCATAGTATCCCTAACCCATTAGGGGTCCCCATAGGGCACCAAGGGCCCATTGGGGTCAACCAAAGAGGCCAAATTAACCAAAGTCAACCATAACCCCAAATTGGTCAAAATAGCCTAATTAGAGTCAATTGACCTTCACCATGCCAAATTGACCACACATCTAGGTCTAAAACACCATAAGGGACCTATTAAACCTAAAAGCCCCATCGTGGGACCCCCAGGGGTGCTAATTGACCAAAATGCCCTTTTTAGGTCAAAATGGCAATTCTTCTCTAAGTGCCCTAATTGACCACCACCATATTAATTTGGCCCTACTAATAGTGTTATCATATCATAGGGGACCCAGTGGAGCAAAAAGCCCCATGACTGGGTCAACCCTAGGGCTCAATTTGACCAAAGTCAACTTAGCATGTTTTGGTCAAATCAGCTTATATTGGGTCATCTAAGGCTCATGTGACCAAATTGACCCCACCAGTAGTTTCTAAATTTAATTTGGAGTCCAATGGACCCAAAAGCCCCATCCTATGGTCATCCAATTGGTCAATTTGACCAAAAGTCAAACTTACCCAAATTAGGTCAAATCACTTGGATCTAGCCTAATCCCTTTGGGCTAAGCCCAAATTGATCACTTGACCAGCATGCTGGACTGATAATTAACCTAGGTGAGAGAGTAAAATCGGCCATGATAAGTAGGAGAGAGAAAAACACAATTTTGGAGGAGAGAGAAGGTGGTGTTCATGGCCATTAAGGTGATAAACCCCTTGGAATCCCCATTGATGACTCCTTTCATCTCCCCTGATGAATGTGGAGGGAATTCCAGGAGTTTTCTGGAAGAATAGAAGGGTAGGGGGACTGTTTGGGTGGCCGGCCATAGGAATACCAAAAGCCCATTAATGGCTTTTGGAGTTAGAGCCCTCCTCACATTAAATTGGCCCTCTCATCAGCTTCATAAGGGAGAGAGGAGTGAAACCCCTCTCCTCCCCGATTATTTCGAGCCCTCTGTGCAGAAGTTAGGCGTGAACCTCAAGCTTATCGTCCACCCATGGTGAACCAAGGATCGGAGCAGCAAACCGACCCCAAACAGGTCCGATCCCCCTCCTCCTTATTCGTGCATAGACCTAGGATCAAAACGTTGTAGAAATCGGGCTCAAATCAAGCCCGATCGGGAGAATTTTCTCCCCGTTTTTCCATTAAAATCCCCTCACGGGATCGCCGGAATATGCCCCTCCGGCGGCCGTGCCGCCGCCCGTGCCGCCGCCCGGCGATAGCCACCACCTCAACGGAGGTGGTGGTGGTGGTGGTGGTGGTGGCCGGCCAGGGAGGTGGCTGGGGTGGCCGGAATCAAGGCCTAAATGTGCTACAGGACGGGAAAATCCTGAGCGTCGGCTAGAGGTAGAAGATGACCAGCAGCCGCAGATCTTGCGTCAAGATCTGTGCTAAGATCTTTAATATCTTAGGTTTTATTGTTGATTTTCTGTGTTATTATTGGCAGAAGTTGGTTTTAAATATTAAAAATAGATAGAGGACTCTACAAAAAAAGTGCCCAACATGAAAGTTGTAGGCCTTGACCCCTAGGATCATACAAAATTGAGTTCACCCAATTTGGAGTCCTGGTTTGACCTCAGCACCCATTTTAGTGCAAGGTTTGACTGAATTTGAATGGGTGCCCACACTTAACCACTAGTCCAAGTGACTTGAAATTTGGACTAGGAATGAGTCATGCCTAGGACTACATCATATCCAAAAATGGGAATTTTTGGAGAACTTTTTCCTAAAGTTTTTGTAAAAAATTAATAATCTTTGCATAAATTATTTGGAGGCTCAAATGAGCTCCAATCTCCACCAAATTTTGGTGGGGTGTTATTAGGGTCATGATAAGCCCCTGGTTAAAATTTCAACTCATTTGGGGTTCATTTGATTAGGTAGTCATTGGGCCAAAAATTTGCCCAATAAGGGGAAAATTGTGATTAGGAGTTATTTGGGGTTTTTCATGGTCAAACCACCTCCAATTGGAGTGGAGTTTTTGCCACTGCCCTAGCATCACCCAAATCACCTCCAGGTGAGTTTTGGGGTCATGGGGAATTGGATTGCCCTAGGACATGGAGTTGGAGCCCCCTTGGGGTGCATTTAGCCAAGTAGAGATCCATTGGCCAAGTGGGCCCTTAGAGACTTGAGTCTTCTTGGGAAGGTCAGTGGGATCAATTTGAGACCCCATGAGGAAGATGGTGAGCTTTGGAGTTGATTTGCCCAAGGCCATAGGGTTGATCCCTATGGAGTGGAAATTGGGGTTAAGAAGGACATAGGAGTGTTTGTCCTTGGAGATGTGTGTAATGGACTCCTATGAGTTCTATGAGTGTTTAAACACCCTCACAAGAAGTTTGGGTGGATTTGGGGAAGTATGGACCCAAACCCTAGGCTAAACCCTAAGGGGTGCATTTAGAGGTCAATGAAGGAAGAGAGATCAAACCTTTATGGTTTGGCCTAGAATTTTGGGGAGATGGTCTTGGTGACCAGAGAGCCCTCCTATGAGAAATTGGTGGGATTTGGAGTTGCCAACCCTAGGTAATAAATCATTGGGTAGATTTGTAAATATTTAGGTTTTTGGGATTTAGGAAGAAATAATACTTAGTGATTAACCATCTTCTGTCACCAACTTAGTTTTGATGTTATTAATCCCTGGAGATTCTAATAGAACCATTGGAAGACTTTTGGAGGTCCAAATTGTAATTAGTCATATTGTTGGCAATTATTGGGATGATTAATTGTAGGGTGATAGTTTTATGTAATTTCATGAAACTTTGCTGGATGTCATTTCATACCATTATGAACCCACAGTAAGTTTCTCATAATTTTTGGATTGATATTTTTGGTACTCTTAGTTCAATTTGGAATTAATTGCAAATATGTTCTTGGTGGAAATTACAAATGTAACCTCTATGAAATATGGTCAAATTTTGTAGGGCTGAATATTTTAGTATGAAACACCTCTGTATAAATATGCATAAAGTTTGAAGTTCATATGAGGGTACCTCCTTTGGAAATAATTGAAAATTAAGGGGTTTTGGAATTTTTAATAATAGTAAACCTTGCTGGAATTTCCTATAAATTCATATCTACTGATTATTAGGTACCCTTGAATTATGTAAAAAGTTTGGTAGGCACTGGAAGTCAGAAAAGTGCACTTGTAGTTCAAACCTTAGGAAGTTGTATTTTGGAAAAAATATTTTAATTATTAATAATATTGGGAAAAATATGATTCTCTGGAATTTGCCTTACAATATCATGATAGACCTCCAGTAAATAGCCTGGGTCAGTTGGATGAATATTTGGAGTACCTTCAGTTGTGAGCTTCATATGATCAGTTTGGTCTGCGTATAGTAAAACTGTGAAATTTGAGAATCAAGTGGATCCTTAGGAGGGATGGGAGGTAAGTGGTTTACCTAGTTTAGTTGAGAAGGTATGATGGTCAACAAGAAGGATTATAGATGGTAAAGTGTGCTTGGTGAGTTAAGGGTAAAGTGGTGCTCGGGATTAACGAAAGATCGTCTTGGAAAGTCATAAGTCACCTAGGGTTAATTCAATTGTAATAACAAGGAGGGTGTTCTTATGGGTGGATACCAACAACACTAAGTGTCTTGAGAAAGGGAACTTTGGGGTGTCATCCCATTTCGGTTCCTAGTACCGTAGCGAGCCCCTTACAGGGTAATCCACGGGAAGTCTAAGATTAACCACAAACTGTAGGAGTAAGTTGTTATACAAGATTAACTTAATAATACACACACCCACACCCCGTGGTTACGAGAAGTTAGTTGGTTTGGTTTTACGAGCTGTAGGCTCGGTGGTTGCAGCAGCGGATCAGTTAGACCGATGAGCTTGTGACTCAGTAGTGTTTGTTGGTACAGACGGGTTGGTCCGGCGAGCCGGTGGCTCGGAAGGTTATTGATGACGGGCAGGTTAGCCCGGGAAATTTATGGCTCGGGATATAGTAGAACATGTTGCATGTGCATGAAGGTGGTGGGTCTCCGGTATTGGACGGTCGTTCACACCGACGTCAATACGTTGACTCGGCAAGTGTGGAATTTGCACTTAGCCTTAAAAGTCTGGTGGTCTAGCCAGTAAGAGTACGAAGATGCTCCGCGGTTTTGCGTTGAGGCGTACGATAGGTCTAGGTAGGGTAGTGTGAATACCAACCTAGAGGTGGGCGAGGCCCAACCCACCGCTTCCGTTTGCCACTACGGGAGTATCCTGGGAGTCTAGCTCGCTCCAAAAAGGGGGAACTAAAGGTCTATGCGCATAGAGTCGTAGTGAGTGAGTTGCACTTGTATGAACATAGCATAACATCATACTTTGCATGTCATAGCATAAACATTGCATTCAACCTACCCCTAACGTATAAGTCGGTTATGGGACTTCTTATACGGTAGGCCCTGCAAAACGACCCCTTGGTCTATAGGGGTAATCCCTATAAATCAATGGTTCCTTTTCTTACTTACTTACTTACTGTTGTGCTTACTTTATACACGTTACTTCTTACCTTGTTACACCGGGTACTCATGCTTACTTTAGCTATAATCGTGTTACACTCTACTACTCTTGATAGTTAAATTTATAAACCTTGCGAATCTTTTACTGTACTTTCTTTAGGATAGTAGTCACCTGCTTGTTTCCACTCTGCCCTTGGTCCTCCTCTTCACTTCTCTCCGCCCGGTGCCTAGGAGCCACGGGTTTAGGGGTGGGGGATTGTTGACTGAGTCTAGTTTGACTGACGGTCGTTTGAGCACCATATTTTAGGCGTACCGAATGGGAGAGAAACAGGTGCAGCAGGATCCGACAGGGTGGGCCCCATGGCCATGCTACCATTGTCACCAGCCGGGACATACTCTGGTCAGATGTCCCATGATGAGTGGAACCCCACCAGCTCAGCGACCAGGAGGCCGAAGGTGAAGACGTAGACGTGGTTTGCAAGGCAGCGACCGCAGGCCAAAGGAGAAGAAGCATTCAGTGTTGCAGCACCAGTGGAGCACAGAGTCTGCAGGGATGGTTCAGACTAGTTTGGGTGCTTCCATTTCAGTGACGGTGGCGGTTAGCTTTAGTTTTACCTTATGAGTGATCTTGTAGTGAGGACATGATGTACAGGGCACGAGCCCTTTATTATTGTACCTTTGTTATTTTTATTCAGTTATATCATGTGGACGTTTATATTTCATGTTGATTCTGTGGACTTGTCTTCTTTAATGTACTTTTCTTCGTGATCGATTTGGCCGGCAGGATCAGCGTTTTGTAGTAGCGACCTTCCCGAGTGAAGGTGTCACCGCAAAGCGGCGGTTCTGGGCCTAAGACCCGGATGTTTGAAAAGAAAAAAAAATGGGGTCTTACAAGTGGTATCAAAGCAAACCTCGATCTGAAGAAAAGAAGTCCACAAACCCTGGGCCACCCCGCGCGAGCTTAGTTTGAGGACAAACTAGCAGCGGAAGCAGTGGTGTGCCCGTATAGGAATCACATCGAAAAAGTCCACTTTTAACTGAATCTTCTTAGTCAATTTCCCTTACGAGCGTCAAGTTTTCTTTTGTAGCCTGCGGCGAACCCTTCCCCCTACAGAGAATACCTCCGGTTGCAAAGAACTCTTTAGATAATACCTTAGTCAATGAGTTAGACTCAACCCCACTAGGACACGTGACTTACTAGGACAATTTATACCATGACCTAGTCTGAAATAGATCGTAGGTATAGCTTTTGGTGAAGGTACGAGGATACCCCAAAGAGGCTAGAGAAAGAGAGATTGACACATAAGCAGAATGGTAAGAGACAGACTCAATCCTCGTATTTGTGACGTGATTACATTGAGACAACCACCACGACAAACACCGAGGGTCGGGTAAGAATTGAAGTTCGGAAGGGACCCGTTCGGGATTGGGTAACATGTTGACCCTGATAAGGTTGTAGTAGAGGATACCTAGAAGAGTCTAGGGTGTAGAGTATACCAATGAGCCTCAAGATAGAACCCCAAGTCTAAGGTTGTGTGCCCTGAGAATTGTTTGCATACTTGGGACGAATATAACTTGTTAATATTGAAGATACTCAGCCCAAAATAGATAGTGGCTAATCTTTTGTTTATTGGGGCTTACCTTTTGTTTATTGGGCAAATTAATGATGGACTTGGATTTCCCTTAGACTTAAGTTAGAAATTTTTGTGTCATGAACACTATGATTTTGAAGTCGATCTTACTCAATGTTACTTGGAAGAAGATGAGATGGTGTAACAGTATGTTCAGAATAATGATCCGTAGTATTACTAGGGCAATGGATAAACGTCGTTGATCAAACAACAACTTGACCTTAGTTGAATCATTGGAAATGTAAAGTCGCCAAGATTAATCACTTAGGGATGTCGATGCCCTAGTCTAGAAGTTGAGGACGGAAATTAGATCTTACAAGTTGTAGTTATATCTGACAGTTCTTGAGGTTTGGGCGTTCGGAAGTGATTAACTCATGTCTTGTTAAAAATCATGCCCCGTCATGGTTGATAATTTTATCTACAATAATAATGCTTAAACCTTGGAAGCTTTGATGATGAATAACCAGAGACCTTAGTCAATGACTTATTGGATTTACAATCTAGTGTTTGAGTTTACTAAGATAAGAACGATCTAAGTTTATCCTGCTTATGGCTATTTGAGAGTGATCAAGACTAGCATAAGTGGAAGTGATAGGATTTTGGAGAAATAAACATGATGATTTTTCCTTGATGAAATTGAATTGTGAAAAACCCTAAGGTATCAAAATTTTGCCCTTATGAATCAAACTGCACGTAGAAAATGATCGGGAGTCATCTTACCATTTTGATTGGTTAGCATATACTCATAAAGGTTCACAAGTGCACCCCATTAATATTTAAGGATGATTGGGACGCTAGACGGTTTGATTAGTTCCATCAATAGTAAGAACTAGAAAAGTTGTAGATTAGAGATGATTGATTACTCGGACGTACCTAAAAGAGTAAGAATTTGATTGTGAGAAGAAAATTTTAGAGGCATAAGAGCCTGCCCAGGTTAGAGTGGAAGTTTGAGGATAAATTGACCAAGGTAGCAAGGTCACCCCGGTCAAGATAGACGATACGACAGTGCGAGTCTTGCGACGCAAGAAGATTCCAAAGGTTAAGACATATGGTAAAGTTATGGACAGGAGGAGCACAACTTGGAGCCACTAGAGCTGGTGTGGCATAGATAGTCGGTGCTCTTCGAGCTAGGAATAACTTCGATTCTTAAGGGATGTTACGTTCAGTCACTCGCGGTGAAAACCCCGCAAGCCTAACCTGAATTTCGAGGACGAAATTATTATTTTTTGTTTGTTGGGATTTGTAACATCCCCCAGACAGCTAGACCCCCCAGGTGAATCTGTCTTGACAAGGTCATGACAAGGCCTTGGTAGTGTAGAAATCTCTTTAACTTAGGCAAGATTAGGGTTGAAAGTGTCTTGGACTGCAAATAGCAATTTCTAGTGACCAAGCTTAGGGTTGGACTTTAGGGCCTCATCTTGACCATTTGACCCCACCATAGTATCCCTAACCCATTAGGGGTCCCCATAGGGCACCAAGGGCCCATTGGGGTCAACTAAAAAGGCCAAATTGACCAAAGTCAACCATAACCCCAAATTGGTCAAAATAGCCTAATTAGAGTCAATTGACCTTCACCATGCCAAATTGACCACACGTCTAGGTCTAAAACACCATAAGGGACCTAGTAGACCTAAAATCCCCATCATGGGACCCCCAGGGGTGCTAATTGACCAAAATGCCCTTTTTAGGTCAAAATGGCAATTCTTCTCCAAGTGCCCTAATTGACCACCACCATATTAATTTGTACCTACCAATAGTGTTATCATATCATAGGGGACCCAGTGGAGCAAAAAGCCCCATGACTGGGTCAACCCTAGGGCTCAATTTGACCAAAGTCAACTTAGCCTGTTTTGGTCAAATCAACTTATATTGGGTCATCTAAGGCTCATGTGACCAAATTGACCCACCAGTAGTTTCTAAATTTAATTTGGAGTCCAATGGACCCAAAAGCCCCATCCTAGGGTCACTCAATTGGTCAATTTGACCAAAAGTCAAACTTACCCAAATTAGGTCAAATCACTTAGATCTAGCCCAATCCCTTTGGGCTAAGCCCAAATTGATCACTTGACCAGCATGCTGGACTGATAATTAACCTAGGTGAGAGAGTAAAATCGGCCATGATAAGTAGGAGAGAGAAAAACCCAATTTTGGAGGAGAGAGAAGGTGGTGTTCATGGCCATTAAGGTGATAAACCCCTTGGAATCCCCATTGATGACTCCTTTCATCACCTCTGATGAATGTGGAGGGAATTCCAGGAGTTTTCTGGAAGAATAGAAGGGTAGGGGGACTGTTTGGGTGGCCGGCCATAGGAATACCAAAAGCCCATTAATGACTTTTGGAGTTAGAGCCCTCCTCACATTAAATTGGCCCTCCCATCAGCTTCATAAGGGAGAGAAGAGTGAAACCCCTCTCCTCCCCGATTATTTCGAGCCCTCTGTGCCGAAGTTAGGCGTGAACCTCAAGCTTGCCGGCCACCCATGGTGAATCAAGGATCGGAGCAGCAAACCGACCCCAAACATGTCTGATCCCCCTCCTCCTTATTCGTGCATAGATCTAGGATCAAAACGTTGTAGAAATCGGGCTCAAATCGAGCCCGATCGGGAGAAATTTCTCCCCGTTTTCCATTAAAATCCCCTCACGGGATCGCCGGAATATGCCCCTCCGGCGGCCGTGCCGCCGACCGGCGATAGCCACCACCTCAACGGAGGTGGTGGTGGTGGTGGTCGGCCAGGGAGGTGGCTGGGGTGGCCGGAATCAAGGCCTAAATGTGCTACAGGACGGGAGAATCCTGAGCGTCGGCTAGAGCTAGAAGATGACCAGCAGCCGCAGATCTTGCGTCAAGATCTGTGCTAAGATCTTTAATATCTTAGGTTTTATTGTTGATTTTCTGTGTTATTATTGGCAGAAGTTGGTTTTAAATATTAAAAATAGATAGAGGACTCTACAGAAAAAGTGCCCAACATGAGAGTTGTAGGCCTTGACCCCTAGGATCATACAAAATTGAGTTCACCCAATTTGGAGTCCTGGTTTGACCTCAGCACCCATTTTAGTGCAAGGTTTGACTGAATTTGAATGGGTGCCCACACTTAACCACTAGTCCAAGTGACTTGAAATTTGGACTAGGAATGAGTCATGCCTAGGACTACATCATATCCAAAAATGGGAATTTTTGGAGAACTTTTTCCTAAAGTTTTTGTAAAAATTTAATAATCTTTGCATAAATTATTTGGAGGCTCAAATGACCTCCAATCTCCACCAAATTTTGGTGGGGTATTATTAGGGTCATGATAAGCCCCTGGTTAAAATTTCAACTCATTTGGGGTTCATTTGATTAGGTAGTCATTGGGCCAAAAATTTGCCCAATAAGGGGAAAATTGTGATTAGGAGTTATTTGGGGTTTTTCATGGTCAAACCACCTCCAATTGGAGTGGAGTTTTTGCCACTGCCCTAGCATCACCCAAATCACCTCCAGGTGAGTTTTGGGGTCATGGGGAATTGGATTGCCTTAGGACATTGAGTTGGAGCCCCCTTGGGGTGCATTTAGCCAAGTAGAGATCCATTGGCCAAGTGGGCCCTTAGAGACTTGAGTCTTCTTGGGAAGGTCAGTGGGATCAATTTGAGACCCCATGAGGAAGATGGTGAGCTTTGGAGTTGATTTGCCCAAGGCCATAGGGTTGATCCCTATGGAGTGGAAATTGGGGTTAAGAAGGACATATGAGTGTTTGTCCTTGGAGATGTGTGTAATGGACTCCTCTGAGTTCTATGAGTGTTTAAACACCCTCACAAGAAGTTTGGGTGGATTTGGGGAAGTATGGACCCAAACCCTAGGCTAAACCCTAAGGGGTGCATTTAGAGGTCAATGAAGGAAGAGGGATCAAACTTTTATGGTTTGGCCTAGAATTTTTGGGAGATGGTCTTGGTGACCAGAGAGCCCTCCTATGAGAAATTGGTGGGATTTGGAGTTGCCAACCCTAGGTAATAAATCATTGGGTAGATTTGTAAATATTTAGGTTTTTGGGATTTAGGAAGAAATAATACTTAGTGATTAACCATCTTCTGTCACCAACTTAGTTTTGATGTTATTAATCCCTGGAGATTCTAATAGAACCATTGGAAGACTTTTGGAGGTCCAAATTGTAATTAGTCATATTGTTGGCAATTATTGGGATGATTAATTGTAGGGTGATAGTTTTATGTAATTTCATGAAACTTTGCTGGATGTCATTTCATACCATTATGAACCCACAGTAAGTTTCTCATAATTTTTGGATTGATATTTTTGGTACTCTTAGTTCAATTTGGAATTAATTGCAAATATGTCCTTGGTGGAAATTATAAATGTAACCTCTATGGAATATGGTCAAATTTTGTAGGGCTAAATATTTTAGTATGAAACACCTCTGTATAAATATGCATAAAGTTTGAAGTTCATATGAGGGTACCTCCTTTAGAAATAATTGAAAATTAAGGGGTTTTGGAATTTTTAATAATAGTAAATATTGCTGGAATTTCCTATAAATTCATATCTACTGATTATTAAGTACCCTTGAATTATGTAAAAAGTTTGGTAGGCACTGGAAGTCAGAAAAGTGCACTTGTAGTTCAAACCTTAGGAAGTTGTATTTTGGAAAAAATGTTTTAATTATTAATAATATTGGGAAAAATATGATTCTCTGGAATTTGCCTTACAATATTATGATAGACCTCCAGTAAATAGCTTGGGTCAGTTGGATGAATATTTGGAGTACCTTCAGTTGTGAGCTTCATATGATCAGTTTGGTCTGCGTATAGTAAAACTGTGAAATTTGAGAATCAAGTGGATCCTTAGGAGGGATGGGAGGTAAGTGGTTTACCTAGTTTAGTTGAGAAGGTATGATGGTCAACAAGAAGGATTATAGATGGTAAAGTGTGCTTGGTGAGTTAAGGGTAAAGTGGTGCTCGGGATTGACGAAAGATCGACATTACAAGAAAACTGACCTTTAGTGACGAAATATTAGTGACAAAATATATTTCGTCACAAAAGATGCAATTTTTGTGACGAAATTTAAAGTTGGTCACAAAATAATGATTTTCATTTAATTGGTGACTAAAGTAAATATTTAGTCACTAAAAATATTTTTTTAGTGACAAAAATATTTTTTCGTCACTAAAAATAACTATTTAGTGATGGCTAACTTTTTTTGTCACTAAATGATTCTATTTAGTGACCGAAATTATTTTTTGTCACAAATTGAAATACATGAAAATTATTTAATAATTAAAAAAATATTAGTCACTACTAGAAATACTCGAAAATTTTAGTCCCGACTGGGTTAGCGCCAACTTTTCTAGTAATTTACGGCCCCAACCATCTCATTTGAGTCTCGACGGTGTTTGAAGTGAAAAATAAAGGGCAATGTTATACGCCGTCCAATTCTCGCTATCCGCAGTCCAATTTCTTTGTGTTTTTGCGCGCTTTTTAAAAAAACGCTATGTACATGCATTTTTAGGAAAATTGTTCAACATAAAAATTGTAGATCTCGTCGAGATCTACAACTTTCGTGCTGAACAATTATCCTAAAAATGCATGTACAGAGCGTATTTACAAAAATTACGCCCATATTTCAATCAGGGCGGCAATACGCCTTGTGCGTGCATTTTTAGGAAAAGTGTTCAACACGAAAGTTGTAGATCTCGACGAGATCTACAACTTTCATGTTGAACAATTTTCCTAAAAATGCATGTACAGAGCGTATTTTCAAATAGCGCGCAAGAACTCATAGAAATTGGACTGCGAATAGCGAGAATTGGACTGCGAATAGTGAGAATTGGACTGCGTATAACATTGCCAAAAATAAATTATGAAATCACTAAAAATATCTTTGATCTAAATTGTCTAAACCCATTCTCTGCGACGTGTCTGCCCAGATTTTCATTCCCCCCCGGTCGGGTCTCACTCTGGTAGACTGAATATGACTGAATAATATTAAAAAAAACGCAAAAAATTTCACCCAGATGGCCAGCTCTCTCTCTCCCCGCTCTCTCTCTCTCCCGCTCCCCTCTCTCTCTCTCTCTCCCCCCGCTCTCTCTCCCCCCCCCCCTCTCTCTCTCTCTCTCTCCCCGCTCAAACGTCGGCGACCCCTCCAAACTCCGGCGGCCTCGACCTCCAACAACACGCCATCAGCTCTCCTCTGCTCTCCTTATAACGACGATCCAAGGCCGACCCAACTCCTCCCACCTAGAGATCTCTCCATCATGTCCGAGCTTCTCCTCCCCAGATCTGACCGCCCCTTTCATGGTCGAAACTTCCGGCGAGCTCCAAGCCTCACTTTCGGCGAGATCCCTTCTTCTCCGGCGTGATCCACTCTTATTTCCACAATTTCAGTCTGTCATTCCCTCTTGACTTTATTCAGTCCGCTGAATTGGATCTCTTGACGACGTCTTCAATTCAGATCTCTCTCGGCGACGTCTTTCTCCTCTCTCGATCGTTGGATCTCCAGGGAGAACCTCTTGGATCTCCACAGAGAGCCAAAAGGAACTCCGCGAAGAGCCAAAAGGATCTTCGCGGTTCTCCGGATCTCCGGGGAGAGCCATTTGGCTCTCCGGGGAGATCCTTTTGGCTCTCCGGGGAGAGCCTTTTGGCTCTCCGGGGAGAGCCATTTGGCTCTCCGGGGAGAGCCATTTGGCTCTCCGGGGAGAGCCATTTGGCTCTCCGGGGTGAGCCTTTTGGCTCTCCGGGGAGACCCTTTAGGCTCTCCGGGGAGACCCTTTTGGCTCTCCGGGGAGACTCTTTTAGCTCTCCGGGGAGACCTTTATAATGATATAATTTCATATAAATTTTTTATGAAATATGAAACCTTGAATTTCTACCTATCATTTTAAATGCAATATTTAACATAATCCAATTGAATTGGGAATTTTTTTTATCAGTATTACTATAAATTAACATATATATATATATAATGTTCGGCCTCACTTCAGTCCAACTACATTGGTTCAGCTTATCAAAACTGCACCCATGTAGTTTATCAAAAATGCATGGGTGCAGTGATTCAAAACTGCACCCTTACAGTTCTTATAAATTGCTTTGGTGCAGTTCTGACAAATTTCATAGGGATAGTTTATTAAAAAGGTAAGCCCAACTTTTTTTCATGATGCTTTTTCATATTTTTTCCACCACAGCGGTTTGTAGATTTCCCTGTTAAATTCAATTGAGAAACATGTATTAGGCAACATTATTCAATTGGGCATTCCTGAATGATCCTCTTGGGAACAAGGAGCAATTGAGCATTCCTGAATGAACCTTCGGTGAAGGCCACAGAAGGACCTGCTTACAAATACGTCGCGCAGTATCATGTTGCAGATCTGGGCAAAGTGAAAACTGAGAGTGGCACAGAAATGTTAGCTACTGAAGAAAGAGATTAAAAAGTAAAGTAATGGAGATGAATATTGATGAGACTATAACATATATAAAGCTATTTTGGTCAAACATAAGTCCGTCTGGCTTATATATGATGTGTCTGTGCATCAAATAGTTGTATATCTGAACAGAACTTTATTAATTTGTTGTGGTGCGTCAGTATGGTGTGGTGTGGTGTGTTGTGGCTAACGTCTTTTAAATCTATATAATATATATGCAAATATAGATTTTCAGACTACAATAAATTGAGGCGTTCATCTTTAAGATTTATGAAATGCATGTCTGTGAAATTATCGGTTCAGTGTTGTGGCTAACGTCTTTTTTCTTCGATAAATTTTTCTCCGCAGGAAAAAAATGCTTAGTTGAAAAATTCACAATACTCTTCCCTAGGATCAAAGGTGGGTATTAAGAGGCTGGTGATGCAGTTGATTAGTTAATAAAATGTTTTTGAAAATTAATTGGAATAAATTGTGTTGAAATCAACTCAAAAACTAGCAGGTTTATACAATGAATGTTCATGTTGGTTCAACATTTATATGATACAGTTGTGGTCTTCTCCTGTGTTGATCTTCAACTGATTTTGACAAAATATTAATAATGAATATTTGATTTTGACAAAAAATGACTTTTAATTAAAACTTAAATGATTATTTTGAAATATAAATGTATTATTTTATTCAAAAAAAAAGATAAAAGACAACAGATGAGAAGACCACAGCTTCAATAAGGGATGATAGATTTTTTTTCTGCAAATTAGATGCATTTTCATCTTTTGATGAAAACTATGGGTTGTTTTTCAACAAATTCATATTGAGAATACAAACTATAGAAAACATCTTTGGATCTACACAATGTAATTTTACCATTTATTATATATATTAGAAAGTTATAAACCATAATAATGTTTTGCGTGGAGTTCAAGCTAATGGAGAATTTCAGATAATTTAATGAAAATGGTCATCTCAGATGTACATAATTACTTGGAAAAAAGTTGAATATTAAATAAAAGGAATAAATGACTGCTATCAACTTCAACTATATATACCATATCATGGTATGCTTCCGTGAACAATTGATCATCGTAAAAGAAAAAAAATGATTTGTAAAAATTAAAATAATAATCATATCACTCTAGGAAATGTTTTATATAAGTGTTTAATGAAGCAACATTTTCAAGGATCCAGAAGGTTCTCCGCGGAGAGCAAATGATTCTCCGCAGAGATCCAAAAGGTTCTCCGCGGAAAACCATTTGGATCTCCGCGGAGAGCCATTTGGATCTCCGCGAAGATCCAAATGACTCTCCGCGGAGATCCAAATTGTCCTCTCGGTGATATGAATAATCACTGCAAAGAGCATTCATCTCTCCCTCCCTCCATTTTTTTCTTCATTTCCCTCTTTTTTCTTCCTCCCTCCCCCTTTCCCTCTCCTCCCCCTCTTTTTTCTCCTCCCCCTCTTTTTCTTTTTTCTCCCCCCTGCCCCCTTTTTCCCCCTCATACCAGAGTGGAACCCGGCGCCCCCCCCCCCCCCCCCCCCCCACTTTCGATTTCCGTTCAGTCTCATTCTCTCGCTGCTTTACATTTTATATATCTCTTTATCTCTTTCAAAAAGCAAGCCCTAACCCTCTCGAACGCCTCCCTTGCCTCCCAGAGCTAACGCTCCTCGCAACACTCGGTTGGCCACTTCGAACGGCGTCGAAAGTTCCTCCTCCTGCCCGCTTAATCGGCGATTCCGAACGACGTCTTCATCGGCCACAAGGATTGTTTCTCTTTTCCCCCCATTCCCGCACCTCCTCCCTTTTTGACTTGCGTTCTCGCGCAAATCGCCAACATCCGCGACCGGCGACATTAGGCATGTTCTGACATTCCAGAGCCCTAATCGATCAAGATTTCAAGAGCAATGGATCTTCGTTTCTTCTACATCCATGTCAGGTAAACGTTCCTTCTACATCTATCTTCGTATCGGGTTTATGCTCTCTGCTTAAGGCACGTTCTGCTATGTTATCTATTCTGCTATGCTCTCTGCTTCTCAACTGGTTTTAGCCTGCATTCCCTACCCGTTCCATTCTCCTTTCGCCTAGCCGCCAACTCCTCTTCCTACCAGCTTCTATTCAATTTTATTTAATCCATTTGTGCAACCAAATCATTCACCCATTTCAATTTGAGCAGGTTGTGCATCTGTCCCATGGGATACGCAGTGAACAACCCAAAGATAGTGGAGTACATCTACTAAGTGTTCGTTCTGCAGGTTCTACCTCCTCAGTTTCTTAAGGTTGCCCCACTTGTGCATCATCATTGCTTCACAACTGCTCGCTCTCCAAGTTCTAATTGTCCAAGTATAATTTTTCTCTGTGACGTTCTCATGTCCAAAGTTCTCATGTTTGTTCTGCATCGCTTTTGTTTGATTTAAACTGCTATTATGGTTCTCAACATCATAATCTTTTCTATATCGATTGAACACTCACGTAAAAATAATTGTAATTAATTAATTTCTTTTGGAAATTCATTTGAAAATGTTAAACATTATTATACAAACTTGGTGCAGCTTGCTGAGGCACTATTGCATGCCAATCACGGCGCTGACTACCTTCCTAGAGCCTTTATTCAGAGCCATTGTTTTGTCATCGCCTTATTGATTGGCGGTTGAAAAAAAAAGCCTTCACGTATCCTTAATTTTTGGTAGGCATTGTGCGTTTTTTTATATCCCTGCATTTTATAATGAAAAAAATGATCCCTGTTTTTGTACATGTACTTGGGTTATATGTTCTATTAGATCAACTCTTAATTTACTGGTATTAATTCCACTAAGATTCACCTATTTATTCTTAATTATTTTGTTCAGGCCCTATTTAGAATTTCAAAGAAATTACAACATCGGGAGTGAGTTTCCAGGGATTGGAGCAGCGGCCTTTAAAAATGATGTAAATTATGTTCCATGTCGATCTGTTCAGTGGGATCAATATACCATTTATCCTTCACACATGCAATTGCAGTTGTGCAGTCACTATATGTTAGCACCCTTCTATCCATTCTTGTCGAGATATTTAGACTCGAGGAATTTATTGAGCTATGTAGTACTACAGCCCAAGCAACAGACCAAGATTACTTACTAATAAGCAAGCACATGAACCAATAGAGTTAAGGCAGATGGTCAATGTTACATCTTAGCACTTATAGCATAAGGTTAGGTTGACAAACCCATAAAGTATGTAGTCCTTTTTACGGTCTTCCAGTAAGCATTGCCTTGATGACGTGGTAGCTGTTAACCAATTCCACAACCTATACAGTATTGGTCGAGCACACATCCAATTGCTTTCGATAAGGAACCTCGATACCTAATGTTTCTTCTTTTGATTTATAGAAACATACAAGTTAGGTTGCACTCCTATTTCTATGTGGTGTCAATTGGTCTGAATGGCGCATTCTGAATATTGAAGAGTTTTTTTGATGCATTTCTTTGTGGATTGACCTGGGAGCTCTTTTTTACAAGATTCGAGTAGTTCTCATAATAGGCACAAAGCCAGCATCACATATTTTTGTCATCTAAAAAATGGCAACCACTTAGTGGTTTCAATCATCTTAATTTTATTTCGCAAGCACATAACATTGGATTGGTTAAGCATAATCTGAAATGTTGGTTTCTAATGGGTTAAAAATGCTTGAAGCAAGTGTCCTGCAACTTTTGTTGGCATTTATGAAAATTTTCAGAGGTTTTCTTTGCTGATGATGCACGAAAGAAATGTTTAAATATATCCTTAGAAAACTAATGCATGACTTGATATTTATTACATAGTTTGCGTTAACTTTTCATAAAATATTAAAGCATTTTCTTTTTAGTTTATCCGTGGAGAGGTTCTAGTGAATTAAAAGAGAAAACATCATATTTTTTTAAATGCCTCGGCATTAGCTGCGTTTTATAAAAACGGCACTAAATCTGCCGCTTTAAAAAAAACACGCTACTAAATCTGCGGGCTTTTTAAAAAAAAAAACTGCGCAGATATTGTTGGTGTTTTTTGAAAAAACATCGCAAATGCTTCTTGTATTAGCGGCATTTTTTGAAAAATGTCGTGGAGTTCTACGACGGCGATCGCTTTCGCGGGCTTTAGTGCCATTTTGTAAACCGCCACAACAATTTTCGCGGCGCTTGACAAACGCCGCGGAAGGCCCCAAAAAGTGTCATCACAGCCCTGTTTGTTGTAGTGTTAGTCCTTCGTAGTTTGAAGCTCATGCTGGTCAAGCACCACGACGCAAGCCATAAGATGATATTTGAAAGTTTTGCATTTGTTTGATATGGCTGTTATTGTAAATTATAAATCAATTTTCGAAATTCATACAAAATTTTCCTTGTTTTTGTAGTTACAAGAATATCTATACCTCCAATGGAGTGTCACTTCACGGGCTATCTATTTCCCTATCAAAAGGCCGTAGATTAACATCTACTGAAAAATGTTGATTTATGACGCATTTATGCAAATGGTGGGGACCTACTTTGTGATCTCTGCCCCGGGATTTCCATAAAGGTATGTATGTTGCTTGATGCAAATGCATTGCATGCTCCTCTATTGCAATCTGGCATCTCCCTTACACGTTCCATTCACAAATACCTTTAAATAGTGAATCCGGGTTGTGTTCTTAATTGAGATAAATAAGTTTATGTTGAATATGGGACCACAATGCTAGTTGGATTCAAGATTTAACTGCTTATAGTGCTAGGTTACTTAAGTTTAATAGACACTCCTCATTAAATGATACAGCTTATTTGATGCATACATACACACATATATACATATATTTAAGTCCAGCTTATTTGCTGAGCATACACATACATACATATATTTAAGTCCAGCTTATTTGATGACGCATACATACATAAATATATTTAAGTCTCAAGTTACCAGTTGATTCTAGATGGGCGGCAGGTTCTTGCGCCCGTTCTTATATCAATAGAGCCATTTCATCCCATGGTGCTTTCGCAGTTTTGTATGGTCGTCATATGAAGTAGTTTATCAAAACTCCTGTTAGCAAGATTGTATAAGTCTCGAGATGGGGAGCCTATAAGGAGGGAATAACTATTGTCGAGCATCATGAAGTTTTTATTGGGGTTGGATGTTATATTTTCTTGCTGATAAATTTTAGATTTAAGCAGTTTCCATTACCATCATAATTGTCGTAAGTACCTTATTTATAATGTTGAGAAAGATTTATCGATAGAACTTATGAATCTGTGCGTTACTAAACACTCTTCTATTGAAAAAATTTCCAGCTTGGTTTTATGTTGATGGCTCTAATCTGGAAATTTGATTTCTCACCTTTCATGGTTCTGATTATCGTAATGTGTGTGCTCTTATGTCACCATATGATTTCCTCAATCTGTTAAACAATATTGCATATTCCTTTAAAATGTTTGTGTGCAATTCTAGACACAATTATGACAATCTCAAAAGACAGTGTGAAGCAGTCTCCACTGCTGGAGAGGTGGAATTCTAAATTTCGAGCGTGTTTCAAGCTTCGAACTCTAACTTATGTGTTGAATCCTGCGGCAGCAATGCTGATTTTGTGGTTTCGTTCTCTACAACCAGATATTCCATTGATGCTATGAATCTATCAACATTGGTGTATGATAATGGAAAAGTATGTCTTGATATAACTTCCTCATGAATAGATATTTCAAACTTTGATCTATAAAATTATTTTCCTATACTCACATTTGTTGTTTTATTTTTAATTATCAGGTTGGTGTGCAAGACCTTCTTCTTGAACCTGCTCGCTCGAGTACAAGACCTTCTTCGCCGGCCATAAGACGTCCTCGGGCCTGAGATCTTTTTCTTCATTATAGATATTTTTCATGTATTCAGTTTAATTATAGATGAAAACAATATAACTGTATTGAGGGCTTTGGGCTATCTCCCACCCTCTTTTTTCTCTATTAAGAAAATAGCATGTTGAACAAACTTCTATTGCGATTGAGTATTTAATTTATTCTTGTGTTTGAATGTCTAAAATTGAATTCGATCTAATGATAGCAAATGAAATAATTATATGATGTTTTTTTGAGGAATTGAACATAATTTAGTAACAAACATTGTTATATTATGTTTATCTCTTTAGTGACCAGATATCGTCACTAAAAGTACACATAATATGATCAAATTAATTCAGTCACTAAAAGTTTTTTTAGTGACCGAATCCATTTGGTCACCAAAACTTCATTTAGTGATCGAACCACCTTGATCACTAAAAGTTCATTTAGTGACCGAACCAATTCAGTCATTGAAACTTCATTAGTGACTGATTCAAATTGGTCAGTAAAGATTTATTTAGTGACCAAATCAATTTGGTCACCAAAACTTATTTTTGTGACTGTAATTATTTTGGTCACTAAATATATACAATTAGTGACAAAAAATCTTTTTGGTCACAAAATACATTTAGTGGCGGGGCTATCGTGATTACTTTGTGACGGAAAAAATTTGGTCACTAAATATCTTTAGTGACCACAATTCAATATTTCGTGACAAAAAATTTCGTCACTAAAAGCCAATTTTATAGTAGTGATCGTCTTGGAAAGTCATAAGTCACCTAGGGTTAATTCAATTGTAATAACAAGGAGGGTGTTCTTATGGGTAGATTCCAACAACACTAAGTGTCTTGAGAAAGAGAACTTTGGGGTGTCATCCCATTTCGGTTCCTAGTACCGTAGCGAGCCCCTTACAGGGTAATCCACGGGAAGTCCAAGATTAACCACAAACTGTAGGAGTAAGTTGTTATACAAGATTAACTTAATAATACACACACCCACACCCCGTGGTTACGAGAAGTTAGTTGCTTTGGTTTTACGAGCTGCAGGCTCGGTGGTTGAAGCAGCGGATCAGTTAGACCGATGAGCTTGTGACTCAGTAGTGTTTGTTGGTACGGACGGGTTGGTCCGGCGAGCCGGTGGCTCGGAAGGTTATTGATGACGGGCAGGTTAGCCCGGGAAATTTATGGCTCGGGATATAGTAGAACATGTTGCATGTGCATGAAGGTGGTGGGTCTTCGGTATTGGACGGTCGTTCACACCGACGTCAATACGTTGACTCGGCAAGTGTGGAATTTGCACTTGGCCTTAAAAGTCTGGTGGTCCAGCCAGTAAGAGTACGCAGATGCTCCGCGGTTTTGCATTGAGGCGTACGATAGGTCTAGGTAGGGTAGTGTGAATACCAACCTAGAGGTGGGCGAGGCCCAACCCACCGCTTCCGTTTGCCACTACGGGAGTATCCTGGGAGTCTAGCTCGCTCCAAAAAGGGGGAACTAAAGGTCTATGCGCATAGAGTCGTAGTGAGTGAGTTGCACTTGTATGAACATAGCATAACAGCATACTTTGCATGTCATAGCATAAACATTGCATTCAACCTACCCCTAACGTATAAGTCGGTTATAGGACTTCTTATACGGTAGGCCCTGCAAAACGACCCCTTGGTCTATAGGGGTAATCCCTATAAATCAATGGTTTCTTTTCTTACTTACTTACTTACTGTTGTGCTTACTTTATACACGTTACTTCTTACCTTGTTACACCGGGTACTCATGCTTACTTTAGCTATAATCGTGTTACACTCTACTACTCTTGATAGTTAAATTTATAAACCTTGCGAATCTTTTACTGTACTTTCTTTAGGATAGTAGTCACCTGCTTGTTTCCACTCTGCCCTTGGTCCTCCTCTTCACTCCTCTCCGCCCGGTGCCTAGGAGCCACGGGTTTAGGGGTGGGGGATTGTTGACTGAGTCTAGTTTGACTGACGGTCGTTTGACCACCATATTTTAGGCGTACCGTATGGGAGAGAAACAGGTGCAGCAGGATCCGACAGGGTGGGCCCCATGGCCATGCTACCATTGTCACCAGCCGGGACATACTCGGGTCAGATGTCCCATGATGAGTGGAACCCCACCAGCTCAGCGACCAGGAGGCCGAAGGCGAACGACGTAGACGTGGTTTGCAAGGCAGCGACCGCAGGCCAAACGAGAAGAAGCATTCAGTGTTGCAGCACCAGTGGAGCACAGAGTCTGCAGGGATGGGTCAGACTAGTTTGGGTGCTTCCGTTTCAGTGACGGTGGCGGTTAGCTTTAGTTTTACCTTATGAGTGATCTTGTAGTGAGGACATGATGTACAGGGCACGTATAACAGTCCTGGCTCAAGCCCACCCGGGTCACTGACCCCCAGGAACTGCCGGCACCGACGGCCCAGGCCCATCCTGGGAGCGGCCTGACCAGTCAACACTGGCCCCGTCCTAGGACACTGGCACCATCGGTTCAGCCTGACCACAACTGGTCAACAACAAGCCTGCAGGCCGTACACCCCCAACCCCTCTCTGGCCTACCACAGGGCACAGCGGGTTGTTGGAGGGGGGGCACGAACCCACGCCCTCCCTTCGATGAGAATTAAGCCAGTTAAGCGGCAGCGCGTGGACTTCCCAGGAGGTCACCCATCCCGTGACTACTCCAGCCCGAGCACGCTTAACTACGGAGTTCTTTCACTTCTCATCACCAACTGAGCTCTGCCCGGGCGAAAAACCCGCGCCCCCGTGAAAAAACGCGCGCCCGGGCGAAAAACGCGCGCCCGGGCGAAAAACGCGCCCCAGGTCAAAAAACGCGCGCAAGGGCGAAAAACGCGCGCTACAGCGACAAATTTCCGCCCGGGCAAAATTTGGGCGTCCGTGCGAAAAACGCGCGTTCGGGCGAAAAACTCGCGTTCGTGCGAAAAACTCGCGCCCGGGCGAAAAATTGTCCGCCAGGGCGCATAAACGCGTGCCCGGGCGAAAAATGCGCGTCAGGGCGAAAAACGCGCGTCAGGGCGAAAAATGCGCGCCAGGGCGAAAAACACGCGCTAGGGCCAAAAATTTCCGCCAGGGCAAAATTTGGGCGTCCGGGCAAAAAACGCGCGTTCGGTCGAAAAACGCGCGTCCGTGCGAAAAACTCGCGCCCGGGCAAAAAATTGTGCGCTCGGGCGCATAAGCGCGCGCTCGGGCAAAAAACGCGATAAAGAGCGTGCCAAACTCGCCCAATTCTGATATGTCTTGCTAGATTTTGTGTTATGCTAAAATCAATTCCATGATATTCAACTCAAATTGCAATTATTAAAGCTACCTAACAAGCGAACGGCGTAATTGGAATTTGACGCCGAATTTCAATTTCAAGTCTTCAATTCCGTCCAAACGAACGGGGCCTTAGAGTTTTTGGATATTTTATTAATGTTTGTTTTATTAAAAAAAAAAGACAAAAAAGTGAAATCGGTCCATAAACTTTGATGGTGGTTTGAAATAGGTCCCTTAACTTTTTTTTGTTTGATATTGGTCCCTAATATTTATATATAGTTTGATATAAGTCTCTATTTATAATTCTGTTAACTATTTGGCTGGAAAAAGTATGACGTGAAATTAAATTTATATGAAAACTATGATACGGTGGTGACTAGGAGAGAGAGAAATGCAAATACTCAAAAATAATTGAAAAATAACTGAAATTTTTAATGCTCTAAGATTTTCTGTTTTATATCAATATTTCATTATTATTTCTACTCTTGTTTTTTCCGATTTAGTTTGTAGAATAATGATATTATCGTCGCCTCACATTACCTATATACAAGTGAAACGAGTGATCAAGATATTTATATCTAATTAAAAATTAATTTGGTTAATTACCTGATCGAATAGAAGCCAAATCCATGGGAGAAATTTGCTGGTCTCCGGAGGATGATGTTTTCTTCTCCATGTGGCGATTAAACTTGGTTAAATCCTCATCGTCCGATCATAATTAAAATTTTGAATTTTAATTACGACGATAACCATTGACGCTCGTGTCGTCACTTGATTAATAAGTTAATTAGAATCTAAAAAAGTATTAGTGAGGAGGGCTCATGTTAATTAAGAGGGGGGGGGGGAATTAATAAAGAGGAAAAAAATAGAGTACCACAAATTTGTATGATAATAGCTTGATCCAATTGTTTTTGAATATTTGCATTTTTTTCTCTCTCCTAGTCACCACCACATCATAGTTTTCATATAAGTTTAATTCCACATCATACTTTTCCATTCAAATAATTAACGTAATTATAAATAGGGACTTATATCAAAATATATATAAACTTTAGGGACCAATATCAAACAAAAAAAAGTTAAGGGACCTATTTCAAACCACCATCAAAGTTTAGTGTACAACCCCGTGTTCGTCCGAGAAGGAAAAAACCCGAAAATGTGTGAATTAGGCTGGAAATGATAAACTCATCAATGAGGAGTTGCGAGGACCAGGTAGTGCGAGCCAGTTCGATCTCGCGTGGGGGAACGCAAGACTGGTCCTCGGGGGTTGCCGCCAGAAGGAAGGCGAGCGGGGCCTTCACAGGCAGCTCGCCTGGAACGTGTGCGAGTGGTACTCGCGAGGAATTTCGCAAGTAGGGTTATCTCAAGCCACTTGCCCAGGGGATAGAGAAAGGAAATTACCCCTCTGCCCCTGGTGGCCTGCAGTTAGCCCCTCCAAAGAGTGGAGTTTGGTTGTTAGCAGGCCAAATTGGGGTGTGCTTAGTAAAACCAAAAGGCGAAACCCCGCTATCAGCAGACCAGTTCAAGAAAACTATAAATAAGACCATAAGGGCACCTTTGGAGAGGACTTCTTTTTAGCTTCTCTCTCCTTAGGCTATCTTTGGTTAGAATTCCTAGAGCTCTCCAAGGTGCCCGGCTACAGTTCTTGGCTTATGAGGGGAAGCGCTCTACGATCTTCCGGATGTGTGGTGGGACCTCCACACTGTCGCCAAGGGTCTCAGTTCTAAGTCTTCGGTCGAGTTGCTCCAAGGGATCAGTAAGTGCGAGCTGCACCCATCTTTGGGGTCCGAACTCCTCGTTGGGCCAAATCCCGGTTCCAACATTTAGGGACCAATTTCACACTTTTGCCTAAAAAGGGTACAAATAGCAATTGTAGAGGTATGATTATCACTATCCATAATTAATATCTATACTACTTATTATAGTAGCACTCTAAAATGATTATGAGTATTGTATATTTGTATATTTGTATATGAATTTTCCCATACATAATTATTTCCCATACATGAATTTTTTTTCCGCTTTATTACATCAGTTAGTCAAATTATTGCGTCCGACAACCTCAGCCTCTCCCCCATTGATACGATAAGCCTTATCCTCGCCAAAACAAACGGAGAAAACGCCGCTCCACGCTCCACGTGTCACCAAACTTCCCAGCACAACTTCCATCCCACACGTGTCATCTTTCCTCGCCTATAACTTCCCTCCCCCGCGTCTTCCAGTTTCCACCGACTTGACGAAGACGAAAGTAGACTCTGAAACAGAACAACGATAATGGCAGGAAAAATATCGCTTCAGTGCCTCGCCGGCCGCAGGGCCGGCCTCTTCATCCTCCTCTTCGTCCTCGCTTCTTCAACATGCATTCCAAGGCAGGCGTCGGCTGACTACATCGGCCAGGGCACGGCGGAGAAGGCGGAGGCGAAAGCAGAGGAAGTTGCCGGCGACACAGGAAAGGCCGCGGATTCATGGGCCAACTGGGCTCATGACAAGATCCGAGAGTAAGATCGTGCGCTGTTAATTAGAGTCGATATATAATTATATATGTATATATATATTTATTATTATTCTTGTGTCTGACAGGGGAATGGGGTGGCAGAGTGACAATGCCAAGGTGGCGGCGGAGAATCTCAAGGGTAAGGCCGGCGAGATCGCCATGAAGATCAAGGACGAAGTCTCAGACTATTCCTCGAGTATGTATTATGCATAAAAGAGAAATTTTTATTAAGGTTAATTAAATTATTATTACCATGCGATCATTAATTCCCCTGTCTCACAACAAAAATCTAATCTTTTTACGATCATTAATTTTGCGGTTGTAAAATGGAATCACTTTAACGATCACTTCATTCTATATATAGGTGCCGCTAATTATGCCTCACAGAAGGCAACCGATGCCAAGGACACTGTTTCTAACACCGCCGGCGATGTTAATGCCGCCGTGAAGAACAAGGCGAGCGACGCAAATGACGCCATGTCTAACTCCGCCGACGACGTTAAAACCGCCGTGAAGAACAGGGCTGGCGATGCGAAAGACGTGATAGATGACAAAATCGGAAATCCGAAGCAAGAGATGAATTCCATGGCAGGAGAAGCGATGGAGACTGTAAAGAAAGGAGCAGAGAACGCCTGCGCCGGTGCAAAGAAGACGGCGGAACGTGCCAGCGGCGCCGCTGAGAGCGCCTACGAAGATACGAAGCAGAAGACAGGGGATTCCCAGGAGTGGCTGAAGAGCAAACCCGAAGAAGCCTACGGTGGCGCGAAGAAGACGTCGGAGGAAGGGAGGGATGCTGCCGGGAGAGCTTATGAGGACGCGAAGAAGAGCGCAGGGGAAAGCTATGAATCTGCGAAGGAGTCGATGAGTACGGGCGCGAAGAATAGGTACGAGGCTGCGAAGGAGACGGCGTCGAAGGCCGACGGAAATTTGGGCGCGGCGATGAAGCCGGAGGAACTGTAGCTTGTATTGTTCATATTAAAGAAGAAGCTTCCATCGTTTCCGGTTGGAGCGGTTTGCGAAGATTTTTCACTTCTTTGTTGTAGTTTCTCTTTCTTTAGCCGGTCGGTGATGGATCGGATGTGGTTTATTTTGGTGATTTAATTTTGTTATCGTGATAATGCTTTTTTATTTCCATTCCAAATCAGCGTTAGCATTATTCAAAGTTTTGAAAACCACCGGGCCAACCGGTAATTTTAGAAAAAAAATCATATTATAAGTTTATTACTTTAATTAATATAAATAATATTATTATATATTAAATATCATTAATATGAATAATATTATTTTATATAAAAATATATTACAATGCCATACAATTTTTGAAGGTTTTGAATTCAAATCCAGGGGCCGTTGGTTTTTTATTTAAAAAAAAAAGCAGCGTGCCTAGATTATCTCGAACAACCTGTGTGAGGATCCTGACCATAGTCTGGCGCACCAGCGTTGCCTTTCGTCTCAGGCCCCCACATGGGCCGCAGCCCATGCCACCCCCTCTCCGCGCCTATTCGGCCACGGCGGGTTGTTGGAGACCGCAACCTCCCTTTGACGAGAAGTGATCCAGTTAAGCGCCTCTACGTGGACTTCCCAGGAGGTCTGCAGCTCAAATGGTGATGAGAAGTGAAAGAACTCTATAGTTAAGATATAATTAGCCCAAGTTGAAAACTCGAGGTTGAATTTGTCTTTCTTCACCCATATATCCACTTGGTGATGGAGTCGATGCATAAGATTCACCTTCTTTATTGGTTCCCATTTGATAAATCTTTTGGGGTTGCTGAGTTGGAACTCCTTTCATGCTTCCTTCTCGTGTCGGCCTCTTGGGACATTCTTGCTGACGATGTCCCGGCTGACGGCAGATGTAACAAATTACCCCTCACGATCTAGAATTGGCGGCAATAGTGTTCGACTTAAAAATATGGCGTCACTATTTATATGGTGCTCGATGTGAGATCTTTACTGACCACAAAAGTTTAAAGTATATATTTACCCCAAAAGAAATAAATCTCTGACAGCGAAGAAGGTTGAAATTTATCAAAGATTATGATGTAGATATTCAATATCATCCAGGTAAGGCTAATGTTGTGGCAAACATTCGATACTGGCGCAAGTCATTCGTTCATTTCAGCTCATATACTTAAATCTTTATTGGTAAAACCATATCAAATTAACAATGCATTTCACGTGTTGATGCCCAACAATCATATTATGCTAACACAATTTCGAGCTCAAGTTCAATTTTGTGTTAATAAACAAATGCTGGAGGTAGACTTAGCTGCATTACCACTTAGTGAATTTGACATCATTTTGGGTATGGATTGGTTGACCAAACATGAAGCAGTAATTAATTGTAAAAGAAAGGAGGTGACTATACGATGTCCAGATCAAAGCTTAGTAATATTTCATGGATTATGAGAAGCGCCAAAGATATTAATTTCTGCTATGAAAGCAATAAAGAAACTACGAAAAGGTTGTGAAGCTATGCTCATAATGATCAAGGGAACAAATGAAGAAAAGAAAGATATTTCCTCTATACCAGTAGTATGTGAATTCCCTGATGTATTCCCAGACGATTTACCAGGATTAGCTCCAATACGAGAAATAGATTTTGAAATAAAATTAATTGAAGGAGCAACTCCAGTGGCAAAGACACCATATCGAATGACTCCAAAAGAATTGGCAGAATTAAAAGGCCAATTACAGGAGCTATTAGACAAGAACTTTATACAACCAAGTTCATCACCTTGGGGAGCTCCAGTTCTTTTTGTGAAAAAGAAAGATGGAACTTTGCGTCTATGTATTGATTATCGGGAACTAAACAAACTAACTGTGAAGAATAAATACCCTCTCCCACGTATAGATGATTTATTCGATCAGTTAGCTGGCGCAAAAGTATTTTCGAAGATTGATTTACGATCTGGATATCATCAACTACGAATAAAAGAAGAAGACATCTACAAGACAGCTTTTAGTACCAGGTATGACCACTTTGAATTTGTTGTCATGCCATTTGGTCTAACTAATGCCCCTGCAGCATTCATGGATCTAATGAATCGAGTTTTCAAGGAATGTTTGGATCGGTTTATTATTGTATTTATTGACGATATACTGATCTATTCCAAGAATGAGGAAGACCATGCACAACATCTAAGAATGGCATTACATACATTGAAAGTTAATCGTTTGTATGTCAAGTTCTCAAAATGCGAGTTTTGGCTGAAAGAGGTCTCATTTTTGGGCATATAATTAATCAGCATGGTCTATCCGTAGATCCTGCAAAGATAAAAGCTATATTAAATTGGCCACAACCGACTATTGTGACAGAAGTACGAAGCTTTCTCGGCTTAGCAGGATACTACAGAAAATTTGTAAAGAATTTCTCTAAAATTGCGTTACCTCTAACGCAACTAACAAGGAAGAAAGTCTTATTCATTTGGAATGATGAATGTCAGCAAGCATTTGAGAATTTGAAGGAGAAGTTGACTTCTGCTCCTATACTAGTATTACCTTCAGGAACAGACGGATTTCAGATTTAAAGTGATGCATCTTATAAAGGTCTTGGTTGTGTCCTAATGCAACATGGAAAAGTTATTGCATATGCTTCCAGACAACTCAAAGATGCAGAAAGAAATTACCCAACTCACGATCTAGAATTGGCGGCAGTAGTGTTCGGCTTAAAAATATGGTGTCACTATTTATATGGTGCTCGATGTGAGATCTTTACTGACCACAAAAGTTTAAAGTATATATTTACCCAAAAAGAAATAAATCTCCGACAGCGAAAATGGTTGGAATTTATCAAAGATTATGATGTAGATATTCAATATCATCCAGGTAAGGCTAATGTTGTGGCAGACGCTTTAAGCAGGAAGACTATGACTTTGTTGTCAACAATAAAGACATTTAACAAACAACTGCTGAAAGAGCTAGAAACGATGGAGATCCTTTTATGACACCGAGAGAAAAGCAAGCACATATATTTCAATTACAGATTAAATATTCAATCAAGGATAGAGTACTAAAGGCCTTGCCTCAGGATTCGTTTCTAATAGCATTATTACAAAAAGTGAAAAACGGGGAATCAACAAAGTTTACAGAAAAAGACGGCCTGTTATTTATGAATGGACGATTATGTGTTCCAGATGCAGATAATTTCAGATATGATATTATGTATGAAGCTCATAATACCCCATACTCAATTCATCCTGGACGAACCACAATGTATCAAGATCTGAAGCAGGAATTTTGGTGGCCCAGAATGAAGAAAGATGTGATTTTATATATCGCAAAATGTCACACTTGCCAGGTAGTAAAAGCGGAACATATGAAACCTGGTGGTTATTTAAAATCCCTACCCATTCCTGGATGGAAGTGGGACGATATTGCTATGGACTTCGTTTGGCGTTTACCGCGAAGTAAATCGGGAAATGATGGTATTTGGGTAATTATTGATCGATTAACAAAGAGTGCACATTTTATTGCGGTAAAGAAAGATGAATCAACAGAAAAGCTTGCTGATGTATACATAGATGTTATTGTTAAACTGTACGGGATTCCCAGAACTATTATATCAGATAGAGATGGTCGATTCACATCTAATACATGGAAGCTAGTCCATAAACGTCTGGGTACAAAATTTTTATATCGCACGACATTTCATCCACAGACCGATGGTCAATCTGAACGCACAATCCAGATGTTAGAAGACCTATTACGAATGGTCGTGCTTGACTTAAAAAGATTATGGGAAAACTATTTGACATTAGTAGAATTTTCATACAATAACAGTTACCAGGCTACAAGTGGAATGGCACCCTTCGAAGCTTTATATGGTCGCAGATGTCGAACTCCTCTAAGTTGGACAGAAGATGGGGAGAGAAAGTTACATAAAAAGGAAGAAATGGATGAACTACATGAAAAGGTCATCATTATCCAAAAGAAAATGAAAATTGCACAGGATTGTCAGCAAAAATACTATAATGCTAGACACCGTCGAGTGGAGTTTCAAGTTGGCGATCAAGTGTGCTTAAAGATTAAGCCATTCAAAGGAGCCTCGCGATTGCGGAAAATTAGAAAATTAAGCCCTCGATATGTTGGTCCTTTCCCTATCATTGAACGTATAGGAGATTTGGCATATCGATTGGCACTGCCTGATGAGTTGCAAAACTTACATGAAGTCTTTCATGTATCAGCACTTCGAAGATATATAGCTGATCCAAGTCAGATAGTGGCAACAAGCGAGATACAAATTGAACCTGATTTGTCAAGCCCGACTGATCAGCCAAAACAAATCATAGATTGGCAGAGCAAAAAGTTGCGCAATCGAGATGTTAGATTTGTCAAAATCTGGTGGAAAGGTCATCCTATAAGTGAAGCTACTTGGGAACGAGAAGATATCATGAAGGATCTTTTTCAACTACTATTTGAAGAAATCAATAACTGAAAGTTTCGAGGACGAAACTTTTTATATGGAGGTACGAAATTGTAACACCTAAAATGTCATAAACTAACTTAATTTAGTTTTCATATATTTTGTTTAAAATTTCTTAGTAAATTATCCCAGATGATAAAAATATAAGTCAGTGATAAATTGCCATCAAATAATTACGCGCCATCAAATAATTTCGCTATTTTTTTAAATCTAATATGCCTAAATGGTTGTAACAAAATAGACACTAAATATACAAACATATGTATATTAGTTATAGCCAAATAATATGGGGATGAATATTTCATTCTATAGTATTCAATCTTATATAATTAATATTACATTATACTTATTATAAATAAAGGAGAAGGTTAAAACCAGCCCAGCCCGTGACTGATTAAACCGGAAGCCGCACGACCTTCTTCTCTTCCGCCATTTCCTCCAGGGCAAGCGGCGAGCGGCGTCTTCCTCGG
This sequence comes from Dactylorhiza incarnata, assembly GCA_033032865.1. Taxonomy (NCBI): domain Eukaryota; kingdom Viridiplantae; phylum Streptophyta; class Magnoliopsida; order Asparagales; family Orchidaceae; genus Dactylorhiza; species Dactylorhiza incarnata. Next base: position 3,309,690 of record JAWHQI010000044.1, on the reverse strand, counting down.
TAGGGTTGGTGAAATCTTCTGCTTCTTCGACACGCCATGCTCCTCCCTCCTCCTCGTCGACACCTAGGGATGAATCGTGTCATTGCCGAGCTTCTACTTGGCGGAAGGTCGTTGCTGTGACGACTGAAATGCCGATCGAACATCGGCTATATAAAGCCCGATGGATTCTCTCCTCCTTCATACGCTCTCTCCTCTACTCTTATTGTGCCAACTGAAGCTTCACCACCGTGTTGTAGCTGTGAGTTTGTGCTGTAGCTGTGAGTTTGTGCTGTGGCTGTGAGTTTGTGCTTTGGCTGTGAGTTGTGTTGTGCATTAGCTGTTGTGTTGTGGCTGTTTTGATCGTGCCTTGGCTGGGAGGTTGTGTTGTAGCTGTTTGGATTGTGCCTTTGCTGTGAGGATCAGCTCCTTCAATTATCTGAACCCCCCTTGCTCTGTAAGTCTAAATCCCTATTGATATTATTATGATTTGGCATGGGGATAGCATGATTGCTGGAAAGTTATGTGGGGAAAAGATTAGGGGCTGTTTTCCCATTGATAGTAGGCTGGGCTGTTTTTGTTTTCCCCCTTGACAGTATGCTGATATGCTTATCAAGTTGGGATGGTTTGGTTTAGTATTCTCCCCCACTCACTTTCTCTCCTTCTCATCCCTCTAGTTCTGAAGATGAGTTATGAGGGTTGAATTAAGTCAATATGAATGTTGGCATAACTTAAAATGAGGGGATTTTCTCATACCTAAATGTTTTCTTTCCTAAGAAAGACCACTCCTAAAAGTCTTCTATCACCAAATAGAGTCAAATCGCCTCTAAATAAAGATGCAACCTCGATAATAAGAGTTGCCTAATAAATGATGCCTAATGACAGAAACTGGAAGGATGGCATCGAATGATAGGCGCGACAATGATCTACGACGTGATAAAGGAATTATGTAGGTGAGGATTATCTCTTTAATGTATGCTCTATTTCCCTACTTTTAAGTATATACATGTTATTTTGAAAAGATAGATAGAAATTATTATTGTATGCGCACACATGATGATCAAATAAAGTTCATAATTTAATATCACTGACAATGAATAAATCGCTAAAGATGGCAAACATTGCAAAGGAGTCAATTGCGATCATAAACTGAGGGGAATAATAAATAAATATTACATTTTCATTATTGCATTATAAACTTATAACTTTTACATATAAATGCATCGATGCATGAGAAAGGCCGAGGGTACAAGAACTTTACTGAATTGTAATGACAACCAAGCAGTCGGCTGAAAAAGCATTAACGCGTGATGAACGTACTGACTTGGGAGTCTTTGACCTTGAGGGGTCGGGCCCAAATACTGATACAGATATACTGATACTGAAGCCCTCGACATATTCTCATATGAATATAAACCAATAAAAAGGATTTTTATTGATATATTGACAATGAATATTTATGCATATTAATTATGAACATATATACTCAGTATGAACATATGTTTTCATTATGAACATATATTGTTACTGCTTCATTTTACTTGTACTGTCAAATCATGGAACTTATATGCATATTGTTACTGCTTTATTATACTTGTACTGATAAATCATTAAACATACATGCATATTGTTACTGCTTCATTTCAATTGTATGTATAGCAGTTAAAGATATAAATTCTCACATAGTCTTTATTAAAGACTAATCCTTTGTGTTGCTAAATTTTTAGGATCCGCTCAGCGTCAATCCAACCATCTCTGATAATTCTCAAGCTGAAGGATCAAGAAGAATAAGAGATCACGTATGATAGAATAGTATCAATCTCTATATGTACTCTTCCTAGTATATGTTGAAACGAAATAAATAAAAAGTATATGTTTTGGACATTATGTAAACTCATTGTGATATATGATAATATGTTGTGCTATATGTGGACTGAAATACTGTTTATGATACTGTATAAATTGTGATGGTCTTCGGGCCGTGACAATTAAATGGTATCAGAGGGAGGTTTCGGAACACTTGGCCACAATGAGGATTACATAAATGTACTTAACAAAACACTAGCATATCTATATTTAGATGTTTGCTCATTAAAATGCTAATTATATCCTATTTCATGCCTTAGGAACCTACGGACGTATATTCCTCTAGACGATTAAGGAGAATCCCCGAAGAATCTGAATATGAAGCGGTACAAGGAAATATAGCACTGGAAAGTCATAGTAGCAGTGGGCAATCACCTCACCAACCAATATCTGAGATTGCCCAAGCTATTGCTGAAGCTATCAAAATAGTACGAGATACACCTCCCGTTGTACCACCAATTGAAGTTACACCACCACTTCAAAGACATATGGATGTTGACTTAAAACAATTTTTGGAGCTAAACCCCCCCCCCCCCCCCCCCCCCCCCCCCACACATTCCAAGGAGGATTAACACCATTGGAGACAGAATATTGGATCAAGAGAATTGAAACAATCTTTCGGGTCATGCGTTGCCCGGAAGACAAAAAATTCGATTTAGCCACGTTTTTATTAGACGGAGAAGCTAAACGATGGTGGGACAATCTTGTTAGTAGTAAATTGGCATCAAGAAGGGTAACCACAATTTCATGGGATGAATATGTACGTGAGTTCACTACATGGTTTGTGCCCGCATCAAAAAAAAGACTTCTGCATGATAAATTCCTAAAATTAATTCAAGGAAATAAGACGGTGCTTCAATATGAAGACGAATTTTCTCAATTGTCTTATTACGCGGGATCAGTAGTCGCAAATGAAGAGGAGAAGTGCCTACAATTCCAGCAAGGGCTTCGAGACAATATACGTACATATTTGGTGCCCCTAGAAATCATCGAATATGGGAAACTAGTGGAAAAGGCACGGAAGGTAGAAATTGATATGGAGAAAACCCATATATCCACTTGGTGATGGAGTCGATGCATAAGATTCACCTTCTTTATTGGTTCCAATTTGATAAATCTTTTAGGGTTGCTGAGTTGGAACTCCTTTCATGCTTCCTTCTCGTGTCGGCCTATTGGGACATTCTTGCTGACGATGTCCCGGCTGACGGCAGATGTAAAAAATTCCAGTGCCCATTAAACATTGTCCCACGTATAGATGATTTATTCGATCAGTTAGCTGGCGCAAAAGTATTTTCGAAGATTGATTTACGATCTGGATATCATCAACTACGAATAAAAGAAGAAGACATCTACAAGACAGCTTTTAGTACCAGGTATGGCCACTTTGAATTTGTTGTCATGCCATTTGGTCTAACTAATGCCCCTGCAGCATTCATGGATCTAATGAATCGAGTTTTCAAGGAATTTTTGGATCGGTTTATTATTGTATTTATTGACGATATACTGATCTATTCCAAGAATGAGGAAGACCATGCACAACATCTAAGAATGGCATTACATACATTGAAAGTTAATCGTTTGTATGCCAAGTTCTCAAAATGTGAGTTTTGGCTGAAAGAGGTCTCATTTTGGGGCATATAATTAATCAGCATGGTCTATCCGTAGATCCTGCAAAGATAGAAGCTATATTAAATTGGCCACAACCGACTACTGTGACAGAAGTACGAAGCTTTCTCGGCTTAGCAGGATACTACAGAAAATTTGTAAAGAATTTCTCTAAAATTGCGTTACCTCTAACGCAACTAATAAGGAAGAAAGTCTTCTTCATTTGGAATGATGAATGTCAGCAAGCATTTGAGAATTTGAAGGAGAAGTTGACTTCTGCTCCTATACTAGTATTACATTCAGGAACAGACGGATTTCAGATTTACAGTGATGCATCTTATAAAGGTCTTGGTTGTGTCCTAATGCAAAATGGAAAAGTTATTGCATATGCTTCCAGACAACTCAAAGATGCAGAAAGAAATTACCCAACTCACGATCTAGAATTGGCGGCAGTAGTGTTCGCCTTCAAAATATGGCGTCACTATTTATATGGTGCTCGATGTGAGATCTTTACTGACTACAAAAGTTTAAAGTATATATTTACCCAAAAAGAAATAAATCTCCGACAGCGAAGATGATTGGAATTTATCAAAGATTATGATGTAGATATTCAATATCATCCAGGTAAGGCTAATGTTGTGGCAGACATTCGATACTGGCGCAAGTCATTCGTTCATTTCAGCTCATATACTTAAATCTTTATTGGTAAAACCATATCAAATTAACAATGCACTTCACGTGTTGATGCCCAACAATCATATTATGCTAACACAATTTCGAGCTCAAGTTCAATTGTGTTAATAAACAAATGCTGGAGGTAGACTTAGCTGGATTACCACTTAGTGAATTTGACATCATTTTGGGTATGGATTGGTTGACCAAACATGAAGCAGTAATTAATTGTAAAAGAAAGGAGGTGACTATACGATGTCCAGATCAAAGCTTAGTAATATTTCATGGATTATGGGAAGCGCCAAAGATATTAATTTCTGCTATGAAAGCAATAAAGAAACTACGAAAAGGTTGCGAAGCTATGCTCATAATGATCAAGGAAACAAATGAAGAAAAGAAAGATATTTCCTCTATACCAGTAGTATGTGAATTTCCTGATGTATTCCCAGACGATTTACCAGGATTAGCTCCAATACGAGAAATAGATTTTGAAATAAAATTAATTGAAGGAGCAACTCCAGTGGCAAAGACACCATATCGAATGGCTCCAAAAGAATTGGCAGAATTAAAAGGCCAATTACAGGAGCTATTAGACAAGAACTTTATACAACCAAGTTCATCACCTTGGGGAGCTCCAGTTCTTTTTGTGAAAAAGAAAGATGGAACTTTGCGTCTATGTATTGATTATCGGGAACTAAACAAACTAACTGTGAAGAATAAATACCCTCTCCCACGTATAGATGATTTATTCGATCAGTTAGTTGGCGCAAAAGTATTTTCGAAGATTGATTTACGATCTGGATATCATCAACTACGAATAAAAGAAGAAGACATCTACAAGACAGCTTTTAGTACCAGGTATGGCCACTTTGAATTTGTTGTCATGCCATTTGGTCTAACTAATGCCCCTGCAGCATTCATGGATCTAATGAATCGAGTTTTCAAGGAATTTTTGGATCGGTTTATTATTGTATTTATTGACGATATACTGATCTATTCCAAGAATGAGGAAGACCATGCACAACATCTAAGAATGACATTACATACATTGAAAGTTAATCGTTTGTATGTCAAGTTCTCAAAATGTGAGTTTTGGCTGAAAGATGTCTCATTTTTGGGGCATATAATAAATCAGCATGGTCTATCCGTAGATCCTGCAAAGATAGAAGCTATATTAAATTGGCCAAAACCGACTACTGTGACAGAAGTACGAAGCTTTCTCGGTTTAGCAGGATACTACAGAAAATTTGTAAAGAATTTCTCTAAAATTGCGTTACCTCTAACGCAACTAACAAGGAAGAAAGTCTTATTCATTTGGAATGATGAATGTCAGCAAGCATTTGAGAATTTGAAGGAGAAGTTGACTTCTGCTCCTATACTAGTATTACCTTCAGGAACAGACGGATTTCAGATTTACAGTGATGCATCTTATAAAGGTCTTGGTTGTGTCCTAATGCAACATGGAAAAGTTATTGCATATGCTTCCAGACAACTCAAAGATGCAGAAAGAAATAACGCAACTCACGATCTAGAATTGGCGGCAGTAGTGTTCGCCTTAAAAATATGGCGTCACTATTTATATGGTGCTCGATGTGAGATCTTTACTGACCACAAAAGTTTAAAGTATATATTTACCCAAAAAAAAATAAATCTCCGACAGCGAAAATGGTTGGAATTTATCAAAGATTATGATGTAGATATTCAATATCATCCAGGTAAGGCTAATGTTGTGGCAGACGCTTTAAGCAGGAAGACTATGACTTTGTTGTCAACAATAAAGACATTTAACAAACAACTGTTGAAAGAGCTAGAAACGATGGAGATCCTTTTTATGACACCGAGAGAAAAGCAAGCACATATATTTCAATTACAGATTAAATATTCAATCAAGGATAGAGTACTAAAGGCCTTGCCTCAGGATTCGTTTCTAATAGCATTATTACAAAAAGTGAAAAACGGGGAATCAACAAAGTTTACAGAAAAAGACGGCCTGTTATTTATGAATGGACGATTATGTGTTCCAGATGCAGATAATTTAAGATATGATATTATGTATGAAGCTCATAATACCCCATACTCAATTCATCCTGGACGAACCAAAATGTATCAAGATCTGAAGCAGGAATTTAGGTGACCCAGAATGAAGAAAAATGTGATTTTATATATCGCAAAATGTCACACTTGCAAGGTAGTAAAAGCGGAACATATGAAACCTGGTGGTTATTTAAAATCCCTACCCATTCCTGAATGGAAGTGGGACGATATTGCTATGGACTTCGTTTGGGGTTTACCGCGAAGTAAATCGGGAAATGATGGTATTTGGGTAATTCTTGATCGATTAACAAAGAGTGCACATTTTATTGCGGTAAAGAAAGATGAATCAACAGAAAAGCTTGCTGATGTATACATAGATGTTATTGTTAAACTGCACGGGATTCCCAGAACTATTATATCAGATAGAGATGGTCGATTCACATCTAATACATGGAAGCTAGACCATAAACGTCTGGGTACAAAATTATTATATAACACGGCATTTCATCCACAGACCGATGGTCAATCTGAACGCACAATCCAGATGTTAGAAGACCTATTACGAATGGTCATGCTTGACTTAAAAAGATCATGGGAAAACTATTTGACATTAGTAGAATTTTCATACAATAACAGTTACCAGGCTACAAGTGGAATGGCACCCTTCGAAGCTTTATATGGTCGCAGATGTCGAACTCCTCTAAGTTGGACAGAAGATGGGGAGAGAAAGTTACATAAAAAGGAAGAAATGGATGAACTACATGAAAAGGTCATCATTATCCAAAAGAAAATGAAAATTGCACAGGATCGTCAGCAAAAATACTATAATGCTAGACACCGTCGAGTGGAGTTTCAAGTTGGCGATCAAGTGTGCTTAAAGATTAAGCCATTCAAAGGAGCCTCGCGATTGCGGAAAATTAGAAAATTAAGCCCTCGTTATGTTGGTCCTTTCCCTATCATTGAACGTATAGGAGATTTGGCATATCGATTGGCACTGCCTGATGAGTTGCAAAACTTACATGAAGTCTTTCATGTATCAGCACTTCGAAGATATATAGCTGATCCAAGTCAGATAGTGGCAACAAGCGAGATACAAATTGAACCTGATTTGTCAAGCCCGACTGATCAGCCAAAACAAATCATAGATTGGCAGAGCAAAAAGTTGCGCAATCGAGATGTTAGATTTGTCAAAATCTGGTGGAAAGGTCATCCTATAAGTGAAGCTACTTGGGAACGAGAAGATATCATGAAGGATCTTTTTCAACTACTATTTGAAGAAATCAATAACTGAAAGTTTCGAGGACGAAACTTTTTATATGGAGGTACGAAATTGTAACACCTAAAATGTCATAAACTAACTTAATTTAGTTTTCATATATTTTGTTTAAAATTTCTTAGTAAATTATCCCCGATGATAAAAATATAAGTCAGTGATAAATTGCCATCAAATAATTACGCGCCATCAAATAATTTCGCTATTTTTTTAAATCTAATATGCCTAAATGGTTGTAACAAAATAGACACTAAATATACAAACATATGTATATTAGTTATAGCCAAATAATATGGGGATGAATATTTCATTCTATAGTATTCAATCTTATATAATTAATATTACATTATACTTATTATAAATAAAGGAGAAGGTTAAAACCAGCCCAGCCCGTGACTGATTAAACCGGAAGCCGCACGACCTTCTTCTCTTCCGCCATTTCCTCCAGGGCAAGCGGCGAGCGGCGTCTTCCTCGGTAGGGTTGGTGAAATCTTCTGCTTCTTCGACACGCCATGCTCCTCCCTCCTCCTCGTCGACACCTAGGGATGAATCGTGTCATTGCCGAGCTTCTACTTGGCGGAAGGTCGTTGCTGTGACGACTGAAATGCCGATCGAACATCGGCTATATAAAGCCCGATGGATTCTCTCCTCCTTCATACGCTCTCTCCTCTACTCTTATTGTGCCAACTGAAGCTTCACCACCGTGTTGTAGCTGTGAGTTTGTGTTGTAGCTGTGAGTTTGTGCTGTGGCTGTGAGTTTGTGCTTTGGCTGTGAGTTGTGTTGTGCATTAGTTGTTGTGTTGTGGCTGTTTTGATCGTGCCTTGGCTGGGAGGTTGTGTTGTAGCTGTTTGGATTGTGCCTTTGCTGTGAGGATCAGCTCCTTCAATTATCTGAACCCCCCTTGCTCTGTAAGTCTAAATCCCTATTGATATTATTATGATTTGGCATGGGGATAGCATGATTGCTGGAAAGTTATGTGGGGAAAAGATTAGGGGCTGTTTTCCCATTGATAGTAGGCTGGGCTGTTTTTGTTTTCCCCCTTGACAGTATGTTGATATGCTTATCAAGTTGGGATGGTTTGGTTTAGTATTCTCCCCCACTCACTTTCTCTCCTTCTCATCCCTCTAGTTCTGAAGATGAGTTATGAGGGTTGAATTAAGTCAATATGAATGTTGGCATAACTTAAAATGAGGGGATTTTCTCATACCTAAATGTTTTCTTTCCTAAGAAAGACCACTCCTAAAAGTCTTCTATCACCAAATAGAGTCAAATCGCCTCTAAATAAAGATGCAACCTCGATAATAAGAGTTGCCTAATAAATGATGCCTAATGACAGAAACTGGAAGGATGGCATCGAATGATAGGCGCGACAATGATCTACAACGTGATAAAGGAATTATGTAGGTGAGGATTATCTCTTTAATGTATGCTCTATTTCCCTACTTTTAAGTATATACATGTTATTTTGAAAAGATAGATAGAAATTATTATTGTATGCGCACACATGATGATCAAATAAAGTTCATAATTTAATATCACTGACAATGAATAAATCGCTAAAGATGGCAAACATTGCAAAGGAGTCAATTGCGATCATAAACTGAGGGGAATAATAAATAAATATTACCTTTTCATTATTGCATTATAAACTTATAACTTTTACATATAAATGCATCGATGCATGAGAAAGGCCGAGGGTACAAGAACTTTACTGAATTATAATGACAACCAAGCAGTCGGCTGAAAAAGCATTAACGCGTGATGAACGTACTGACTTGGGAGTCTTTGACCTTGAGGGGTCGGGCCCAAATACTGATACAGATATACTGATACTGAAGCCCTCGACATATTCTCATATGAATATAAACCAATAAAAAGGATTTTTATTGATATATTGACAATGAATATTTATGCATATTAATTATGAACATATATACAAATATACTCAGTATGAACATATGTTTTCATTATGAACATATATTGTTACGGCTTCATTTTACTTGTACTGTCAAATCATGGAACTTATATGCATATTGTTACTGCTTTATTATACTTGTACTGATAAATCATGAAACATACATGCATATTGTTACTACTTCATTTCAATTGTATGTATAGCAGTTAACGATATAAATTCTCACATAGTCTTTATTAAAGACTAATCCTTTATGTTGCTAAATTTTTAGGATCCGCTCAACGTCAATCCAACTATCCCTGATAATTCTCAAGCTGAAGGTTCAAGAAGAATAAGAGATCACGTATGATAGAATAGTATCAATCTCTATATGTACTCTTCCTAGTATCTGTTGAAACGAAATAAATAAAAAGTATATGTTTTGGACATTATGTAAACTCATTGTGATATATGATAATATGATGTGTTATATGTGGACTGAAATACTGTTTATGATACTGTATAAATTGTGATGGTCTTCGGGCCGTGACAATTAAATGGTATCAGAGGGAGGTTTCGGAACACTTGGCCACAATGAGGATTACATAATTGTACTTAACAAAACACTAGAATATCTATATTTAGATGTTCGCTCATTAAAACGCTAATTATATCCTATTTCATGCCTTAGGAACCTACGAACGTATATTCCTCTAGACGATTAAGGAGAATCCCCGAAGAATCTGAATATGAAGCGGTACAAGGAAATATAGCACTGGAAAGGGGTTAAGGATATACCAACTGATCTGCATGCCCTCGATGTCGCCGGAGAAGGAGAAGAACTCCTAGATCTCCCTATCTGGACTGAACTCCAGGATCTCCCTATCTCCACCTGCTCGAGGTCGCTGAAGGAGGCGGTGGTCGGCGCATATGCTGGAGGAGGCGGACATCGGCGTGGAGAAGGCGGACGTCGGCGCTGGAGGAGGCGGATGTCGGCGCTGGAAGAGATGGAGGCTGGCGAATGGTTTGGAGGAATAAGATGTGGCTATTGGAGGAGGCGATAACCTAGGGACCTGATTGTCGGTCAGGTGCTGTTTAGGATTATGAAATTAAAATTGCTAATATGAAATTAAAATTAATAAAAATGTTATTTAGGATTTTTGCAATTAAAACTAATAATAACTGTCTACTCAGCATCCACCTCATAAATTCAGCATTCACCTCAGCAATTCCGTTAAATAGATGGACGAAAAAGTTAAAAGGGACCTATTTAGAAAATGTTTAAAAGGTTGGGAACCGATTTCAAACTTTTTAAACATTAGGGACCAATTTCAAATAGCGCCCAAACGTTGTGGACCTATTTAGGATTTTTGCCTAAAAAAAGAAGACTAGTTTTGAACGTAAAATTGGATGAAATTCCTTATGTGAGGTCGGGTGTTCACAAACGATGGTTCATAGCCACCACGATCGTGACCGCCACAACCACCGCGCCAAACGGAGCCTTAGAGTGATAGGTATGGGTCTTCGCCCTTATCGTTAACTAAGATTGTGACGAGCTTTCCCAATGAGAGCACATTTTTTAAAATCAAAGAAAAATGATATAAATTAATTTTAGTTTTTAACATTACAGAAATGTACAACAACACCCAATCCTTTATCCCACCATAGTGGGGTCGGCTATATGGATCCCTTGTCGCCATTGCGCTCTATCTTTAATCATAGCCTCATTAATACCTAAGTGCATCATATCTTTCCTTAATAGTTTCATTCCAAGTCTTTTTTGGTCTACCCCTCCTCCGTTTAACATGTCTAGTGACTAAACTCTCACGACGCCTAACAGGTGCCTCTAATGGTCTCCTATGCACATGTTCGAACCATCTTAAACGAGTTTCTCGTATCTTCTCTACAATTGGCGCCACTCCTATCATATCTCTGATACATTCATTCCAAATTTTATCCAATCTCGTGTGACCACACATCCACCTAAGCATTCTCATCTCCGCAACTCTCATTTTTGCTCATGTACACCATTCACTGCCCAACACTCAGAACCGTAGAGCATTGCTGGCCTAATTGCAGTACGGTAAAACTTGTCTTTAAGTTTTAATGGTACTTTACGATCACATAAGATCCCAGACGCGCCTCTCCACTTCAACCAACCTGCTTAGATTCAATGTATCACATCTTTATCTACACCTCCATCTTTTTGAATTATCGATCCCAGATATTTAAAGCACTCACTGCGGGAAATATATTGGTCACCCAATTTAATGACGGAGTCATCCGACCTTCTTGCACTACTAAATTTAAGCTCTATATACTCCGTCTTTGTCCTGCTCAACCTAAAACCTTTCTTTTCTAAAGTGTCTCGCCAAAATTCAAGTTTCGTGTTTACACCCTCGCGCGTCTCGTCGACCAAAACAATATCATCTGCAAATAATAAACACCAAGGTAGTGCTTGTTGGATATGTCTGGTGAGCTCATCTAAGATAAGGGTAAAGAGATAAGGGCTTGATGTAAGCCAACGACGATAGAGAATTCTTGTGTTAATCCTCAAGATATCCTCACACTGGTCACTGAATTTGTATACATATCTTTGATTATGTCAATGTATGATACATTTACACCTTTCTTTTCTAAGACTCTCCACAGGACCTCTCTTGGAACTCTATCATAAGCCTTATCCAGATCGATAAACAACATATGCAAATCTTTTTGTCTTTCTGAATAGTTGTCAATGAGTCTCCTCGAGAGATGTATAGCTTCCATGGTTGACCTCCCTGGCATGAATCCAAATTGATTCTCTGAGATGTTAGACTCTCGTCTAACTCTTCTCTCTATTACGCGTTCCCATAGTTTCATAGTAATGACTCATTATTTTAATTCCTCTGCAATTGACACAATTTTGTATCTCTTTTGTTCTTATACAAAGGTACCAAAATAATTTCTCTTCATTGGTCTGTCATCCTCTTTGTCTTCAGTATCTTATTGAAAAAACTTGTATTATAATTCGAATATTATGTTGTTATATGATTAATTTGAAGAAAAATTCAAATTCACTACTATAGGATTCTAAGTCACATTTTGTATTACTATTTACTCACGACTTGCTCTATAACTTTATGTAATATGAATAATGAATAATGTGAAATAAGCAGACGAGTAGAACCGAAAACCGAATCAAAATTTTCAATTCGGGTCTGGTTATAGGTTTCGAGTACATTGGTTGGTTTTTGGTTCCAAAAAGTTGGAACTGAACCTATATGGATTGGTTCTTGGTTCTGAGTGGAACTGATTTGAATCGACCGGAGTTCCAAAAAGTTGTATCTTTATTGGTGTAGCATGGTATAAAAAATGTAATGTTGAGCTCAAGTAAAACAACTAAAAGTTCTCTTATTTTGACCTTGAATAGGTTGTGTTTTGGTCATTATGTCATCCCATAGTCATTTATTTGTGTTAGATTTTTTTTTCCATTCATGATTATTTCATGAAGTATTGATGATGTTTACCCCAAATTTTCCATGGCTGAGGAAGACCTTACTTAGGATAGTTGAGAACACCACACACCCGGGAGATCTATAAGAGTGCTCCCCTCCTTAAAATACCAAATCTCTAGTGATGATGTATTTATTGTTCTCAAGTCGGGCTATCTATATGTAATTAGAGGTCAAATCTTGACAAATAAGATTTCTAAGAATGAAAGTCGTCATTCCATATTAGAGTTTTGGTTATCGAAACCGTCTCATCTACCAAGGTTGTCAGGTGGTGTCAAAGAAAATGTGTCAGTATGGTGTCATGCCTGAATCTGTAACTCACTTATGATATGTATGGTTGTAGAGAAATGTCTGCATGCATGTATCAAAAAAAGATTGGGTAAAGAAATGATAAGTACGCCGACGATCTACGTGCTTATAATGCGCGCTTAACAATGGTCTAAGAAATGCAGAGGAAAACAACACTTACAGATTGCGCCAACATGACATGGCCACATGTTGCCCCCTCCTCCCCCAGGTTGAATGCGCACTTAACAATGGTCTAAGTAATACAGAGGAAAACAACACTTACAAATTGCGCCTGCATGACTTGGCCACTTGCCCCTCCTCCCCCAAGTTGAACAATGAGGGCCATGACTGAGGCTTCGTTTGGCGCAGTGGTGGCGGTCGTGAACACCGTGGTCATGAACCGTAGTTCGTGAACGCCCGACCTCACCTAAAAAAATTCATGCATTTTATGCTCAAAACTAGTTAATTTTCTCTATAGTGGTCAGGTCATAACCTTTGTCTTGTCAAACATACATTCTATGATAATGACGTTTTTCACCAAACTCACCGGACCAAATAAGCTGCGCCAAACGAAGCCTGAATCTTCTTGGCCTCCACATCTTCCCTTGAATGGTGAAATTGGCTACTCCATTGGATGATCTCAAACTAATAACTTGGCAGGTTAGTAGACACAAAATACACAGTAGAGCTACTAGAAACAAAATTCTTGGCAGCTAGTGGTTGTGGCGAGTAACACGGCAGTTGCGGTTAGATTGTTAATGGACATGTAATGAACACTGGAAATGTTGGTCAGTGGTCAGTGAAGTCAGCAAGTCCCGATGTTGGCGATTTAGGGTCTATTTGGCGTTGCGTTTTTGCTCCAGTGAGTTTGGAAAAATACGCCACCGTCATAAAATACGTTTGACATGACAACTTTTATGACCGCCGTCAAGGAAAAAAAACTAATTTTGTAAATAAAAGTGGATGGAGTTCCTTAGGTGAGGTGGGGCGTTAACGAGTGACGGTTCATAACCACCGCGTTCACGACAGCCACCGTCGTGCCAAACGAACCCTTAGTCAACACCAATGTTGGTTTTCTTAATGTTTGTCGTCGGATGGAGATGGATGGCATCAAGAACCTATGGTGATGAAGATAATGACATCATGAGTGATGCAAGGAGTGATGTCATGGGTGATGCGATGAGTGACATCACAGGTGATGCAAGACGGTCACTTGAGATGTATTGGAGGAAGAACATATCCTCTTCTACCCCTTTGGACATAACAATGCCGATTTAGCTAGCGGTGTTAGCGAAGGAGATGGAGCACAAGACGAAGGTAGCGCTGGTTGGGATGGCTGGAAGATCATATGTGCGGTGTGGTTGGTGATGAGCTTGTATTTGTAGGAGTGGGGATGAGGGGATCGACGCGGTGGCGGTGAATAGCATGGGGATGAGGGGATGGCATATTAGACTACTAAGTACTAATAGCATCTACTTTCGAGCAAGAGATGAACTTTCATATAAAGCGGGATCAAATGTAAGGAAAAAAGTTTTAAAAATATTTCGCTCTTCTTTCTATCACAATCTAATGAACTTATCTTTGCATAGACACTTGGAACAATATTAGATGAATAACTAAAGTAGTTGAGAAATATAAATCAAATTTGTCACATGATCAACATAAAGTAGTAGAGAAATCACATAACGATGAGGTATTGTCCTCAAATAACAATCAATGATCCAAAAACCATAGATGTATTAGGTAATAATATGCACATATTGAAACGATTTTTAGTACTAAGCATCTTCTAATTAAGACATTTTTGCACATTGCATCATAAATATTAATTTTTAGCATTTTGTACCCCCAAAAAGCTTAATATTGATATTTTGCACCCTCTTAATTGAATATTTAGAGTATAAAATGACAATATTAAAGCATTTGGGAGATGCAAAGTGCCAGAATTAAATATTTACGATGTAATATGTAAAACCCTCATAATTTGAGTGTGTTTAGTGCCGGACCAAATTTATCATATTAAGATGTGGATAAATTCTCACCCTAGCAAGAACAGTGGGGATAAATTCTCACCCTAGCAAGAACAGTGGGATCATTCAAGCTGCTGAAGGGCCCCACCAATGCCATACGAATTCACGACAATGCCACGCGAGCCTTCCCATTGGACTCAACAAGCCGCCACATGTACCAGGCACCGGCTGACCGGTACGGCCGCCACCGTTCGCAGAGCTCCTCCATCTCCGCCGGCTGCGGAATCTTGTCCAAGCCGAGAAGGATCTGCACGCCCCTGCGGACGCCGAGATCGCCGATCGGCAGAACGTCAGGGCGGTGAAGGGAGAAGATCATGAACATGTGAACCGTCCAAGGCCCGATGCCCTTCACAGAAGTTAGCTTAGAAAAGAGGGCGTCATCGTCCATGGCAATAATGGCGGAATCAGAGAGGAAGCCGGATTGGTACTTGCTTGCGAGGTCGTGGAGGTAAGAGGACTTGCGGGAGGAGACGCCGATCTGGCGGAGCTGATGCGGGGTGAGAGCGAGGATGATGTCGGGAACGACGGAGTCGTCGCCGCCGCAGAGGGAGAGGAAGCGGGCGTAGATGGATGCGGCGGCCTTCGTAGCGAGCTGCTGGTAGAGGATGCTGCGGGAAAGGGAGAGGAAGGGGCTGTTGGGGTTGTGGAAGGAGGGGGGATCGTGAGATTTTATGACGCCGGCAAGGTGGGAGTCGGCGGAGGTGAGGTGGCGTAGAGCAGAATCGAGCTCGCCGGGGGTGGAGAGGGGGTGGGTAATGACAGGAAGGAGGACACGGGGCTTCTTCGTGGGTTCGATCACTTCGATGGCGGAGGAAGGGGAGGATGATTTACGGATCTTTTCGGAGCGGAATGGGAGTTTGCTCTTTCGCGTAAAGGAGGAAGCCGCCGTTGCCGCCGCAGCGGAAGCGGCGGCGGCGGCGGAGAGTTTGATGTCGGGTGATAAATTGTTCATTAGGGTTTCGCGTCCATCAGTGGTCGGAAGAGAGAAGCTAGCGATACAGCTTCAGTATAAGATCAAATAAAATTCTTTTTTTTTAAGATCTTTGTGAAAGAGATGTTCCAATTCGATACCCTCTTTGAGTATTTGCATTTCTACAATAATAATAATAATAATAATAATAATAATAATAATAAAACCCTAAGCAAACTAGTTTGATGATCGCAGCCCTCATCCTGATACCTCATTTTTCGCTTCATTTGAGGTCACGTCTGTACAACCTCGTGTTCGCCAAAGGGTAAGATGGAGAATCGGGTATTGGCAAAGCAAGCAGAGGCGAAGCTAGGCGAGCCGGGGGTCGCCGCCTCGCACAAGCGAAAGCAAGGCAAGGCGAGGCGAGCCATGCATGTAGCCCTGCAAGGAGCGTAGCGCGAGAGTGAATCAAGTGCGGGCTCGTCGCTCCGGGGGTGCATTTAGTAATGGCGAGTAGAACAAGGGCTCACCGCCTAGCGCGAGCGAACCAGACTGGTGTATACGACAGGGGGTGGCGAGCGGTGCCCTCACGGGTTGCTCGCAGAAGGGGATCTCGCGAGCCTCGCTCGCGGAGAGACTGGCGAGTGGTGCCTTCATAGGCCACTAGCCCAGTAAAGGGCTGGGGAGAAATTTACCCAAATGCCCTTGGTGGGCTGTCAATAGCCATTCAGAACAGTGGAGTTTGACTGTTAGCAGACCAGTTTGAGGTGCGGTTAGTAAAACTAAAAGGCGAAATTGCGCTATTAGCAGGCCAGGAGAGAAAAACTATATATAGACACTAAGGGCACCTTTGGAGAGGACACTTCTTTGGGCTTCCTTCTCCTTAGGTCATCTTTGGTTAGCTCTTCAGACTCTCCAAGGTGCTCGGCTTCAGTTTTTGGCTTGGGATGGGAAGTGCTTTAAAGATCTTCTGGGTGTGTGGTGGGATCTCCACGTTGTTGCTAATGGTCTGTGTTAGTGTTAAGTCTTCGGTCAGGTTCCTTGTAACATCCCCCCAAACAATTAGACCGCTAGGACGGTTTTATCATGACTAGGTCATGACAAAACCTTAGGATGCGCGAAGAGTTCATAAGAGCTTAGGCTCGAGGCGAAAATCACCATGGTCTGCGGATAGTAATTTCCAGTTACCAAGCCTAGGGTTGGCTTTAGTGCATCACCGTGACCCCACCATGACATGCTTAACCCATTAAAAGGTCCTCTGTGACACCCCAATTGCCCAACCGTAGAAAGAGGGGTACCCTGAATACTGACCTAGCGTCGGCGCTAGGGGGCTAGCGCTAGCGGTAATGGTGGTTTATGTGAACCGCTGAGTCGAACACCAAACCGCTGAGGCGAACTGTATGCCTTCAAGACGCTAGCGCAGGTGCTAGCGCTAGCGCAGAGCGTTGGTGGCGGTTGCCGAACCGGCGAGCGTTACGCCATCGAGATGCTTGCACTGGCGCTAGCACTAGCGCCAGCGGTAGCTCAACCGACGGGAGGCGGTCGGGACTCATTTTGGTGGCCAACTTCATGGCCAAGGGAGTCCAAATGTCCTCCCAATTGATGGGGACTCATTCCCCCCATCAATTAGGAGAAGATTAAGGGTCCGTTCGTTTAAACGGAATTGGCTTTCTGAAATTGGTTTTTCGACGAAAACCAATATCTACATGAATTGGCTTTGTACAAAATTCTAATTTTGTTGTTCGGCTGTAAGATTAAATTCAGTCAACAGAATTGGAATTGAGGCACAAAAGTTGTTCGGCTGAATAATGGAATTGGTATTGGAATTAACATTATACAATAATTTTATAAAACTCAAAATATGCGTTAGCGTCGAACGCATTAAATTGCATAATATGTTTTACGACGCGCGTTTTTCGCCCAAGCGCATTTTTTTCGCTCAGGTGCGCATTTTTTTCTGGGCGAAAAATCCGGGCCCAGGCGCGATTTTTTCGCCCGGGCTCGATTTTTTCGCCCGGGCTCGATTTTTTCGGCCCACCGCGTTGATTTCGCCCGGACGCAATTTTTTCGCCCGGACGCAATTTTTTCTCCCGGGCGCATTTTTTTCCTAGGGCTCATTTTTTTCGCCCGGGCGTGATTTTTTCGCCCGGTCGCATTTTTTTCGCCCGGTCGCGTTTTTTTCGCTCGGTCGGATTTTTTTCGTCGGGGCGCGTTTTTTTCGCCCCGGCGCAATTTTTTTGCCCGGACGTGTTTTTTTCACCCGGGCGCTTTTTTTCGCCAGGTCGCGTTTTTTTTCGCCCGAGCGCATTTTTTTCGCCCGGGCGAATTTTTTTCGCCCGGGCGCATTTTTTTTGCCCGGGCGCATTTTTTTTCGCCCGGGCGCGATTTTTTCGCATGGGCGCGTTTTTCTCGCCCGGGCACAATTTCTTTGCCCGAGCGCGATTTTCCCCTGACGCGATTTTTTTCGCCCGGACCCATTTTTTTTCGCCCGGTCGCATTTTTTTCGCCTGGTCGAAAAAAATGCGATCGGGCGTGCCCGGGCGAAAAAAACGCGATCGGGCAAAAAAAAGGCGCCAGCGGGAAAAAATCTCACCGGGGGGAAATACTACGCCCGTGCGAAAAAATTGCGCCGGCGAAAAAAACGCGCACGGGCGAAAAAACTCGCTCTGGAGAAAAAATCGCGTCCGACAAAAAATATCGCGTCCGGTTAAAATATATCGCGCCCGGCCAGAAAATTCGCTTCCGACCGAAAAAATCGTGTTCGCGCGAAAAAAACGGCGTTCGGCCGGAAAAATCGCGTTCGCGCGAAAAAAGCGCGCCCGAGCAAAAAAAGTGTGCCCGAGCAAAACAAACACGCACCCGGGTGAAAATTGCCCGGCCGACCGAAAAACCCACGGCCGACCGAAAAAATGCGCGCCCGAGCGAAAAACGCCAGCCTAGGCAAAAAAATGAATGCCAGACCGAAAAAAACGCGCCGACCGGAAAACACGCACCCGGCGGAAAAACCCACTCCCGGCAGGAAAACACGCGCGTAGACCGAAAAACTCTGGCAAAAACACTTGGTTATGCGGAAAACTCATGGGTGGAGGTAAGAATTGATGATTTGATTTTTGTAGTTCAAAGTCAAAGTCATGAGTTTTCATATAAAAGTCAATATCCTCGTAAATTTCGTTGCGCCGAACACTAGAATTGGATTTCTAATCGCCAATGCCAATTCCAGAAAGCCAATTCCGTCCAAATGAACAGACCCTAAGAGGTTTTCCAACTCTTAAGGGGGATGAATTTGGTGACCTTTGGGGATGGCCGAAATTTTCACCATGATTGGTGTTAATGGAGGAATCTCAAGCTCCATCTCTCCCCCTACCAGGATTTGTTCTATAAAAGGGCTCAAGGGGTGAATGGAAGGAGTTTCTCCCACTTTCCCGAAGAATTCTACTATTTAAGCACACATCGGCATGACACCCAAGAGCTCTCGACCAATCATGACGGACCGGCGATCGACACGGCTACAAACCGCCACTCAGGTCCTCTCCTCTCATCTATCTCTTAGTGGGTAGATCTCATCATTTTGGTCGCTAGATTTGGGGCCAATTGGTCTTGGATCGACATGTGGTCGAAAACTTGTGTTCAAGCTTTACTTTTCTTGTTCAAATCCCCGATTCCGGCCGCCTCCAACCGGCAAACACCATACATCGTCGGCCGCCACCTCAACGGAGGTGGTGGAGGCATTGGCCGACCGGGAGAGCAGCTAGGTGGTCGGAAAATCATCTCCCAAGTGGGTACAGGACGGGCCAATCGTGGTCGTTGGCTGATTGGAGAAGATAAACCGATGCCCTTCATTTAGATAGATTTATTAATTTTATAATTAATTAACGTCATATTTCCCCCTAGAAAATGCACGTTTTGAAACCAAAACTTGAACCCCTTAGAGACCGTTTTAAGAAAAATGACCAGAGACAAAAGTTGTAGATCTTTGTGTCTAGTTTAATTCAAAATTAATTTAAACTAATTTGGCCCACTAGTTTGACTGCAGCACTCAAAATGGTGCAACATGTATATGTGGTTGACCAGAGAATGATTTGAGTGCCCCCACTATTCCGGACATCCAAATGCTTTGAAATTTGGAGCATATGCTAGATTTACCCTTACCCTCAACATATCCAAAAATGAAAAAAATTTGGAGAACCTTTTTCTATAGTTTTTGTAGAAATTTAATAATTCATGTATGAATTAATTATAGGGTCTAATGGCATCCAAACCCTACCAAATTTTGGTGGGTGGTCCTTAGGGTCATGACACGGCTCTAGTAAAAATGGGTTAAACTAGGAGATATTAGAACAAAGGTGCACTTGATGGATTTGAGAGATCAACCCTCATCCAATTGTTGTGAAACTTTGACCACTGACTTGATGTCACATAAAATACCCCCACAAGTTGTTTTGGGTGGTTTGGGGTGGATGTGCCCTAGAACCCCGGTTCAAACCGTAGGGTTGTATATTGAACCTATGGAAGGATATGGGGTCATATGTCATCGTATTGATTTGGAACTTGGTAGAGAGTTTCATGGGGTGGGAATAAGCCATAGGTAATTTATCTAGAGTTTGTAGGAACATTTATCGTCTCTGAATTAATTAAGAATCAATTAGGTCACTTTTTATGTTAAGATTTTACATAATCATATTACCTTGAATGCTCATACAATTTTGTCAGTAAGTTTATATGGATGATATCATTCTCTGATAATTTTGTTATTAAATTTGGATTGATATACTTAGTACTTCATTCATAACCCCAATATTTTTCCTAGTTGTAAGAAAATTAATTATGGATTTAATACTCACTGGAAAATCATGAAACTTGGTCGGAGGACTTCTTAGGGCCAGAATATGATTTGTAAATTTTAGCATAATTTTTGAAGGAATTTTTATATGATTCTCTTCACAAAATGCCCTATGATTTTTTATTTACATAAAGGATTTACATGGTCAAATGAATCTGGAAAATTATGAAACGCAACCGGTGAACTTTTCTAATCATCTTGGACATTAGTTAAGTTTCTTGTAATTTTTGAATGGGTATTTTTGGTACTTCTTTGTCAACCCGTGGTTTTGATAAATCAGTCAATAATTTAATTGGAGGTCAAATCCTTTCTGGAAAATTATGAAATTCATATGTGGCTGTTATTTTGATGACATATAGCTGTACAAATTTTATTAAGGCCATAGTTATCAGAAACCATACTTGGTGTTCAAAGTCATAGTTTCTCTGGTTTTGGGAAAATTATAATAAATGCCAAATAAATTGGGAAAATTATGAATTTCTGGAGATAGTCTTAAAATGTCATAACACACCCCAAATAATAATCTTGGGTCATTTGGATGAGTATTGAGAGTCTTTCTATTTTTGTACATCATATAGTTCAAGTGGTCCGCGTATAGTAAAAATGTTGAATATGGATAAATATGTAGGTTTTACATGGGGAGTAAGATGTATGGTTAACTAGGAGGCAAGAGTGTGTTTGGGATTGTCGAAAGATCGTCATTTCCTTGGAGTGGAATAAAACACACTTAGGGTTAATAAGTGTAATGGTGAGAGGGGTGTGCTTATGGATAATTATCAACAATAGTAAGTGCCTTGGAAATGGAGATTTGGGTTCAGCCCATCATAGTTCCTAGTACCGCAGCAATCCCCTCACAGGGTAGTCATCGGGAAGTCCATGGTTAACCCAAAGCTGTAGGAATAATTTGTTATGCAAGATTAACTTAATAATACTCTCACCCGCATCCCGTTGCTGCGAGTGCTAGCTGGTTTGGCCTTACGAGCGGTAGGCTCGGTGGTTGTAGGCACGAACGGGTTGGTCTGGCGAGTCGGTGGCTCAGAAGGTTATGGTGACGGGCAGGTTAGCCCGGGGAGCTTATGGCTCAAAGGTATATAGTATTCATATTTCATGTGCATAAAGGTGGTGGGTCTTCGGTATTGACGGTCGTTCACACTGATGTCAATACGCTGACTCGGCAAGTGTGGATTTGCACTTAGCCAAGAAAGTCTGGTGGTCCAGCCAGTAAGAGTACGCAGGCGCTCCGCTGTTTTGCGTTGAGGCGTACGATAGGTCTAGGTTAGGTAGTGTGAATACCAACCTATATAGAGGTGGGCGAGGCCCAACCCACCGCTTCCGTTGCCACTACGGGGGTATCCTGGGAGTTTTGCTAACTCCAAAAAGGGGGAACTAAAGGTCTATGCGCATAAAGTCGAAGTGTGTGAGTTGCACTTGTATGATCATAGCATAAGCATTGCATTTCAACCCCTACCCATATCGTATAAATTGGTTATGAGACTTTTTATATGATATGCCTTGCTAAACGACCCCTTGGTCTATAAGTTTGTATGTGCATTCCTATAAATCAATGGTTACTTTGTTATTTTATACTTATATTTACTTGCTTGCTTTACATGTTCTTTACCTTGCTTTATTTACTGCTTCATATATATAAACACCTGTGTAGTGATAGATACTCTTGTAGCTAAGACATGTCACATGCTTTGTTGTATACCCCTTGCTGTCCTCCGCTTCATCCTCCCGCTCGGTGCCTAAAGCCACTAGGGGATGGATGGGGGAAATGAGGCTTAGTCTTTTGAGGCAATCATCCCATCGTACCTCCTAGTACCATTGCGAGCCCCTCACAGGGTAAACCTTGGGAAGTCCAAGATTAACCCAAAGCTGTATGAATAATTTGTTACGTAAGATTAACTTAATAATACACTCACTAACATCTCGTTGCTGCGGGTGTTACTTGCTTTGGTCATACGAGCGGTAGGCTCGGTGGTTGTAGGCACTGAAATGTTGGTCTGGCGAGCCGGTGGCTCGGAAGGTTATGGTGACGGGCGAGTTAGCCCGGGGAGCTTATGGCTCGGAGATAGATGGTAATCATAATTGCATGTGCATAAAAGTGGTGGGTCTTCGGTATTGACGGTCGTTCACACTGACGTCGATACGCTGACTCGGCAAGTGTGGATTTGCACTTAGCCAAGAAAGTCTGGTAGTTCAGCCATTAAGAGTACGCAGACTCTCCACAGTTTTGCGTTGAGGCGTACGATAGGTCTAGGCTAGGTAGTGTGAATACCAACCTAGAGGTGGGTGATGCCCAACCTACCACTTCTGTTTGTCTCTAAGGGGGTATTCTGGGAGTCTTGCTAGCTCCAAAAAGGGGAAACTAAAGGTCTGTGCACATAGACTCGAAGTGTGTGAGTTGCACTTTTGTGATCATAACATTACCCAGCATAACTCTGCATGTCATGTCATAAGCATTGCATTTCACCCCTACCCCTATCATATAAATTAGTTATGAGACTTTTTATATGATAGGTCTTGCTAAACGACCCCTTGGTCTATAGATTTGTATGGGCATTCCTATAAATTAATGGTTACTTTTCTATTTTATATTTGTCTTTACGTGCTTGTTTTACTTGTTCTTTACCTTGCTTTATTTACTGTTTCATATATATATAAACATCTGTGTAGCGATAGATACTCTTGTAGCTAAGACATGTCACCTGCTTTATTTTATACCCCTTGCTGTCCTCTGCTTCATCCTCCCGCTCGGTGCCTAGGGCCACTGGGGGATGGATGAGGGGAAACGAGGCTTAGTCTTTTGACTAACGGTCGGTGGACCATATCATTTTAGAGGTCCGAGGAGATGCAGCACCACCAGAGGCCGGTGCAGATGGAGGTGGGTTAGTCTAGCACGAGAGCGTCAGGTTCAGGATCTGTGAGTGTCTATCTGTAGATTTGCTTCCGCATGTGATTTGTAGTGAAAACATGATGTACTGGGCATGAGCGCTTTATATTGCTACCTTTTATTTCAGTTATTATCTTGTGGACTATTATTATGATCTATATATACATGACATGTGATGTGGACTTGCGTTTTTATATGTTCAAATATACATTTCTTCTTCTGTGATCGATATGACCAGCAGGATCCGCGTTTTGTAGTGACGACCTTCCCGAGTGTTGGTGTCACCGCAAAGCGGTGGTTCTGGGCATAAGATCTGGTTTTGTAGCGAAAAAAATTGGAGTCTTACATTCCTCTGCGGGATAAGTAAGTGCGAGTTGCACCCTTCTTGGGGTCCGAACTCCTCGTTGGGCCGAATCTCGGTTCCAACAACGCCGACACTTATCACCTCTTGTCGGTGTTGACGCCTGGAAAATCCTGGCCTCAAGATTCGGATCAATGCAGCCTGAGGCTACTTGCCCAGCGGTTGAACGAGAAGGTTTGGTTAGATACGACGAGCGAAACGGAGAGAAAAATGACACAACCTCAGGTGCTGCGGCAGGGAGGTCCCACCACGTACCCAGAAGCTCTAAAGAGTCTTCTCCTCCAAAACCACGAATGGCCGAGCTCGGTACTAGGTAGGCACTTGTTAGGGAAGATTCTTGTCGGTCAAAGAGGGGGGGGGGGGGGGGGGGGGGGGCAGCTCTGATTTTTACAAGTGTCATTCCTGGTACCCCTGGGGGTCTATTTATAGACAAATCCTAGGGGGGGAAGCAGATGGCTATCCCTGACCCCCTAGAGTTGGTTTTTTAGACAAGGCAATAGGTTGGCGAGTAGGTAAGGACCTCAGACCTAACTGGCGAGTTGGTTGGCTAAGTCGCCTATAGGCGAGTAGGTTCGAACTCACGATTTCCTCGCCTGGCCGGGTAGTGAACGCCGGGCAGGGATTTCCTCCTCGTCCTATGCGAGTAAGTACCTTCTCGCACAACCAAAACTCTTGATCTTCCTTCGTCTTCTGGATTGTTGACTTCAGCCTTGACCTTTTGACCTTGACCTCCGCCTACGTGGCCTTTAGATGGGCCCACCCTCGGAGAATGAGGGTTGTACACAATCTCCGCTCTTTGCGAGCAACGTAGTTGGTCGGAAAGAATCATCCAATCCTTATTTGACGAGCTTCTTCTGGCGGGAAACGTACCTACTCGGCAGGCATGGGACCCCCGGAAGTCTATAAATAGAGGGGGGTGGTCCTTCCTTGGCACGCCACTTTTTTAGAATTGACGAGATGCTGTCAGTCGAGCAGATGATCGTGAAGACCGAGCTGTTGATGAAGTTGATGAAGAAGACGAAAAGCTCGGATACCCGCAAGAGAAAAAGAGGATCCTCTGATCGTCGCCTTAGCCCTTTGGCCGAGGAGGTTCCTCGGGCAAATCCGGCGACCTCCGCGCCTGAGCCTTCCCTTGCGCCATCGACTGTTGATAGATTGGGGGACAAAGTTCCTCGATCAACTGCCGAAGAGGAACCCCTAAACACTCACCCGGACCCTCTCCGAGAAAGTAAGCGTCTTCTCGAGATATCGCGATTTTTGTGCTGACGTTTTGTTGATGCCGACGCTCTTTTGCAGGTGAGCCCTTAGCGGAGGTGAACATACAGACGTCCCCGCTCGAAGGGCGAGTAGGTGCCGAGCACCTACCGCCTCTACCGGTCCTTCCCGCAGGGATTCTCCCTGAGCGGGAACCTTCTCGGCCACCATCACCTATTCCTGAGCGCGTGCCGGGCGGAATCCGGATACTGCTGAGGAATTCTCGGGTCGTCCTTCCTAGGGGAAGGGGAGAGGGAGGATCTTCCTCGGTTGTCCCCACGGCTCAGCTTCCTCGGCGCCCTGACAGCGGGCCGTCGTCCCATAACGGACGGGGTGGGCGCTCAGGGGGCCGGCATACTCCTCGGCTCTCGCCTTCTCCTCGCCGATCTCCTCGGCGAAGGCTCAGTCCTCGACGGACTCCATCTCCCCGTCGGGTTGCCTCTCCTCCTCGCCGGGACGTTCCTCGGCGGTCACCTTCTCCTCCTCGTCATCAACCGAGGGCGACACCTGTGCGGGCAGGTATACTTATCGTAAATTACTATCTTTAGGTGGTTCTTTTTCTAACTCGCCATCTTCCAGCTCGTGCCACGTCTCCGGGGTCTGCTTTTATTGAGGCGCTCGGACTTCCTACTCGCGAGTACAGGACGAAGATGGCCTCCGCCTACCTCAACCTGGAGATAAAGGTAGAGAGGTTGCTGGCCTACGAGGTTCATCGGCGAATAACCTCGCTTGAAGGACGCGTATCAAATATCGAAGGATTCGAGCATCGGCTAGAGATGGCAGAGGGAAAGCACTATCTCGTCACCGAGTTGGACAGTCGGATGGTTGGCATAGAACATCGCTACGAGGCGCTGAGGGCGGAAGTGCGTAGCCTTCGGGCGAGTATTGGGTCCCTTGGGACGTTGAATCGTATGGAGGAGCACATCCGGCTTGGCGAGGAGTTCTTGGCGAGAGCGAATGAGCAGATGGCCTTCGCGCGCCAGCTGGGATTCAACGGGCGGCTTGGTGCGACCTTGGATAGGCGCGGCGATCCTCACGTCAATTAGGATCGCTTGTTAATTTGTATTTTAAGAACATTGTTCTGCGAGTATTGTAATAATCTCGAATGCCTGTGTGCTGTGACTTTAAACCGTATTGCTTGATCGTGTTTATGTTGACTTTGTCTTCTGCAGGGTTTTCTTGCGTTTTTGTAGATCGTCGCTTAAACGCGAGAAGTGTGGTCATCACTTCGCGTATAAGGTAGCCTGTGCGACTTCGAAGTTGGCGAGTGGGTAGAAACCTCACACGAACTTTCGTCGCGACCCCCCCCCCCCCCCCTTTCCTTTCCTGTTGCCGATTTCTATAAATAGGGGGTAGGGGTCCAAAATCGGCGCGCTTTCTTGAACTTCTTCAATTGCCTTTCCTTCTTCCTACTCGCTACGATGACGCCTTCTTTGGAAGCTGAGACCCGCCGCTTGACTTATGCCGAGAATTTTATCGCGCATAAGTTCAAGAAACCCGTTACTCGCGCGGACGATCTGGAGAGATTCGTCCATCAACACCTCGCGCAAGGCTTCCGGGTCGGCCTTCCCGCTCCCCACGAGCGGATCAACACCTTCTCGGAGGGCAAGCTCGCCTTCTCCCTTTCGCACTTCGAGGTCGGCATGCGCCTTCCTCTCTGGCCCGAGTTCTGCCAGATCCTCCGGTACTACGGCTGGGTCCCCGCCCAGATCAATACGAATGGGGTAGCGATGATCATCGACTACCTCTGCTTCCTTCGTAGCGAGAAGATCGCTTTCGACTTGGATGTCTTCCGCAAGATCTTCTATATGGGAGCGACCAAGGACGGGGTGATTTTCTTCGGCAGCCATCACTGCAAGGTGGTTGGGACTTCGAACAAGGTCCATCGGTGGAGCGAGAAGTTCAACTTTGTCACCGGTGACTTTTCGCACATACCAAATCGTCCTCAGCAGAGACCTTTTGGGGCACTCGCCACTCCATCGCTCCAGGGCCGACGCGAGGAACTCTTCCTCGCCTTGAAGAACAAGAAACTCGATATCGAGTTCTGGCGAAGGAACGTGGACCACCTCGCCTTCGTGCAGCCGGGCGAGGGTTGCATTCCTTAGTCGTTGCTAACAGTAATTTTACC
The DNA here is from genome assembly GCA_033032865.1 of Dactylorhiza incarnata. NCBI lineage: Eukaryota > Viridiplantae > Streptophyta > Magnoliopsida > Asparagales > Orchidaceae > Dactylorhiza > Dactylorhiza incarnata. The sequence continues at coordinate 3,282,168 of JAWHQI010000044.1, read as the reverse complement.
TTTGTTTCTTGGTCTAACGACTGTCTTCAGGTTGCCGGCATCTTCTGTCCACGGCTCTTCCTGTGGGGGGTCAGACCCCACCTCCTCGATCTCCCGTGGTCGATCCGGCGACAATGCAACATGGAGAGGAGGAGGAAGGCGAGCAGGGATCTCCTTTCTCGGAGATTCCTCCTGGGGTCGGCGACGCGACCGAGATCCTTCGCGCAGCTGGATGGCCGGCCGAAGGCGAACCACCAGCGATCAAGAAAAGGAAGAGGAAGGAGGTTGCCCGGCGCGTGGCGGAGGAGAGAGCTCGCGAGGAGGAAGACAGAGTCCCTGAGAACCATCCCAACTTTGGGCAGGGTTCGCTGAATAGGGGCTTGGATGGCGAGCCGCTGATCACCTGGAGCCGGGAGCGCAGCGAGGTGACCTTAAGCACTCGCCTGCCTTCGTGGAGCAAGGATGAGGTCCCGAACGACGATGCCTTCAGCGTTTTGTTCGGACTTTATGGTCGTGATGATGCGAAGGTTCTGCAGGAGGCTTCTCCTCGTTTTCTCGCGGACCAGGGATCGCGGGCAATGTTACGCGCTTCGGAGTTGTTCCATCAGACCGCGCGGAACCTTTTCGGCTCCAAAGTGGAGCTCGCGCTTTATCGGAAGCTCACAATGGAGGCCGAGAAGCGGGAGGACAAGGCTCTAAGGCGCGCCAAGGCGGCCGAGGATAAAGCTGAATCCAGTCGGAGCATCGAGGTGATCTTGGTACTTTACGCGAGCTAAGATTGAAACCCACTCTCTTTTCTTCATATCTTCTAACCTGTCCTTCTCGCATCTACAGGAAGAGCAGTTGGTGGCGGCGGAGACGATCTCCAAGATCGAGTGCGACCTGCGGGCGAGCCAAGTCTTGCTGGAGGCGTCGCAGGTTCGTAACGCCGAGTTGGAATCGAGGATGACTGCACTTTCCTTCTCGAAAGCCGGACCTTCTCGCCGAACTCCTGGATCATTCATGACGTCGCAGGAGCTCTCGTCTCTTCGACGAGAAATTGCCCTAGCAGCCGGGGACTTAGTTTTTGCGAAGCTTTCGGTGGCCGGCTTGCTGGTTCCTGGGGCGGAAAGCTTGACGACGGAGGGGCTTCTGTCAGACATCTTGAACGCCAGCGAGGAAGAAGACGACGAGGAAGAGAACGAGTCAGATTCGGCCGACTATGCTCCGCCATCTAAGTGAAATATTTGTTTTTGACAATTTTGTGCTTCTCGCGGCTCTGCGAGCATATTTTTTGGTAGATAACATTCATTTTGATAGTAATATTTATTTTCTTGGTGAATCTTCCTTGTGTGGTTGTGATGTCGCTAGGCTCATAGGCTCGCATGTTTTCTTGTCTTTTTCGTCAGGGCGACTTAGGATGAAATCGGGTCTGCCGACCATCTGCCTTGCTCGCTTCTTCGACCTGCTCATTTACCTCTTGGATTCTCGCCCATAGGGCTACTCGCACTAGCCCCTGCGAGTTGGCATCCTACTCGCACCACTTCTGAAAAAAGACGTCAGATAGGAAAGGACGGTCGGGGCCAAGGGGACTCATATTCCCGGTAGTCTTCCTTCTAGTGCGAAGCTGGTGCTATTGAAGAGAACGACTTAGTAGGGAATGACTGTCGGGGAGGTTCCAGAGGAGCACCTTCCAAGGGAACACAACATCCCAACGTCTCCATCTTGCTGTTGAAGGGGTCGACACAGTAGGGAATGACTGTCGGGGAGGTTCCAGAGGAGCACCTTCCAAGGGAACACAACATCCCAAGGTCTCCATCCTGCTCGGATGCTAGATGTCGACCCTACATATTTCCTGTTGCTCAACAATTAAACGGGGAGTTAAGCACACTTAGGTACATTAACTCACATGATTGGAGGAAATAATTGGAAACGAATTGCTTGTTACGGGCTCTCAGCCCTCGAGGGTACACAACACCTTTATTCAAGGGTCCCCTGATCGGTTAAGTCGATCATCTCTTCGTCGAATTGGGAGATCGTCGTCCAGACTTCTTCCTGATAATCTCTCCAGTCGGATGAGAAATGCAGTCAGTGGGAACCGCGGCCAACGTGCAAGGGGGGAGCTGATCTCGGCTGTCATTGCAGAGGCTTGGACTTAAGGGAACGGAAAACCGAGGTACTGTCCCATCATCCGTTCTGGGTTTTACGAGAATTAAGTCGGAGGCCAGTTTCCCAACCTGACTAGGAGATCGACTTCACCTGCTTTCTTCTTTTAAGGCTTGCAATTATGAAAAATCTTCCTCATCCCTTGTTTCAGGGGGTTTTATTTTTAAGCAATCAATTTACAGAAGAGAAGGGTATACACCCCTGCTCAGGGATAAAACCTCTTTAGATCATCGCCGCTCCATGTATTCCCCAAGAGCTCCCCTTCCCGATTCTGTAAGTGATACCCTCCTGTTGCAAGTGCTTAGTGGACGATGAAAGGTCCCTCCCAATTAGGGTTGAGCTTTCCTACGGCCGCCGATCTTCCAGCTGCGTCCACTTTCTTCAGGACTAGGTCACCTGCTTGGAAGTGCTTGAGACAAACGTGCTTGTCGAAGTGTCTTGCCATGCGACGCTTGATCTCCTCCTGCCTAGCCGAGGCTAGATCTCGGAGCTCTTCGATGTAGTCGAGGGACAGCTTCTGGGCTTCCTCATTCTCTAGTCGCCATTCTTCATCTCCGTCTTCTGCCGCAATCACCCTAGGACTTCTGACCTCGAACTCTACTGGGATGAGAGCTTCGGACCCGTGAGAGAGTTTAAATGGGGTTTCCCATGTGGCTGAGCTAGGAGTGGTTCTCAAAGCCCACAACACCGAGGGGAGCTGCTCCGCCCAATTACCTCTTAGGTTCTCGACTTTCTTCTTTAGTAGGTTGATAATTAACTTGTTGGCGGCCTCCACTTGTCCATTGCTCCTGGGATGATGTACTGACGCGAACCGGAGATCAGTTCCGAGCTGTCTACAAAAATCTTCCAGCTCCAAACTGGCGAACTGTAGACCGTTGTCGGTGACGATGGCGAGGGGAATCCCGAATCTGCAGGCGATTTCTCCCAAAATGAAGTTCTTCACGACTTGAGAGGTGGTCTTGGCCAAAGCCTTGGCCTCGATCCACTTGGAGAAATAGTCGATCATGACGAGGACGAACTTCCTCTGGCCGCTAGCTGAAGGAAAGGGACCTATCAAATCCATTCCCCAGATAGCGAACGGTCACGGGGCGGTGGTTGAACGAAGATGCTGGGCCGGCTGCAGATGAAGGGGGCGAATAGTTGACACTTCAGGCACTTTTTCGAGAAGGCCTCCGCATCCTTGCGGATAGTGGGCCAGAAGTAGTCATGTCTCAGGATCATTTGCTCCAAAGTGCGAGTCCCAGAATGGCTTCCGCACTCTCCCGAGTGAATTTCCTCCAACACTCGAGGTACTTTTTCTTCGGAGACACATCTAGCCAGAGGGCCCGAGATGGTCTTGCGATATAACTCCCCATCTTGCAATAAATAATACGCCGCCTTGTACCGAAACCTCGTTTGATCCCCTTCTTCCGCTGGAAGTTGCCCAGAACTTAGAAAGGAAATGAACGGATCCATCCACGAAGGACGATGATCGATCTCCATCATCTTTCCTTCCTCAATGGATGGTCGAAACAACTCCGTGATAGTCCCTCCTGCTCTTGGCCCGTACTTGGCCAGACGATCCGCTGCCGAGTTCTCCTCTCTCGGTACGTGCTCGACGAAGAAGGATTGAAAGCTTCCAATCAATCCTTTCACCTTCATGAGGTACTTTTGCAGAATGGTGTCACGTACTTCGAACTCTCCCCGAATCTGAGACGCGACCACCATTGAATCGGTGAAAGCCATGACGTCTTGGATGCCCAGCTCCTTTGCGAGGCCCGGGCCTGCTATGATGGCTTCGTACTCGGCTTGATTGTTCGTCACGGGGAAGAGGATCTCGACCGCTTGCTCGATCCTAGTTCCCTGTGGGCTGACAAGAACGATGCCTACCCCCACAGAGCTCTTGCCTGAGGCTCCATCCACGAACATCTTCCAAGGGATGGGAGTAGAAGCATCCTCTCCCGGTTCTGCTTCCACCGAGAAGTCGGCTAAGAAATCTGCTACCGCATGTGCTTTGATCGCCACCCGGGGCGAGAAGGAAATGTCAAACTCACTGAGTTCTACCGACCATTTCGCCAGCCTCCCTGAATGCTCCACCCCTTCCAAGATATTTCGGAGAGGATGGTCAGTCACGACCCGGATGGAGTGAGCTTGGAAATAAGGATGAAGCTTTCGCGCCGACACCACCAAGGCGAAGGCGAGCTTCTCCAAGATTGGATATTTCAACTCCGCCTTCTTGAGCACCTGGCTAACATAGTAGATTGGGAGCTGCTTCTTTCCTTCTTCTCGGACCAAAACGGAACGTACCGCTTCCACCGCTACTCCCATATAAAAGAGTAGGTCTTCGCCTTCTTTCGGGCTCTGAAGGAGAGGTGTCTGAGTCAACTGCTCCTTCAGCCTTCCGATCGCCTTTTCGCACTCGTCGGACCATGCGAAATTCTCGCTCTTGCGGAGCGTCTTGAAAAAGGGAGAGCATTTCTCTCCCGCCTTGGATAGAAAGCGGCTGAGACCTGCCAACCTTCCTGTCAGCCTCTGAACTTCCTTCATGGTCTTCGGCGAGGCCATCTCTAGGATTGCCTTAACCTTGTCAGGGTTCGGCTCCACTCCTCCCGGAGTGATGAGGTGTCCCAGAAACTTCCCCATTCCAGCTCCGAACACGCACTTCGTCGGATTGAGTCTCATCTTGAACTTCCTCAGCGTTGCAAAGGTCTCCACCAGATCTGCTATATGCTCTGGGACGCTCTTGCTCTTGATCAAGAGATCGTCCACGTACACCTCCAGGTTCCTTCCCTTCTGCTCCTTGAAGACAAGATCCATCATTCGCTGGTAGGTTGCTCCTGCATTTTTTAGCCCAAAGGGCATCATTTTATAGCTATAGTACCCATCCCCAGTGATGAAGGAAACATCGCGGCAATCGGGGGGATACATCCGGATCTGGTGGTATCCCGAAAACGCATCAAGAAAACTCATTACAGGAAAACCGACGGCTGAATCAACCAGCGCGTCGATCCGAGGCAAGGGATAACAATCCTTGGGGCAGCTTTTATTTAATAAAGAGAAGTCCACACACATTCTCCAGCTGCATGCAGCCTTCTTAACCATTACAACATTGGAGACCCAGCCTGGGTACTAGATCTCCGACACAAAACCTGCGTCCAGCAACTTCTTCACCTCTTCTCGGATAGGTCCGGCCAACACGGTGGCGGTGGACCTCTTCTTCTGGCGGATGGGATTCACCGCGGGGTCAAGGTTGAGGTGGTGGCAAGCAACCTCTGGGTCGATCCCGGGCATCTCAGCAGCACTCCAGGCGAAGACGTCAACGTTATCCTGCAGGCACGTTGCCATCTCCACCTTCTCGGTGACCTTCAACGATCCACCGATCTTCAGCATCCCCGATACTCCCGCTGCGGAGAGTACCTCGATTTCCTCCACCTCCTCGGACGCCTCGAGCCGGGTCGCGCCTCCAGTTACCCTCTCGAACTCCTCCGCGTCAGCCATCCAGCTGATGGTGCTAACCGAGCTCAGGTAGCACTCGCGGGCGGCTCTTGGATCGCTCCTGATCCTCACCTGGACGTCCCCTTGGCAATACTTGAGGCACTGATGGTAGGAGGATGGGACAGCCTTGACGGTGTTGAGAAGTGGCCTCCCGAAGATGGCCTTGTAGCAGCTTGGGGCGTCCACGATGACGAAACGACACTGGAGAGGGGTGCCCCCGAGTGTTACAAAGAGATCTACTCCTCCTTCCACCTCCTGCTTCTCTCCGGAGAAGCCAAAAAGGGGACCATCCGGCGCCCGGACCCTTCCCGCGCCGCGCCCAGCCCGTCAAACGTCTTCTTGAAGATGACGTTTACGGAACTACCGTTATCGATCAGGATTCGATCAACGGTAAAGTCTTCTACGGCGGCTTGGATTATGAGGGCGTCATGAAAGGGGTTCTCATTCCCTAACATGTCTTCTTCGGAGAAGGTGATCTCCTCCAATGGGGGCGGTGCCTGCGAGGTCGAAGCGACGCTCCTTCGATAGATTTGATGGAGACTTCCCTTGCGGGAAGCTCCTATCCCCGCACCCCCGTGGATCACCCCCACTCCTCTACCTCCTGGGGCCACCTCTCCTCGACCTCCGTGGTCGACTCGGTCCTCGTTCCTTCTTCGGCCGACGTCCTGAACCGCCGGCTGCTCAACCGGAGCTTCTATCCTCCGCTGCTCCCCGTTAACCTCTCCTGCTGCCAGTCTTCTGCTGGCTTCCCAAAAGTCTGGGCAGGCCATCGTGCCATGCCCTTCCACCTGGTGGAGGTCACAGTAGAGGGGAACCTCCTCTACCTGCGGCCTCCTTTGCTTCCTGTTCTTCCGGCCTTGGCGATTGCCGTGCCTGGCAACCGCCATTGCTTCCTCCCTTCTTCTCTCCTGGCGCCCCTCTGGCCCGTCGAAACGCCTTCTCTCCGGGGATCTCCTTCCCCGCTCCTGACGCTGAGGTCCCCTGGCCGGCTTCCACGGTGGCCGGTTAGCGGAGACTTGGTAGCGTCTTTCCTCCTCCCGACGCTCCGGAGCCACGATGAGCCTCCTCTCATCGTTCCTTCTTGGCTCCTCCCTCCTGGGTTCTCTTTCTCTTCTCTCCTCTCTGCCTCTTCCCTCTGGCTTCCGCTTCTCCACCCTCCTGGGCTCTTCCTTCTTCCTCTTCTCGGGGGGACTTTCCTCCTCCTCCTCATCTTCCTTGGTCACTCGGGTGAGCCTGGCTAGGAAGCCGCGGTTGGAAGCCTCACCCTAGACGAACTGGTTGGCCCTTTCGATGAGGTTGGCGTAGGAGTAGGGAGGATTCCTACTGATCTCCAACTTAAAGAGGCCTTCGCGAAGGCCGAAGGTTAGAACCAACTGTAGGGTGCGACATCCACCTCCTGGATGAGTAGCACCTCCTCCTGGAAGCGGTCGATGTAGTCCCCCAGCGTTTCTTTTGGTCCCTGGGTCAGATGGAAAAGGGTCGTAGCCTCCTTCTTCAACTTCTTTGCCGTGGCGAACCGCATGTTCAGCCCCCGGCAAAGGTCTTCAAAGCAGTAGATGGAGCCCTCCGGCAACTGGTGGAACCAGTCCCTTGCCTTCCCTCGGAGGGAAATCGCGAACAGCCTACACTTGAAGGCGTCCGACATGGTCCGAAGGGAAGCGACATCCTCAAACCACTGGATATGACGGATAGGGTCCTCTCTCCCCGAGTAGTAATTCATCGAGGGATCCCTGAACCCCTCTGGCACTGGCGCGGCGAGGATCTCCTCGCAGAATGGGCTCTTCCCCCCAATCTGGCGACGATCATCATCTGGCCGAGTATCTCCCTCATACTCGCTAGCCTAGCGAGTATTGTAGTATCTCGCCTTCTCCTCCTCCTCGCGGCACCGAGTTCTGCCAGCTCCTTGCGACGCCTGCAGACCAAACTGCGACCTCCTTGGTCGCTCGAATTCCTCGACGTGCTCCTTCCCTGCTCGCTGAGTGCGAGCACCTTCCTCGGACGGACCCGGGCGATGAGGCGACGTCGTCGTTCCTTCCATGCGAGGTAGAAGAGCTGCTCGCATGGAGCCTTCCATCCTCCACGCGAATTCCTCGAAGACAGCCAACGATACGAACTCGCCACCTCGGGCCGAGTTTCCCGCCACATCCTCGTGGTCGCTAACTGTTACCATCTCACTTTTCTACCAGACTTTCTTCCTCTGGCCGTGATCCACGCTCACCGCACCAAAGTGTTGATGCCTGGAAAATCCTGGCCTCAAGATTCGGATCAATGCAGCCTGAGGCTACTTGCCCAGCGGTTGAACGAGAAGGTTTGGTTAGCTATGACGAGCGAAACGGAGAGAAAAAGGACACAACCCCAGGTGCTGCGACAGGGAGGTCCCACCACGTACCCAGAAGCTCTAAAGAGTCTTCTCCTCCAAAACCACGAACGGCCGAGCTCGGTACTAGGTAGGCACTTGTTAGGGAAGATTCTTGTCGGTCAAAGAGGGGGGTGCAGCTCTGATTTTTACAAGTGTCATTCCTGGTACCTCTGAGGGTCTATTTATAGACAAATCCTAAGGGGGGGAAGCAGATGACAATCCCTGACCCCCTAGAGTTGGTTTTTTAGACAAGGCAATAGGTTGGCGAGTAGGTAAGGACCTCAGACCTAACTGGCGAGTTGGTTGGCTAAGTCGCCTATAGGCGAGTAGGTCCGAACTCACGATTTCCTCGCATGGCCGGGTAGTGAACGCCGGGCAGGGATTTCCTCTTCGTCCTATGCGAGTAAGTACCTTCTCGCACAACCAAAACTCTTGATCTTCCTTCGTCTTCTGGATTGTTGACTTCAGCCTTGACCTTGACCTCCGCCTACGTGGCCTTTAGATGGGCCCACCCTCGGAGAATGAGGGTTGTACAGTCAGCTTATGGAATTGTCAACCTATATACCAAAACTGCCCGGAAACGCCGCCGCTTCTCCCCTCGCGCCGACCACTTCACACCTGCAACATTCCACGCTTGGAAACCTACATTCGGCATAGAAAAGCCGCCAAACCACCCATAATAGAGTTGTCGTTATAAGAGAAGAAGGGATGGACGATGGTTTCATCACAAACAGAAGTTGTAGTCGCTCCTACAGTCAAAGTCTGTTTTTTCAAGACAAATCGAAGAGCTTGATTCAAGGTGAAGTCCCAAGTGATTCATGCTGGCTGAAGACCGATTAATCGAGCGTTGAACGTTTTGGTAGGAAATCATAGTAAAATGGTTGTTTTTCCTATCGTGGAAGTAGAAGACGACGTTCTCGTTGCCGATAAAGTGGGGGTCGTAGCAGCAGATCCCATGCTATTGCAGCTTGGTTTCCTCGCTGCACAAAGCCATCCAAAATTAGCACATATTAGATTAGAATAAAATTTTGTAGAAAAAGGGAATGGTAAGGACAAAATTTTCTCGACTTAAATGTTGATTTGAAGCAATTCAATTAAACACAACTAATTAACTTTGTCGATCATTTGGTGTATGTTTCATTTTGAGACAAGAAAATGACAATAATTGTGAGTTTTAATTTTTTTTTTATTTCTTCTTTGTAAATAAAATATCAGATTAAAAATAAAGAGATGATTGTTGCAAATATCCACAGAGTCTGTTTTTATAAACGCCCAAATATGTTTATGAAAGATTTTTTTATGTAGGTCAAATATATTTGCATATGACTAATTACATTTGTAAAGAAAGTGACGTAATTTTACGGGAAAAATATGAGTATTTCTTAAATAGATTATATGTTTTTCGGTCTTATTTGCCTTCATTGTACAAGAGGTCATATCTGAAATAAAGCTAACATGATCAAGATAAAGTGGGGAATAAGATCAACTCTTATGTTTTACGGTTCGTTTGGCTCGGCTTATTTGCTCCGGTGAGTTTGGACAAAATTGTCATTATCATAGAATGTATGTTTGGTATGACAAATGTTACTATCATTACCAAGAAAAGAAACTAGTTATAAGCATAAAATGTTTGGTATGACAATGACGTTTTTGTCCAAACTCACCGGAGCAAATAAGCCGAACCAAACGAAGCCTTAATTTTTTTAGAAAGAGGAGTAACGATTAAGCCGGCCATACCAAGATGAGAATTTAGGGAAAAATCATCTCCACGAACAGAAGCAATGCAAATCGGCGGGACACCAACTCCACAACACGGTCCTGGTGACTTCGGTCTCCATTGATTAGCGGTTCGTGCTCCTTATAGTCGACGGGCTCGACCTCTCCGAAATCAGAATCATCCTGCCCTAGTAAATTAGATTGTGAGTTAACGAAAGACGTGAGAGTTTCGATGGATTGCATGCGAGCAGAGGCGACGAGCAAGGGGAGAAAAGTTGGTGCCGGTGAGGAGGAATCACAGGATGCCGTAAGCTTCACACACGGAGAGGAAGAATCGCAAGGAGCCACAAGCTTCACGCGCAGGAGAGGCAGAATCGAGAATTCCAACCTCTTTAGGTCGGAATTTGTGGGGGGGGGGGGGGGGGGGGGAGAAAATAAGCAAAACTAAATTCGTATGGAATAAAGCCAAATTTCTTTTTCGCCCGAAAAATCAAAGCATAGAATAACAGAGAATTAGAATTGACTCACCAATTCTAATTTATTCCCCCCAATTCTGCCCAAACGAACATGACCTAAGGGAGCATAAAGCTCAAAATTAACTTTTGACATGAAAATGGAGTCCGACCAATGGAGCCAAAATTGAGAAAGCTAGATATGCTTGTATTTGAACTAAAGTTACAAAATTAGATAAAAAAGATATATATTATTTGATGAAACAAAGTTTGTACTATCCTCCGCACATTATCAGACCCCTATGTGTTAATTAGATCCCAAGTGCAAGTAGCGGGTCTCAATTAATACAGAGATCACCAACTTGATTTAGCTAGCCCGATCAATTCAAACAAAGCCACACTAAATCTAGGTTAACTCAATTGGATATAATGAACACCGCATACACCACACTTTGCCCTAGTGGGCCCCTACACATTAAAAGTACATAAAGTAGTGACTTTATCATTCATGGACACCCTTTACTCATTGATGGGTCCAATGGGTCTCATGATGACCCATGAAGAGAGTTATGACATAATATCGAATTAAAATTAATTTAAATGAATTATTTAATTATTTTTATTAATTGAACGTTTAGTTGAATTAAAAATAAAAATAATGGAAATTGGACTTTCATTGACCCCAACTAGTCCTAAGCAAAAAGCCCCCTGGGCCCGGGCTTGAACCGGGCTTACCGGGCCCGGGCTTTTTGGAGCCGGGCCCGGGCCGGGCCTTGGTTGCAATCGGGCCGGGCTTTCGCCAATGGAAGGGGGCCTGCCTAAGCCCCCAGGGCCGGGCCAGGCCGGACTATCGCCAATGGAAGGGGACCTGCAGGTCGTTCGTCGAACAGCAGGCCGTTCGACGAACGACCAGGCCAGTTCGTAGAACGGCTGACGCTCGCCGAACTGCTGCTACGAGTTTATAAAATATAAAATATAAAAAAAAGATACATATTTCCGAATTTATAAACTATAAAATATAAAAAAAGATACGAGTAATATAAGAAAAAACAAATTTTATTAATGTTGAACGAAAACGAATTACACAGAATTATACATATGCGTATTTGAAAATTTGAATTCTAAAATAAAAATTAATAATTATCCGTATCAAATAACTTTGCAAATACAATTATTACAAAAATAAAGATTACATATTTCGCCTGCTTTCCAAAATCTGGCTCGCCACCTTTTGAGGCTTTGAGCTTTTAGCTTTTAGGTTGATTGCGTCCATCTCATCTTCCATTTTGGACGAGCTATCCTCCAAATTTGAAGTATGTTGCTTCCTCCTCATTGCATCCAAGTGATCATTGTAGCATATGCAGATTTCGAGCGATTCTTCGCTTAGACGACTTCTCCGCTCGTTCAACACTCTGCCACTAAGAGAAAAAGCAGACTCCGAAGTTACTGTGCTAGCTTGGATCGTTAGTAAATCTCGGGCCATATATGCCATAATAGGATATATATTTACTTTACCTTTCCACCATTTTAAAAGATCAAAATTTTCTATTTCGACCGTACTCATAAAATCACGAAATTGTGTCTTCGTATACAAACCTAATTCATTTAGGCTTCATTTGTTTCGGCGGTGGCGGATGCAACCGGCGGGTCCAAACGGAGCATTGGAACCGGAGGGGGGGGGGGGGGGGGAGGCGGGGTTGGAAATGCTCCATTTAGACTCCTTTTCCTCTATCCGGCGGGTGCAAACGGAGCAAACGCCGCTGGCGCCCGTTTGTTTACCCACCGTCCGATGGCGTTTGCTCCAAACAGAGGAGACGAAACGCCCAACCAAACGAAGCCTTAAACTACTAGAAGTTGTGCGCACCTTTTTCCTAGATGCTGGCTCTAACATTTTATTTTTAAAACTATCGCGTGTTTTTGGTTGCGACACATCCTCTCGGGGCCCCGATCCGTATAAATTATCGTAATAATTATAACATTCAGTAAAAATAATGTTAAAATTTAAAATACTAATATTATCCAAATTTGAGTAACTAATATTTTCGCCTAAATTATTATTTATTTCTTCTATTAAATTTTCAACGTCTTCTACGCCGAATAGAGGATTCAAAGCGGCGGCGCATGAAAACATCACTGACATTTCTTTATAATATTTTAAAAAAAAATCCATTAATTCTATTAAATCTTGTCATCCGATATGTTGTTTAAAATAATTTTATTTTTGTGTTATATTAACAAAATTTTCAATAACTAGCGGACCAGTAGGATAATATACGTCCGATAAATAATTTGTTGCCCTGTAAAAAACTTCTAATAATTATATATAACTTTCTAAAACTGCCCAATCAGCCTCACTTAAATCGAACATACATAATGTAGTATAATATTCCATAAGTAATAATTTTTGACGAATCACCCGTTTTAACATTATGTAGGTCGAGTTCCATCTAATTGACATGTTAAATAAAAGTTTCAAAAAAAATTCACCTTGTGCGTTTACCAATTTTTTAAAATCTTGTCGTCGTTAATTGTAACATTAAACGAATTTTATTAATACATGGTTCCATATAAGTTAAACTATCATGTAAGACTAAATTTAAAACGTGACATACACACCGAGTATGAAAAAATGCCCCGTTTAACATATGTTTTAAATTTCGTTTTAACCACTCAATTGCGGTGGAATTATTTGTGGCGTTATCGAAAGAAATACTCATAATTTTATCTTTTATTTTAAATTCGCACACATTTTAAAATAATTTGAGAAATCGCTTGACCGGTGTGCGGGACTTCAAAACTTCCAAAACATATTATGCGTTTATCTAGATCCCAGGAAATGGGATCGACCCAGTGACAAGTGATATACAAAGATATGATAATCCTAATTTTATACTACTTGTTCAAACGTCGCTCGTTAAACTCACTCGACCCTCAAAATTTTCAAAATAATTTATTAAAGATTGTTTCGCTTCTAAATAATATTTAAGTGCGTCGCGCTTAATGGTGGATCGACTTACTTGATGATATTTGGGTTGAAGCCCTTGATGTATGTACTCGGTCTCCTTCGCATTATCATAGTGGTTGAACGACAACCCGCGTCTGATGACGTTCTTCACCTGCAGCTCCCGCTGCCGAGCTTGATCGTATGTCCATATTTGTGCGGATCCCGATAATTGCGCCTGACTGGACTCGGGAGCTTGCTTCTCCATGCACGACTTAATGTATCGTGCGAGTGTTGAGTTGCCACAGAGGGTGAGCAGTTTCGCGCAAAATTTGCACTTTGCCCTGTGTTCGTTGCCGACTTTGACTTTCTCGAAGTGCTCCCACACTAGAGCCGTGTGTTTGTGCTCCACAATTTCGTGCGTCAACGTTGATGACGACGACGTCATGCTCGACGACATTGAATGAGACTATGAGAGAGAGTAAGAGAGAGAGTAACTTAGTAAGAGAGTGAGAGAGTGAGAGAGAAGAGATATAATGAAGAGAGAAGGGGGTATAAATAGATTTTTTTTAAATAAGAATTTAAGAAACTAAAAAACTAAAATTAAAATTTTAATTTAAAATTATTTTAAAAAAAAATAAAACAAAATTGGCTGCTGCCACTTTAATCAAGTGGCAGCAGCCACTTAATGCTGCTGCCGCCTGCAGCAGCATTAAATGCTGCAGGCGGCAGCAGCCCAACGGCTATAGAGCCGTTGGCTTCCAACGGCTCTATAGCCGTTGGAATTAATGGGCTGGGGCAAAGCCCGGTCCAGTTCCAGCCCGGGCCTAAAACCGGGCTTTGCCCGGCCTGGCCCGGGCCGGTTTTCAGGCTGGGCTTTGCCCCAAAATAGGGCCCTGTAAGGGCCCCGTAGCCCGGCCTGGCCCGGGGCGGGCTTAGACCGCCACCGGGCCTACCCGGGCTTTTGCCAGGTCGGGCCTGGGCCGACCCCCCAGGCCCGATTTTAAAGCCCGTCTAACCCCAACTAGCATAAAACAGTTATTGTGGTACTCTGAATGAATTAATTAAATAAAATTATTTATTTAATAAATCATTTTAATTATTTTAGAAATTATAATAAATAGGAACAACTTCGTCATAAATAAGTGTTGTGACCACGTTCTAGAAGTTGGGTTTGACCTACCCACTATCATCGTTGGGTCACGGTGGTGAGAGTTATGTAGCTAGCGGCTACCACAAACTGATTACTATGTCAACATAGGGGTAAAACATAAGAAATTGCTTATCGAACATAACTAGCATCATTACCACATACTTTATTACTCATGCTTACTTGTCCGATTACTTGTTCTTCATCTTTATTTATATTACCCCATACTATTACACTAATACTGTTTGCAGTTTCTTGCATACCTCAAGCGTTAAGTTGGGGTCGATGGGGATGAATGAGCTCATTTAGTCAATTTTGACTAACCCATTTGTTGTCCTTCCCCAGAGCTGACAAAACTAAACTGGTTGATGAGACTACTTGTGCAAGGTGACGAACACTAGTAGGTGGTGGAGATCCACGAAGTGAGCCTAACCTTCAAGCTAAACCTAGAAAGCAGGGTTGCATTTATTATGAATAACAACGATGTAATAAGACTAATGCCCAAATAGATGTCTTCTGAGCATTCCTCCCGCAACGGGCATCTCCAGCCAGTGATGCATATAAATTTTATAATAATGGACTAAGAAAGTTGAAGAATCTATTCATATAAGATTTGATGTATATATATAGTTCCAAGAACTCTCGTAGGTAAAAAGGACGAACATGGGGGTACTTTGGAGAATAATGAACATAATAAAAGTGATATTGTTGAAGAGGTGGAAGAGATGCATGCATATGAACCACTCAACCTACTAAAATTCTCCAAAAATCATTCAAGAGAACTAATGCTTGGTGAGCCATCAAGAGGGGTAATGACATATTCTTCTTTCCATGAATCATTTTCAAATCTATATATTATTTCTAATATTGAACCAAAAAAATTTGTCGCTCTAAATGATGAATCATTGGTTTTAGCAATGAGTGAAGAACATAGATAATTCGAAATAAATAAAATATGAAACTTAGTCGAGCGTATTTTTAATTATAGGTATATATTTAAAAATAAATTGGATGGTGAGTTTGTGATCATTAGCAATAAGGCTAGGTTAGTAACTCAAAGATTTTCACAAATTGAAGGGGTTGATTTTGAAGAAATATTTGCATCAGCTCAACACTTAGAATTCATGCGCATTTTTTGATTTAAATTATTTAAAATGGATTTAAACGATGTACTTTTAAACAAAATTATTAAAGAAGTCTTTGTGAAATAACCCTCATGATTTATTAATTGTGAATTTCTGAACCATGCATGCAAACTTGATAAAGCACTTTATGGTTTACAAAAAGCACCACGTGTATGGTATGTGTAACACATCACCTGCAATAATCACACCTATATATATATATTATGGGTTCAGCAAGGCCCCACACCATACAACCGTCATAAGCTAGATATTAAAACAAAATTTAAAAGACTACTTCAATACATAATCTCATCACAAAGCTTCTAATATAACAGCCATAGTACTACAACCAATTAAATAAGAGTGACCACAAAACTATGGAGTTCACTAATTTCATGATCGTATGAACTTAAATCACATGTTCAAACAAAGTACAACACATAATCTAATCAACCTTAACACACAAACAAAAACAACATACAAGAAGATACAAGAGAGCGGATGGTACAAGAGAGCATAACACTTAATAAGGTTTTTCTAATGCTTTTTAGTAGGCTAACGTGCAACGACTCAACCTGCACAATATCAGAAGTGTTGTCTACTTTTGTTCATCTCAACCCATACCGAGCTGAACCAAACGCTTTTTCCTTTTCCACAGGTGGCCTTCGAGCACTTTCTAGGAGGTTACCCATCCTAGGAGTACTACCACCAGAGCACGTACGCTTAACCTTAGAGTTTCACACAACTCTACCATTTACTCTAAAAAGGCACCTCTAATATTTATGGATGCGATTAGTGAGATCTGGTTCATTCTACAACGTCCTTCAGTTCAAAGAACTTTTTAGCAGTTACATTAGGGTCTTATGGTTCAAGATCTCTAGTATTCCAATCAAAATCAGGACCAACTACAACAATAATCATATCAATCAAAGTATTTTGTTGTTCTTCAAATCTCTGCTCAGACACTATTTGCTCTTACATATGACGGACATGCGCTTTAATGGATGGTTCATCCCAATGCGACTCACCTTGCCTTACCCGAATAGTATAACCACGCTCAAAACCTCTAGAAATGAGGTGAAATTTGACACTCATCAATAATATCATATCCACCTGGACAAACACGATTATTAATCCAAATTTTATATGGATGCATAATTGTTGCTCTGTAAATACAACATATCAAATGATTACTTATTACATAAAACAATAATGTGATCTCTTGGTAAATACAATAACTATGATATTGTATCAAATTAGACATTAACTTTCAAATAACAAACAATTTATTATATGGTGATCGAAGCAGTGCGTTATGACTTTTTTGACTGTTGTGCTCAATAATAGATGTAGGAATGGTAAAAACTTTATCCATTTTTTAAAGAACATTAGAGCAAACACTTCTCAAGAAACATAAACAACTTATTCAAATCATCAAAAATTTCCAAAGAGAGAAGAAAGAGCATTGAGCTCCCAAGAAAAGGAATTGTAACACATTAAGTGGATACCATTTAGTGCTCTCGAGACAAAACATTTTCCCTACTGCATCACGTTAAGTAAATCTCGTGTCTTAATATTCTAGTCATCTGTCTCCATCATGGTTTCTTCTCCATTGAAGTTGGAGGGGTGGAGATCTCTAAAGTTTCTCAGGTAGCAATCCATACTGATCTCCACCACAGCTGGTGCAGGGACTAGAGTTGGCACCCTTGCAGATAGTGCATTTTTGAGCTCCAATAAGGCCAGGGCTACTGCCTGGAAATTTGAGCTGCCATGTCAGTAAGTGCTGGCACGGCTGGCACGTTAACGCCACCAATGACGATCTCAGGAGTAGCGTTCTGACGCGAAGGATCACCCATCTCACTGCTACGGGATGCCTATAAGAAGAAAGGAGAATGATTATCGCTTAACATGACATAAATGAAGAATCTAATACGAAAGTTCTTCATACATATGTGAGGACAAGGAGCTAAAAGAAACTTAATAACTATAAAGTCGAAGGAGTGATTCAAATAAAATCATAAGGCTCTATGAATTTTCTGGGTCATGGGATCTTAAACTCAACTCTGATACTAATTGTAACACCATAACATAGTTTAACAACAATCAACAGTCCGACCAGAACCCGTGATAAGAAGCAAACTAAGCAACGACACTAAAATCGATACATAACAGTCATGAATAAAAAAGTATTAAATGAAAACTTACAGCGGAAGTAAAATATGTAGCTAAGGTTAAAAGGGGTACCTCAAGTTCTGACTTACAGAGCCAACTAGAAATGAAAAGAGTCATAAATCTGAATTACTGAAAACTTAAACATAGTCTGATACATTGAAAACTTTAGGTAATTCCAATACATTTAGTTCATAATTAAAAGAACAACTGAAATGAAAAACAACTGAAAGGAAAGAAAAACAAATATGAAGAACTGCAATGATTTTCCTAAGCGCAACCCACTACCGGTGACCCCTGAAAAGAAATGTCCGAAGGCGGATCAGCCTAACTGGTGAGTAAGAAAGAGTACTCATCCCAGTAATACTAAAAATACATAAATGGTTTGTATATAAAAGTATGAGTTTTTGACTATTAATGCATATTTCTTAATAAACTGCATGTAGCTTTATATTTTTTTGTATTGATGCATTACAGATTCTGTCTTATTATCTGAGTTCATGCATGCACTGATTTTTGTACCCCTGGATTTTTTATAAAAATTGGTAATTAAATTTCATGTTTTATGATTTTCTGAACTTAATCTGATTAGGACCCAAATGGCAACCCGAAGGTGCCCTGAACTGAAGTGTTCCCTGAGTGAAACACAAACCCGCGCCTAAAAATTACAAAGTCTAGAAATGTGGCTGACGACCCCACATCTGAGGCTCATATGGACTGATGACCTAATGAGTATGAAAGAGGTCACTGATCTGATGTTTATTACATAATTTAAGCTTTTCCTCTTTGCCAAATTATATTCTACACTCTTGATCGTGTTTGTTGTTGTTATGGAATGTAGGTAATTGTGTATCATTCTGTTTGCTGTATCATGCTAAATTAATTGACTTTATTATGCATTACTAAGTTATGCGTTCTTTGCTTTCTACGTAATCTGATGTAATTTAATTAATTTGATAACTCACAACTAGAAGTTGAATCATTAAATTACATGAGCATTCTTAAGTAGCTTAGATAATGCATTTATATAAGGTGATATGTCAAGCCAAGAGGAGTCAAATTTCTTACCTCGAGGTTGCAACGTCGTACACACGATGCTACAACATGATTTCCTCTTAGTAAGGTCCATTAACAACTCCTAGTAGGGATCTCACCCTGAACAATAACTAAGGTCAATTTAAAATCTGAAATTAGAATAGTCATTAAGCAATTGAATTCTTATCACCCTAAGGTCACTGGAAGGTACCCCGACAACCCAAGCTTCACAACACAATGAAGGGAGGTAGAGTGAAAGAAGGTAGAAAGGGTGTTTATCTCTTTCCAAATATTGAAGAACTACCCAAAAGATCGATGATTTTTGAACGGGAAGGGGGTCGATCTCTCCGATTCCCGCATTCGAAGATGAAAGTGATACTATCACAATTTACCACGGGAGCACTAATTTTTAGTGAATAAGGCATTGACTGAAATAATCGAGAGAAATGTACCTGCATCGGATTAGAGTTGATGGAATTAAGGCGTGAAAGAACGTTCCTCTGCTGAAAAGGCCCGGCTATTGGTGAAGGAAGAAATCAATCCGTGACTGGGAATGTCAAAAGCTTAAAGAAGTTCACTGCTTAGAGTCGACAAGGCTGCTGAAATTTTTGAAATAGGAGAACGACGTCTTTAATGTCTGAAATTTGGAAGATAGGAGGGAGAGGCATAGAACCAAAGGAAAACCCTATGCAAAGAGACATCCACACTTACTTGGCAAGAAGGTGAAAGGGAAGAAAGTTGGTCGGTTGTTGCACTAGACGAAAATTGCACCTGGGCCATCGCATCTCACGATCTGCAAAGAGGAGGGGTCGCATGTGGCCGTATTCCGAGTGAAAGAAAAGGTCGGTTGGGCGCCTGCTGTCTGGAACAGAAGGAGCGAAGAGCCCTGATTTTCCTCTCGACTAGGTCGCGTGAGAGGTAAGAACGTGTGTCAGTTTTTAAAACTGAGAGGGAGTTAGCTAGGGTTTTCGAATCAGTCGGGGGGGGGGGGGGGGGGGGGGGGGGCTTGATTTTTAATTGAGGGGGAAATCGATTAATTTCTCCTAAATACCAATTCTTGCGCACTGCTCACTAGAATTTTCTAAATTAGTACGTTATATCCGTTTGAAATTCAAATGAAGATGAAATTGATACGTAATTTTTTTCTTGCGAAGATCCCCTTCGTTGTTCGAAGACCTCTTTGAAGACGCCTTGAAGATCTCCTTCAACTTCATGCTTCATGCTTCAAGTTCAGAGCTTTCTTTGTTGCGTTCATCCTTCCAGACTGTTCAGGAGCGCGCCTCTCCGTGCTCTGCTCCAAGCAACACCCATGATCCAAAAAACTTATTGTAACGAGTGGTGACATGTCACCCTCGAGAAATAACTCAGAAAGATAGTGAATTTGGTCGGCACCGATCCGACCCCCGTGATTTTTTCCACTTCTGGGTTTTACCACGTAAAAAGGTTTTACCACGTAAAAAGGTTTTACCACGTAAAAAAGTTTTACCACGTAAAAAGGTTTTGCCTACACCTATTGGTTTATTCTGTGACTGTTTGCGCACTCGACTTACTCTCGAGTTGAGACGGTTCAGTTCGACTGGACCGTGAGAACGTCAAGCGACCCCAACACAAGTTTAGATATTTTTAATTATATTATATATATTTTTAATTAAAAATATAGACATATTTTCTCTGTTTGACAATATAAAAAGTTGCCAATTTAGCATATATTTTTTAATATTTATAAATTAAAATTTTCAAATAAATTAACACGCTTTTCTTTCCTGAAAAAAATACCAGAATATGCAGGCAAGCATCGTCCTGGTTGGATGTGAGTCGAGGTGGATGGGATAAGAACAAGTCCATCTAACTTACGCCGCCGGTTCGAAATTGATTTGTAACAGCGAGGCCGGCGTCATCGTCAAAACTTATCCAATTCGTTACGACTCCACGTTGTAAACAAGCCAAAAGCATTAAAATGGCCGCGATGGTGGAGCGCATGATCCGAAAGTAGCAGCGCCGAGAGGGAAATTTCTTTCATAATTCTTGTCAAGACCATCAAGCCGCCGCCGCCGCCTCGGTGCTCATCATCGGCGGCCTAGTCTCTTTCCCCTCAGCTTTCTCGTGCCGCCACAGCTCCGGCTCCACCTATTCGAGCCCCACCTACCCTTCTCTCTTTTTATCTCCTCGCTTCGCTCTGATCACTCACAGATCAGCACACACAGAGAGCGAGTGAGGTGAGAGAAGGGGATGAGTTCTAGAGGGGATGATAGCGGGGGAGAGGAGGGCAGGCTGGATCTTCGGAAGCCGTTCTTGCACACAGGAAGCTGGTACAGGATGGGGAT
Organism: Dactylorhiza incarnata; assembly: GCA_033032865.1. Classification (NCBI taxonomy): domain Eukaryota; kingdom Viridiplantae; phylum Streptophyta; class Magnoliopsida; order Asparagales; family Orchidaceae; genus Dactylorhiza; species Dactylorhiza incarnata. Next base: position 3,261,300 of record JAWHQI010000044.1, on the reverse strand, counting down.
GGGGTCGCGGCAGTCTAGCCAGATGGATAAGCTGGGCTCATCCGGCTCCGTCATCCGCGACTCCTCCATTTCCGTCCTTCTCTGCACCCTTATCGTCGCTCTCGGACCCATCCAGTTCGGTTTCACTGGCGGGTACTCCTCCCCAACCCAGGAAGATGTCATCCGCGACCTCAAACTTTCCCTCTCCGAGGTTTCGCCGTCTTCGCCGTCTCTTTTTTAAACGTTACCCTCGTTATTATACTGAGCCGAGTTCAATTGCTGGCAGTTCTCGATCTTCGCCTCGCTATCGAACGTTGGTGCCATGGTTGGTGCTATTGCCAGCGGGCAGATTGCCGAGTACATTGGGCGAAAAGGGGTACGCTTCTGATCCCCCACTCTTCTTACAAATCTTGTTCGTCGCTAGCTCCTTTGTTCAAATAGCAATGGCGGTGGCTTTGTGCAGTCTCTTATGATCGCCTCGATACCAAACATCATTGGTTGGTTGGCTATATCGTTTGCCAAGGTGCGTTTTTTTTTATATTTCTGCGTGTTTATCTAGTACAAATCCTTTATCTATGATCTTTCTTCCTTCTTCGATTGGGTTGTAGGACTACTCTTTCTTGTACATGGGCCGATTGCTAGAAGGATTCGGAGTTGGAGTGATCTCTTACACGGTATATGCTACTACTGTCTATGGAGTTTAGATTTGTCTGCGACTCTCTGGATTAATATCTGTCGGTTTGGCTTTTTTAGGTGCCAGTTTATATAGCAGAAATTGCTCCTCAGAACATGAGAGGTGGGCTTGGTGCTGTCAATCAGGTTGGTTGCTATGAGGTCCATTACTCTCTGCGGAGGAATGATTCACACTGTCTTTTGATAATGAGCTTTTCTTGGGCAGCTTTCGGTGACTATTGGCATAATGCTGGCTTACCTCTTGGGCATGTTCGTCAATTGGAGAGTGCTTGCAGTTTTAGGTAAAAGAAAATGAAAGAGATTTATACTTCTTGGATTTTGTAATATTGGCTATCAACTCGATTCCTTCCTTATGCATCAAATGCATGAAAATGATGCGGGAAGCATGAGCAATTGAATTATGAACTACTTCCCAAGCTAGGAGGGCCTTATGCCCAAGGCGAACGTCCCGAGAGGAGGATCACTTTAAGTAGGAGGATCTTGCCCTCGCTTCTTGTTATGACCTACTTCCTGAAATCTTCGTCTTGTAAGGCTAACACATCATTGTGACTAATCATAAATAGCGGAAGAGTACTGAATAACCGAGACAGCCGCAAAATAATATATATAAGTGATCAAGCCGCAAGTGTTCATACACGATTCAAATGTAAGATAAATTAAAACATAATAAGTAGCCAGGATGCTAATCTCACGTCACGGATTTGCTCCTCTGGCTCCTGCCCGATGAACATCACCGGTCCGTTCTTTCTCTCGTGATGGGTCAACTCCCGAGAGGGGTGGGGTGGGGTGGGGTGGGGGGTGGGGGGGGTACAACAAAGAGTTAGTCATTTTATACGACTACAACAACAACACTCAAGCCATTATCCCACTTCGAATAGTTGGGTCGGCTATATGGACCTTTGTCTCCACTGTGCCCTATCTTTAGTCATAATCTTACTAATGCCTAAATACATAATGTATTTCCTTATAGTTTCATTCCAAGTCTTTATTGGTCTACCCCTCCCCCGTTTAACATGCCTAGTGACTAAACTCTCACAACGCCTAACAGGTGTCTCTAATGGTTTTCTTTGTACGTGTCCAAACCATCTTAGTCGAGCTTCTCACATCTTCTCTGCAATTGGTGTCACTCCTGTCTTATCCCTGATACATTCATTCCTAACTGTATCCAGTCTCCTGTGTCCACACATCCACTTATGCATTCTCATCTCCGCAACTCCCATTTTTTGCTCATGTACACAATTCACTGCCCAACACTCAGAACCATAGAGCATCGCTGGTCTAATTGCAGTACGGTAAAACTTGCCTTTAAGTTTTATTGGTACTTTACGGTCACATAAGATCCCTGACGCGCCTCTCCACTTCAACCAACCTGGTTGGATTCTATGTATCACATCTTCATCAACACCTCCATCTTTTTGAACTATCGATCCAAGATATTTAAAGCACTCGCTGTGAGAATTATCTTGATCACCCAACTTAATAACGAAGTCATCCGTCCTTCTTACACTGCTAAATTTAAGCTACATATACTCCGTCTTTGCCCTGATCAACCTAAAACCCTTCTTTTCTAGAGTGTCTCGCCACGATTCAAGTTTTGCGTTTACACCCTTGCGCGTCTCATCGACCAAAACGATATCATCCACAAACAATAAACACCAAGTTATTGCTTGTTGGATATGTTCGGTGAGCTCATCTAAGATAAGGTTAAAGAGATAAGGGATTAAAGATGAACCTTGATGTAAGACAACAGTGATAGGGAATTTTTGTGTTAATCCTCAAGATGTCCTCACCCTCGTCACTGAATTTGTATACATATATTTGATTATGTCAATATATGATACATTTACACCTTTCTTTTATACGACTAAGTGATTTTTTTAATCCTCCTCAAAAGCCGCAATATAGTTACAACATATAGCCGAAGCGCATAAATATTCAAAGGTAAAGTAAGAATCATTAAATTGCAGGAATATGTGATTAAACAGGTGTAAGAGTTTACAAAATTGGCTTATTATGTAGTACGGGGAGGATGAGTGACGATGTGCAATATGCATCACTTTTACACCTATGTCTACATAGTGTCCCATTTATGGGCGAGCTTCACCAAAAAGCCTCATCGCCGTGGCCAGATGATGACAGTGGGCAGGTCACTCCCATCTTCTAGGGCGTAACACACTGCAAGTTTATGCCTTATTTGTACCACCATCCCACGATACTCTGACAAAAATTTACGTCCGTCTTCGACGCCGTATTGGCGGAATCATAAATATGGAGGGAGTTCGACCGAGAAGTATGTAGCTAACCTATGGTCAACTCTTAACTCCTATCCAATAAGACCCACTATCTAACTCACCCGTTAGTGAGATTTTTCTTCGGGAGAGCCGACGGACTCGCCATATCCCACTTATGCATCCTTCCCCATATGTATGAAATGCACAAGCTAATTACGGGTGCATAATTCAGTCTGCACGCCCAATTTCTCATCTCATCTTATCTTGCGCTTAGGAGAGGCTTGTCATGTGAAAACCATTGTTCATACATGGATTTAGATAACCATTGTAGAATCAATTTATAAAGACTTACAATACTGGGAGAATTCTGTAGTTTAAAATTTCTCATATATAAACTGTGGGGTTTTCATCATCATAATTTACATCATAGTTTATTTTGCAGGATGATAAGACACAAAAAGGACTGTGGGGTTTTCATAATCCCATAGTTTAAAATTTCTCATATAGGGTGCATTGAGTGACTAAGGTCACTTGATAAACCGTTGAAACGGTTCACTTTAGTTAGTATTCCGCCAAACCCTAACTCCAGAGGTGTCACCTGAATTTCATAAACAATCTCTAATAGTTTTGTTTCTTCCACAAACATTATTGCTGTCGGGTCCGCCTGAAGTGTTCACAAATTTTTAATCTAAATCCCTACTTAAAAAGATAAAAGATTTCTTGCAATTATTAAATACTTGTTACAAAGGCGCTCTTATAATAGAATCATAACGCTCCTTTAAGAGATTAATGATTATCAAAGTTGTAGCCAATATGTAGGGATACAACTTTGATGGTCAAAGTTCTCACAGTGAGCTCCTCTAGATTATGATAAAAAGAAACAAATCTATAAAGACCCTTTAGATCAAGAAATTCAAAAAATTAGTTTTTATACTATCATATAAGACCCTTTAAAAATTAAATAGAGTCCTCAAAATGAAAAAGTCCGGTAGGCAAAGTTGTAGAGTAAGCGTTTGGCTTGGCTTATTTGCTCCGGTGAGGTTGGACAAAAACGTCATTGTCATAACAAAATCTTATGCCCCAAACTAGTTTCTTTTTTTGATAACGATTGTAACATGTCATACCAAACATACATTCTATGACAATGACGTTTTTGTCCAACCTCACCGAAGCAAATAAGCCAAGCCAAACGCAACCTAACTTAATATCAACAATTTTGCCCATGGTGAAAATTTCCTAATTCACGCTTTAAGGGCCTCAAACCGAAAGGAGGCGATAACGCCACCCTCCTCAATTCCTCCGGCCTCCTTCCATTTTCGACGACGGGGAGTTCATCAAGGGCCCTAGGAAGTTCCTGGAGGTTCTCCTTACCCATATCGACACCCCTCCGACCACTAGTGATGGAGGTTGGTCGTCGATTCCATGCGGGCGGTCCGTTGAGCCTCTAGCCGTCGAGATTGCATTTCCGATGGCCGGAGAAGTTCGCCGGAACTCTCTGAAGGTACCTGCAAGCAGGAGGGAGTTAGGGAACTCACATTCGTGGGGTGGAGGAGGTTGGGTAGCGAGTTGTTTTCCATTGGGTGGGGGAGGGGTTCATTTCGCCACCAGTGATCGCCAGCGTATTGAAGGGGGGGGGGGGGGGTTCTGAGGTTTCGTTTGGGGTCGGCCTGGAGTGGAGTGAGGATTTGGAGGAGTTGAGCCTCTAATTTATAGAGGCGGAGCTCTTGCCAACTTGCCATCATAGGTTGCTCCACCCTTGCTCCCACCGCGTTCGCTAGATGTTGTCCGACGCACCTGGGATCTAGGGTGGAGGAATAATCATTCCTCCACCGTTTGCTGATGTTTGCCAAGTGGTATAGGGTTTGATATGATTTTTAGTGGGTTTATAATGGGTTGGGTTGACCCAATTGACCCAAGATGGGTCAAAATGACACTATAGTGGGTTGAGGTGGCATTGAGGGCCTCATGGGTTTGATGTAGAGTCAATGGTAAAACCCATTTATTTTTTCTTGATTTTTTAATCCTCTAAATACTATAAAAATCCATTAAGTCATGGTCCGTTAGGAAAGAAAAAGCATGCTTGGTCAATGATGACCATTGGATATTTTTTAAAATTTTCTGAAGCCTCTTACTAGTTTTAACCTATTAAAGGATTTAAATACAATTAAATACACAATTAATTAATTTTTTTATTTAATTATTAACTACCAAACTTAGTTATTAAAGGCGCAAGGCGCACCAAGGCGCAAATAGGTCTTGGAGCCTAGGCGCAAGGCTCAAGGCGCAGGCGCGCGCCTGACGAAGGCAAGGCGCAATCACATCCAATTTAAATAATTATCATTAAACATCAATTCATCTTCTTGATCAGATTTTTCGTCTATTCTACTCATTAATCATTCATTACTATCATTTATATCTCTTAAAAAATAAAATCAATGTGATCACTAGGACCATATTTAAGCCTCGATGCCCGATTTTGTTTCACAAACACTACATCATGCAAAATTATTGAATTCTTACGTTATTTCTTTCCTTATTTTGAAAAAGAAAAATTTATAGCAAAAATTACACCCAAGTGCGTCTTTTATGCTACAAAGGCGCAAAAAAGGCGCACAAAGGCGCAATCATCTGAGCCTGGTGAGCCTGGAGCCTTAGGCGCGCCTTTAACAACTTAGCTACCAAATATTTAAACAAAAAGAGTTGGAAAATAATTAGGTTAAATTTTTTTAAAATCCTTTTAACTTGTAATTTTACTCATTTAAATGATTTTTTTTCTTCTGAATTAAATAAATCATTTAAATATATTTAAATTTCAGAAATAACACAACTCACCTTATACTCACCTTATAGGTCATATTGGGACCCTTTGAGTCTTTTGGTGGGTCATAAGTGTCGTCGGATGGTGGATTGATCTTATGTGATGGCCTGGTGTGCTTCGAGACTAGCAGGGCACTAATTGGGTTTTGTTGAGCTATCCCAGGCTTAAGCACATCATTTGAGTTATTTAGACCGAATTTGGTAGTCTGTGTTAATTGGGATCCACCTATACATCTAGATGTGTTAGGGGGATGCTAGACGAAGGGTTTGATTGCGTTGAATAGATCTCCAAGACCTGCAAATAAAATAAGTATAAATAGTTACTGCTTGACAACAACCATTTTCTTTTGGTGGTATGAGCTTCATCCATAGATCAAGCGACTCCAAGCCTCTCCATCAAGTTTGAGACTTAAAGATTGATGTGGACTGACGAGACGGTGCAACACACATTTTGGGCCCGTTCGGGGTGGATTTGTCACCTACCATTTTTGACTTCGCCTGATGGATGATCTGAGTCTGCAGTTGCGTCATGCTCGACGTTTCGATATTTTCATGTATTTGTTTGATTTTTTAGTGTTTTATTTAGTGAGATCAGACAACCATCGTGTACGGCCAATCATAATCGTCCAAGATGGTTGCACTATCATGTTTTATTATAAATAAGAGATAGGACAGCTATCATGAGAGATTGCAGATTTTGGAGGCTTTGTTCCCTCGAATCCGGCGATCTCTCATGGCACCGACTCCACGAAGCCCTAAAGTGCTGACTACTTAGGTTTGTATATTATTTTCTTTGCTTGCTAGCCTTGCCAGCACCCTCCCACATTACCATAACCCCAGGCCCCAGCCGCCCATTTCACTTACAACCGTACCATAATCCCTCCACAAAACAACCAATGCTGTACCCTAAATCCCCTCCCAAAGGCCAATGTTTGCTGTTTTCCCCCACTTCCACCCCTTCTACAACTCAAAAACCTTACCGTGCTCACTCCCAGTCCATGCCACTTAGTAGATCTTTTCTCTAGTCAACCATACAACTTCCAACCCACGTATTCTTCACTCCCAACTCTCCACCATCCAAGCAGCCCCATCCCATTCCGTTGTAGTAGCTCTTAGCCATGTTACTCGTTAATCACTCCCTCCCCTCCCAGATAATCCTAGCCAAACCCCCATGCAGTTTTCTCTCTGCTTTTCCCACCCTATCCATCCCCAAAAGCCCTTATCTTCTGCAAGCCTCTGACAAGCACCCTCCAACACTCATCAACTCTCCGGAGGATCTCCACCACCTCTACGATCATTTGATCTCTTCACCCTCGCTTACGGACCCTCCTTTGCGAGTGCTTTATGATTTGGTTTCATTATTTTCAACATTGTTGTACGAAATTTGAATATTTATACGACTATGAATATTTTATTCTCGCAGATTATTTCTTTGAAATTAATCTTGGCTTTGAGACCTTTATCACTTACACATATTAGGTTTTGATCCTCAAATTGGAGGAAAGACTAATTTACTTGCCTTTTAAAGTTATTTGCAATTGTTTTGTGATAACTACGTGTGATTTATGCCTTTATTATTATTTGTGATTTGTTGTCGGATCACTTTTTGCATACACATCATCCTATTGATAGATAAGAATCATTTCTTGGCACTTCACCTTGGGTTGCATGTTTAGAGTTCACTCTCTTCTAGCCAACCCTACATCAGTTGGTATCAGAGCCCAAGGTTTATGTCACATTTATGCTATGTAGTGGTAGGTTTATAATGTCAATAGGTTGTCTATGGCTAGTCATAGTGATCGTTCGACACAATTTTATGTTGATAGGGCCGAGTATCATTCCGGTCATCGTGGCTACGCCTCTTTATTTGAGGAACCAGAGACCGTATATGCTCGACCCTGTGGAGCTCCTCCGAAGAGATCCTCATACTATTATGTTGATCGTCCTCATCCATCGCCACACGTTTAGAGAGATCATGTCTACCCTCAGACACAATTTGATTATGTTTGGAACGATCATCTAAGTGATTATCAGGATCCCTATAGAGGTTACTATTTGAAGACTAACATCACTCGTATAAACAATCGTAGCATTTCAAAACCATAGATGTGGATTCAAATTTCATCGATTGATTTTTTGATTGATTTGCTCGCATGGATGCTCACTTTGATCGCCTGAAAATGCCTTAAAAGGAACCAATAAGATAAAGACTAGGGGTTTAACCCAAGCCACCGATGCGTTAAGTAGTGCTCCCACTGGCATGAGAGACTCGACATTTGACTTTGATCCATCCCATCCCGATGAGCTTCAGTGCCCGACAAGTAGTACACCACTTGATTATGGGATTGTGTCTAATAATGAATTTATTTTGTAGATGGAGAGCGATATTTTGATGACTAGTGAGTATGGTCACGAGAATGAGAGCCAGCGGCCCGTGACGCTGTAGTGGTATATCCCTTCCCTCCACCCAATGCGGAACTAGTTGTTCCTTCGATCATATGCCCATCTTTATGTGTTGGTTCCTTAGAATCTTTTCACGACGTAGTGTCTAGTCATATCTTGGGTGAGAGTTGAGAGTCTAGTGTTGCTCTTGCTCTAGTGTCTAGTCATATCATACTCCCTGCGATGATACTCATCTGGAGGATCATCTCCCTATTGATGGTTTCTGTGACGAGTCCCCTGATGAGCCACTGCTTCCTTGTGACGGTGAGATTCAGGTGAGCGGTCATTTACGAGTACTGGATCATTGACATCTATTCAAATCATATCCCTGATTTTTTCCTTGAGCAAGGACCTTAAGCTTAGCATCGAGTACATAGAGCTTGCTTTACATACACTAGAGAATACTCTCGATGTTGCGAGAGCCACCCTATGCCCCCTTACACTCTTGATGAGTTCTTAGACACACCACATGCTGGCCCACAAGGTGAGTTTTCCTTCTTGGATACACTCGCCGCACTCTAGAGTTGCATTCTATTATCGATGTCTCAGATATTCATTCAGGTGATTGTCACACTCGCGATAAATTTTTGTATATACAGTCTGTTGAGCCTCTTGATGAGTCACATCTTTTGAGAGACATTTGACATGTCATGGACTCGTACATGAGTGTCGAAGAAACACAATCATTTGGGTGATCATCGCACATCAGGAGAATACTTTTACATCCCACCCAAAGAGTCTTTTGATAGGCCATCATATTTTAAAGACAGTTAGTTCGTTGTCGGACCTCCGCCTAGAGAGTGTTTCGTGTCTGTTGTGCATCATTTGCATGAGTCTGCTGAGTCCTTTGTTCATCATCTGCATGAGTTATGTTAGTTAATTCGACGCAAAATTGCATATAGTAATGAACTGTATACAACTTATGCAGATAGCTAGACGTTAGATTTCTCGCGAAGAAAAACATGTGATTGTCCGAGTCAGTGCGGATAGGCTCTCTAAGGGGCTTGCTCAAAAGTTGAATGCCAATCGAATGAGTCTCTACACAGTTCAGAACGAACATCTACGAGCTCGACATCCCTAAGAGTGGGTGTTCATTCATTGTTGAAGACTTGACACCTTACTTCGAACCTCGCGAGTATGCGGATCCGTACCTTGAGCCTACCCCTAAGGCTCACCTTCTCCAACCTCAGTTTCATCATCACCTTACTCCCGAGTCTCATTCACCCCAGTGGAAGACACCTATGGTTTCACTGACATGATGAGCGGTTTCTTCGGAGTTACTAACATATCATTTGACTTCTGAGAACATCGCTGACTTTGTGTCTCACGAGTGCATAATCACACCTAATAGACAGACACAAAGGTACCAAGTTTATTGAAGAGGACGCTCTTTCATTGACGATACTTGGATGGTTCCGAAGAGACACATCAATTCTAACTCGACATACATGTAGAGAATACTCATCTCCATTCATCAAAAGATGAATTCTTTAAAGTCGGGGAAAATTACAGGGACTGACAAGATGGTGGATTACAAATTTTAGGCCAATTCAGGGCTAATTTGTCACATGCCATATTTGGCGTCACTCGATGGATGATTAGAGTCCGCTGTTGCGTTCGGCTCGGCATGTCAAACTTTTTCATGCATTTGTTTTATTTTTTTAGTGAGATCAGACAATCATCGTGTACGACCAATATTAACTGTTCAAGATGAGTGTCCTAAGTCATGTTTTAGTATAAATACGAAACACAGTAGCCGCCATGAGGGATTGCAAATTTTGGAGGTTTTTGAAAGTGCGGAAGAGGATTTGAATGTTTCTCTAGAGGAGGGGGGGGGGGGGTTGAATATAGATTAAAAATCTCTTCCTCTAAATCCTTCTTAAATCACAATATCAATACTCAGAGAACAACATAATGCAGAAATAGTAATAACAGATAACAAAAATGATAAGATTCATGGAATAAAGGATCTAAAAGCTATAGAACAAGCATCCAGATGACACAGAGATTTTAAAGTGGTTCCCCGATAAAATCTGGGTAGTCCATTCTTCCACAACTTGTGGGATTTCACTGCCTTCACCAGCGCGACGAGTTTTTGCCCTCTGGAGATTCCAACCCAACGCATATCTTTTTCCCGGGAAATCTAATTACCCAATATGACCTTTTCACTGGAGGCCCAACAACCCGACGAGTCTTTATCTGGAGACTCCAACCACAACACAACTCTTTTGAAGGGAGAGACATGTAATCCTTTACAGCTTGCGTTGAGCCATGAGTCAAAAATTGGTTCGGTCTTATTAATTTAAAGCCGATTGCAAGTTGACCTCAAGTCAGATCGAGTCGTCTCGAAACTGAGAGAGAGAGAGAGAGAGAGAGAGAGAGAGAGAGAGAGAGAGAGATGTTTCTTGACTCAACATTGTGCTACAAGGCTTATATATCCTCTATTGACGCTCGATTGTTGCACAATTTCTCTTCCTTGTTTATGCTTACATCTAATGCTCTATGAGATTGTGGTGCCGGCACGTTGTATAATGTCATTCCTAAATGATACTAAATTAATCCTAGGTTTTACATGTTTCTTGACTCAACATTGTGCTACAAGACTGCGATATCCTCTATTGACGACATAGCCTAAGTAGGTCAAGCTGCTCGTACCGAATTAACACTTTGTAGCCTTGAGAACGAGACAGTGTTGGTGAATTAACTGGAAGATGATGCGAAGGTGCTCGAGGTGATCTGCTCAGGTCTCATTGTACACCAAAATATCGTCAAAAACACTAGCACATATCTACGGAGCAAGGACTAGAATATCTCATTCATTAATGCATGGAAGGTTGAGTGGGCATTCGTGAGCCCGAAGGACATAACCAAGAACTCGAAGTGGCCATGATGGGTTCGAAATACAGTCTTTTCAACATCTGCAGGGGTCGCGCACCTAATGATACCCCCAATACAGATCCAACTTCGAGAAGAAGCGACCTCCATGTAACTCATACAGAATTTCCTCCACAACTGGTATGGTCGTATGGGGAACTTGTCCTTCACCGTTTTCGCATTCAACTCCTTATAATTCACATAGAAGCACAACGTGCAGTCCTTTTTGTGCACCAAGAGGATCGACGAGGAGAAAGTACATTGTGGGGAATGATCCCTTTGAAGCATAGTGTTGCATTAGCATTCAATTTCATTCTTCTAAAGGAAGGGGTAACGATATGGGCGTAGCCCACCACGAGGCATATGTGGTGGTCCTGGCTGCGGATTGGAAGCCCATCAGGTGGTGTAAAGGTGTCGCCAAATTCCTGTAGGAGCTGGTGGAGGTCAGGGTGAACCCATTCAAAAGCAATGGTGGAATTTGTGTCTGTAGTAGTCAAAATGTGGTGGGAAGAGGTTCCTGACTTCCTGTTGTCGGTGAGTACCTGTGACACTTGACCATTTGAGAGCCTTAATGTCAGCGCATGGTCAGGCGGTCGAAATCCCAAGTCAGGATCCCAAAATCTATAACCATCGGACACCCAACACCACCTCAAACCCCTGAAAATCAACTACTAGGAGATCGATCTGGGAGTGGAGGCCCTTCACCACAATAGGGACCTGGCGGCAAATGTCAGAGCACGCCATCTGGTTGTTGTTGGCTACAGACACATTCACATGGCTGCGAGCAGTCGTTGTGAGGCGGCCTGGCTGATGAATCTATGAGTACTCCCCAAATACATAAGTGCGGGCAAGGATTGTCCCCCATAGTGACAAGCATTTGAATCGTATGGAAGGCCCGTAGGCCAAAAATGGCATGAAAGGAGATCTTCGGATCCTCTGTGTCCTCTTCCTCCTCGTCGCCATCGTAGGGATCTTTCACTTCCCCCCAGAAGAGACGTTTGCACCAATGCCCCAGTCCAAATTGGCCGTCGCAATTGAAGCATAGTTCATTGGCACGTCGGTCGATCATCTCAGAGAGAGTCTTCGGTGGAAAGTGGGTCGGTTCGAATCCATCCCCTTGGTAGAGCTGTGAGGTGTCAGCAGGATGACGGTGTTACTGCCTCGGGAGGGCCGACCACGTCTCGTAGGCCACCGTAGGAACGGTCCGAGAGCAGACGCTTCTCACAAACCCGTGCAAGACTAATTGTGGTAGTTTGATCCTGTGGTGTATGTAATTCCACATCTAAACGTAGGCGCTCATGAAGAATCGTCGTGAAGATGGGGCCTTGTTGCTCAAGACTCACAAAAGGAGCACGGGCTAAGAATACAAAGAATCACTCAAAATACTCATCAATGGGCCCCGTTAGTTTGAGAGTGATGAGGTCTGCGAGAGGGTTGTCGCGCAGCCGAAGGCCGAATCAAAGAGTGCAAGAGACTTTAAACTCTTCCCACGTCAGATGCGGCCGTTCCCGTTGAAGTTGAGTGAGCCATAGTTGAGTGGGACCCATTAAGTGAAAGGAGGCGACATTGAGTCTTTCCTCCCATGGCGTTCGTTGGTTGGCGAAGAAGAGCTCGCATCAGGTGAGCCATGCAAGGAGGTCTACGCAGCCTCTGAGCTTGCTATTCCTCAAACAAATAGTTGTCCTCTTCTTTTCGTCGCAATGCACAATGCTTCGCGCCTTCATATTGTCCGCTGCGTTGTAGCTCGTTATAGAACCGTCCTCTTCGCCTTATTAAGTCATCTCCTTGTTACGCTGGGAAATCTTCGCCTCCCAGTTCAACCAAACTTCCTCTTCGCTTAAGAGCTCATATGTCCTTTGCCTCCTTCGTGTTTAGGGTTAATAAGGTCGTCTCGTAGCGTTGGTGGTCATGCAGTACATCTAGGTAGGAATCCGACGCAACCCTTTGTGTGGGCTGCATGGAATCGAGCTGGGCATTGGGGGCGTCAATCTTCATGTTGATGGTCGCCATCATGGCCTGAAACATCTCTATGACATGGGTCAATGTGAGTCTACCCTCCTCCATGGATGCGGTTGGCGGTTGGAACGGGCGAGGAAGTGGTAGAAGGCCCGAATCAAGCGCATAACCTATGCAGGGAGCATGCGTGGGAGGTGAATGGGCGAGCAGTGTAAGCGGCTGCGCACGGGATGCGACGGGGTTCGGGACGAGCGGTGTGCGGTTAGGTGGTGGCAGCAAAGGAAAGAAGATGTTGGCGTCGTCGGCGGTAAAACCTCGCTCTGATACCAAGTTGTTGTGAGCTCCCGACTGAGATCAGGTGTTAGGGAAGACGAGGGAGAATCCCCGTAGAGGGAATCCCCCTTCCAAGAAACCGGAGGAGCTATGGCGGTGGTTTGCCTGATTGAGAGGGGAATAGGCTCTGTCGAGAAAACAACGGTTGAACGGCAGGTTCCTGCAGCGTGCAAACCGCCGGGTAGGAGGAAATAGGGTTAGGGAAAGAGAGGGTAAGAAAGAGAGAGCGAGAGTGAAAAGATTTTAATTGATTGATCCCTATAAAAACAGTCCCCCATTCCCTTAAGTATGGATTATCATAATTGCTCAAGAACCCCTCACTTGGGTCATACTACAAGTGAGATAAAAACATAATAAAAGGTAAAAATACGATGCACAAGGAAAATAAGAAGGATAACATGCGATCACTCTTTGGTGGCATGAGCGGGGCGCTGATACATCTGGTCCCAACGTGGATCCATACCATAACAAAGGGTTATATGTGTGTATCTCTACGTCTTTTCTTCCAAGATTTGGAATAAGGCTTTGATAGCGTGGGAATCAGGCATCAATTGTTTCTTGATGGGAGAATGCCTCTAGATGTTTAATGTCAGTGTCTTCGTGAAATAATCTTCTTGTTCTACCGGCTTTTCCAATTTGTTGTTTTTCTCCATACCTTTTTTGTTAGTTGCAAGGACTGAGTCAACAAGCCAACCGCCCGTCGGAACCGCGCACTCTGTGCAGTCTGTGCTTCGTCATGAGTTTAACCACCGCAAGTTATGACTATTCCACATGTTCTGCTAGTCCGCTACAACTAGTCGCTATCGTTAGCTCATTCTCTTCACAGACTACGAATCCTCCAACTCCATTTCAGCGGCATCTATTGTCCACTGTAGTTACTCACTTACTCCTTAGCTTCAACATCCCTCATCTGGCCCATCTCTGCTTCAACATCCCTCATCTCTCCTAGGGCTTTCCTCCTGTGTGCACGTTCGTTGCCTCCAACCAGCACAATGACCCCTCTTCCACTCCATTCAAGCACAACAGGGAGTCCAATTATGACTATTATCGATCCGACTTCGGCCCTAGCCCAGGTCCGCTCATAGACGACTTGAAGAAATTCGAGTTGACTCAAAGTAGCCGATTTCAATCATACTTGAATTTCTTCGATTTTGAGTTGACTTCAAATGATTTTGAAACGACTCAAAGTGATATGACGTGCGATGCTCGAGAAGTCAAGGGCAAGAAAACCCTGCACAATTTAAAATAAAGCATAAAAAAGGAAGAGAAATTGTGCAACAATCAAGTGTCGACTGCCCAGGGGGTCTAGGCTGACCCTGAGAAAATCCAAGGCGTGACAACTTGGCCTCTACCTCAGACACCACGCGAGCTCCTCAAGTTTCTTGTCCTTACAAGATATTACCGACGCTTCATTCACGGTTACAATACTATCGCTGAACCGCTGGTGGCCTGACTGTGGAAGAATGCTTTTGTTTGGGGGGACTCAACCATTAAGGCCTTTCAGAAGCTACAACATGCCTTGTAATCCGCTATAGTCTTGCGTCTTCTTAGATTTTTCCCAAGAGTTTCAAGTGGAATGCGATGACTTTGGGCAGGGTAGCGGGTCCGTTTTGCAGCAAGAGGGGCACACTATTGTTTATTTCAGCAGAAAGACAACCTCACACCATCAAAAAGTACTGACATATGAGCAGTAACTGATCGACTTCTCCAAGGCGGTGCAACACTGGCGCCCGTATCTATGGGGCCGAACCTTCTTGATTCTCTCCTATCATTTCTGCTTGAAGTACCTTCTCGAGTAGCGCGCCTCAGTACCGTGCCACAACAACGTTGGGTTATCAAACTCATTGGTTTTCATTTTTGCATGCAATACAAGGCGGGGGATTTGAACCACACCGTGGATGCCTTATCCTGCAGAGAGTACACAAACAAGGGTTCTCTTTTTGCTATTTCCTACCCCACAACCAAGCTACTATTCTCCTTGCATCAGGAGATCCATGCCTCCCTCGCATTATCCGAGCTGCTCCACTGCATTGGCGAAGGACACCTTCTGCCTTTTTGGACTGCACATGCATGTCTCATCTTGTATAGAAACATTTTTACTTGGATCCAACTTCTTCTCTTATTCCCACCATTCTGGAGGGAACCCACTACAGGGGATTCGAAAGGGTCCACAAGACCCTCTAGCTCATCCGGGCGGAGTTCTTTTAGAATGGGATACAAAAGTGGGTTCTGGACTTCATTGTGACATGTTCAATTTTCCAAAAGAACAAGGCCGACCACCTAGTTCCCGCGGGCCTATTGCAACCACTGCTGGTTCTAACTCAAATCTTGTCTGACATTTCGATGGATTTTGTAGAGGGTCTGTCCACCTCCAAGGGAAATCTGTTCTCATGGTGTTGGTGGACCGGTTTTCTAAGGGAGCACATTTCATTGCATTGGCTCGCCCCCTTACTGTTGATGGCCACAGGTTTTCTTTGAGGGGGTGTTCCAACTGCATGGGATGCCCGAGAGCATCGTATCCGATCGCGACAAGGTTGTCACCAGCCGGTTTTGTAAAGAACTCTTCAATCTCAACGACACCAAACTGACCTTCTCCACAACCTACCATATGCAGTCGAATGGACAGACCGAGGTGGTCAACTGCACCGTGGAGATGTACCTACACTGCATCACGCTGGACCGGCCCAAGGACTGGGCGCGTTCGTTACCGTGGGTTGAGTACTGCTACAATACCTCTTACCACACTGCCCTGCAGACTACGCCTTTTAGACACATATGGGAGGGACCCTCCCCACCTGTTGTCTTACGGCGGTGCCTTGGTTGAGGTCGTGGATAGTGATCTTCTTAACCTGGATCAGGTCCTATCCACTGCTCAAGCGCGACTCCTACAAGCCCAACACTGCATGGAAACCGCCTACAACCAAGGCCACCGCGAGCGCTCCTTCGCCATCAATGATTGGGTGTGGTTAAAACGCCGCCCTAACTGCCAGAAATCGGCCTCCACAACTTCATCCTACAAGCTGGGTTCCAAGTACTGCATTCCATTTCAGATAATCCAACGTATCAGGGAAGTGGCTTATCATCTCCAACTCCCACTAGATGTCCGAATCCACAACATCTTCCATGTGTCACAATTGAAGCCATTTGTGGGAACCCCTCTGTTACGTGCCCTAGATTGAGAGCGCGTGCAAGGGGAAAGAGGAGGGAAGTCCTCGAGGGCGGAGGAGGGCACCTTCTTGGAGCCTCGGGGAGCTATGGCTGGCGGCGGCGGCTACAGCTTGCGAACGAAGGAGGGGGGCTGTGCAGGATCGCGGGGGTCGTAAGGGGGGGGGGGGGACGCGGCTAGGGCGCCGGGTCGGTCCGTGAGATTGAAGAGGGTTAGAGAGAGAGAGATAGGAAATTGGAGAGAGGAATAGATAAACTTAAAATAATTTGCTTGCTTCCCCTCTTGGTTTCCCACCCGGGTATTAAATAGTCACACCAAAATGCCCCCTCCTTGGGCTTAGACACGGAGGATCAAAAGCGCATAGTAAAAATATAAAGTAGAACTAGATAAAAGTTTGTGATATACGCGGCCAAGGAGGGCCCATAACATCTCCACCCAGCCCGACCACTAGCTTGCCCTCAAGCATGTTTTGTGGTGATGGTCGGCGTCGGATCCCCCGTGTCTGTGTCAGCATCCTGTCCTGCAGCAGGGTCGTCTACCTCCAACCAGAAGAGGCGCTTGCAGCGATGTCCACAGAGAAATGGCTCGTCGCAGTTGTAACAGAGGCCCTTGGCACGACGGTCACTCATCTCCTGTGCATACAGTCGACGAATGGTAGCTGGGCGGTCGGCATCACGATCCGTAGCGAGAAAACTATCTGTGGGCGATGGTAGAGGGTGCGGGGTACAACTGGACCCCTCGGTGTCTGGGTGATGTAGATGAGGGCGATCCAAGAGCAAATGCTTCTCGCAGATGCGAGTCAAGCTCATTGCAGTCGTCAGATCTGCGGGGGCCTGAAATTCCACGTCCATGCGTAGACGCTCATGGAGTCCTGCCGTGAAGATGGGCACCTGCTGTGTCGGAAGAACTGAAGGAGTGCGGGCCAGGCGGACCTGAAACTGTTCGAGGTACTCGTCGATCGGATCGGTCTGCCGGAGAGAAATGAGATCCCCCAAGGTATTACTGTGGAGGGGTGGGCCGAAGCGGAGGGTGCGGCTCACTTTGAAATCCTCCCAAGATAGGAGTGGTTTCTCCCGCTGCAGTTGGGAAAACCAAAGTTGGGCGGGACCCATCAGGTGGAAGGAAGAAACATTGAGCCATTCTTCCCAAGGGGTGCGCTGATGGGCGAAGAACTGCTCACAACGAGAGAGCCAGGCCAAGGGGTCTTAGTGGCCATCGAATATTGGAAAGTCCAGCCGCATGTATCGTGGCACACCGTTTCCCTCGTGCCTCGGGGGAAAAAACTCCGGCAGGGTTGGCGTAATCGGCACGACAGTGGAGGAGCCCGTGGCCGGTTGGGCCGGTTGGTTAGCCGCAAGTTGGGCAGTGATGGCGCTGATGAGTGCAGTGTTGTTATCCTCTAGGAGCTTGGCGAGGGACTCAAAGATTTGAGAGAGAGAGGGCGGTTCGGCCATTGCTGGAGGAGAAATTGGTGGGTTGTCAGCGTTTGAGGGGCTGGAGGAAGGCTGGACCGGCGCCGGTAGCAGCCCGGTAGAAGCAGCGAGCAAGGGGCCCCCATCGATGGAGGAGCCAAGTAGTATGCGCTGTGGAGTAGGGATGGCAGAGAGCGGTCGGAGCAGAGTCGGCTGGGCGGAGCCGGTCGGGGCGGAGCTGGTCGAGGCAGAGTCGATCGGGGCAGAAGGCACTAGATCTGGAGTTTCGGCGGCGGGGAGGAGAGTACCCTCTGATACCAAGATGTTATGTGCCCTAGATTGAGAGCGCGTGCAAGGGGGAAGAGGAGGGAAGTCCTCGAGGGCGGAGGAGGGCACCTTCTTGGAGCCTCGGGGAGCTATGGATGGCGGCGGCGGCTGCAACTTGCGAACGAAGGAGGGGGGGCTGTGCGGGATCGCGGGGGTCATAAGGGGGGGGGGGGGGGGGGGGGCGGCTAGGGCGCCGGGTCGGTCGGTGCGTGAGATTGAAGAGGGTTAGAGAGAGAGATAGGAAATTGGAGAGAGGAATAGATAAACTTAAAATAACTTGCTTGCTTCCCCTCTTGGTTCACCAAAATTCCCCCTCCTTGGGCTTAGACACGGAGGATCAAAAGCGCATAGTAAAAATATAAAGTAGAACTTATATAAGTCTGCGATATACGCGGCCAAGGCGGAGCCATAACACCCTCTTCCCGATCCATTGGTTGCTTTGCTGCCGCAACTTGACGACAAACTGCATCTCAATGGGGGAAGGAGATGTTATGGATCCACGTTGGGGTCGGTCTTACCAGCATCGCGCGCATGCCACCAAGGAGTGATCACACGTTATGCTTCGTATTTTCCTTGCACATCGTATTTTTACCTTTTATTATGTTTTTATCTCATATGTAGTATGACCCAAGTGAGGGGCTCTTGAACAATTATGACACTCCATACTTAATGAGGGACTCTTTTTTGAGGGATGAATCCATTAATATCTTTTATCTCTCTCTCTCTCTCCCCTCTCTTTCCCTAACCCTATTTCCTCCTACCTGACAGTTTGTATGCTGCAGGAACCCGCCGATCAGCCACCATTTGCTCGACAGATCCTATTCCCCTCTCGATCAAGCCCACCACCACCATTTCTCCTCCAATTTCTCGGAAGGGGGATTCCAATTAGACAACATTTTATAACCCTAACTAGGTGTTAATGATAGTTTAGAAGAAGTATTGTGAGCACCCAGATGGTTATCTGGAAAATATGCTTGTTTGTTGGCATAGCATAGCTCCTGTGGAAGTTCCATTCAATCATAATAATAAAGCAACTCTATATAATGGTTTTGAAAAGCTTGTGACGGTCAGAAGTTTTACGGACTTAAAGGTAGTTCAGATGATGTCTAGTCTTGACAATTGCAGGAATTCTTCCGTGCACAATCCTCATTCCTAGTCTTTTTTTCATTCCGGAGTCTCCAAGGTGGCTGGTAAGGTCCATCTTCACTAGAGTTTCTATCAAGAAATAAAAACTAATAAAACTTCCTTTTCCTATTATTATCTACAAATATTTGCATCATGTTGGAACAGGCTAAAATGGGAATGATGGAGGATTTTGAAGTATCCCTTCAAGTATTAAGGGGTTTCGACACTGATATCACGGTAGAAGTTAATGAAATCAAGGTATGGAGATTATTTACTTTCAAAGCAATAGAGGAAATGCTACGAGATCCTAAGTGCTGCATGTGGTTTTTAGATTCTTGATATATTTTACTCAAATTTCCAGCACTTAGGGGCCAAATGCTAGTTGGTTTCCTCTCTGAATGGAAGGTCATGTGGCCATTAATGTTTTAGTCAGTTGTGCAAAAACTTGCTTTTTGCAGAGGGCAGTGGCATCATCATCAAATAGAAGAACTGCTATACGATTCCAAGAACTTAAGCAGAGAAGATATAAACTTCCACTCATAGTAATCTGCTAATTCTTTGTCAGTGTATAAAGTAATTACATTTTATTCTCCAAATGTAATATTGCTTATTTTGTTTGCAGATAGGAGTTGGTCTTCTAGTGTTGCAGCAAACAAGTGGAATTAATGGTGTCCTGTTTTATGCTGGCAGTATCTTCAAAGCTGCAGGCAAGTTCTCTAATTTTATATGCTTTAGCTTTCAAATTTCTATTTTGATTAATATTTTTCAATCCAAGTTGACTTGTACCCAACAACCCAACGGGATTACATTACACGTACTTTTATTTATTTATAATCTATTATGACAGAACATCATCAGAGTTGATTGCTAACCAGCTTAGAAAGGTTAGAGATGGGTTGGGATGTTCATTTGACATATTCATCTAAGCTTATTTTTCTTCTCACCTACTTCTATAGGTGTTAGTGATGCTTATTCTTACTGAGTTGTATGCAACTGTAGAGCAAAATAAGGTAAGCTGTACCCAGTTGTGCATATGTTGCACAATACAAGTTCATTCAAATAATTTTGGATTCACCTTATAACATGGTATTAGAGCAAGGTTGTCACCGCATGTTTAGCCTTGCGGTGTGTAGTTGCAATTCCTATCATCATGTTCTTTCCACCTCCAATGGTAAGGTGTTATTCACTCCCCTCATTGTGGAACAAAGGGCTTGGACTTGTAATTTGTTCTTTCTGCTCATCGGTCGTTTCTCCACCTGGTGTCTCGTCTTGTTGCTTGTTGGTCAATTATCAGCTTGGTACCTCCTTCCTCGACTTATCATCCTCGATTTTCTGCCCATGATTCTATTTCTTCTTGAATTGTTGCTCAGTTTTGTTAGAGCCAGTGCTAATTCCCAGTCGTCTCCCTTTGCCTTTAGCTTCTTCACTGGGGCCTGTTCTTAGGATTTGCACTCGAAGCTATTGCTCTTTTCCTATTGAAGCTTTATTCTTCACCCTCTTCTTTGCCCTTGGCATTGTTGTTCTTTGCCACTAGAGCTTTATCTATCGTTAGCTTTTTCCTCACAAACTCTTTTCCTTTGGTGTCTTCCATGCGGGTTTCTTCTAGAGCCATCATTCGCTTAAAGCCAAGTTCCTTCTCTTCTTTTCGGCCCTGGCACAAGCAATGCCATTTGCTATTCCAATTTTTAAGTTTACTTATCCATTCCTCAATCAACCAAGACACCCTCTTAACACACTCAATTCCTCCTTACCGGCGTCGTGCATGATAGTTCCCCTTGGGAAAAAAAAGGAAGATGCTTTCCTTTGTTGATGGCTTTTGCTGGACCCTCAAATTGACTGATTTCTCTAAAAGGCTCCGTTTGGATGAAATTGAAATCGGATAATGGAATTAAGAGTTGGCTAAGTTCAACGTTGTTAGGAAGGAACTGCGTTAACGCACTAGGAATATGATAATAGATGTAAGTACACAGGCGATGCACTTGCATTCAATACTCGCACAACAAAATTCTGAACATGCTTATTTCATGGGGAATTCCAATCGAACTCCATTCAGCCCATAAAATAATCCTCATAGTGCCACAATCCCTGTTGGAACCACCCCAACTTCTCTTGCGGGGTCAAGGTAATTCCTCTAGCCTGCTAAATACTCTACTCCTGGGTTTCCAACAACCATCTCAACCGGAACAGAGGAAGTCTACATTGGAGGAGCTTATGCCCAAGTTTATTCAGGTTTCTGAGATGAGATTCCAAGCTTACTGAGACTACTTTACGAAATCAGCAAGCTAAACCTGTCTCGGAACGTCATCAAGGAGCTTTACCAAGGAATTCCGAGACAAATCCCTGAGAGCACGCTAAGGAGATCACTCTACAGAGTGTCAAGGAACTACATAAAAAGGAAGTTGTTCGAGAGGATGAAAATAATGAAGTTGAAGAGAATGGTGTCCGTGGATCTACAGTGGAATATCGTCCACCTCTAAAGAAGTTCATGCCTCTTATCCCTAGTTCCCTACTCCTCCAAAACAAACAAGGAGCACATTGATGCGCAGTATGGTAAATCTCTTACTTCATTTGAGCAGTTACATATAAATTTGTTGTTTGTTGAAGTTGTTTCGTAGATGCTCAAGTATGCTGAATTCTTAAAGGAACTGCTCTCGAATAAAAAAAAATTGGAGGAGCTTTCCACCATAACATTGAGCGAAGAATGCTCCGCAATCCCGCAAAACAAGTTACCAGAAAAGCTTATGGATCTTGAAAGTTTTTCTATCTCCTGTTTAATTGGTAATTTTTAGTTGATAGAGCACTAGATGATCTGGGTGTGAGCATTAATCTCATGCCTTACAAACGTTTTCAAAAGATGGGATTATGAGATCCTAGTCCCACTATGATGAGTATCCTACTAGCATACATGATCGTTAAGTACCCACGAGGAATCATAGTGGACCTTTTAGTTATGGTCGATTAATTTATTTTTCCCATGGACTTTGTTATTCTTAACATGGAGGAAGACATAAAAATCCCTCTTATACTTGGTCGCCCTCTCTTGGCAACCTATAGAGCCTTGATCGATGTTAACGGTGGAACACTTGTACTTAGAGTTGGTGAGGATGAGGTCACATTTTAAATTAATGGTGCCATGAGATTTCCCTTAGAAAATAATGATTCATGTTATTTCATAGATATAATTGACTACTAAGTTTCTAATGTTTCTTCTAAAATTTTATGCGCCAATCCAATAGAATTCTATCTAACTAATAGTCACATCTTAGAATTTGAACGGTCTCGGTCTCCACAATCATTTAGATTATCTTGAAGTTAATGAACCTCTAATTAGGACTAAAGAATTGAAATGATTACTGCATACAAAAATATTCAGTTGAAAACCTAAATCGAAGACCCTCAAACTTTAGAATTGAAGAAATTGTCGGATGATCTTAAATATGCCTTTTTGGAACCTAACTCAAAACTTCCTTCATTATCTCGCCGATCTTATCCGATCCTGAAATATTTAAATTGTTAAAGGTTTTGCAAGAAGATAGACAAGCGATAGCTTGGAAGATTTTCGATATTAAAGATTTAAAGGGATCAACCCATCATTTTCTACTCATAAGATTCTAATCGAGGACAATTTTAGACCGTTTATCCAATGTCAACGTGGTTTAATCCGAATATGAAAGAGGTGGTAAAATCTGAAGTAATTCAATTGTTGGATGCCAATATGATTTATCATATATCTGATAGTTCTTGGGTTAGTCAGGTTTAGGTTGTTCCAAAGAATGGCGGTCTAACCTTGGTTGTGAACGAGAAAAGTGAGTTTAATCCCTATGCGGCTCGTCACTGGTTGGCGTCTTAGTTATTAAAAGCTCAAGGCGCACCAAGACACAAAGGGGTCTTAGAGCCTAGATGCAAGGCTCAAGGCGCATGCACGTGCCTGACGAGGGCAAGACGCAACCACACCTATTTTAAATAATCAGCATCAGATATCGGTTCATCTTCTTGATCAGATTTTTCATCTATTCTACTCATTAATCATTCATTACTATCATTTATATCTCTTAAAAGATAAAATTAATGTGGTCGCTTGCATCATTTTTAAGTCTCAACGCTCGATTATGTTTCACAAACACTAAACCATGCAAAAATTATTTAGTTCTTATATTATTGATTTCTTTATTAAAAAAAGGTTTACAGCAGAAATCTCACACATGCGTGCCTTTTATGCTCTAAATGCGCAAACCTCTCAGTCTGTTGATCGGTTTCTAGTACTAATATCGGGGGTATACTTACTATTGTTTTTTGGACGGATTATCTGGGTATTTCCAGAATACCATAGCATCAAAAGACCAGAAAAAGACCACCTTTACTTGTCCTTTTGAAACCTTTGCGTATTAGTGTATGCTCTTTGGACTATGTAATGCACCGACGACTTTTCAAAGGTGTTTGCTTTATATATTTAATGAGTTGGTTGAAGATATCATGACGCTATTCATGGAAAATTTTTCTGTGATATGTGACTATTTCGATCTGTGCCTTATTAATTTGAATAGAGTTCTTATAAGGTGTGAGGAGATCATCTTGTTCTTAATTTGAAGAAATGTCACTTTATGGCGCAGTGGAGATTGGTGTTAGGACAAAAAGTCTCGTGTAGAGATATATAGGTTGACAAAATCAAGATAAATACATATCAAAATTTACCGCCTCTTACTATAGTGAAATCGGTGAAGAGTTTCTTAGACCACACATATTTCTATAGGTGTTTTATTAAGGACTTTTCCAAAATCTCTAAACCACCCACTAAGCTACTTGAGAAGGATACTCCATTTTTGTTTGATTCTGAATGCTTACACACTTTTGAAATTATAAAAGATCAACTAATTAATTCTCTTATTATGATAGCTCTTGACTTGGTCAGCCCATTGAGTTGATGTGTGATGTAAGCTGTTTTATTGACGGTGTTGTTTTAGGACAAGGTCGGGACGCACTTTCATCCAATATGTTATGCTAGCAAAACACTCACTGATGCGGAGAATTATACAGCTACGGAGCAGGAACTTCTTGTAGTAATCTTTGCTTTCGACAAATTTAGATCCTACTTGGCTCTATCTAATTTTATTGTATACACAGATCATTCCTCCTTTCGTTACCTACTAACTAAAACAAACGCTAAACCATGCCTTATTCATCTGGTTTTTCTAACACAAGTATTTGACTTAAAATCCGTGAGAAAAGGGGTACATAAAACTTAACGGCGAAGCATCTTTCAAACCTAGAAAACCCATTTCTTGAAAAGCTTCATTAATCTAGTATTGATGATACCTTCCCCGAAGAGCGTCTTTATGTTATTTCCATGCTTACTGCTACTGATTCTCTGTGCTTTACTGATTTTGCCAATTATTTTGCTGTTAAGGTCATTTCATTAGACTTTTCTTATCAACAAAACAGAAATTTGTTACTAAGGTCATTAGATTTGGTTCTTAAAATTTTCCCGCACAAAATGAAAATCGATCTTTATATGTTTAGTCCTCTCATGAAAGACAGGAAACCTCATGGCTCAATATTTTGCTTCAGCAGATGATCGAGCAACAACGTTCTGCTTCTTACTCCTCCATGAAATAAGATTTCCACCCACGAAGATAGTATATCCACTCGTAGATCTTCTATCAGAAGAGGAACCAACCCATCAACATCACAATAACCGTGAACTTTAAGATGACCATGATTTTGATAAATAATGTCTTTTCCGGGATCCTTTTTTAAATACCTAAGGATCTGAAGAGCAGCTTCATAATGGTGAACTTTAGGATTGTGCATAAATTGGCTAACCAACCCAATATCAAACGAGATGTTTGGCCTGGTGATAGTCAGGTAAATTAATTTCCCCACAATGCGTTGGACGTCCAACTTTCTTTCAAGATCAGGAAAATCATCCTTATGAATATTATAATTAGGATTTAAGAGGTTGGCCCTTATCGTAAAAGACAACTTGGAAAAAAACTGTGAAATAGAGAAAACCTTTGTTTCTCGGTTTCCCAGCTGGCAATCCACTTCTTGCCTGCAAACCGTCAGCCTCCTCTCCTGCCGCCTCCACCAGTAGCCTAGCTGGACTCCAACGTCCCTTCCCCTACTGCTTTCTGTCGAAGCCTGCACCTTTCCATCGAGATCAAGCCGCCAGAGAACCTTTCTGTTGGAGCCTGCACCTTCACGTCGCTGCTTTATGTCGTTCAATGATCAAATCCAGATCCTGCTGCCGCCCGACTTATCACCGACAGTTTGTTCAGGGTTCCTAACTAAATGGTGGGGACTAAACACGAGGGTTGCCTTCGTTGCGGTACTTAACCCAACATCTTACGACACGAGTGACGACAACCATACACCATTTCTGTCTGCATTCCCGAAGGCACCCCTCTCTTTCAATACAATTCACGACATGTGAAGCCCTGGTAAGGTTCTTCACTTTGCATCAAATTAAACCACATGCTCCACCGCTTGTGCAGGGCCCTCATCAATTCATTTGAGTTTTATCTTGTGAATGTACTCCCCAGGCAGATACTTAACGCGTTAGCTACAACACTGCACTGATCGATACACACAACGCCTAGTATCCATCGTTTACGACTAAGATTAATGGGGTATCTAATCCCATTTGCACCCCTTGCTTTTGTCTCTCAGTTGTCAACCATGCAGCGTGCTTTCGCCGTTAACGTTCTTTCCGATCTCTACGCATTTCACCACTCCACCAGAAGTTCCTTCTGCCCTTACTGTACTTCAGCTTGGTAGTTTCCACCGCCTGTCCAGGGTTGAGCCCTGAGATTTGACGACGGACTTGAAAAGCCTCTTACAGACGCTTTACACCCAATCATTCCAGATAGCACCTGCATCCTCTTTCTTACCGCGGCTGCTGGCACAAAGTTAGTCGCTCGACCAGGTCACCATGAGTAGGGCTCCGTCCATAACATAATTGACATATCCAATATGTACTTCCGCAAGTAAAGGGAGTTCAAATATATACTGGGCGTGCTCGAAAGGTTATGAATCAATTGATAAGCCCAATTCCAATATCTTTATTTTGAGTGGCAATGCATCGTGGGACGATATATATATCGTCTGTTAATACACGACTAATTAGTGTTTGGACAAATTTTTTTCCGTCATCCCATTTCGAGGGCTCATGAAAATACCTCGTGTAGCACCACAATCCGTTCTACTTACAAAAATGTGTTGAACTACCTCGACAAGTCTACGCGTGAGGTATCCAACATCTTATGTTCGTACAACAAGAAATTATATATTCTGTCAAAGAAAGCCCTTTGCGTAAATTGCTTTGAATGGGTAAATTTATCATTTTTCTTTGAGGATCCGACATTGATCCTCTCATACCTACTGATTGGTGTACTTGAGATGCATTTCCTCTAGCCCCTGAAAAGGATGTTAGATGGATTGAATTAAAGGGATCAATCATCCGAAAATTAGGATTCATTTCTTGTTTCAAATATTCACTTGTAGCATACCATATCTCGCTGGATTGACGTAATTTTTCTAATCTATATGCAGGGTAGGCGCTCTATTCAATAATACAAGATGCCTCTGCATAACTTCTTGAAGGATTTCCCATACAATGAGTTCTTTTCTCCGAATCGTGCTTTTAGCAATCCTCGTGTTAGACGCAACATCTTACCTGATTAGATCACAAATTACAAATGTTTGGAATAACTCTATTGCTATTTCTCAAGGTATTCCACATTGTAATGAAAATAAAGGACCCACGACAATGACGGAACTCCCCGAATTATCGACCCATTTACCAAGCAGAGTTTCGCGAAATCTTTCCTTTTTACCTTCAATTACATCAGAAAATGACTTGTAAACTTTATTTTGACCATCTCTAATGGGTTGTCCGGGATCCCATTATCAAAAAGTGTATCTACGACCTCTCGTACCAATTTCTCCTGACACACTGAGGACTATCTTCACGAGCGTCGACGACCTCTCCTTTGTCACCCCCTATAGAATTGACGGGCCTTCGTTGGTTCTGTTACCTCCAACCACAACCCTTTAACTTTAGTATCGCTTCCAGTTCCTGCCCCATCTCTGCCTAGTCTCCAACCTCCAGATCCTCCAAGTCCAATCAACCACACTTCCAGTCCGATCCAGGATTGATTCTGACGCCTTACTCGACACAAAGTTATATCTCTCTTCCTCTTCTTGCTCTCCTCATACTTGTTTAATTTTATGTTTAATATTATATGATCTTGGAACCTGTTTGTTGTCAATTTGAAAAATCCATTGTTGTTCTTCTTTCATTAAAATGTCTGTAGATGAACTTGTCGTAATGTTGAATGCAAACGAATGTTAGCCCTTTATGTGCGTTTGCGAACCTTAGGTTGAATGTTACATGATATTATTCGTGAAAGGCTCGTTTGCGCCGCATAATTTGAAAAATATTTCAAATTTATTAATTAAAATCAAATCCCATTTTCCGGGTTATATGATATTTGAGGCATAAACTTTGTAGGCCCATTTCCTGTATCGCATGGTAATAAGTATATTCTAGTAGCAGTGGACTACATCATTTGTAAGTGGGCGGAGGCGCAAGCTTTGCCTGCGAACGATGCTAGAGTAGTTGTGGCCTTTTTATGAAAATTCTTTTCATGCTTTGTAACACCCCGAGCCATTATTTGTGATAGGGTCACTCACTTTTGTAACACGTAATTTTATAAAGTTTTAAAGAAATACAGTGATACACATCAGGTCGCCACTTTGCATCACCTTAAATCCAATTTTCAGGTAGAGGTTTTCAATCATGAACTTTTGCATATACTGGAGAAATCCGTTGAATCCACTCACTAGGATTGGTCGAAGAAATTAGATGATGCTTTATGGGTATATCACACTGCCTTTAAGACCCCAATAGGAACTACTCCATACAAACTTGTTATTGTCAGATATGTAATTTACCAGTGAAACTAGAACATAAGGCCTTTTGGGCAATCATCCGTTCCCTAAACTTTGACATAAATTTTGAGGGCGAGAATCATATATTACAATTAAACAAACTTAATGAGTGGCGGACTATGGCTTATGAAAATTCCAACATCTATATGGAAATGACCAAAGCGTACCATGACCATTATCTTACACAAACCTAAATATTTCAATATCGTCGATCAAGTTCTTTTGTTTAACTCACGTCTACTACTCTTTCTTGGTAAATTGAAATCTCAATGGTTCAGCTCTTTTGTGGTAAGTAAATCTTCCTTTATGGTACCATAAAGCTTACTCACCCTGAGAAGGGCACTTTAAAGTTAATGGTAAGCGTCTGAAAGCGTACTTCAGAGAGGATTCTCATGGTCATGGCAGTGAAGAGCATAGTCTCCGGCATGACTTCCACTGAGTGTATACTACATCAAGCTTAGGAGGGGGGAATAAGCACTTCTTATGAGGTAAACCAAGCGTTCTTTTCTTTCTTGTTTTTTATTAGCATATTTTTCTTATGTTCCCCCTTAGTGTTATGATTTCCGGATTAATGTCTTCCCATATCTTTACTTGCTTCCCCATACCACCTACCATGCATAAATCCTTTTTATTTTGATGTACATGGCTTGATGTTATGGTTCTACATGGCCATGCGGGAAACCCGTTGTTATCATTTCCTGAAGATTACTAGGCGAGTTTTTCTACAGAGTTACACAACAAGGTACCACAGTTTTACCCGACTGCGTGCTCTCATGTGTGATTCTACATACCCACCTCACTTTATGCGCATGGCGGGGTCCATCAATCTTTTATGTGTTCATTTTCCCGAAGGCTACACGGTTGTGTCAGAAACAAAACATTCCCATGTGCTTACATGTGTGCTTTTACAAACTCAGCTTGGAACTTCCACATTGGTTGGTGTTTTAAATTTCCCTCAATACAGTTTTTCCAGAGCGCGACATGGCTTTGTCCGGAAGACGCACATGCTAGTGTTTTCACCCGTGTCTACTCCCAAGCTTGACTTGCGGGAGTTTCAATTATCTTCTCGAGCCATCCTACCCACTTGTGTCCGAGCATGCATGTTTTTACCAAGCCTCATACTGTATATGTGCACCCGTGTTTTTATAAAGCCTCGTACTATGTCTGTGCACCGGTGCAGCTGTTTTGTTACCACTATTTTCACTTAAAATGGCGGAATACGCCTATGAACACGAGCGTGTTTGTTACCCATGTGTTCCTCCATTATGACCTTTACGTTTTCCTGAGCCTTCCTTTTCACCTTCACTTCACCTCCCTCGCCATCGGCCTCCCTGCTACCGGAAATCACAATTTTGACTGCGTTCTACCTCGAAATTCGCTCAATCTTCAAATTCATGGCGGATTTCTCTGCTCCCGGCCTGATCTATCTCCAATGGTAAGTTTTTCCCTATTCCATGTAGTATTTCTTTGCATCCTACACTTCAGTTTGGTCATGATCTCCTTTGATTCTTCTGATTCTACTCTTTATCTCCATCACGATTGATCTTCCCTCCTGAATCTTTGGGGATGTTTACCTTTATTACATTTTTACGTTCCCCGGGTTATCATGTATGGATCATGTCAACATTCGGCTCGCTCGCAACCCTCCAACAGACGTCAGGATGCTGCTTCTGTTTTATCTGTGGAGGTGTGAACCGTGGAGGTCATTACCCACTTCATTGCTCTAGTCCACATCGCGCGTTATGTGCGGCTTCACTCTAAGCGTTTCCAAGACTCCCACCGCATCGATTGGGATGGTTTGGAGATCCAACTGGCGAAGGAATTGTGCACTCTGACCTCTCACAGTGGTTGTGATCGTCTCTTTGTGGTCGATGAACTTGGGTTCATGACCTCACTCTCATGTTCCTTTCGGTCTTCATAATGGCATCCTGTGTCTTACGGATTGACCCTTACCATAGTGGGGTCGACACCACTATCACTTTTCGTATCACCGGGCACGCCTACACTTTACCCTACTTGTGTTTTCCTTACCTCAAGTTATATGATGTTGACTTCATCCAGAGACCCAAGTATTCCATTTTATTACTGATTTCCCAACCGGTACTATAGCCAGCTCTTATTGATATACCATTACTAATTCTATAGAACGCTGCGGGTCCAAGAGGTCTAAAGCCTCCGCTGTGAACTCTCCTGCACTGCACTATATCCATCACTTGGTTAGCCACTCTTTGACCGGTTGTGGTGAGAGCTCGTGCACTGTCAGCCATAGTGGCGTTCTTTATCTTTTGAGTATGTGTGAGCGTGTCCCTCCTTACTTAAGATTTATGGTAGCCTCTTTTTTTGTCACCAGGCTAAATACACCTGCATCAGAACCATTTGTGTTACTCCCTACATGACTCATCTCATTCAGGGCATTGGTCTCCTAGATGGTTTACCTATGATGTGCGTTGTCACGCGTATGGTCCCCATTTTTGTGGCTAGTCTTTGCTCTTTATGTATTATAAAGATGCGGTGGATGCTCATAGCTCCGTCTAATTTGCTACTGGACGTGAGCCCCCTGGCTGAACAATCCCCTGTGGAGAAAGATGTTTGCTTTTCACCCCTGTTAAGTCTTCTTCTCACATTGACTATGGTTCCTATGTGGACGCAAATGAGTGTTGAGAGTCGACAATATGGCAGGTTGGCGTGGATTCTCGTTTACGGCATATTGAGAGTAATCAGGAGATGTCATTTATCTTTGGTACTGTTTAGTGTAAGCAGAATGACATTTTGCACAACTAGCGTGAACTTTCCGAGTCGCAGTCTGAGTCAGATATATGGACTCGGGACACCCTCTATCAGTTATGCGATCGTTTTCATGTGGCGTTGCCTCCACCTCCTGGTCATTTTTCACGACGATGTCGTGACCCACCAATCTCACCACCTCCGTACTTCCGATGATCGGTTGTGATCTTCACTATTTCAGCTATTGCTGACTACATTAGCTTGGTTCTGTTTGTGTATTTATTTTTGAACACTATTTCCAAAGCGGATGCATGTGCACGCTGCTACTGTTGTGTGCTACATTTATTTCTTTCATGCCTGCTTTATCTATCTTTTCATCCAATGCTTTTCGCCTTTGTTTACTCCTGTTGTTTTATATTTCTGTGCTTGTAATTTTCGCATTAGGGACAATGCAGAGTTTGAGTATGGGGGAGTCTGGCATCTCATTATATGTCTGCTTGCTCTAAAAAGATTACGCACACACACACAAGTTTTGGAAAAAAATTAATATTCTCATGTATTTTCATGCACCATGTATTACTCTCATTATTATCACGATAAATTGCAGTATCCAAAGCTTTCACGCACTAGCTTGACCGGGGAAAAATTCTTATGATATTGAGTGTCCTCCTTTATATATATTTCTAGTAATCATTTTATTCGATTTACATTACTATAATCGAATATGTTTGCTAATACACAATAAATTTGTAATTTTGAATAGAAGAGATTTGAAATTCCACATTATGCTCTTTGCCTAGCTTTGAATTTGTAATCATGTAGTTACTCCACTGCTGTATTTAGAGGGGATTCTATTCGCCGATCAACTCGTGTTTTTCTCACGAATTCTAGAACTTGGTCTATTATAGCCTCACGACGAGTTCGTTAAAGCAACGATAGGACCTAAGAAATGATTTAGTTCATTTTTATCCCATTTGAGGTTTTGGGCCTACCCCAAACATTTACCCCGGTCCTCTCATTTTGAGCCATTGACCATATTTTTTTCGGATACCCATACTACTATGAATAAACCAAAGCCCACTTTCCCCAACCCTATTTATCGTTACTTATCGCATAGATCTCACACTTGAGCTATTATGGAAAGGAAGAAAGGTTGGTAGAGGTTTTACTAAGGAGGCACACACACACATGTTGTTATTCTACTATGCCCTCCGTATGTCTTGTGATATAAGTGGGAGGGTACACTTTTGTGTGTTTGCGGGAGCTTTATTCTCTTATCTTGTGGCTTAAGTATATGCTTAGGTTGTTATATTAACCTATGTATCTTTTTTCACATACCATAACCCAAGCCTAACATTACAACCCTTAGAAGCCCTATTTTTAGTTCTTTTCTAGTTGATTTGCAAACCGTGGAGAGAGTATAATTGAGCAAGCCTTTGGCGCTCGTTCTTGATATCTTATCAGCTGAGAGACACTGTTTTGAGCAAGCAGATCTAAACCTATCTGAGATTGATGCGGTGAGTTCACTGCATGATTTCTAAGAATAATTTGGGTTGGGCATCAGAATGTTGATGACTTCACTTATCCTTGACATACCGATTCAATATTCCTTATTAAGTTATGCCGTGTTTTGTTTACCTTCCTAATCGTCTAAGGAGATGGTACACTGGGTGACTTGCGCACAAAAGTCTACCATCCTAATCATTATTCCTTAATTAAGTTATGTCGTGTTTTATTTACCATCCTAATCATCTAAGGAGATGGTACACCGGGTGACATGTGCACAAAAGTCTACGTCTTTATCTTCATGCTCTCTATCGTAGCTTGTTTTGCTCTGGAGTAACATAATCTAAGTGTGAGGGTATTTGATAATGCTTAGTACTCACTTATTTTGGCGTTATTTCGTACCTAGGAATGCTCGTATTTTGTCTCTCATCTTTATTTTAACCCCAGTTGACATAATTTTTTGTTTATAGCAGATATAGAAGGTATTGACAAGAATGAAGCATGAAATTAACTTTTTGGGCCACTTTTTTGAGATTTCCTGGAAATCGTCATGCCACACGCCTTGTGCACACAATCATGTACTGGCCCTGTGACACCCGTGTGTCTCCCTCGACAATACCCACAAATTCCAGTACTATACACAACTTAGCACTGCAGAATGTACACGCCCGTGCTGATTGCTATGTATTCCTGAAGACCAACCTGCACACGCCTTTGTACCTGGAGTGCTAGAACCGTGCAATTCTACACTCCTAGGGACATGGGTTGGTTTCGCAGCCGCATTCCGCTCTGTTTCTTCACGCTTCCTAATGTCAGCATGGATCACACAAGTGGGCACTCCAGTCGTGCACATTCACACTCCCCACCGGCGGATCAATCGGATGCTCGACGCTTCATTTTAACCAAAAGACATTACCGTTACAGCACACTGCCATGCACACACCCGTGTGCCAAAGCCTTGCGGATCATTTTTATTCTATTTTTGGTCTCAGTATATAAGGCTTGCGACTTTCTATATGAGGGATTGGACGATCTGGGCTTTGGAACACAAAATAATTGAAGAAGAGAAACCAATTGATGGAGATTGCCGGCCAAAACACTTGTATTCCCGCAGGAGGTGGTGATCCGCTACCCGTTCGTACGATCCGAGTCTACGAATGTGTCCGGATGGTCGTTCTGAGTCTTTTTCATATACTATTTTATTTATTTCGAGTTGTATTTGACACCCGGTTGGCTCAGACGATATGAGCCATCCGATTTGGGTGCCCTATTTCAGCTATGACTTATTTATGAATTATGCATGCAGGGGGCCGACTGAGAGGGGATCGAGGGTTTTGAGATTTCAAATTGGAAAATCGTTGGTCTTCTTCCTCGGTGCGACGCCGAGAGTTCTCCTTGGTAGACTCTAAGGCTTTTCGATTCCCTCAAGATCCAGCTGCCCCTGCCCAGCCTTTGCCGCCCAGATCCAGATCCCTCCGCCCCTTTAGCCTTTGCCGCCCAGATCCAGATCCCGCCGCCCCTGTCTAGACTTTGCCGCCCAGATCCAGATCTCGCCATCCCTGTTTTCTGCCACTGTGAACCACATTCTGGAAGCCCGACTTTCCTGTTTGACAAATATCATGAATCCCACTTTCATTCTGCCGTGAATTCCAGTAATACCTCTATTTTTTAGACCCGTGGACCCCTTCCAGGACTCACAGAAACTTCATATCCCCTTACAAAAATACCCCCATAAGTCCACCCTCATTAGCCTACCTTCTATCCAAAGTCTTGTAGCCTTCCACAATCTGTATCCCTCTTTCCTAGCCATTCTCGCGTCAGGAAATTATTCCCTACGCAGAAATTCCCATTCCCTCCCTACCTTTCCCGTGAAGCTCCACATCCAGAATTCCCTCCCCTCCGATTCAACAATACAACCCCGTTACAGTCATCCAGCAACCCGGAATCTCCTTCGTTACTTCATTTAGCCGCCGCCTGCATGCGTAAGTCTTTATTAAGAGTCTTTGTTTTCCATTATTGTGTATTTGGACCGTACTTTGTGGGATGTGAGATTATATGTCGTTGTTATTGTGATATCGTGGATTTGCAGGACTTATTTTGTGCACACTTAAAAGTATTTGCGCCTCAATTGTTTGTGAATTAAAATTTGCTCGTTAAAATAATTTTCTGTGAACAAATGTGTCTCAGAATAAGATTTATTTTGGTTAATTATTTATTGTAATTTTAATCGGACTACTCCTTGCCATTTGCACAGTATCACATCCCATTTAGGATTGCATTTTAGATTATCCCTACTGTAGAGAGAAACAGAACTTTGTATATTTCTTCTATATATCAAAATACAGTGTATGAATACAAATATATAGGGGAGAGAAAGAGAGAGGAAAACCTTATACACAATGTGGGACTAAAAAGAGAGAGAAATAAGAAACTATATGGGCTCCAGAATGGGCCTATTAGATGGGCTTTTCTAACACTCCCCCGCAAGCTGGAGCGTACAAGTCGTAGGCACCCAGCTTGGACAGGAATTGATAAAATAGGGTGCTTGATAGGGCCTTGGTGAGAATATAAGCAACTTGGTCGGTACCCGGAACATGCTTCAACTCTATTTTCTTCATTTGAACTTTCTCCCGGATGAGGTGACAGTCCACTTCAATGTGTTTCGTTCTTTCGTGGAAGACCGGGTTCTTAGCTGTGTATAGCAGCTTGACTGTCACATAGTAAGATAGCAGGTGAGGAAAGTTTTACTCCAAGATCAGCAAGAAGACTTTCAAGCCATGTGAGTTCAGAAACCACTGATGCCATCGAACGGTATTCCGCCTCAGCTGAAGACCGAGCAACCACAACTTGTTTCTTACTACGCCAGGTAACCAGGTTACCTCCAAAGTAGGTACAAAAACCACTAGTAGACTGCCGATCATCCAGGGAACCAGCATAATCTGCATCAGAATATGCAACCAACGTTGGGGTGGAGGACGAAGTTTTGTAGACCAACCCTTGACCGGGGGCTGTTTTCAGATATCTTAGGATGCGTTCGACGGTCTGAAGATGCGATATTCGAGGAGAGTGCATAAATCGGTTGCCAACCCCAACAACAAAGGATATATCTGGTCTCGTGACTGTAAGGTAAATCAGTTTCCCAACAAGTCGTCGATAATACTCTGGATTTGGAAGGGCAAGATCATCGTCGGAGGCATGTGCACACAACTTGTGATTGACATCCATAGGAGTATTAATTGGCTTGCATCCAGAGTAGCCAGCATCTTGAAGAAGATCGAGACAATACTTCCGTTGAGAGAGGACAAGGCCATCAGGTCGTCTCGCGATCTCAAGACCAAGGAAGTATCGAAGGTTCCCCAGATCTTTGGTTTGAAAGACAGAACTGAGATGCTGTTTGATCGCTTGTATTTCCTTTGAATCATCGTCTGTGATTAGGATGTCATCGACATATACCAACAGAAGAACCGTGCCTGTAGTTCGATGTCGAGTGAACAGAAAGAAGTCTGCTGAGCTCCGAGTAAAGCCAACTTCCCGAACAACCTTACTAAACTTATCAAACCATGCCCGGGGGATTGTTTGAGACCATAGATGGATTTCTTAAGATGACATACTCTAGACTCCCCTGTGGTCTCAAACCCGGGAGGTTGCTTCATGTATACTACTTCTTGGAGGTCGCCATTTAAAAAGGCATTCTTGATATCCAACTGATGGAGTGGCCATTGACGATGCACAGCCACGGAGAGAAGGACACGAACTGTGTTGAGCTTGGCCACCGGAGAGAACGTTTCCTCATAGTCGAGACCTTGTTGTTGAGTGAAGCCACGAGCCACCAGACGGGCTTTAGGACAGTCAATTGTCTCATCCGGAGCATGCTTGATTACAAAGACCCATTTGCAACCAACAGTAGTGTGGCCTGGAGGGAGAGGAACTACATCCCATGTCTGATTGGCCCAGAGAGCTGTCATTTCGTCTTCCATGGCTGCCCGCCAGCCCGTATGTTGGAGAGCCTCCTGCACAGAGTTAGGAATAGAAATAGAGGATAGAGAAGTAGCGAAGGTATGTAGCGGCGGGGACAGGTGATGTAGAGATGCATAGTTCGTCATGGGATGAGCGGTGGAGGCCGGTGCCGGATAAGCAGGTTGCAGAGTGTCAGAGGTCGAAGGCGACTGCATTGGGGCGGTGGAGCGAGGAAGGCGGCGAGTGTAGAAACGGAGAAGAGGAAGCTTGTTGGGAGCGGGAGCCGGGAGAGGAGGGGGGGGTGATGGAGAGGTGACTGGGATGACAGGTCGAGGTATGGATTGTGGTGGAAGAGGGGAGTTTTGGTTGGAGAAGAAAGGTTGATCTTCCCGGAAGGTAACATCAACCGATACTGTCACCTTGCGAGTAGTAGGAGAGTAGCAGACATATCCTTTCTGAGTACGGGAGTAACCGACGAACACGTGTTTGGCTGCTCGTGGGTCCAACTTGTCTGTGGACGGACCAAGGAAGTGAACGTAGCAGGTACATCCAAAGATTCGAGGGGTGAGAGAGAATGGTGGAGTAGAGGGGAAGAGGAGACTGAACGGAGTAGCATTATGAAGGACGGAGGAAGGTAGACGGTTGATGAGGTAGCATGCTGTTGACAACGCAAAATTCCAATAAGTCTTGGGTACCTGCATTTGAATCATGATGGAGCGATCCACATCAAGAAGATGTTTATTTTTGCGTTCTGCAACACCGTTTTGTTGGGGTGTATAGGCACAAGATGTTTGATGAATAATCCCAAACTCTGAGCAGAGGTTTGTAAATTCATGACTAGTGTATTCGCGAGCGTTATCCGTTCGAAGGGTTTTTATGGGTTCGGAAAATTGAGTGCGAATCTCAAGGACGAGCGTGCGGAACACACAGGGAAGTTCGGAGCGATCACGAAGTAAGTATAGCCATGTCGTTCGAGAATAATCATCAATAAACGTGTGAAAGTAGCGATAACCAGAAACACTGGTAATTTTATACGGACCTCAAATGTCAGAATGTACTAAAACAAAAGGAGCAGAGCTCCGAGTACAATGAGGAGAAAACGATGAGCGGTGTTGTTTACCCAGAATACATGAATCACAACTAAAAGAAGGAAGATAAATCTCTGGAAGGGCCTGCCGGAGGACTGGAAGAGGAGCATGTCTGAGACGTCGGTGCCAATCAACTGAGGAGACGGAGGAGAGGATGGTAGGGGGTGCTTCAAGAAGGTAGAACCCGTTTTGCAGTCGTCCTTTACCAATGATACTCTGCGTCCGTCGATCTTGCATAAGAAAGGAAGAGGAGGTGACTGTCACAGAGCAATCCAAATCCGTAGTGAGGCGACTGACAGAAAGTAGATTGAACGGGGAGCCCGGGACATGAAGAGCCGAGCGGAGAGAGAGAGGAAGTGAGGGCGATATCAGCGGAACCGGAGACAGGAACGATGTCGCCATTGGCCACAGTGATATATTTTGGATGCGGAGAGTTCAAGTATTGAGGTGGCTGCTGCGAGATGATGTGATGAGTAGCACCTGAGTCCACTATCCAGCGTGGACTAGTGGAGAGACAAGTGATACCTTCATTGGAGATGGAGGCGGCGGAGGCGGGCGGGCGGCTGAGTATGCCATGGAGTTGCTGGAGCTGGAGGCGAACATCTTCAATGTCGGCACGAGTAGCAGAAGGACTGTCGACAACAATATTCGCAGCATGACGAGGAGGGGGACCATGTTTGCGGTAGCAGGTCGCCACGAAGTGTCCATCCCTACCATAGAAAGAGCACTTAGGACGTGTGCGGCCACCACGACCCCTTCCCTGAGAACCTGAACGTCCCCCACGAGCAGGAGGAGGGAGAGGTAGTAACGGTGCAGAAGCTTTCTGAAGGAGGGCTGGTGAGGGAGGTCCCGTAGTATCCGAAGGAGGTGATACCTTTAAGAGCATAGAGCATACATCGGAGAGAGAGGGAGTAGCAGCAGATGAGAGGATCTGAGCTCGAATGCTCTGAAGATGAGGTGGGACACGGGTCATCATCATTGGCAATACAAACTGCTTCCTTCTGGGCACGTTGGGCAGCGAGATCCGTAGTAGCAGGCTGATATCGGATCCAGGCTTCGGTCAGTGTCTTAGCCTGAGCAACAAAAGAGGTCAAGTCGGCTGCACTACCAATGTCAAGATTCTGAAGATCCGTGATAATGTCATAGAGGTGCTGGAGGCTGTCCTTTCCGGAATATAAGGAATGAAGCTCATCCCACATTGCCTTGGCCGTCTCGTGATACATGGCCATTATGTAAGGTTCGTTCTCAAGGGAGTTGAGAAGCCAAGTCTGAACTCGGCCATCGTCACATAGCCAGTCCTCCGGAGGTGTAGAAGGAGCATCCCTAGTGAGATGGTGCAGAAGTCCTTTAGACTGGAGCACCCTACGGATGGAGTGCACCCATTCAATGAAGTTCTTCTTTCCGGTGAGAGAAATGGTAGTGATCCTCAACTCGTCACGTAGTTCCATAGTGGGAAGCAGGCGAGCTGCAGAGGAGGTAGCGGTCTGCCCATCTGGATGCACAGAGGGATCACTGGAGGACCCCATTGTAGAGAGAATGCGGCTTGAGAGCACTGTGACTGGAGGAGGCTGCGACTAGAACTGTTGGAGGCTGCTGCTGGAGGGCTGCGATTTGATGAGGCCGCTGGCGAGTTGCAGGGGAGCTGCGACTTGAGAGCAACTGGAGAGGTCGCTGGCGAGCTGCGACTGAGACCGCTGCGAGCAGAGAGGTCGCTGGCGAACTGTGAGCAGAGAGGTCGCTGGCGAGCTGCGAGCAGAGAGATCGCTGGCGAGCAGAGAGATCGCTGGAGAGCAGAGAGGTCGCTGACGAGCTGCGACTGAGACCGCTGTGAGCAGAGAGGAGCTGGGGAGGCCGCTGGTGAGCAGAGAGGCCGTTGTCGAGCTGCGACTTGCGAGCAGAGACGAGACCGCTGGCTACCACAGAGAGGTCGCGGGCGAGTTGCGACAGAGATGAGACCGCTGCGATTTGAGAGCAGAGGGGAGACCGCTGCGACTTGAGATGAGGCCGGTGCGACTTGAGAGCAGAGAGGCCGTTGCGATTTGGGATGAGGCTTCTGCGCGAGCTGCGACTTGAGAGAGGCCGCTGGTGGTTTTATAGCAGAGAGGAGACCGCTACGGGCGGTCTGTTGGATCGGCAGAGTGCGGAGACCGGCAGGGAGGGGCCCACTTGTCATATGGAGGCGTTATAAGAGCGATGAGGTGGGGGGGGGGAGAGGAGATCTCGCAGGAGGGAGAGAGCGGGGGGGGGGGGGGGGGGGGGCTACGGTCTGAAAAGGGAGAGACCGCAAGGGGGTGCGGTCTGAACAAAAAAAAAAGGGAAAATCCGCAGGGGCTGCGGCTAGAAAAAGAAGAGACCGCTTGTAAGAACGGGGAGGTCTGCGGTTAGAGAATAGAGACCGTTTAGCTCTGATACCATGTAGAGAGAAACAGAACTTTGTATATTTCTTCTATATATCAAAATACAATGTATGGATACAAATATATAGGGGAGAGAAAGAGAGAGGAAAACCTTATACACAATGTGGGACTAAAGAGAAAGAGAGAAATAAGAAACTATATGAGCTCCAGAATGGGCCTATTAGATGGGCTTTTCTAACACCTACCATTGTCAACCTACCCTGCATCACGAACTCTTGAAGTTATCACCAAAGGCTATCAACGAAGAGAAGAAGATTTGTAATGCCTTTATCATATTTAATCTTTCCTATGTGGTTTTTATGTAATTTCCATGGATAAAAACTAACTCTTTAAAGTTTGAGTGTGATGAATTGTAGATTGAACTATTGTAGTTTTTGATTACCATTTCCTCTTATCTTTTGGTTTCCTCTACGTTTTTTCTGTGTGTTTTTGAGTTGTTCGAGTCGTTATGTCCAGAATATTGTTTTTTATTTGATTTCATATTTTTGAAATTGAAATATCCTGGGTATGAATAGATCTAGTATAAGTAAAGAGAGTTGTGCATACAATTCTAGAGATAAAACCACATAAATTTCTCGTTGTAGAGTCCAAGCCAAAAGTGATATTTACAAAGTGTTAAAGCAAGTTTAAAGGTTTCGATTAGGAAGAGATTTCAATCAATCAACCTAAAATTAGTCGTTGATTTGCTCTAGAGACAAATTAACATATTAGTGAAATCTCCGCGGTCTAGAGTGCCTTGAGGAGCAAAATAAAAATCATAGCTACATAGGAATATTTAGGGAAATTCTACAACCAATTCATCATATATAATTCTCACATTATATCATTATTGTCTCTAGTTGCCTAAATCTGTAGTTAATCTTTAGGAAAAATTATATTAGTTTTAAAACATCCCCACTGGATATTATCGATACGATAATAGAATCAAGTGAGTACAAGTACTTACAAGGTTTCAGAGGAATCAACATTTGATTGCTTATTATCCTATACTATGAGTGATATGCGCACTTGACTTATCGAATCCTAGAGTAGAGTTATACGAAATTTCTATCATGTTTTTGACCTTAAAATGAATTACACGTAATTTGGTATGATTTCCAATTCCTTTGTTTTGTCCCCGAGCAATGAAAATAGAATTGATCCGTTAAAATCCAATCCCAATGATTCAATTCTATTCAAACGAAGGGAGCCTAATCGGTTACGACGACAATATGATTGGACTACCATATAGCATACAAAACACCTAAGCCTATCACCGCCACCACATCCCTCGTGTTCTCTTCGACCATTGCTCCATCTCTTAATGCTAACCAAATTCAATACCTGTTAAACATTTATCCCGACTAGCACTCATCCTTTGATTAATATGACAGGTATGACTACATGCCCTTCATACTTTGAATCCTCGACTCCTACTTGACATAACTTGTAGCTCTTGTTCACATGCAGGCTTTGCTGGAATATCATTTCATACTCTTTCGCTATTTCTTCTATGATGCACGATTAATTAGTATAATAGCACCGGTTGAAATTTTGATAATTTTGATATTTTTTTTTGACAGGGATTTCATCAAGTAACATATCTACATGTGGTATTGGGGCCATTCAGGTAATAAGATAGCTTTTGAGCTTGAAGGGTTATTCATATTTCTGACTTCTCTGATCATCATACCAATAGGATTGAGTAAGAAACTGACGAGTACTGTTTGTCAGGTTATTATAACTCTTATCAATACGTGGTTGATGGATAAAGCCGGGCGTCGAATTTTCCTCATTGTGAGTTTGAGGGTCACGAAGCTTTCTTCCTTTTCTTATTCCTGGTTTTTTATTTATTATTCTGAAGGAATGGTATTCAATTCCTGAATATAGATCTCCAGTTCTGGGATGACAGCGAGTCTCATCCTTGTCTCAGTGTCATTCTTTTTGAAGGTCAGATCACTGTGTTATTCTGTAAAGATAATTTATTTCTTAATGCTATAACATTTTCATATGATTACTATTTTGCTTCAATCACTTGCGTTATTCACGATCATGTACATAATGTTTTAATGCCAGATGCTTGAATAAATACTTTAGTATTCATATATTTATTGATTTTTTTGGGCGCAGGGTGTTGTTCTACAAGATTCTAACTTGCATTCTGTGCTGAGTGTGCTTGCATTAGTTGGGCTTGTGGTATGTGTAATTGGGGAGCACCGATTCCTTTTTTGTGTGGGTAAATTGATCTATTTATTTTTCTTCAGGCTTTTGTTATTTCCTTCTCACTTGGGATGGGAGCTATTCCATGGATCATAATGTCTGAGGTAATTATGATAGATCTTAAATTCTAAAGCTTATAATATGATATTTCTTAAATTCTTAAGTTTTTAATATGATTTTTCTTGAATTCTTAAGTTTTTAATATGATTTCATTGACAGTTTTTTTTCTGAGTGTGTTTGGGAAGGGGGGGGGGGGGGGGGGTATAATATAGTCATTAAAAAGTCATGTTGTCTTATGCACTTAATATAGATCCTTAGGCCCTCCACTTATGATAACTTTGCTTTGGGTTGGATGCATGGGATTAAAAGTGGTATCAGGCTAGGCCCAAATACTCAATCCCATTCCCACTCACTCAATTCAAAAAAGGTCGGTGTTAGAAGCCAAATTTAGGTTCTAATAAAAGATGCATATGTACTTACCTATACTCTGTGGAATAATAAATTTACTCCGGATGCAATAACTATTGATGTGTCTTGATCAATTATTTGGTGTTTTCTCTGCTAAAGTTGTTTTCTGACTTAGCCTCGTGTTCTAGATATTTTTTTTCATTTTCCCTATAAAAATTAATCTATTCATTATTATTTCTCTGATAGAATTTGACATTATATAAGTTTCATTGCATTTGAGCTTTCTAACATATTGTTTGATAAACTCAGTCTTAATTCCTTAAAGTACTGTAAATAGTAACTAAGGTGTATGATGCATCCCTCGATGTGTCAATTCGGATTGGCGGTGAACGAGGATGTGCAGAGCCTTTGAAGGTGAAATTTCCGTGAAAAGAAGTTTCTTGCATGTGATTTGGAGGACAAGAGAATTTTGAAGTTCATCCCCTGAACGCGTGGAAGGCGGTTTGCGGCACCAACGATGATAAATGGTGCGGAGTACCTATGCTTCAAAAAAATCTATTTGTAAGCTCGAGGGTCTAATCCATGAAGAGTTTAGATTATTTTTTTAGATTGAAAACACTATGGGTTCGTTTGCTTTATAATATTTTAGTTTGGGATCTTTTGATTTAAAACCTTAATGAATAGATTGAAGGTGTAATAGATTTTATGGAATGTGTTGGTTTGAGACTTATAACACTTTGGAGGCTTCCATTTGTTGTTTGCTCTTTTGTAGATATTGAAAATTATTGTAAATTACGGTTTTGTTTATTAGATGTCATCTAATACGTATGGAATGATGATTTGAAGTGTTGTCCCAGCACGAAAGATGTGGGAATTGATTTGAAGGGTGTAACAAGGTTTCAAATAGTTGAGTGAGCAGATGACCCTATAACTTCTACGAGACCGAAATCATTCTCTGGTTAGAAAACTTAGGCGAAGAAATGAAGATTCCCCTGATGAGGCTGATTCAGGGGGATGACATTTAGGTTGAGATACTTGGTTTCAGTGGCAGGTCGTATTGTCATAAGGTTTCGTAGAGTGACTTCAAGTTCTAGATCACATCATCGATTGTAAAGGATACACATATGAGAAAGGTAAAGGATACTCAGATTGGAAGAGGTACATGAT
This sequence comes from Dactylorhiza incarnata, assembly GCA_033032865.1. Classification (NCBI taxonomy): domain Eukaryota; kingdom Viridiplantae; phylum Streptophyta; class Magnoliopsida; order Asparagales; family Orchidaceae; genus Dactylorhiza; species Dactylorhiza incarnata. The sequence goes on along the minus strand of JAWHQI010000044.1, from coordinate 3,217,530 downwards.
GACCGTTCTAGATCACATATGAAAATTTGAAGGCTGATAGAAGATGAACGGTCAAGAGTCTGATTGTGGAGGAGAATGTCAAGTAGTTTAAGACTTTGATGTTAAGGTATAGAATGACTGATCCCTAGGAGTAGAACATCGCTAGGTTTCTGAGTAGGCTGAACCTAGAGGTTGTTGATGGGTGGGGTACCAATCATATTTCTCTTTTGAGGATGTGATCAAGCTCCCCACTAAGGTGGAGACAATTTTCAAGGAACAAAAAGGCTCCCTTTAGATCTATGGGGAAGATTTTTGAGCCATCCTATGATAGTACTTCTGCCGTGGAGCTTCCCAGAGGAGTTTAAGTGAAGGTGAGGGAGAAGGTGTTGTGAGAGAACACACCTTTTTGGGTTTGACGTTCTCCCCTTTCTTTCTTCATAACCTCCGATAGACTCCCATTGGGGTTAATACGCCTAGCAAGAGATATAGTCACCCCTTGGCGAGTCTTAGGTAGCTTGCCTTTTAAAACTCCCCGTCAAACTAACACTATAAAAATCCATCATTCCAAGCCTAAGAGGTACGTGTGAAGAGATTTACCAGAAATAACTTTGGTGAACATATCATCTAGTTGGTCCCTAGAAGGCACAAACACAGTAATGGCTTGGTTCTAGATTTTTCCCACACAAATTGACAATCGATCTCTATATGTTTAGTCCTCTCATTAAAGACAAGGTTGTTGGCAATGTGGATATCAACTTGATTATCACAGTGCAAGTTGATGGCCTTTAGGACAGGAAACCCAAATCAACTCACATGTCATAATGGCAATGTCTCAATATTCTGCTTCAACAGAAGAACATGCAACAACATTCTACTTCTTACTCCTCTAGGAAACAATATTTCCACCCACCAAGATAGAATATCCACTTGGAGATCGTCTATCAGAGGAGGATCAACCCAATCAGCATCACATTAGCCGTAAACTTTAAGATGGACATGATTTTGATAAACAATGACTTTTCCAGGGTCTTCTTTTAAATACTTAAGGATCCGAAGAGCAACATGATAGTGATGAACTTTAGGATTGTGCATAAATTGGCTAACTAACCAAACCACAAATGAGATGTCGGGTCTGGTGTAGTCAGGTAAATTCACCTCCCCACAATGCCTTGAAAGTTCAACTTTCTTTCAAGATCATAAGAATCATCCTTGTGGATATCATAATTAACATCCACGGGGCTATCCACAAGTTTCAGTCCCAGATATCCAATGTCATTGAGAAGATCCAAGACGTATTTGCGTTGGGAGATCACAATCTTTCCGACAGATCTAGCAATCTCAATTCCAAGAAAATATCGAAGAAAACCCAAATCTTTAATTTCGAAAGTAGAGGCCAATTCTCTATTAACAAGAGTAATATGTTGATCATTTGTTCCGTTGATAATGATATAATTCATATAAATAATAAGAATAGTGGTATATTGCTCCTCTCTGTAGTTGAAAACTGAGTGATCATAAGTATACCGGGAAAAATCCAGACTTAAGAGTTTGGACTTAGCTTTTCAAACCAGGACCTAGGTGATTGTTTAAGGCCATACAAAGCCTTCTTAAGATGACACCCGTGTACTTTAGGAACTTTCATGCCAGGCGGAAGAGTTATGTAGATTTCTTTCTTTAATTCACAGTGGAGAAATGCATTTTCACATCAAGTTGACATAAAGGCTAAGATTTGTGGGCAGCAATAGATAACAAAATTCTAACTGAGTTGAGTTTAGCAACATGGGCAAACGTCTCCTGGAAGTCAATCACATCAATTTGGGTAAAGCCTTTAGCAACAAGTCTTACTTTTTATCTATTAAGAGTGTCATCTTGAAGATATTTGATAGTATATATCAATTTACATCCGACAGTATGATGCCCATGAGAAATAAAAATAATTTCCCAAGTATTTTGATGTTTGAGAGCATTCATCTCCACCTCCATAGCTTTCTTTCAGTGAGGATTAGACATGTCATCTGAAAATGGTTAGAGATAAAAATAGAGGAAATTGATGCAAGATAAGATTTCAGTGATGGAGAGATAGAGTGATACCCAATCAATATGGTATCTGGTACGACCACTATGAATTCAGAGAGAAGAAGATGTATCTCCATGTATGGTTTCAGTGATTGGATCTGGCAGAGTGGTGGTGGGTGGTGGAACATGAGTGTGACTCTCTTGCTCAGTTCTTCTTGCACGCTTCCTTTGGTAGACTTGAAGATTCTTCCTGTTGTAGACATGCAGATCATTTATTGACAGTTCGCTTTCAACTGAAATATCTAAGCAATTAGGAGTAGAACATCTACGAGTGCTGGGAGTGGCGACATCATACAAACATCATCTTCATACTTCTCTTGATATGTAACCATTTTCCCTTCTTTCGAATAATAGGAGTGTGCTTAAAGATGGTATCATCTTTAGATATAATCTTTCTATGCAACAAAGGTGAGTAACACTTATACCCTTTTTGGTTAGCATCATATCTAACAAAAACACATTTAATAACTTGAGGACTTAATTTATCCATATGTGTTCCCACAATATGCAGTGATAATGGAGGTGAATTTATAGGTGGGAGCTTCAGAGATTCATGGGTGATCATGACATCATTTTTCAAACTTCATGCCAGAGACTCAACATAATGGAGTAGCATAAAGGAAAAATCATCATATTATTGAAACTACTCGGTGTTTATTACATGAGATGTGTGTCCCTAAGGGACCGTGGGATGAAGAAGTTCTCACTTCCGTCTACGTAATTAATCGAATGGCGTCAGATACCTTGGAGGGGAAGTATCACCTAAAACTTTGCTATCAAAATCTCCTGTTATTTAATCTCCCTCCTAAAAATTTGGATGCGTTGCCTTTGTCCTTAGAATTTTAATTTGAGCACCAAATTGGGTCTGCACATAGTGATAAAATAACTGAAATATATCATACACTTCATTTTTTTCATAAGAAAAATCAAAGTAAAACGAGAGTAATCATCAATGAAAGAAACAAAATAGCAAAATTCATTCACAGAGCAAATTGGAGAGGTCCAAACATCAGAATGCATCAAATCAAAACATTTAACACTCTGACTACTGCTAGGAGCATAATTGGTTATATGATATTTTCTAAATTCACAAGATTGACAGTCAATTCTGGTTTCATCCACATCAAAAGAACTAGGGAAAGCAGACTTTAAAGTCTTCAAATTAGCATGCACAAATCTTTTATGCCACAACATCAATCGATCAGTACTTGAGGATTTCTGAGCACCAAATGCAAGACTCGTGTTCATAACATAAACATCACCTGACTCATGTCCACCACCAATCGTCTTCCCACTCGACAGATCCTGGAAAACACAATGAGAAGAAAAGAAGGTAATGACACAATTCAGTTGTTTAGTTAAATTGCTCACAGAAAGCAAGTTTGTAGTAAATGGAGGAACAACACCAACAGATTTAGGGAGATATTATGTGAGATTTGGATAATCTCTTTACTAGTCACCAATGCAGAAGATCCATCAACAAATCTAACACCGCCAGATGCAGAAGAGACAAAAGCAATCCCACCGGAAAATCCTGTCATATTGTCAGAAGCTCCTGAATTAATGATTTAGTGAGTAGGCGGCTTCATAAGAGATAAAGAGGTAGTTTGAACATGAGAAGTGGTACCAGACATGTTTGTAACAAGAGGTCTACCAACACTGGCCTTTTGGGCATTTAGCTCCATAACTAAGCTTTCATTTTTCGACATAAGGTGATAAGTATTCTCCATTGTGCCGTACATAGCCGTTTGTGATCTCACATACTTTTCATCAGTGCCACGACTCCAATCCGGAGGAACCAAGTTGGGATACAAGTCCCAACACTTATCCTTCTCATGCCCCTTCTTCCCACAGTAGGGACATTTATCTTACTCTTATCTTCACGTTTTATGTTTCCAGAGTTCCAATTCCTTTGTTCAGCTATAAGAGCGGATTTCTCATATCCCACATGCACATCAGTACGAAAAGAGTTAATACGACTAAGTTCTCCCCCAATGTAATGGGTAACAGTCTCCAATTCAGAAACATAATCTCTTCCTAACATCCAAACTCTTTGGAATTTGAGCTCAGAAGGAAGGCCAGAAAGCATTTCAAAAACCATATGTTTCATAAGTTCAGTTTTGTAATCTTCAATGGTCTGAATAACAGAGTATTGATCAATTTCCACTTATAGGTCAGTTTATTATGATACTCCCCGAAGTCATTCATACCCGTCATATGTATCTGTTCAGTTTGAAGTTGATAGATCCTTGCCAAGTCCTTTTTTCGAATAATTTCGTTCAATTAATTCCCACATTTCCTTAGCAATCTGACAAAATAAGAATTGACATGCAATCTTTGGTTCCATAGAGTTGACAAGTCAATTGATCACGGTAAGATTCTCACCTTCCCATTTCTCATAAGAGCGGTCAGTCTTGCTTGGAGCAGGTTTGGATCCTATAATAAACCCAAATCTTCGACGTCTCCTAATGAATATCTGCATAGACCACACCCATAAGAGGTAGTTCCTCCCATTCAGTTTGATGTGAGTCACGTCATGAGTGAAATCCACATTTGAACTTCCTCCACCATAGTATTTATGTTGATCAATAGCCCCTTCAGGAGCATTAAAACCCTTTGATTTATCCCCCATTAGAGCATACAAGAAGAAGAACTCCCTTCAGGAAGTTGAGGGCTGGACGGCAGGCTGGTAGATAAAACTGAGGCATATCACAAGAGCAACGACACTCGAAAAGGAACGCGTGTGCGGCTAGAAGAGATGTGATGGGCTCGACGAAAACGGCAAGTCCCGAGTGACTGCTGTTGCAGGAATGATCAAGGAAGATGGCCTTAACGTTGATCGATCGAGGAGGCACTGTGGTCGAGCGAGGAAGATGGCCGATCCAGGATCTGCTGTCGAACAAAACAGCATGGGCACAAATCGTTGCAAGACGATCGGGATCCGACAGAGACTTCGTTCGAGGGAAGAGCAGGACCAACGAAACACGATCGAACCTTGAGGTCGCCGCCACCGAGGGATTTACTCCTCTGATACCATGTTGTGAGAGAACACACTTTTTGGGGTTTTGATGTTTCCCCCTTGCTTTCTTCATAACCTCCGATAGACTCCAAATGGAGTTAATATGCCCATCAAGAGATATATCCCCCCCACCCAACACCTCCATCAAAACCCATATTCATGTGTTTAGTTCTAGGCCTCATAGAATCAGAATATACTAACCTTGTCATGATTGCATAGGAATTTATATATATTAAGGTTGATCATAGATGATGACAGTTGTAAGGAATTTATATATATTGAGGTTGATCTTAGATGATGACAGTTGTACGAATACCGTCTTTACCACTTGGTGTACAAACTTAGGTTATACTCCACAGCCTATATGCACTGTAATGGCTGAGGACACCTTCGTTTCTTTCTTCGTTGAAAATCCTTTCAGGAGGAGGTGGTTTGTGGCTCAATTCCTACGAGTGCTTGTTACGTTCTTCTAGGTCATCCATGGTAGTTTCATCTCAGTTCTGTTCATGACAGGCACACAAACACCCAATTTTTTTCAAGGATAGGAAGCTACGAAGCACGGATACTTAAAAATGCTCTGCGTATCGGCTCGGACGTGTATTGGATACGGGAAACGCCCGGAAACGCGTTTCCGAAACTCTAGGAAACACATTTTTAAATAAAAAAGGAATTTTAATTCGGAATCGCGTATCCCGCACCCGTGCGGTAAAGCCACGCCGCTTATTTATTAAATTTCACACTTTAGGTTTATGCGATTCTCGCCCGTCGAAGCTGTCGTGCGGCTCCAGATCCCTCTCCACTGCCGCTCCAGATCCCGCTCCCTTCTCTCGATCCCGCTCGTAAGCTCTTCCTCCTCTTCTTCCTCCTCCTCTTCTTCTTCGTCTTCCTCCTCTTCTTCCTCTTCTTATTCTTCCTCTTCTTCTTCTTCCTCCTCTTCTTCCTCTTATTCTTCTTCTTCTTCTTCCTCCTCCTCCACCTCCTCTTCTTCTTCCTCCTCTTCTTATTCTTCCTCTTTCTCTTCTTCTTCTTCTTCCTCTTCCTTTTCTTCATGTCCTGTGTTAGAATCCTTGTTGCAAAAACATTTTTGTTTTGGAGCCAATTATTAGCGTAGTATGGAAGGATTTGTCACCTTACTACTAATGAGTTAGGCTAAGAGAGGAGAGCCGGCTAATTGTTTCTTGCAAGTTGGATATTGGTGGTTTTCCTATATAATGGTTGGTGTTAAAAGTTAGTAAATCTTCCAAAGATAGAACCATGATATTATGTCTATTTAGAAGAATGATGGGCTCTGGGATGTGGCGTTATCAGAATTTTTATTCACTATGTCCTCTTTTTAAGGTGCCATTGTGTGGACTAATATTTCAATCTGTTTGACCTTCTATATTTTATTTATTATAATTCTTTCTTCTTACCAATATCAGAAATCTTAATAAGGTCTGCTCTATACATCCTATATTTTCAATTATTCCCTGTTTCAAATAAAACATTATAATGATGTGTAAAATGCTTATTTTCATGCTTACATGTACTCCTATTCATCTTAATACTCTTTTGTACATTACATGTTATTTTGAGATTATTTGTTAATTTACATTATTTCCTGTGTTTACATTATTTAGAACTTATATTACATGAAGTTCCGGTTTTCATATGTATGGTCTATGTTGTAGTCTTATTAAAAAAAATTCGTTACAATTCAAGATATGTACAATTAGTTCATTAGTTGTCTTATTTTTTATATTAATTAATACTTATGTTAAAATAATTAAAAAAATTAAAAACGTTTCCAGTATCCTTATTTTTTTAAAAATCACGTATCCCGTATCCGTTTCGTGTCGTATCTAGTATCCCGTTTACGTCCCCGTGCTATATAGATGGGAAGCATATCATGTTGATACCCACTCTTACGCCCTCAGTAGATCTGAAAAAAATGTCAGAAGACTGTTTAGTGGAAATAAACGGTGTAATAATCTTATTCATCCACATAGGGGCCTATATATAGGAGATACATCGGTACATCAACCAACAATAAACGGTGTGGGACTAAACTCACTAATACATCCGAATATAATAAAACTAATATAATAAAAAACTTATTAATCTCAACTATCCCCCTCAAGTTGGGAATATATATTAATCATTCCTAACTTGTCTGTATTGTTCAGGAAGTTATCACTGCTTAGGCCTTTGGTAAACACATCGGCAAGTTGGTCATATGAGCTCACAAAAGGAGTACAGATGTTCCCTTTGTCAAGATGATCTCTGATGAAGTGTCTGTCAACTTCAACATGCTTTGTTCTGTCATGCTGAACTGGATTATGTGCGATACTGATGGCAGCCTTGTTGTCACAATAGACCGTGACTGGTCTATTCACTTGGAGGTCAATATCTTGGAGGATCGTTTTCAACCACAATCCCTCACATACTCCTTGTGCCATGGCTCTATATTCTGCTTCAGCACTTGAGCGGGCAACAACGTTCTGCTTTTTGCTCTTCCATGACACCAAGTTGCCCCCTACAAACGAGCAATACCCGGTAAGTAGATTTCCTATCATGTTGACTACCGGCCCAATCAGCATCAGTAAACACCTCGATCTCCAAAGGTTGATTAGCTTTGAATAGAATTCCCCGTCCTGGTGTCTTCTTGAGATATCGCAACACTCTGATTGTAGTTTGCTGATGGCGAACCGTTGGAGAGTGCATAAATCGGCTTAGGACTCCAACAACATATGTAATATCAGGACGAGTGTGCGATAAGTATATGAGCCTGCCAACCAGCCGTTGGTATTTGGAAGCATCAATCTTTTCCCCGCTAGGATCATCGTCAATCTTGTGATTAGCTTCAATGGGAGTATCTACAGGGGCACATCCAAGCATCCCTGTCTCATCTAGAAGATCAAGAGTATACTTTCTCTGAGAAATGAAGATCCCTCGTCGAGACCTCGCCACTTCAATTCCTAAGAAGTATTTCAGCCTCCCCAAATCCTTGACTTCAAATTCCTTACCCAGTTGTTTCTTTAAGTGATTAATTTCATCCAGGTCATCCCCAGTAATGACGATGTCATCCACATATACAATACGAATAGAGACGTGACACTCCTCTTCTTTTTACAAAGAGAGTATGATCGACATGCCCCTGGGTGTAGCCAAGTTGGAGCATCGTCTTGTTGAACCTTCCAAACCACGCTCTCGGTGACTGTTTTAGGCCATACAAGGATTTCTGCAGACGACATACCTTCCCATTGGATCCTTCGGTAACAAAGCCTGGGGGAATATTCATGTATACCTCTTCTTCTAGATCACCATGTAGGAAAGCATTTTTGACGTCGAGTTGCTGTAGCACCCACCCACAGCTGGCTGCACAGGAGAGAAGTACCCGAATCGAATTCATCTTTGCAACAGGGGCAAATGTCTCTTGGTAGTCTTTTCCATGAGCCTGGGTATACCCTTGAGCCACCAAACGAGCTTTGTACCACTCCACCGCCCCATCTTGATTCTGTTTAACCGTGAAGACCCATCGGGACCCAACTGTCCGTTTCCCAGGGGGAAGGCTAGCAAGCCGCCATGTGTCATTTTTCATCGAGGCACGCAATTCCTCCTCCATTGCATGTTTCCATTCCGGTATCTGGACAACCTCCTGCCAAGTCTTAGGAATCATTATAGATGAAAGGGTTGAAATGAAGGCTTTATGAGCTGTAGAGAGGTGAGTGTAGCAAATGTAGTTAGCGATGGGGTGTTCGGTGCTACCCTTCTTACTGAACAGATGAGCAAGAGGAACATGGAGATCATCTTCAGGGTCTGGAGTTGAAGCAGCCACCGACACTGGTGAAACATCCATTGGTTGTACCTGCTCATCAGTCTTGGGACGACGAGAGTATGTGTATAATATAGGAGGGACAGTGGACATGGGAGGAGCAGAAGCAGTAGGGTAATCGGGAGAGCGAGAAATAGGAGTGGCAACAATAGGAAGCGGGGAGGCGATGGGCTCGTCATCGGGACGACTTCTCTCCCCCTGACGAGGACCATAGTACGGCTCCCCCTCACGAAATGTAACATCGAAAGTGCAATAATAGCGACGAGTCGGAGGGTGATAACACCGATACCCTTTAGTCGTAGGAGAGTATCCAACGAAAACACAACGTAGAGAACGCGCATCCAGTTTGTCACGATGTGGGGCATGAACGTGGACAAAACAAACAGAGCCAAAGATACGAGGAGAAAGGTGTGATGTATGGACGACGTGGTGCTTGGAGAGACGGGAGAGAGGCGTATCATAGGAGAGGGTGCGAGACGAAAGACGATTGATGAGATGAGCAACAGTGAGAACTGCATCGCCCCAGTAGGATTTGGGAAGATGCATAGCAAGAAGCAAACACCGTGCCACCTCGAGTAAGTGGCGGTTTTTCCGTTCGGCAACCCCATTCTGAGTAGAGGTGTGGACACATGTAGTCTGGTGTATGATACCATGGTTGGCGAGGTAGGTGCTGAATGCCACACGATCATCATACTCGCCACCATTGTCACTACGAAACACACGAATAGTGCCACCAAATTGTTGAATGATCATTTTATGAAAGGACTGAAAAGTAGAAAGAACATCACTTTTCTTTTTAAGAAGATACAACCATGTAGTGCGAGAGTGACAATCAATAAAGGCGACAACCCATTTATAACCAGATATAAATAACACTGGGGAAGGACCCCATACATCAGAATGAATAACATCGAAAGCAGAGGAACTAGGAACCGAAAAATGACTACTATGATGACGCACATGCTTCGATTGTTCACAAGCATTACAAGAAAACGACTTAATTAAAGGACGGAAAACAGGAAATAAAGTAGTAAGATATAAAGCTGAAGGATGGCCAAGGCGCTGATGCCATCGCTGGATATCAGTGAGAGTCGGAGATCTGGTGGATGAGAGAGCATGGGAAGAAGGCTGGTCCAGCAAGTACATGCCACCAATGTTCCTACCACTGCCAAGCATCTGCCTCGTATCCAGAGCCTGTAGCACACAATCATCAGGAGAAAAAGTTACGATACATTGTAAAGCTTTAGTCAATTGGCTAACAGAAAACAAGTTGCGTGGAAAGGCCGGTACATGCAAAACAGAGGATAAGGACAAATCGGGAGAGTAAGTAATAGTCCCTTTACCAGCAATGGCAGAAAGTGAGCCATGGTAATAACCTTATCACGCCCAGAGAGAGGAGAATATGAGATAAAACCTGAGGCAGAACCAGTCATATGGTCAGTGGCACCCGAGTCGATGATCCAGTCGGAAGGGGAAGAGGACACAGCATGAGCACTGGACAACCCTGTAGTAGCAACATCGGTATACGGAGCAGCAGAAGTGGAATCAGCCTGGGAATGTAAGACGGCGGAAAGCCTCTAACTCGCCGACAGACAAGCTGCCAGAGAAGTCCTCCATAACCTCAGTAGAATGTGCAGAAGAGTGAGTGCGATCATCGGAATGACGACCACCGCCACGATACCCACCTCTACCGCGGGTACTAGAACCTCTACCAGCAGGGGCAAGATGCGGGTGGAGACGAAAACAAGAATCCTTGAGATGACCTTTCTTTCCGCAATGACTACACACAGGCGGAGGACCACGAGAAATCCCAGCGAGCGCAGAATGATCCGTCCCGGCAACGGAACCAAGAGTACGATGACGATTCTCATCACTGAGGAGCATGCTGAAGGCTTCCCGCAGATTGGGAAGAGGAGTACGATGAAGGACATGCAAGCGAACAACATCGAACTCCATGTTGAGGTCCATAAGGAAGACATGAACCCGGAAGCGATCTTTCTCTTGCTGAAGTGCTTGTGCATCTTTAGTGCAAGCAGCAGTAAAACAGTGAAGAAATCCAATTCCTGAGAAAGACGCTTAAACTCAGTATAGTAGGCAGAGACATACATAGTCCCCTGCTTCAACTCCAGAACACGCCGAGTAAGTTCATAGACTTGTATCGAACTACCGGTCTGGGAATATGTATCTTTGGCGCGGGTCCAAATGTCATAAGCAGAGTCCAACAACATGTAGCTCCGATACACCTGAGGGGACATCGAATGAAGTAACCAAGAGACCACCAAAGAGTTGTCCGCATCCCATTTTCTCCACGAGGGATCAGTACGAGGTGGATCAATAGTGATACCATTGATAAGTCCGTATAGTTGGAGACTACGAATCGCATGCTGGGCAGCCCTGGACCATTCCAGGTAATTTGTCTCATCCAACGCCACAGTTGTAATCTTCAGCGAGCCATGACTGCGAGAGGAATCCGCTGACTGGCCGGAGAGGACGCCGACACCAGACTGAGCCGAACTCCGAGGGGTGGTGGCGGAGGAATCAGACGGATCAACCATGGTTTAGGAAAAAAAAACAGAAATTGTGGCACCAGGAAGTAGCTGGCGTTGGTAGGAGAGGTAGCAGGAAGCAACGGGCCGCCGGGGCAGGAGAAGGAGGAGCAGCGAGGGGCAGCTGCTGTGCTATCAACAGAAGACCCAGCGAGCGGCCATGCAGAGGAAGAAGGAACTCAATCTCGGCAGTAGCTCGTGCGGCAGTAACGTCGACGTGCGGCGTGCGTGTGCGGCTGCTGTGGTAAGAAGGAACCCGATCTCGGCAGTAACGTCGACGTGCGCCTGCTTGTGACCCGATCCCGGCAAAGGAAGACGGAGGAAGCAGAAATGGGCCGTGCGGCTGCTTCACAGGGGGACGGCGGCGTCGCCCCCCTCAATATCCGCTTGCGGCACCATCGTCGGCCGGCCGCATCAGTAGGAAGGGCGGCTCACAAGGCCGATCGAGAGGGATAAGCAGGAGAGCGAGCGGAAGAAAAGAACGGGAGATTTAGGTTAGGAAAAAAAACGGGAAATTTAGGTTAGGGAAACCTCGCTCTGATACCAAGTGGAAATAAACGGTGTAATAATCTTATTCATCCACATAGGGGCCTATATATAGGAGATACATCGGTACATCAACCAACAATAAACGGTGTGGGACTAACCCCACTAATACATCCGAATATAATAAAACTAATATAATAAAAAACTTATTAATCTCAACTTGTTTCTCTAAGGTCTCTTTTTTGCAAAAGCTTAGATCCGTTGGTGTTGTCGAGGGTAGTTGGATGATATTCGAGTATGGAATCCAAGGTTGTCGCAAAGTGTTCTATGAAGATGCTATTTTATGAAGAGCCTATGGATTTGAGGTCAAATCTGATGCGATCAACTATATCGAGCAAAGTACAGCGTACGAGCATCAGGGGCTTGTCATGGTTTACTTTTTCAATCATCAATGTTAGGGTTGTTATCTGGACGATCGACCCGTCAATGTGTTCAATGCGGTTTTTCGTATTTTTATGTATTTATTATTATTTTGATTGATTATTGAAAGTATATTAAATGATCTGATTGAACGATCTAAAGATATTAGATACATCTGACCTATTTCCCACCCTCTATATATATTCATAGGGTACGTAGATTTGAAGATCAATAGTTGGATTCAGACTTAAGCCATCATTCTAACGGGTGTTGAAACTTTGTGCAGGCTACCGAGGCTTTGTGCAGTCTACTGAAGCCCATCTTCATCTCCATTCCAGCTCCAGTCACTCTTGACCCACTAAAAATACAGATACTTACAACGACCTTGCGTATCATATCTGAAATATTTAGGAATCGAGAAGCTCATGGAAACTCAAAAACTCGTCCCCGAAACTCTCAGAAAATTCTTTTAATTTTAAATTAAAAAAGTCCCGGATACCCTCAGATAATCCTAGATACGCTCGAATATAGCTTAAAGTTCTTAAAAACTATGTATATTGTGATGATGATATGAAAAAGATATGTGAAAGGGAAAGTATTGAATAATTAGTGATGAGAGTCGATTGATTTCACACTTTCATTCACGTCTCCTATTTACGATATGATTTTGATTTTGTGACAGATAAATCTTGTCTTCATTTAATATATTGTGTTTGAGATATAATGATTAAAAAAATGAAGAGCATGTGAATGTTGTGTATGTCTTTGATACACTATAGTCGTATCGAGATCAATAATCATGAAATTGCATTAAACAAACAAAGATACAATCGAGAGACAAGCTCTCGCCAAGCATCCGGAGGCTGGGTCTTCCTTGGAACTCCACTCTCCAAGGGAGCCAAAACCTAAGACTCCAAAAGGATACCTAACTAAAGACACTACCACTCCTATATACAGGGAAGTGGGGAAATACAAAATAAAATAATGCCCCTGGGCTACATAGACTAATAATTCCCCTGATAGAGTTCCTTGTCAAGATACCTAGCCTGCTCCATTGCGCGGGAACCCGAAGGCCCGCACGGAGGTGGGGGTGCAGACCTGCCAAGAAATAGCCCAAGTAGTGGTCGGGGGCTAGGTGGGGGTGCAGACCTGCCACAGAGTCAGACTGGCGGACGGAGCTTAGGCGCTCAAAGACATTACCCGCCTGGCAGTTGTCGTAGTGTCGGAGGAGTTCGTCCTTCAAATGTGGACTAGGGGAGGTTAGGTACCTGTTGGCGCATCCAACACACCCAATGTAGCGCAGAACCTTCCATATAGATAGTGGCGAGGGGGACCATCTGGTTGGCAGGGGTGGACTACAGGTCGAAGAACTGCTCGACGCGGGCGATCCACCCAAGAGGGTCGGTACCATTGAACACTGGAATCTCAATCCGGCGGAGATGGGCCGGAGCAATGTCCGTCGCGGGGTGCAGAAACCCCATGTGGTCCAGGACGGTTTGAATTGGTGGCGGTGGAGGGGCCGGAGGACGATTAACTGTCGTGGCCGTAAGCCCTTGGAGGAGGCGAGTCAGATCTGCAAGCTAGGCTTCGATGTGATCCATGCGCTGGGAGTCTGAAATGGCAGTGGTGGAGGTGTTCTCGTCGGCTTGGAGGGTCATGGCACGAGTCATGGGCATGAAACAGCTGCTGGATGTCGCGACGAGGAGCGCCGAACGTCGGTAATAGCTGTAGGAGGGAGGCCTGACACGACGGAAGGCGGCGAGGAGGAGCGGCCGCTGGAAGGCCGCAAAAGCCACATGAGGGCCTCCAGAATGTAGGGAAGGAGAGGGAGAAGGCGTTGGTAGAGGTGGGCGACACTGTTCTCGCAGGAATTGCCGCTGGAAGCAGGAGGCGGCGCGGTAAAAAAAAAACGCTTGAAGGGACTGCCACTGAAAGGAGCGACGCTGGGAGGAACTGTGGCTCGAGGCCGGAGCAGCCACTGGAAGGGTCGGCGAAGGCGTCGAAGTCGGCGCTGTGGTCGGCGTGAAGGGCGAAGGCGGAGACGTCGGGAAGAGCAGCATCTGAACTCCGTCTTGATCCCTGAGGCAGACGCAAGACCCGGAACTCGCGGAAATCGGAGAAATGGAGTAGCGGAACCGGAAGTCGCACTCGCGGAACTTCGGAACGAGACGAGGCGGTGGATTAGGGATCGGTGGAACCCTAAACGAGGGTAGGCCGGATCAGTTAATACGCTACAGTTGTATCGAGATCAATAATCATGAAATTGCATTAAACAAACAAAGATATAATCGAGAGACAAACTCTCGACAAGCATCCAGAGGCTGGGTCCTCCTCGACACTTCACTCTCCAAGAGAGCCAAAACTTAAGACTCCAAAAGGATGCCTAACCAAAGACACTACCACTCCTATATATAGGGGAGTGGGGAAATACAATAATGCCCTGGGCTACATAGACTAATATCGGCGTGTGGCGGCCCGCATCGTATCAGTCTTCATATTAATTTATATTTAAATAATTAAAATTCAAAAACCTATCTTGTATCTTTTTTTTTTAAATCGCGAAATTCATTTTTTTCGTATTATATATCGTCCTAGTCCCCATGCAACATGTTTGGCTTTCCTCCGTCCCCCCTCATCTCTTCTAGAGAGCAACCCCAACCTTCACTGACCAATGTTGACCCTTCCTCAAGCCATGCGAGCAGCCACCGCCCTTTCCCGGTCACAACTGCCTATTCCTTGTGTTAGAAAAGATCATGTAAAGGCCCATGATTTTGGCCCATTTAGTCTCTTTTTTATCTTTATACATTAGTCTCACACCTTGTATAGGGATTCCCCTCTCTCCCTCCTAGATATATGTATTCATACATTGTATTTCATTATTGAAGAAGAATATACAGGGTCCAATTTTTCTCTACATGGTATCAGAGGATATCGGTCCTAAAATTTTTTTCCCGCGTGTTGCCCGCATTCCGTACGGTCTCAATTTCGTGAGACCAACCCCTCCCGTGCGGTCTCAATTTCGTGAGACTGCCTCCCGTACTGCCTCCTTCTGGAATTGATTCTCTTCCTCATCTTCCTCCTTTTATAATCCTCTCTCTCTGACAACTGGGTCCCACAGTTGGTCAACTGTCCAGACCGCTGCTTACAGCTCAGACCGCAGCCTGCGAGCTCTCCAGTCCGCAGTTCAGACCGCCGCCGCGAGCTCTCCAGACCGCTCTCTCCCGGTCTTCTAGCCGTGTGCTCCTCCCGCTCGCGCGGTCTTTGCTAGCCGCAGCTCCTTGCTAGTCGTTCCTGCTCGCGCGATCTCCTTGCTAGCCGCTGCTCCCGGTGTTTGCTAGTCGCAGCTCCTTGCTAGCCGCAGCTCCTGCTCGCGCGGTCTCGCTACGGTCTTCCCTTGCTCGCGCGATCTTGCTGACCTCTCTAGTCACGCGGTCTTGGCGACTCCTGCTCCTGTTCGTGCGACCTGTGCCTGTCCGCCTATCCTGCTTTGCCGCTGCGACCTTGCCCCTTGTCTAGTAGCCGCTGAGCCTGCTCTCGCCGCTCTAGCCGCTGTGACTCCATGGGGTCCTCGATTGATTCTTCAGAGCAGCCCGCGCCCTCTCCAACAGTCTGTTTGGTTCCTTCTCCTGAGGTGTGTGATGAGTTGGGAATCACCACCATCTACCATACTGGGAAGAAGAATTTTGTTGAATGGGTGCATTCTGTCAGAAGGGTACTTCAGTCTAAGGGACTTCTGCATCATCTCACCACGGATCCTCCTTCTGCACCTACGGATGACTGGCTTCGTAACGATGGCCGTGTTCAAACTTGGCTTCTCAACTCCCTTGATGGCGAGCCTTACCGCATGACCATGTATCACGAGACGGCCAAGGCGATGTGGGACGAGCTTCATTCCCTATACTCCGACAAGGACAGTCTCCATCACTTATATGACATCATCACAGATCTTCAGACTCTTGACACTGGCGGTGTTGCCGACCTGACCTCATTTGTTGCTCAGGCTAAGACACTGGCTGAAGCCTGGATTCGACATCAGCCCTCTACTACGGATCTCGCTGCCCAACGTGCTCAGAAGGAAACAGTTTGTATTGCTATGATGATGGCTCGTGTTCCGCCTCATCTTCAGAGCATTTGGGCTCAGATCCTCTCGTCTGTTGCTATTCCCTCACTCTCTGATGTGTGCTCCATGTTGCTAAAGGTATCACCGCCTCCTGATACTACTGGACCTCCCTCACCGGCCCTCCTTCAACAATCTTCTGCGCCATTACTACATCTCCCTCCTGCTCGTGGAGGACATTCAGGCTCTCCGGGAAGGGGTCGCGGTGGCCGACCACGTCCTAAATGTTCCTTCTGCGGTAGGGATGAACACCTTGAGGCGACCTGCTACCGCAAACGTGGTCTTCCTCCTCGTCCGCGACTGCTTCTGTTGCTGCCGACAGTCCTTCTGCCACTCGTGTCGATCTTGAAGAAGTCCGCCTCCAGCTCCAACAACTCCACGACATGCTCAGCCGCCCGCCTTCCTCCGTTGCCTCCGCTGCCTCCATCTCCAATGAAGGTATCACTTGTCTCTCCACTAGTCCACGCTGGATAGTGGATTCAGGTGCTACTCACCATATCACCTCGCTGAAGCCACATAAATACTTGGATTCTCTGCATCCTAAGTGTATCACAGTGGCCAATGGCGACACCGTTCCTGTCTCCGGCTCTGCTGATATCCTTCTCAATTCTTCTCTCTCTCTCCGCTCGACTCTTCATGTCCCGGGCTCCCCGTTTAATTTACATTATGTCAGTCGCCTCATTACCGATTTGAATTGTTCTGTCACATTCACCTCTTCTTTTCTGATACAGTGGATCGGCGAACGCAGAGTATCATTGGTAAAGGACGACTGCAAAATGGGCTCTACCTTCTTGATGTTCATCCTACCATCCTCTCCTCAGTCTCCTCCATTGATTGACATCGGCGTCTTGGACATGCTCCTCTTCCAGTCCTCCAAAAGGCTCTTCTAAAGATCTCTCTTCCTGCTTTTAGTTGTGATTCATGTATTTTGGGCAAACAACACCGTTCTTCTTTTCCTCCTCATTGTACTCGGAGTTCTGCTCCTTTTGTTTTAGTACATTCTGATGTTTGGGGCCCGTACAAAATTACTAGTGTGTCTGGTTATCGCTATTTTATCACTTTTATTGATGATTATTCTCAAACGACATGGTTATATTTACTTCGTGATCACTCTGAACTTCCCCGTGTGTTTCGGGTGTTCATTCTTGAGACTCGCACACAGTTTTCCGAACCAATAAAAACTCTCCGGACGGATAATGCTCGTGAAAACACTAGCCATGAATTTGCTAACCTCTATTCTGAATTTGGAATTATTCATCAAACGTCGTGTGCCTATACCCCCTAACAAAACGACATTGTTGAACGTAAAAATAGACATCTTCTCGATGTTGCTCACTCCCTCATGATTCAAATGCAGGTACCCAAGGCTTATTGGAATTTTGCGCTTTCGACGACATGCTATATCATTAACCGTCTCCCTTCCTCCGTCCTTCAAAATGCTATTCTGTTTAGTCTCCTCTTCCCCTCTACTCCGACATTCTCTCTCACCCCTCGCATCTTTGGTTGTACCTGCCACGTTCACTTACTTAGTCCGTCCACGGACAAGTTGGAATCTCGGGCAGCCAAACACATGTTCGTCGGTTACTCCCGTACTCAGAAAGGGCATGTCTGCTACTCTCCTACTACCCGCAAGGTGACGGTTTCTGTTGATGTTACCTTCCGGGAAGATCAACCGTTCTTCTCCGCCCAAAATCATGGTTGTTACTTTTGAAAAGGCATGGGCGGAAGGAAGATCCATGTCTGTTAGGCGGAAGCTGAGATACTGATAAATAATTTTAAAAATAGTTACTTTTGAGTAAAACAGGTTGTTTTATTGCGGAAGCGTTAAAATATGACATTGAGAATTTGATGCACATGTATTTTAGTAAAAACCCATGATACAAGTTCTGATACAGATCGTTATGCAATGACAAACTCAGAGAAATGAACATGCAAATCATGTCAAATTCTAGTACATACTATAGCCCAGCAGTTGTCCATGATAACAGGGAAAATGACTGATTATAATTATTACATAAAAGAAATATCCGACAGTAAAAGAAATGAAACAGAAACGTAGATCCTGAAACTTGACGCAGATCGCCTCAGGAAGCAGGCGGCGCAGACACGAACGCTAAGGCAAATTCCAAAACAAGAAGGAAAAGCCTCAGAACATTGAAATAAATAGGAGCAAAGCAAAATAAAATACGAGCATGGGAAATAGAATATTTGTGTACCGTTTTTTCATGAAGCAAAACTAACAAGACAGACAAGCAAGTGAGACAAACAGAAATATCTAGAATTGTAGGCTACTCCGGGGTGAAGCATACAAAGTTGATCATGTAATAACATAAGTTGTAACAAGTGAAAGTGTATGTGTTTTTGGTTGACGCACATGATTCATGATTCAGACAGATTCATATTCAGATGCAAGTTTTACAAGAGATTCAGGATTTCTGCCCGTGATCTCTAAGGGGCGGCTCTTTCGAACCCTCACCCTTGAGCCAGGGAGTTCATGCTAGCTATGACCGGTCCTTTGTTCCCGTTAGGGATTCAAGAGGGAACCCAAGTCGAGGAGTTGCATCAATTCAACACCACCTTTCATTGTTTGCTTATGTTATTAATAGAATTAAATGAATCATAATTTAGTGATTCCTAGCATATCAAGATCTGTTACCAATTACTGATTCAGATATACAAGAGTAGAATTTACAAACATGAAACGGGGGGAAATCATGTCATGGAACAACAATTACACAAGCCTTAGAGTCAGATAGACATAAGAAACAAGATTCGACGACACAGAAGAAACTAGATATAGAGTTTTGAAACTTGCGGATTCAAGTATTCACGAGTGATAAGATTACTATGCAACAATTTCTAGGATACCAAGTGTTCATTTAGATTAATTCATTCCAAGACACGATTATCTTCTAAGTAACCATTTGTATGATTCAAATATTTAACATAAAACACAATTCATTTATTCGCTAGCAAGAAACCTTAACATTTGTCGTTATACCAATTAATACTCATGCTAAAAAAGAACAACTAGTCTTCCAATTATCCATCAAATGAGACGCAATTCATCTAAGTGGAAATCCAATTAAAATCATCATTCACATTCGCAACTCGTGCTATTCCAAAAGCATGAAACCTCAAACTACTAACGAGTCAATTTAGGCATTCAAGATCTAAGCTTATTTGACGAAACATGCATTCAAAAGTGAAACATAAAGTTATAAGAACAGGCAAGGTAATTAAGTTCAATGTTTGCAAGAGAGAGGGATCTCTACTTGCCTTAAGTGAGGCTGAAACTGACGGCGGCGACAAAACGGCGCAAGCAAAAACAGAAATCATATTTTGAACTTGTTTAAGAACGATGAAATTGATATTGTACAATTCACTACGTTAACACAAACATTTCTATTTTTACAAAAATCTAAAACACGAGAGGGTTAACAGGTTACCTCCCTTAAAAGTGAGGGGATAGGAGAAACCCTAAATCAGAGAGGGCTTTGCGTGATCCCACCAATTGAATCGAGGAGCGGCACCGGAAATCACAATTACAATGACGGTTAGACGCTTATAGGAGGATAATAAAATCTTGAATCACAAGTTGAGCATAAATTGAAGACAAAAATATAAAGGATGCAAGAGAATCTGAATAGAGGCGAAGGAGGAGGAATCCTACCCAAAGGAAGTCATATCCGGGCTGAAAAGTCCGAGTAGAGGGGGAATCGAGCGAACCATAGGCATCCCTCTCGCAAATTCTTGGCCAAGACGACGAAGAGGAGGAATTAGGGCTGCCGCCCCTAGGAGGAGGACGAAGGAGAAAACAGCCGGCTAGGAGAGGGGCTTGCCGTCTCTAGGAGAGGAGATCGCCGACACGAGCAAAGGGGGATAGCAGGAGGAGCTAGCGGCCTTGAGGGAGTCGGAGGAGGCCACAACAGGAGGAGGGGTTGGCTGCGAGCAGGGAGGCACGGGAGGCGGAAGTCGCGGGAGACGGGATGGGAGGCGGGTTGCGGCAGGGAGCGGGCAGAGCTTCCGTCGGCCATGGCAGGAGGCGCCGACCACGGGAGGAGGTGAGGCGCCGGCGGCTTAGTGACAACGGGAGCGGGAGACAGGCGGGAGGAGCACCTAATGGGAGACGGGGCTTGTTGGTTTTTGGCAGGGAGCGGGGTTGTCTCGGTTAGGTTTAGAGGGGAAACCTAATGCCCTAATTACAAAATTGCCATTATATTTATTCTTATTATTATTATTACACATGAGTTGTTACAACACATAGCTAAGAATCCAGTTTTCCACGAAAGAACGAAACTCATTGAAGTGGACTGCCACTTCATTAGGGAGAAAGTTCAAATGAAGAAGCTAGAGTTGAAGCATGTTCCGGGCACTGACCAAGTTGCTGATCTTCTCACTAAAGCCCTACCGAGCACCCTATTTTATCAGTTCCTGTCTAAGCTGGGTGCCTACGACTTGTACGCTCCAGCTTGCGGGGGAGTGTTAAAAAAGACCATGTAAAGGCCCATGATTTTGGCCCATTTAGTCTCTTTTTTATCTTTATACATTAGTCTCACACCTTGTATAGGGATTCTCTTCTCTTTCTCCCTCCTATATATATATATGTATGTATTCATACATTGTATTTCATTATTGAAGAAGAGTATACAATGTCCAATTTTTCTCTACACCTTGCAATTAGAGTGTCTTCACCCTCTTGGACATCGCCTGATCCCTTTCTTTGCCAAGCCCTCATCTGTAGCCCACTCCACAGCCGACCCATTCTTCCGTCTCCTCCACTATCAAACTCCTCCCCTCACCTTCCTTGCCCACTGCAAATCCCCACCAGCAGCTTCAGCCTCCTTCACTTGAGACCCGTTCTAGGCGTCAGATTGTCATTCCCTCGCCCTACTACCCAGAGAGTTTGTAGATTTCTCTCTATATTGTATGAACATCCCATAATTTTAGTGATATTTTAGCTTACTCTGTGTGCCCCTTTATTGATCGGACATGCATTGTTCATTTATTTATTGCGCTCTGCAAATATTGCATTCATCATTGGTAACCCTAAATTAATCACCTCATAAATTTAAATCAGTTAATTAATGTGATCCAATTTTAGATATTATTGCTGATAAATCATTAATTGTGTCACCCCACTATTAGCCAGTGTTATATTTATAGGCATTGATTGCGTATTTGTTGCATCTCTCATATTGAATTAGTTTCACATCGAATCTTATAGCTTTGTCATGAAACAAAATTCTTCTCAAGAGAGCGCATTTTGGATGCATCAATGGGACTCGTGGACAAATGAGCAGACTTGCGGAGTATTAGAAGGGGATATTTATATGAAGAGAAGGTTCTCGCGTGCGGTTTTGAAGGAGGGTGGAGCTTCAAAGTTTGTTCCTGAGCTTGGGCAAGACGGTTTGGAGCACCACGACAATAAATGATGTGGATTTCATATCCCCAGATTTCAAAAATCTTGTCGGAAACTCTAGGGTCTAATCCGTAAAGTGTTATGATTGATTTTGATTTAAAACCTCAAGGGTTGGTTTGTTTTGTAAGCTTTTAGTTAGCCTTTTGATTTAAAACCTTTGTAAGGGGTGTTTTCTAATATTGTAATTGTTGTTTTATTTAAGGGAACCGATGGCTAGGTCACTGGGCATTCACAAATGCAAGCTTGCGCAACATGGAGCAGTCGATGGGGGTTCCTTGGGGGAGTGATCCACTCTTCCTTCTCATATAGCTTGGTACTCACACTAGTGTGGTGAAAGCTGATATTCAAAGAAGGGATGTCTTGGACTTATTGATAGCTATCGTAGAACGGTTTATGCTTACTAATATGAACGAAGACACATGATACTGAGACAAGCTCGAGACAATCTCTTGAGGGTAGGATCCCTCTAAGTGCCTACTCTCAAAGAGAGCCAAAATTCCTAATGATCCAATATCCACTAAAAGCCTCGCTACCACTCCCTTGTACGGGCGGGAGTGACACACGCATAATTATTGAAACGCCCTAAGGCTACATATGTAGATAGAGAGATGTATGGATTCCTCAAGGAGTCTTCATCGAATCAATACTTTCTTCCCAAAAATCAATCTTGTCCTTATGGTAAGGCTCGTAGGGGTCATTAGTGAGCGTCAGGGGATCCAAATTAGCGAAGTTGGGATCGTCATCTTTAGCTCCGACCAAAAATACAAGTCCTTGAGAGGGCATTGGTGGGTGGGCGAGTATGGTTGGTGGAAGCAAAATCAGAGGCCCTTGTGGTGAAGCTCGAAGTACGAATGGTGTTTGGTTAGATAAGAGTTGGGGTGGTGCGGGTACCGACGGAGGCAGGATCAGCAGAACTGGCAGTAGTTGCGGGGGACCGACAAACTAGCAAAGGGAGCTCAAAAATTGAGTTCTAGTCTCAGCGGTAAAGGAGCGAAAGACACGTAGTTATTCAGAGCGATCACACAATAAATACAATCATGTCATACTAGAATGATCATCAATAAATGTAAAAAAGTAACGATATCCAGACAAAGTAACATTGTTATAAGGGCCCCCAATATCCAAATGCATTGAATAAAAGGGAACAGAGCTCCTAGTATAATGAGGGGAGAAGGTAGAGCGATGTTGTTTCCCATAGATACAAGATTCACAAGTAAATTTAGGAAAAACCAGGAAGAGTCTTCTACAATATAGGAAGAGGAGCATGATTAAAATGTTGGTGCCAATCAACATAAGTGACAGAGGAGTGAATTGTAGTTGGAAGGTCCAGAGTGTAGAGCTCATTTGACAGCCGTCCTCTACCAAGGATATTTATCGATTCTGTACCATAAGGAGGAAGAGAAAAATATGATGGAGCAGTCATGATCATGTGTAAGTCGACTAACAGAGAGGAGATTAAATTGGGAGTCAGGAACATAAAGTACAGAGCAGAGAGAGATAGACTGAGTGAGAGGCACGTCTCAAGATCTGCAGACCAGGGTGGTTTTCCATTGTCAACAATGATAAACTTGGGACAAGCAATGACCTTATACCGAGAAGATTTCTGCGGAGTAATGTGATTCGTGGACTCGGAGTCCATTATCTAGGAGGACTATGGGAAAACATGATATCTTCGTTGGAGAGTTAGGCGGCAGAGCCAGAAGTCCGAGTTACCTGCCCTCGCAAATATCGGAGTTCCTCTCGCTGATTGTTAATGTCAGAAAGGGAGGTGCGTGAGTGTCCACTGTTGGAGCGGCGTGGGGAGGGTTTGGTGGTTGTTGTGGGAACCCATGTTTGCAGTAGCAGGTGGACACAGTATTATTTGGCCGCCCACAACAGGTACATAGACGAGGGTTTGACCCCTTGGACTCTGCGCCTACGCCCCGAGAACCATTGT
Source organism: Dactylorhiza incarnata (assembly GCA_033032865.1). NCBI lineage: Eukaryota > Viridiplantae > Streptophyta > Magnoliopsida > Asparagales > Orchidaceae > Dactylorhiza > Dactylorhiza incarnata. The sequence goes on along the minus strand of JAWHQI010000044.1, from coordinate 3,193,715 downwards.
GACCTCCCCGGGGCCTAGTAGATGGAGGGCGAGCCTCAACATAGTGTTGGAGTAGGGCAAACGATGGAGGCAGAGAGACATTGGTGGGCAGTGTCACCTTCAAAATCATAGTGCAAACACGAGAGAGGGAATAATGGGAGAGGATAAGATGTTGGTACGAACACTGTATAGCGAGTGAAGGATGTCAAGTCAGCGTCCAAACATGGTTCGACTGTTTGGAGGTCCTTACAGAGATCGAACAAATGTTGAAGGCTATCTTTCCCAGAGTATAGCGAGTGAAGTTCATCAGACATGGCCTTGACAATCACGTAGTGCATAGCCATGCGAGATGATTCACTTTCCATGGAATTCAGAATCCATGACTGAACTCGGCCATTATCCCGAAGCTCTTGCTTTGTAGACTCAACAGATGGGTGCGAGTCAGATGATGAAGCAGACTTTTAGTTTGAATGACTCGGTGCACTGATTGGACCCACTTAACAAAGTTTTTCTTCCCAGTGAGGGAGATGATGGTAAATCGCAGTTCATTGCGGACTTCATAGAGGGAAGCTGGAGCCCGAATGGACGAGGCAGACACAAGATTTGTCCCCCATGCGATCAGTAATCTCTTGGAGGAAAGAGGCAGCGGTGTCAAGCGGAGGGTAATCTTTTGTCGTGAGGTCGGGAGTGCCGGAAGAAGGGTCCAGCGATTTATGGACTGAGGCGGCTGCGGGACTGGAGGTGAGTATCGGTGAGGTCCTGCAGTAAGCAAAAGTAAACCAATGATCTCTGTAGACTGGGATCTGACAATCTCAAGCGACAGACAAACTCAAGTCGTGAGGTCAGCGAGTCCAGGGATCAGGAAGGCCACGAGTACTGGAGCGGGGATCGGCGAGTTCCAAAAAGTGGGGGACAATGAAGTATGAAGCAAGCGTGCCCGCGAGCCCTTGAAGCACAAGCATCTGTGACCACTGGGAGACAGAAGTTGTTGAACTCTGGAAGACGAAAGTTGGCGAGTCCGACAAGGCTGGAAGCAGGGAGGAGATGTGAGTTTAGCGAGGCTGGAAGCAAAGAGGATAGGCGAGTTTTTCGAGTCTGAAAGCGGGGAGTAACGGCGACTTCAGCACCAGACGGCGACATTCATGTGAGTCCTGCACTAGGCAGGCAATCTATAAAAGGGGGTGAGGGGCTGGTCCATTTTGGACCCCAGTCAACAGACGAAAAATGGTGAGCTCACAAAGGTAGTCGGTTAGTTTTGCAAAGAAGCTGGCTAAACCCGCGGGAAGCAAAGAAAAATGATCTAAATAAGCTAGAGCAGGAACTCAATCGTCGAGAGAATTATGTCAGGAATCATGTATCTCTGATACCATGTGGAGAAAGTGCAATACAAAGCTTAAAGATTTTATTTCTTCGTAATAACACACAAAAAAGTATTTGTACATGTATATAAGAGGGATGAGTGATATCTCAACTCCAAACTAAGATGTGAGACTAATCTATACATGAGAGGAATCTCTAATGGGTCAAGAAAGTAGGCATTTACATTGGGCCTATTTATAGTTCTTTTACAGGGACAAACTCTTCGCCCGTGCCACTAAATGTATCTTCGTGGGGTACTGTTACCGACATCCAGGCGGACGAGCCGGAGTGACAGGTGTACTCGAGGAGGACGCGCGCGAGAGCGAGCGACGGCGCCGAGCCCCGCACCGAACCGGGCGGTTCGACGGGTGCTGTCTAAGGGGGCCGACCGGTCCTATTTTATCTTATGGCTTTCAGTTTTATTTATTTTGTTGTAATTGTTCCTTTTATTGGTGGACTCTTGTTGTGTGGTGGATCCCTCCTATATAAGGGATCACCTTAGAGTTTTTGAGTATCTTTGGATCACTTATGAAAGTTGGGGCTGCTCCCCTTTCCTCTTTCTATCTCTCTCTCTCTCTACCTCCCTCTCTCCCGTCTATCTCCCTCCCTCTCTCTCTCTCTCGCTCGGTCTCGCTAACGCCACCGCCCAGCGATATCCCCAGCGGAAGCTATCGCCCCCGCCACCGCCCCTCTCGCCGACGCCGATACCCTAAGCGGTATCATTGGTCCGACCTGCCGCTCCGCCCGCCTACGCCAAGCCGCCGGAAAACCTCATGGCCCCGAACACCCGCCTTCACGCAGCCGATGCCTCCGCCGCCGACGCCGCCGCCTCTGTTGCCGACTGCCTCGCGCTCCATGGCAGCCAACTCGCGCTCCACGACAATCAACTCGCAAGTCTCCAATCATTGGTGGAGGCAATCCTGGCGACCCAAAACGCAATCCTCACTCGCCTCGACTCATTGCATCCATCGCCGAGCACGCCGCCATACCCGCCAACGGCGACAGCCCTGACAGACACCGCGTCTGTGCTCGGCACACCGCCCTCCCCGCTAGCGCCCACCTTCCTCACGCCGGCCCCGTTTCCGCAGCCCCCCCCCCCCCCCCCCCCCCCCCCGCGATACCGCAGTCCGTAGCCATCCGACCTCCACTCGCGTTGGACGTTCCCCCCTTCTCCGGGACGGACCCCATGGGTTGGATCGCCCGTGCGGAGCAATACTTCGACCTCAATGGTACTCCCCCGGCGGATCGCGTCGGCACCACCATGGTCGGCTTGGACGGTTCGGCCCTCCATTGGGCGCGATGTCTCCGCCAGATTCAACCTCTCATCCCATGGCACGAGTTCAAGCACGAGATGATTAGTCACTACGATTCCCGCTACACCGGCTCCGCTATCGAGCGGCTCTGCTCAGCCCGCCAGTCGACAACGGTGGACGCGTATATCGACGAATTTGTGGCTCTCGTCACGCAAGTCCCGGGACTTCCGCCCGACCATTACTTGGGCTTCTTCCTGCAAGGTCTCCTGCCCAATATCCGCTCCCGCATTTGAACCCATCATCCTCGCACGGTGTCGGAAGCCCTCAAACTCGCCCGTGCGGTTGAGGCGGACATCGGCCCCCAGCAAGCCGGCTCCGCCCCATTCCGCCACCAATCACTGCGGGACACCGGCCCTCGACCGGCCACCTCGCAACCCGGCCGGCCGGCACGCACGGACGTCCCGCACCGCGTCTCCAACGACGACTACAACGACCTACGCCGCCGCGGCTTATGTTTCCGTTGCCGCCAACCATACTCGCCTCAGCATGTTTGCCCCATCAAAGAATTCCACGCCATCTTTAGCGACAGCGAGGGGTACTCCGTGGCCGAAGAGTTGTCGCCTTTGGATATACCACCCGACCCACCTACGGCGGATTTGGAGGATGCCCCCCTTAATGCGTTGGAGCTGCCTTTCTATTCAGTGGGGGGACTAACCGGGCCGCGCACCATGAAGTTGGCCGGTGAGGTCCAGAACCGACCCATTATTGTGATGGTGGATAGCGGGGCAAGTCACAATTTCATGTCGGCCCAACTTGCCCGGGAGCTCGCCTTGCCGATCGATCCGTCACCCGATTTTTCGGTGTGCCTCGGCGACGGTCGCCGCCGACCGACTTTGGGACAATGCAGGAGTGTTACCATGTCGGTTGGGCCGTGCACGGTCACGGCCGATTTCTACATGTTCGAGTTAGGAGGCCTCGACGCCATTCTGGGCGTCGCCTGGCTCGAGACCCTGGGTGACGTACGGGTAAACTGGGCTTCTATGACGATGGCTTTTCAGCAGCAGGGCCAGCCGTGCCGTTTGGTTGGCGATCATACCCTCCTTCGCTCGCCGCTTTCTTACCGGGCCATGACTCGCGTCACCGACATCGACTTCTCGGCCTGGCTATGGCCCCTTCAGACGGATCTACCGGCGCCGGCCGCCCCCTCGACGCCGATATGGGCGTCGTGCTCGCGGAGTTCGAGGATATCTTCACCGCCCCCACAAGCCTTCCACCCCCCGCGGCCGACTGACCACGCCATCGTCCTCCATCCTGGGTTGGCGGCGGTGTCAGTGCGACCCTACCGATACGGCCACGCCCAAAAGGACGAGAGGGAGCGGCTCGTTCGGGAGATGCTGCTGGGAGGCCTCATCCGGCCCAGTGCTAGCCCCTTTTCCAGCCCGGTGCTGCTAGTCCGCAAGAAAGATGGCAGCTGGAGGTTCTACATGGACTATCGGGAGCTCAACAAGGCCACAGTACCGGACAAGTACCCGATTCCAGTAATCCAGGAGCTCCTGGCCGAGCTGTACGGCGCGACCTTCTTCACAAAGCTGGACCTCCGCGCCGGCTATCATCAGATCCGAGTTCGGCCGGACGACGTACCGAAGACCACATTCATGACACACGACGGGCATTTCGAGTTTTTGGTGATGTCGTTTGGGCTCACCAAGGCTCCCGCCACATTTCAGGCTACGATGAACGAGATCTTCCGACCAGTTCTTCGGAAGCATGTCCTTGTTTTTTTTGATGATATCCTTGTCTTCAGTCACTCTTGGCAGGATCACCTCGGTCATGTCCGGGAGACTTTCGCCACTCTTCGCCGACATCACCTCACGGTCAACCGCAAGAAGTGCACGTTCGGTACTACCATGGTCAGCTACCTGGGCCATACCATCTCGGCCCACGGCGTGGCCATGGACGAGGATAAGATCCAGGCGGTGCTTCGATGGCCGACTCCGACATCCCTGCGCGACGTCCAGGCGTTCCTCAACTTGACCGGTTACTACCGGCTTTTCATCAAAGATTACGGCGGGTTGTCCCGCCCCCTCACCCAGCTGCTGAAGGCCTCGGAGGAGGGACCGTTCACGTGGCCGCCGGCGGCCATGGAGGCTTTCACGGCGTTACAGTCGGCCTTGGTTCACGGCCCAGTTTTGGCCATGCCGGATTTCCACTAGCAGTTCGTCGTGGAGTGCGACGCCTCCAGCACAGGCGTCGACGCCGTTTTGATGCAGGCCGTCCGGCCAATCACATAATATAGCCGGGCATTCTCCACAGCGGTGCGCAGCCGGCCAGCCGCTCGGCGTATGAGAACGATCTCATGGCGTTGGTCTTGGCGGTCCAACATTGGCGGCCGTATCTCCTGGGTCGGCCCTTCGTGCACCGATCACCACAGCCTTCGCTACCTTCTCCAACCGAAGATCGCCACGCTGACGCAACAGGTTTGGGTGGCCAAGCTGCTCGGGTATGACTTCACGGTGGAGTTTCGATCGGGCAAGACCAATCGGGCGGCCGATGCACTCTCCCGACACCCGCACGCCCCAGAGTTGACCGTCATCTCACGGCCGGTGTGGGACGACGCCGCGGCTATTGAGCAGGAGGTGGACCGGGACCCTCAACTGCAGGACATTCGTGCGACACTATTGGCCGACCCCACGTCCAGGCCGCCATTTTTACTTATTGGGGGCCGCCTCTTCCACCGGGATCGACTCGTCCTCTTAGCGTCTTCTTCGAGGATTCCTCTTTTGTTAGCTGAGTTCCACTCCACGCCGTCAGGCGGCCGCGCTGGAGCTTTTCGGACATATCGGCGTATAGCCGCATCTCTCTAGGCACCACATGCTTCGCCAGCTGAAGGCCTACGTGGCGGTCTGCCTGCCCTGCCAGAAGACCAAGTACGAGACCATGCTTCCCAACGGTTTCCTGCAGCCCCTACCGATTCCTGAGCGTGTCTGGGAGGACATCGCAATGGACTTCATCACCCGGCTATCCCTTTCCAACGAGTTTGATTGCATATTGGTGGTCGTGGACCGCCTGACGAAGTAAGTCCACTTCGTCCCTCTGCGCCACCCCTACACCGCGGCGTCCGTGGCCGACAGCTTCATTACGGAGATTGTACGTCTTCATGGTTTTCCCCGCTTGATTGTGAGTGACCGCGACCCACTCTTCCTTAGTAGCTTCTGGACCTCTTTGTTCCGACTTCAGGGCACCCACCTCTGGATGAGCACGACATACCACCCCCAGTCGGACGGCCAGTCCGAGGTGCTCAACCGGTGCTTGGAGACATATTTGCGCTGCTTCATCGGCGAGCGACCCGGCTCGTGAGCCAAATGGTTATGCTGGGCAGAGTACTCCTACAACACCGCATACCACCACGCCGCGCATACTTCCCCGTTCGAGACGGTCTATGGCCGGCCACCGCCGACCGTGCTCCGACATCTACCCGGGGAATGCCTTGTTGCTATCTTGGCGGACCATGTACATGATAGGGACGTCATCTTGGATAGTTTGAAGCATCATCTTCGTCGTGCACAGGCCAAGATGGTTTCCTTTGCCAATCGGAAACGCCGGGACCTTACATTTCAAATAGGGGAGCAGGTGTTCATCAAACTCCACCCCTACCGACAGCTTACGACCGCCCGCCGCCCATGCCCCAAGCTCGCTCCGCGCTTCTATGGACCGTTCGAGATTATTAGCCGTATCGGAGCCGTCGCCTACCGCCTCCGCCTTCCGGACACCTCTCGCATCCACCCAGTCTTTCATGTGTCACAACTACGGCGCGTCATCGGCGATCACCCCGTCACCGACCACATTCCGGCCGACCTGGACTCTTCCGGATCCGACCCCTTCTATCCCGAGGCCATTGTTGATCGGCGCCACCACACGACCGAAGATGCCCACCCGGAGGAGATACGAGTGGCCTGGCAAAATCGTCCTCTTACCGCCGCGACTTGGCTTCTTCGTGATGATTTTCGCTGCCAGTTCCCTGATTACTGCCTTGAGGACAAGATCAATTTTCCAGACGGAGGTATTGTTACCGTCATCCAGGCAGACGAGCCGGAGTGGCAGGTGTACTCGAGGAGGACGCGCGCGAGAGCGAGCGACGGCGCCGAGCCCCGCACCGAACCGGGCGGTTCGACGGGTGCTGTCTAAGGGGGCCGACCGGTCCTATTTTATCTTATGGCTTTCAGTTTTATTTATTTTGTTGTAATTGTTCCTTTTATTGATGGACTCTTGTTGTGTGGTGGATCCCTCCTATATAAGGGATCACCTTAGGGTTTTTGAGTATCTTTGGATCACTTATGAAAGTTGGGGCTGCTCCCCTTTCCTCTTCCTATCTCTCTCTCTCTCTCTATCTCCCTCCCTCTCGTCTATCTCCCTCCCTCTCTCTCTCTCGTTCGATCTCGCTAACGCCACCGCCCGGCGATATCCCTAGCGGAAGCTATCGCCCCTACTACCGCCCCTCTCGCCGACGCCGATACCTTAAGCGGTATCAGGTACTATTCTACTCAAAAGGGATATCGTTGTTTCGACCCTATATTCAAACATCAATATGTCTCTGATGATGTCACATTCTTCAAGTCCTCTTCTCCTTCATCTACCACTTATCCTAATCTCTGTTTCATCGTTCGCTTTCATTCATGCTCCACCAGTTATCCCACAAATAACACCAACTCCTGTACATATACCTCCTCGTTCACCCTTTCTTTATCATTATCATCGTCGCACTGCTTATCCCTCTACCCTCGCTCCTTCCACTCAAGGGTCCCCACTGTTAGCTCCTAGGCCAGCTCTCTCCTCTCCGGAAGGTTCCTTCACCTCAACAGACTCGGACTGGATGTTCTCATTGCTCTGCGGAAAGGGGTAAGGGGGAGTACTCAATATCCGATTGTTAATGTTGTGTTTTATGCAAATCTCATTCCTTGGAGCAGATTTGCTCTGACACTATCTATTAACACTGTCCCTACTACTTATAATGAAGCCCTTCATATACCTTGTTGGATGATAAAGGAGATCGAATTCGCATATTCTGATGCAAGTTATGCAGATGATGAAGGAGATCAAAAATGCACTTTTAGATTTGTATGTATGTCGGAGGAAATTTTGTCACTTGGAAAAACAAAGTACAAACAATGGTGTTCAGGTGAAGTGCATAAGCTGAATACAGAAGTACGACTCAGACTGCTTATGACTAAAGTGATTGAGAACACTTCTAAAAGACTTGGTGAAATCTCTGATTATCCTCTACCGATATTTTGTGATAACAAAACATATTGAAGTTAATTGTCACTTCATCAGAGAGGAAATTATCAAAAAATAAATGTACACTTCGTGTGTTTCTTCAGATAAAGAATTGAGCGACATCTTCACCAAACCAATTTCTTCGTCTTTTTCAAATATTTATGTAAGTTGTGAATTGTCGATATACATGCTCCTGTTTTTTTTTTTGGGGGGGGGGGGGGGGGTGTTAAATACCAAGATAAATAAAAATCGTAAGATCTTTTTTCACACTTTATATTTGTGTTGTGTGCCCGCGACAACACGATTAGAAATGCTGAAATTAAAAATCTTGCAAAAATAAAAGTGATATTAATTTTAAAACAGCGGCTCTAATTTCAAATTTGAAAATCTTATCCTTTGCGCCGAAATTTGATTCCCTTGATAAAGAAAACTTGCTTCCATAACAGATTTTTCTATCATTATATCAAATTGATCCTCTAATTATCATGATTTATTACTTTCCATGAACTGATGAATCAGCCATTACTAACTTGTGTGATTACAGATTCTTCCTGTCAATATTAAAGGGCTTGCTGGTAGTGTGGCTACATTGGCCAACTGGTTCACCGCCTGGATAGTTACAGTGACTGCCACCTTACTTTTAGATTGGAGCACTGGAGGTCCGCCCTCTCCTTCTTCCTCATCTCCCATTTAATCCATTCTATCTTTTTTTTTTCCAATTCTTCCATTTATTCCAGTCACTAAATGTAAGTTTTTGATTGATGATAAATGAATATATATACATATATATGTATATGTAATATGGCAGGGACATTTGCGATTTATGCTGCAGTGACTGCATTCACTCTAGTGTTTGTGGTCATTTGGGTGCCGGAGACTAAGGGAAGAACTCTCGAGGAGATTCAGTGGTCTTTCAGATGAGCTTCGTACGAACTCGATAATATATATTTGTCAGTGATTCTTGCAGCCTCAGGAGCGAGATTAGTGCAGGTCGTTTTTTTTACGAGTCCAGCGGCTGCTTGCTCCCCTACCAGGAAGTTTAAGTCAAAGTTGTTATGTCTTGTGAGTGCTGCTCTTCAAATTGTTATTAATTAGAGTAAATGTGGTCCTGTAGTGTATTTCATTGCTTATTTTTGAACGCCATTAAATATGTTGAATAATCTGTCAGTCACAATATTTAGTAGGTAGGCAGATATATTTATTTATTATTAAACTAATATATTGGACATAAAAGCTTGATTAGTTGCAGACTTACTTAAGTTTTGGTAATTATTACTTAAATAGTAATGATTTGAATAACTATGTATGATGATTAGAACTTTTGTATCCAACTTAAAATTAATTGATTGTGGGTGGAGTTTGGGATCTATTAGTAGATTATACGAGTTTTTTTGATGTTGGACTATTCTCAACACATTCTCTGTGATTAAGGCTCCGTTTGTTTTGGTGGTGACGTTTTGAAGCGTTTGGGAATGAGAGCGGTGGGAATGGAGGGGGCAACTTTGGCTTTGATGGCCAAAAATGACGTTTCAGAGCATTGGGAATGGAGAAAGGAGTTTTACCAAACATTTATTTTCAACGTTGACGTCTTTCCCCCACCACTAATGGAAAAAAAATGCCGAAACAATCAGAGCCTAAGTACACGAATTCTCTCATGTTGAATTCTATTCTCAACATGACTCATCGCGTGCATGGTCTTTGACTTTTAACATTTTGATATTTTTCTTTAATTGGTAGCTTGATGTTGTGGGTGGCCCTTGGAGCGCTTTTATCATGATCTAATCTTATGCGGTTATTCACAAACTGCATTGTCTATTCGCAGATTTTGTCTATTTGTAACTCTAAAGGATGTCAAATTTGTTATTCGTAGATATTTTTGTTATCCACGGATTAGTAAAACAAATTAAAAAAAAATTTTGTTCGTCCTCTTTGCCTTCCTCGCCACAGGGAAAGAGTAACTCTAGCTATCTAAATCTTCCCAAACAAACAAAAATCGCTTGAACAACGAAGAAATTGTCTTTTTTCCTCAACTCGGTCTCTATCCGCACATTCATTTTATGAATTAAGATCTGTGCACACATTGAAGTGCTCAGAAGGTCATCGGAGATGTTCCTTCGTTGTCGGGCTCTGCTCAGCACAAAGACATCGTTGTCGGGCTTTGCTCAGCACAAAGACATCGACTGCTCAAGTTTAAAATTGGTCAGTGGATAACAATTTGTAAACTGAAATAAAGTGGGAGAAATTTGGTCTGCGGATAGATATTTATGGTCTGCAAATAACAATTGCCTATTCTTAAGCCAATTATTTTGGGATAAAGTGGAAAAAAGTTCCAATTATATTGTTTATGACTTATTTTGAATGATTTTCAGTTTTTGAATACTCAAGCAGAGCCTTCCTTAATTGCGAAATGTTTCAACCACATGCAAATTGTCTCTTTTGGGCCAAATGAGACTGCAAAACAAAGGCGAGCCCCACAAAGAAAAACTTGCCGGGCGCAAGTAACTACAAAAGGAAAAAGGTATGCATGCGCAAGTAGCTACACAAGCGAATAAAACTACTCATCAGGCGCACAAAAAGCTCGCTCCGGCGACCATTCTATGTGAACCTGCTATCCTATATAGGAATTCTGCCAATACCCGTGCCGACGTTTGTCCAAGCTTTGGGTTAAGAGGAAGACTTATAATGAACATATGATAGCTTCGAAGAGTCTTCACATGTTTATTCCCCCAACCTTCATTTGCCAGAGTAGACGTAGGCACACAATGTGTAATATGCGGCGTATGATCACGACTTATACATGTAGGCGACATATTATAAGCTGCATGCGCTCAACGTACGCAATAATTTTTTTCTTTGAAGCCCTATGTCACGGACATGAGGTTAACTTGATGGACCGCTCTAGATTTGTCTAGATAAGTTAAGAATGTTCCGGAATATTGCAGAAGCTAACCGTGTAGAATAGTGTGGAAGGATCCAGAAGAATATGGAGTCATCCAACCCCTTCTTTATGTGGAGAACTCTAGAACCTTCCGTTTTGGAGGGAAATGGTGGAGGAGGCCTATATAAGAGAAAGACCTCCTCATTTGCATCCATTGAGGATTTTGGAGCTTCTTTGGGGGTGTTGTTTGGAGAGTCTCTTGTGCGCTTGTGAGCTTTACGCTTGTTGAGTCTCCTCTTGCGAGAGTTGAGAGTTTGTGGGGATTAAGCACTGTTGTGTGCCTTGTTTGTTATATGTTTCGCTCAACTGTCTACCTAATTGTCTTGTAACTTTGTTGAGAGTTATAATAGGAGTTGTTCTCTTTATTCCATTGCTTTGTATGAGGAAGGCTTACTTGGTTAGCCTAAGTTTGTTGGAATTCTAACCAAGTGCCGCACGTACTTAGTGTCAAAGTGCTAAGTCCGTGACAGTTGGTATCAAAGTAAGGTTGTGCGCATCGTGCTGCAACAAGACCAAGTATGGCAGGAGAAGATTACATTACGGAGGAGGAACGGGGTAGAGATGTTACCCTACAAGCTAGCAAGAAGAAGCGTGACCAAAGCCGTGCTCGAGAAGAGAAACACTTGGAACTGGCCATGGAAGACTGGGAGAAACGCATGGAGGTAATGGAAATCAATAATCGTTCCATGCGCATAGAATGGGAAGCCTCTCGTGCGGAGCTAGAGAACAAACTCCACTGCGTATTTGAGGAGAATATCACACTACTTGCACGCATCAATGAGTTGGAGGAAGAATCTGGCGAACTAAAGGGAAGGATCGATCGCCTGGAGGAAGACCTAGCCATTTGCAAGAAGGCCATCGCTAGTGGAAGTGTCGGCACCAATGCTTCTATGGCTAGAGTGGACATACCCAGACCCGAGCCATTCTTGGGCAAGCGAGATGCTAAGGAAGTTGAGAACTTCCTATGGAAGATGGAAAACTACTTCGAAGGCTGTCATCTACAAGATAGTAAGACCAAGGTACATACCGCGTCACAGTTCCTTGATGATAACGCCGCTCTATGGTGGCGAAGGAAACAAACTGATGTCGCAAAAGGTTTGTGTCGATTGGACACATGGGAGGAGTTCAAAAGGGAACTCAAGCGACATTTTTACCCGGAGAACGTGGCATACCAAGCTCGAAAAAAATTGAGAGAGCTAAAGCAAAGGAGAACAATAACCGAGTATGTAAATGAGTTCACAACGCTCATGCTACAAATCCCCGATATGGCCGAGGAAGATCGGCAATTCTACTTTGTGGATGGGCTACAAGCATGGGCAAAACAGGAGGTACAACGACGAGGACCCCATACGGTCGATGAGGCGATTGCAGCAGCCGAATCACTATGTGAGTTCCACCAGGAGGAGGAAATGCACTACCAAAAGGATGTCGGAGATGCTGAAGTTGAGCCCAAAGATGATGCCCCTCGACAAAGGAGATTCGAAGAAAGAAAGAGGGCCCTCACTTGCTTTGTATGCAAGGGGCCTCACCATATGAAGAATTGCCCAAAGCTTGGCACTCTATCATTAATGAAAAAGAAAGATGACTCTACGAGCGGGGATGAGGAGGAGCCACAAGACATGGCAAGGCTAAGTATTATGCGGCGTCTTAATGCCATGACTACTCGGGGATCCTATATAAGACACCAACATTTGCAATGTTTCTGCTGTCAAGGACCGCACAAGGTATGTGATTGCCTTACTTTGGAGTCCATAAGAATTGCTGTTGATAAAATGGAAACTAAGGGCAACTACAAGTTGGGAAGTGCGAGTTTTAACCCATGGAAGAAGGATGGAAAACAAAGGACAAATGATGGTGGATGTGAAGATCGAGGGCACAAAGATGAGAGCCTTGGTGGACACGGGAGCAACGGACTTCTTCATGTCCAAGACTGCTGCAGAGAGAATCGGGCTACCAATCAGGTTTGGACCAGCACGCCTCAAATTTGCTAATTCTCAAGAGGTGCGAACTATTGGTCTTGCTCCGGATGTGAATGTTTGTCTTGGAGGATGGAAAGGGAAGGTGCCCATCGAAGTTATCCCCTATGATGACTATGATGTTGTCGTTGGGATGAACTTTCTTGATAAGTTTGAAGGACTTCTTATTTTTCCAACATCGGAGATTCACCTAATTGATGGTCCAAATACTTACCCGGTGCCGATAAGGAGGACTCATGGACGAGAAGAGAAGTTCATGTCCGCAATGAGGACGGTACAAAGATTTCGACAAGCTTGATGCATCGAGGGCGATGCATGAATTCAGTGGGGGAGAATGTCACGGACATGAGGTTAACTTGATGGACCGCTCTAGATTTGTCTAGATAAGTTAAGAATGTTCCGGAATATTGCAGAAGCTAACTGTGTAGAATAGTGTGGAAGGATCCAGAAGAATATGGAGTCATCCAACCCCTTCTTTATTTGGAGAACTCTAGAACCTTTCGTTTTGGAGGGAAATGGTGGAGGAGGCCTATATAAGAGAAAGACCTCCTCATTTGCATCCATTGAGGATTTTGGAGCTTCTTTGGGGGTGTTGTTTGGAGAGTCTCTTATGCGCTTGTGAGCTTTACGCTTGTTGAGTCTCCTCTTGCGAGAGTTGAGAGTTTGTGGGGATTAAGCACTGTTGTGTGTCTTGTTTGTTGTATGTCTCGCTCTTTCGTATGTCTCGCTCAACTGACTACCTAATTATCTTGTAACTTTGTTGAGAGTTATAATAGGAGTTGTTCTCTTTATTCCATTGCTTTGTTTGAGGAAGGCTTACTTGGTTAGCCAGAGTTTGTTGGAATTCTAGCCAAGTGCCGCACGTACTTAGTGTCAAAGTGCTAAGTCCGTGACACCTAGCTCTAAAAGCGAAGAAATACAAAATAAAATAAAATAGGCGATTGTTAACCGCAACCCGTCTTTGGCTATCCGCAGCCCAATATTTTAAAAAACACTTCATTTTTGTGTGTTTAACTGCAACCCAAAATTTAAAACATTAACCCCTCGTGTATCCCGGCTTAAGTCACGTCCAACCCCTCGCGTATCCCCTTTGGTTCATCTTTCTCTCGTTGAAGCTATCTGACGCCTCCTTCCTCGGGTAACAACGGGGTGCGGTAAGTCAAATATCGGGTTGCGGTTAAATTTTTTTAAATTTTCGGATTGCGGATAACATTGTGGGGTGCGACAAACCAAAATCGGGTTGCGGTTAACAATCACCATAAAATATCAGCATAATTAGATTTATTTCGTCTTATGTCCCATCTCCATCAAATTAAACAACAGGGCTAATAATTTGGACCAATAAAAGCCCACGTCGCCTTCCCGCCCTTTTCAAGGTAGATGATCTGTCTACTGTGGAGTGTGGACACAATTCAGCGGGAATCCTTTTATTTATTTTTTAAGAGGTTCGATTTATATAATATATATATTAATTGTTAAAGAATATATGCTTATCATGTTTTTTATATTATGATTTTTTTAAGAGTGGTGTTGCGGAACGCTTAGAGCTCTTGGTAGACCGGTCCAATTGAACCGCCTTAGCTCGTGAGCGGTCTAAGCGCGCAAACAGTCAATTCGAGGTTTGCTGAGTACGCTGGGACTTTTTAACGTGGAAAACCCGGAAAGGGTAAAAAACCACGCGGCCGGAGCTGTGCCGACCAAACTTCACTATCTTCTGGGGGTTACAATTTGGGAGTTAGAACTCGAGTGCGACAGGCCGCCACTCGATACAACAAGAGAGAGAAAGAGCTTCTAGGGTGACAGGCCACCCCTTGGAAAATCTAAGTTTTTTTCCCTTCTGAGAATTCCGGAGAACAAAAGTGAGAAGCTGCGTCGCCTTTCGGGAGCGAAAGTGAGAAGCTGAGTCGCCTTTCCGAAGCGAAAGTGAGAAGCCGAGTCGCCTTTCCGGAACGAAAGTGAGAAGCTGAGTCGCCTTTCCGGAGCGAAAGGGAGAAACCGAGTCGCCTTTCCGGAGCGAAAACGAGAAGCCGAGTCGCCTTTCCGGAGCGAAAGCGAGAAGCTGAGTCGTCTTTCCGGAGCGAAAGCGAGAAGCCGAGTCGTCTTTTCGGACCGAAAGCGAGAAGCCGAGTCGCCTTTCCGGACCGAAAGCGAGAAGCCGAGTCGCCTTTTCGGAACGAAAGTGAGAAGCCGGGTCGCCTTTCGTGACGAAGAAAATCTTCAAGTCCACGAAGGAGATCTTCAAGCGTCGAAGGAGAATTCCGCAAAAGTCTGTAAGGAGCTCTCCCCGGTCCAGAAGTCAAGGCCCTCTCAAATGAAGCCCTGAGGCTCCTTTTATAGCTTTGGCCGAAGGCAGTCCGGTAATTTCGCCGTTTGCAGTTTCCATAAATGCTCGGTGGACGAATCATATTTTCCGGTTCGGGGCACGCGGATCGCCATTTTTCATAAATGATCACCCTACCCTTCGGGCAGATCGGGTAGTTCGGGCAGTTCGGGCAGTTCTGTTGGAGACGAAAAAGGCGACAGGTTGTTCCTGAAATCTGAGAAACTGGAAAGACAAAAAGTGAGAAAGTCGGAAAGACAAAAAGTGAGAAGCCTGAAAGATAAAAAGTGAGAATGCTCCCTGACAGCGCTCAGAAGCGTTCTGAGCGCGTGCTAGCGCTGAAGCGCTCCATGCGCGTAACGAATCGTGGTGGCGTCCTGGTCGGGCTGCAAAGTGCTCTGGGCGGATGACGGGACGGGAAGCTGCGCCCTTAAAGAGAAATCAGTGCCTGATGCCTCTGATGAAAAGCACGCCCGGGGGGGGGGGGGGGCTTCTCGCAAGCCCCCCTGCCGAGAAAGAGAGAGGGGTAGGCGACCGCGCCTCAAGGGAGGGCGGCGCAGCCGTATCCCGAGGGGGTGCGGCCCGGCCGCGCCCCAAGCGGGGTGCGGCCAAGGCCGCACCCCGCGCGGGGCGCGGGTTGGCCGCGCCCCGAGGGGGCGCGACCAAGGCCGCACCCCGCAAGCCGCTCCCCAAGGGGGCGCGGCCAAGGCCGCACCCCGCAAGCCGCTCCCCAAGGGGGCGCGGCCAAGGCCGCACCCCGCAAGCCGCTCCCCAAGGGGGCGCGGCCAAGGCCGCATCCCGCAAGCCGCTCCCCAAGGGGGCGCGGCCAAGGCCGCACCCCGCAAGCCGCTCCCCAAGGGGGCGCGGCCAAGGCCGCACCCCGCAAGCCGCTCCCCAAGGGGGTGCGGCCAAGGCCGCACCCCGCAAGCCGCTCCCCAAGGGGGCGCGGCCAAGGCCGCACCCCAAGGGGGTGCGGCTGGGCCGCCCCCAAGGGGGTGCGGTCGAGGCCGCACCCCGCGTGGGGTGCGGCCCTGGCCGCACCCCGCGTGGGGTGCGGCTTGGCCCCTCCTCGAAGGGGGCGCGACCCGGCTGCTCTTCGGGGCGTGCGGCTCGGGCGCGGTCGCGGGGATCGATCCCGCGACGGGAGGGGGAGCCGCCGTTGAGCTCGCCGCGGCCTCGTTCGTTTATTTTTCCCGCCAAATTGACGGAGGAGCGATTTTGGAAATTAACTCCGCTTTTGGAAATAATCGTCGTCTTTGGAAATATTTGTTGCCTTTTGTAAATAATTTTCGCCGAGGCTCCTTATAAATTCGATTCCTGGATATGAGCCCCTATCATAAGCCCCCCAAACCTTCGGAGTCCGAACCTCGCGAAGGAGTGTGAAGGTTTTGAACAGTTGGCAGCGGATCTGGCCGTCATCTCTGCACGACGCGCCGAACGATGACTGGGGTAAGTTGTTTTTAATTTTTGAGAAAACAAAGTGGAGGGAAGATGACTGGAGACGGACGGGAGAGCGGGCGGCCGGGCTTGGGCGGCCGGCGCCCGGGCGTCCACGCGCGCGGGCGGCGCCCGTGCGCCCTTGCGCACGACCGGCGCGCGCGGGTCGCCACGCGCGGCCAAAGGCGGCGGAGGGCGCGGGCGGCCGGCGCCTGCGCGCCTCTGCGCACGATGGTCGCCCACGCGCCCCCGCGTGCGGTCCGACGACCGCGCGCGGTCCGGCGATCGCGCGCCCCGCGCACGGCCGGTGCGCGCGGGGGCGGCGTCCGCGAGCCCCGCGCTCGGCCGACGCGCGCCCCGCCCGTGGCCTACGCGCGCGGGGCCTTGCGCGCGGCCGGGAACGGGTGAGGGCGCGGGAGGCCGATGCCCGCGCGCCCCCGTGCGCGGCCGGCGCCCGCGTGCTCGCGCGCGGGCTCGTGCTTGCGTGTCCTGCGCGCGTGCGCCATCCGCGCACGGTCGGGCACCCAACGCCCTTGCGCGCTTGTGCGCGGGCGGGACCGGTGGTGCGGGCATCCGGTGCCCGCGCGCGTTTTGGGCGAGGACGGTGGTGAACGCGGGGCGTCCCGCGCCCGCACGCGTCCGACGCTCGTGCGTCGTTTCTTGCGGAAAATGGAGCGTGTCCTCGCGCATTTTTGGTTGGAAGTGTGGCTTGTATTTTGATTTACGTCGCTTTGGTCTTTTAATATTAGTTTTAACGCCTGTGCACACGTGTGTTTTCTTTCCTTTCAGGCTTCGAAGAAAGGCGGCCTGTCGAGGCCGATGCGCCTGCGTTCTTCACTTGATGGTGCTCGAATCGAGATATGACGCAAAAGATTCGGGTTGCCCTCGAACGTCGAGGTGAAAATCCCGGGGGTGGAGGAGCATTTTCAGAATCCGCCCACAGGCTTCGTGACGCTTTCTGAGAGCTTCCTGAAGTCTGGGTTTCGCCTTCCTCCACCTGAGGAGGCTATTGAGATATTCCGGTTCTGTGGCGTCCCGATTACCCAGTTCACTCCTGCCGGGATGTCAAACATTATGGGGCTGGTGGTGTTCTTTCGGGAGCATAGTGCGCGCTTTTCTCTCGAGCTCTTCAAGGACTGGTGTGAGGTCTCCACTGACTCGGGTGGTCGGATTGAGGTTCGGAGCAACAAGAGTTGGTTTCGCTTTGGCGAGAAAACAGACTATCGCCATGGGAACACCCTCTACGGGTACGTCCGGAATCGCTGGGAGCTTCCGGAGCTTTGGAGAGCGCTCTCTGGACGTTGCCGCCGGCTGACCGGACGGGAAGACGAGTTCCTCCCTATTCCCGGTTTTCCTGGCCGGGAAGGGCTGTCGAAGGTTTTGTTCAGCGTTTTCAACTGCGTGGAGGAGAGCCGTCTGCGCTCGGTGGGGCTTTCCTGGGATGTCGAGCGAGAGGTCGCCGTTCCCATAGAGCACGGAAAAAAGAGGAAGGTTGTTTTTAAGAATGGAGATTCTGGCTCGGGCTCTGCTCCGCCAAGGTCCAGGAGCCACGATCATGAGGCTGGCCCGAGCCGCCGCCGGGGGGAGCCGATTTCGCCCGATCCGGAGGTCGAGATTCTGGCATCTCCTACTGCCGATCGGGTTACACAGGGAGATTTGCCGCCGCCTCCCCCATTCCCACCGCCGAGGCGAGTTTCTTCTTCTCTTCAGGCGATGACTTCTGCGGTAAGTGGGGTTTTTCTTTCCGGGTGTTGGCTCGTCTTTGCTATCATTGCTTATGCTCCTTGTCTGCCTCCTTTGTGTTTGCAGGTGAATATTCTGACTAATGTTGCTCTTACGTGGAATGATTACTACGTGGGCCTCAAAGATAGCTATATCTCTCTTCAGGAGGAGCTGCGCGTGGCGAGGTGCGATATGTCCGTTCTGCAGAGGAAGAGGGATCACGATTTATCCCGTATCAAGCAGCTGGAGGCCGATATTTCTTCTTCCCGATCTGAGGTCGAGAAGTTGCGGGAGGAGTATGGAGGGGACAAGGCGCTTGCCCAGGACGCGCTTCGTCAGCTGTCGGAGGCTCAGGGGGAGATGTTCCGTATGGAGGGGGAGCTGGGCTTTCTGAGGAGCGAGGCGGACCGACTGTCATCGATAGAGCGCAGCCTTGAGGAGGCCAAGGCGGCTGGAGTGACCGAGTATAAAGACTCCCTTGCCTTCGTTGAGGAGCGGTTTCAGATGGCGGAGGAGATTCGTGCCGAGATCATGACGAAGGAGGTAGAGCCTCTGATAGAGTATGAGCGCGAAGTCGCCTTCCAGCGCGGTATTCAGAAAACTCTTCGCATGATGGGGAAGAAATTTGGATGTGACACCGCTGGTCTCGGAGCCGGGGATCTTTCAGAGGATGAATGCTCGGACGTGGCCGAAGACTGATGTTGGCTATCTTTCGTTTTCCCGCTTTCCGCACTATCGTTTGCTTGGGCGTCGTACTGGGCTGGTTTGATTGTATTCTGTCTTTCTGTTTTTTGTATTATCGTTTGACTTGCGTGCAGTGTTTAGCCGAAGTGATTGTATTCCCTTATTGAGTTTATCGTGTTTATTTCTTTGCGCGATCCTATTGATTTGGTTGTTGGTACCTGCATGGTTTGATTGTTTTCAAGATGAGTTTTGCGTGGGACTGAGCCCGCAGCTTTCAAATTATATATATAAAAAATTAGCTTGCGCAAGTATGTGCTTGCGGCTTTTTGCACGAGTCTGCGCTCGCGGCTTTGGTGCACGAGTCTGCGCTCGCGGCTTTGGTGCACGAGTCTGTGCTCGCGGCTTTGGTGCACGAGTCTGCGCTCGCGGCTTTGGTACATGAGTCTGCGCTCGCGGCTTTGGTGCACGAGTCTGTTCTCGCGGCTTTGGTGCACGAGTCTGCGCTCGCGGCTTTGGTGCACGAGTCTGTGCTCGCGGCTTGGTGCACGAGTCTGCGCTCGCGGCTTTGGTGCACGAGTCTGTGCTCGCGGCTTTGGTGCACGAGTCTGTGCTCGCGGCTTTGGTGCACGAGTCTGTGCTCGCGGCTTTGGTGCACGAGTCTGTGCTCGCGGCTTGGCCGGTGAATAGCGGGTGTATTTAAACCGGGGGTGATCGCAGGGGGGGGGGGCAGCCCCCCACGACACCAGGACTCGACGGCGGAGGAGAAGGGCGAACCTTCAATCGACGACGATGCAAAGTCCCTGGGGCAAGGCCCCAAAGCGGTTCCTGCAGTAGAATAGTTTAGAACGGGTAGAATTCAATTAGAAAATGAATACTGATACATGCGCAAGTGCAGTCTTGCGATCCTTGAGTTGGTGAGTTTCTGATACAAGTTTTGTTTATAGAGAAGGTAATCTTTGAGATCCCTTTGCGCTAGGCTTGCTCGAGCCTCTTCGGTCGTTCAGCTTGGTGGGCGGCGGTGGCCCAGTGACTGACCTGCGTCAGCCTTCTCCCGTACCTCTTCGCGGAAGGCCTCCAGGTGTCCCAATTGGACAAGGCGTTCAATTTCATCTTTCAGCCTGGAACAGTGTTCCGTGCGGTGCCCTCGGCCTTTGTGGAAATTGCAGAACTGAGATTGATCTCCGCTATGCTGGGAGAGTGCCCTGGGCCAGTTAATGATTTTGCTGTTGTAGATTATAGACAGTATATGCTCGCGGGGGGTGTTCAGCGGGGTGAAGCTCCGGGAGCCTTTATTTGCTAGCCCTTGGGAACGGTCCGCTCGGTTCTGAGTGAGCGGTTCAGCCTTCTCGAACTGCTGCTGCTGTCCCTTTCTCTTGCGGCAGGTATCGAACTGCCGCGGATTTGCTGACGCCTGCGATTTGGCTTTTTCAGCCAACGTGGGGGTTGCGCGGTCCTCCCGCGCGCCTTTCTTCTCAGCCATTGGTTTCGGCGATGGGTCCTTGTTGATCCAAGGGAGCATGGAGTCGGGCGTGTCGAAACCGTGAATCGCATTCCTGAGGATACTCCCTTTGTCGGCCATGCGCCCGGACATGGAAACGTCGTGGTCCAGGGCGTCTAGCAAGAGGCTCCCAAATATTGCGTCGTAGGGGGAGTCTGCCTCGGCGACGACGAACTGAACGTCGTATTGAACTGGTTCTGCGTGCGCCCCACTTGGACGGGGAGGGTGATGGTTCCTACGGTGGGCACCGTAGTTCCGTCTGGGAACTCTGCGTCGCTGGCCCTGAGCTTGAGGTTCCCGCTTAGGAGTTTGAGCCGTACTACGACAGTCAGGAATAAGATGTTGAAAGAGATGCGGTGAGTCACCAACGCCCTCCTTAGCTCATAGGGTGGACTGCCTATGCTTGCGTCCAGGGCGAAGTCAATCAGTGCGTAGGGACGTTCCTGGTGGAAATTTGCGCGGATCTTCTGTTGCTGCGTGCTCCGTTCCGCCTCCCATAGGCGGGGTGGTTCGTCCGCGCCAGGCTTTTCCCGTTCTTGCTCTTGGACCCTTGGTGTGCGCGCCTCGTGCCATTCAACGAACAACTGAGAAAACTCGGTGAAAATGTGAATCGCTCCATTTGGCCGGGATTGATACCAGCGGAGGGCGCTCCCACGCAGTGTCTTGGCGAAGATTTTGCAGCTGATTTGGTCGGGAAGCCCGAACGTCCGCACCGTCACCAAGAAGTGATTAACGTGCACGTACGGGTCTTCTGTTCCGTGGAACTCCTTGACATGCGGGAGCTTTAGCCATGACGGGACTGGGTGTGCCAGAATTGACTCTGACAGGGGGGATCGCCCTTGCTGGTGCGCGTTATCGTTTGGATCCTGCCCCGCCATGAGAGGGGCCGGCTTACTAGTCGGTCCGTCCCACTGGGGATGGATTGGTGCGGCGATGGGCGTTCTTTTCGTCGGGCCTTCAGGAGTTGAGGAACTGCATGCGTCGGACAGTTCGGGGGAGGTGTCCACCCTTGCTGGTTCCGCGAACTCAGGTGAAGCGGGCACTGCGTTCGGGGATCTTTTGTTTGAAAATTGGGAATCCATTTCCAACAGACGACGCCAAACTGTTGCGGAACGCTTAGGGCTCTTGGTAGACCGGTCCAATTGAACCGCCTTAGCTCGTGAGCGGTCTAAGCGCGCAAACAGTCAATTCGAGGTTTGCTGAGTACACTTGGACTTTTTAACGTGGAAAACCCGGAAAGGGTAAAAAACCACGCGGCCGGAGCTGTGCCGACCAAACTTCACTATCTTTTGGGGGTTACAATTTGGGAGTTAGAACTCGAGTGCGACAGGCCGCCACTCGATACAACAAGAGAGAGAAAGAGCTTCGAGGGTGACAGGCCACCCCTTGGAAAAACTAAGTCTTTTTCCCTTCTGAGAATTCCGGAGAACAAAAGTGAGAAGCTGCGTCGCCTTTCGGGAGCGAAAGTGAGAAGCCGAGTCGCCTTTCCGGAACGAAAGTGAGAAGCTGAGTCGCCTTTCCGGAGCGAAAGCGAGAAGCTGAGTCGCCTTTCCGGAGCGAAAGCGAGAAGCTGAGTCGCCTTTCCGGAGCGAAAGCGAGAAGCAGAGTCGCCTTTCCGGAGCGAAAGCGAGAAGCCGAGTCGCCTTTCCGGAACGAAAGCGAGAAGCCGAGTCGCCTTTCCGGAACGAAAGTGAGAAGCTGAGTCGCCTTTCGTGACGAAGAAAATCTTCAAGTCCACGAAGGAGATCTTCAAGCGCCGAAGGAGAATTCCGCAAAAGTCTGCAAGGAGCTCTCCCCGATCCAGAAGTCAAGGCCCACTCAAATGAAGCCCTGTGACTCCTTTTATAGCTTTGGCCGAGGGCAGTCCGGTAATTTCGCCGTTTGCAGTTTCCATAAATGCTCGGTGGACGAATCATATTTTCCGGTTCGGGGCACGCGGATCGCCATTTTTCATAAATGACCACCCTACCCTTCGGGCAGTTCGGCCAGTTCGGGCAGTTCGGGCAGTTCTGTTGAAGACGAAAAAGGCGACAGGTTGTTCCTGAAATCTGAGAAACTGGAAAGACAAAAAGTGAGAAAGTCGGAAAGACAAAAAGTGAGAAGCCTGAAAGATAAAAAGTGAGAATGCTCCCTGACAGCGCTCAGAAGCGTTCTGAGCGAGTGCTAGCGCTGAAGCGCTCCATGCGCGTAACGAATCGTGGTGGCGTCCTGGTCGGGCTGCAAAGCGCTCTGGGCGGATGGCGGGACGGGAAGCTGCGCCCTTAAAGAGAAATCGGGGAAAAGCACGCCGGGGGGGGGGGGGGGGGGGGGCTTCTCGCAAGCCCCCCTGCCGAGAAAGAGAGAGGGGTAGGCGGCCGCGCCTCAAGGGAGGGCGGCGAGGCCGTATCCCGAGGGGGTGCGGCCCGGCCGCGCCCCAAGGGAGTCTAATATAAACATCAAGACCAATTTTAATTACATAACGAATTTTGTTCTATATATTGTTGTTGTTCGTGTAGTCTAACACATGCAGCTCAAACCCTACAACTATGCCAACTCCGTTTGGTACGGTGGTAGTGATCGTGAACACGGTGGTTATGAATCGTCGTTCATGACAGCCCGACCTCACCTAAAACTATAATAAAATTGGGATATAGCAGCGTTATCTTCCAACGTTTTTGAAAGCATGCACCGCAATAAGGTTTTTGCTTTGGCGGCGCATTTACGAAAAAACGCCATCAATATTGCTTATAAGTATTTCACGGCATTTCTAACGGCGAGATTGGCGATTTCATGAATGGCGTTATCAAGAAGTTGAAGATTATGAATGGCTAGATTGGCGATCTCATGTATTAAAAAATCATAAATATTTTTTAATACATTTTTTGAAAAAGGGCCGCGAAGTTCTATGACAATAATCGCATTCGCGGCGATTTAACGGCATTTTGTAAAACATCCTGAAACTTGAAAAGCGCCGCGAAAAGTTCAAAAAAACACTGTCCTTCGTTTTGTTGAACTTCATTCACTAGTATGTTAAAAACTAGTTTCTTCTTCTTCTTGGTAACTGTCATAACCATTGTCATGCCAATCACACATGACAGTTTTTTGTCCACATAGCCTGAACAAAGTTTATATATTCTCCAGCAGTCGCAAACTAAAATTTCTCATATTTATTTCAAGTTATGATTCCTTTTACTTTTTAGATTTCTCTATTTGCAAACCAGCCATACCGAAATCTCCCGTGAAACCATTGCCTTTATTCTCTCCCTCAAAGCTGGCGGATCTCGAGCTTCAACGATTTTGATGACCCCGACATAGATGTCGTCGCTGGAATCAACCTCAACGGTGCCGACATTGTTGATTACCTCCCCCCGAGCTCGGCCTTCGTCTGAATGATTGCATTTCATCAAAAACTCCCGTGAAGGCATTCCCACTTTTTTTTTTCTTTTTAATTTTCATTTTATGATTCCAGCCATTTTCATACAATCGTTCCCCTGCATCCGGAGGAGGAACTGATTGCTGTGCGGGGATGAAAGAAAAATTTCAGCTCATGGAAGAAAGGTTAGGAATCTTGAAGAGGAGGAAGAGAAGAGAGGAGGGAAAAGTATATTTTTTAAAAATAAATTTTGTTGTGCTGATCTGCGAATAATAAAATTGTATCTCTGTAGAACTGTGAATAATAAAAATCAGCGAATACACAAATGAGAAATGTTAGCTTCGTTTGGCGCCGCTTATTTGCTCCGGTGAGTTTGATCAAAAACGCCGTTATCATAGAATGTATGTTGGCAAGACAAAGATTACGACCGCTATAAAGAAAATAAACTAGTTTTAGCCATAAAATGCATGATTTTTTTTAGGTGAGGTCGGGCACCACAGCGTTCACGACCGCCGCCACGCCAAACGAGCCTAATATCAACCGTGGTCAAAAAATACCGTATTACATTATTATATACCAATGGCAGAGCTCCACGTGTACGTGTAAGCCTCTCTCTCTCTCTATCACTTCTCCATTTGGCATCGACTCCGCGCACCCCTTTCAATCACAGTTTGGCTGTGGAGCGGACAAAGCAGCAAAGCAGCGCCCGTGACCCAATTTGCATGTGACCAGGATTGGAGCCGTTCCCACGCCGTCCCCCACACGCGTCACGTGTGTCCTCTCTCTCTCTCTCTCTCAACCAACCGACCCGGTTTTTTCTTTTTAATTTAATTTAATTTAATGACGGCCCTCATTTATTTTAAAATAAAAAAAACAATTTCTCATTATAAGCCGAGATTTTCATGTATATCATATAATTATATTAAAAAAAAAAAGATTTTGTATGGATATGCATTATGAGGCTGCTGAATAAGACGCACAGAGAGCCTGCTTGTGAACCCCCTTCCTTGGCAGGTGATCGAGGCCATGAATTGTCCAAAAACGCTATTCTAGCTCATCACCTAAGCAGGGAGATAGGGGGCGCCATGTGGCGGGCGGGCCCGCGCCGCGCCCTCCCTTCAAGTTTTTTTTGTTGAATATGAATTTGACCCTCAGTATATCTCAATGCCTGACTTTGGGTCCTTTTTCGCCATCTAATTAACAAGCTCGGGCGTGTTTGTGCGGTTTGCTGCTCTGTCATGGGTTTTCGGCATTGATTCCATTATGCTTGAGCGAGTTTCAAGAGAAGAAGGTTGACCGTTGAGATCGGGGGCGGAGATCTAGCTAGAATTTTGTAAAATGGATAGTGGGTTTGGGTTTCTCTCGTCGAGGCAATGAATTTTGACTAATTACATGTAAAAAACGGTGATCAGATGAGAGAGAAATGACTCCGGTAAAGTAGACGCGTTCAAATTTCTTTTTGGCTGAAGAAAGATGATCTAATGCCCACCTGATTGAGATATATTATCAATGTATACATTTGGGTGTGTTAAAGCCCGAATAAAAAGATAAAAAATCTCAATTTTGATATGTCGCATGATCGAGTACGTGGAGATTGTCGATGCATGCATGGACATGATTTAGTAAGGATCGGGAGGTCCATTTCGTGGTGAGGATTGTTTCCCGGCCATTATATCTAAAAGGTCCATGCATTTTTTAATTAATGGAAAAATATAAAAGGATGAGAATAGTGAACCCTGTCAGATCAACCACGAATTAATCTTGACAGTGAAATAGATACTATCAATTTTGACTCAAATGAAAAGGATCCTGATGCATTTAGTAACACGTCGTGTATACACGAATGTAATTTGCTCTCACCAATGGAATTGATTATTTGGTAAAATATGAATTTGGCTACTAATGTATCGACATGGGAGATTGGGAGTACATATAAAAGAGGACTTAAAATATTATTATTTAATTAGTGAAGTAGTGAACTATTTAATGATTGAATCACAACTAAATTAACTTCATTTTATTAATACAAAGTAATTTGGGGCCGTTTTACTCAAATATAATTTACTGTAATAAAATAATGAGAAAGTCAATTAAAAATTAAGATTCTTAATTATCTTTATTAAAATATATTGAGGCTTCGTTTGGCACGATGGTAGCGGTCGTGAACGTGATGGTTATTAACCATCGTTCGTGTGTGCCCAATCTCACCTAAGGAACTTCCTCCACTTTTATGTTCAAAACTTATTTTCCTTTCTTGATGGCTGTCACAATCACTTTCCTGCTAAACACGCATTCTATGATGGTGACGTTTCTGTCCAAACTCACCGGAGCAAAATTGATGCGCCAAACCGAGCTTGAGTTTGATTTAAAGTAAATAACAAAAATTGAAGTGAAATAACAGTGAAACGTAACTAAGGCATAGG